>OY728136.1:654393775-655673150 GCA_963277665.1 Viscum album
CAATCATATCATATTCATAAGAACATAACATTTTAAAAAATATTAACCTGCAAAAAAGATTATAATATCATAACATGGGAAAAATCATAGAAGTGAAATTTTTCCCAAATATAATACATACAAATTTGTGGAATACACGCATTATCATAGAAAATCATTTCATATTAGTCAAGACTCATTTCCAAAACTATCATATCATACAAAGTCCATTTCTAAACATAGTTCACCTTCCTCATTCCAGACCAGTATCACTGAACATGATTAACATGTCATTCCTGCCATGTCTATCTAATGAGATATAAATATTTACCCGAATGCAATTGGAGGGAGATATAGGTCCAACCTATCTCAAAATGAAACCATTATTATGTGTGCCACAAAATCAAATATCAAATATCATATCATAACCCATGTAAAAAAATGGGATTCTTAAACATCATGACATTATAACATAATCTATATAAGATAAAAGGACTTCATAAAAATAATTCCATCATAACATAATAAAATTAATGTAAAAATAGGGATATAAAAAGAACCCTATATTATCATAGATGGAAAATAATTTTGATAAAACACTTGAACCTCCATTCTGGAGGAAAATATCCTTTCTACTTCAAAAACATTTTTCCTTTCTTCAGATATAATAAAATTTTAAAATAAAATAACTTAACTAAAAATAAAAATGAGAAATTTTAAATGAAACTTCATGGAAATAATGTTCTATGAAATCATAAAAATCCATTCATGTCGTATAAGTTAAAAAACATTCTTCTCATACCCTGGCCTGGAAAAGTCAAAAAGTATCTCGTACTAAAAATGACAAAAGATTCCTTTCATATCCTTTACTAAATATTCATCAATAGGTAAAATTGGATTTAAAAAATTGTAGTAGGACAGATATAATATTTAAAATTGAGAAAACATGGATGCGGATGATAAATATTCCCCAGTAAATTCTGATGTATAAACAATCTCGGATAAAAATGAGATTGTGAGATTTTCCGTTATCTTAGGTCTAATATGCTTTGTAAATATCTAAACCTCTGATATAATGATTTAAATAATGTCATTCAATTTTTAAAAAAAATATACTGATTATTATTATATCATATAAGTTGGTATTATTATCTTTTTATTAGTAATATTTCATTGTTACGTGTTATTTCGGGTGTTCATTGCATTATGTTTTTTGCATGTTTTGTCTGAATAAATTCTTATTTTTTTTAGGTTATAGATACCTCATTTACATAATGGTATTAGTGTAATATATATCATATTTATTAATTCATTTCATTTATATAATCATTATTAAATGAAGTATAATGTAGAACGAATCACATCGCATCGTGCAGACGGTAAGCCGTATATACACACGAGCGATGATATCATTACCATGATTGTGTAATTGTATTACAGTGGATGATAGAATATCTCCAAATTAGTATCATGTCATAATAACCATGTATATTTATTCTATACACCGTTATACCCATCCCAATTAACGTAGTGGTGGAAAAACAAATTACACCACGACGTGGAGACGGTATTCCTTACGTACGCATGAGCAGTGATTTCGTTTTCCGTAGGCTGGATAGAAGGTGAAATAAGGTTGTTTCATTTTTATAATAACATATCAGTATATGATTGATACTGATGTTATTACTTTATAATGAAACCAATAAATATGATGATGTATAAGAAGAAATAAATGTGAAATAATCGGTAAAAGATATTACCTCTTCTTCGATGCGCCCCTTCTAAACCACCATTTAGGACACTAATGTTGGACTTTAAAGAATACCAGAACCTCTATTATGTTTATATGGAAGTTTATAAGGGAAATGGATAGGGTTTTTCCCATCTTGAAGTCTCAAAATGTTATGTATAGGAGAGGGAGGAGGTGCCCTTTTATAAGGGAGGAGAGGGGCACCTTAAGAAAAACATAAAATATTATTTTACAATAAAGTCATATTAGGTTTATAATGGATACAAAGTGACTTATTTCGAGGCTAGGGTGGGGATAGAGATGTCCTCTCAACCAATAGGTTTTAGACATGCTTAGGGTACCATTTTAACCTGATTATTTAGATTCAACTCTAAGTTAAATAACTTAACTTTTTCCATGTCTTCTTGTATTCTTACACTATATGGATAATATACTTACTATAAAAATCCATTAAAACCCCAATTGGTTCATTAATGACATTATTATATAATCCTTTTAGTCGATACTTAGATTTTTAGGAATATAATGACAATTAAAAATATAATATTTGTTTTAAAAACTCTTTTATTTCAATTTTGTTAGTATTTGGTATTTTGTTTTTGTTAAATTCATAACAACATTATTACATTAAAAAAATTCTTATAAATCACCCTAATATGTTATATTAACTTATAACATTTGGTTACTTCATAAAAAGTCTCATATTACTTTTATATGGGTATTTATAACATCAATTATGTTAATATTTAATTAATAAGGTAATTACTACATCATCATTGTGTCATAAATATTATAAATTATATAATGTCTACATTTTTTAAATAAAATATAATTATGTAGAAAATCATTTTATGTTTCTAATGAATATTTATAGTAGAATTTATCTTATGTATAACCCTATATTAAAAATGATTTGGATATTAAACTTTGATTTTAACTCTTTTAACTCTTCTTTGAATTAAATTATAATAAATGTCCTAATCTAATCCAAGTGGAACTAAAGGAAATATTTTATTACTATGGTTTTTTGGTCGAATTACACTTATCCAATAAAATTAGGACATGTTTTAGTAATAATAATATCTTTTTTACCCTTAATTATCCTATTTACTTTTAACCGTGGTAAATAAAAGAAAAAAGTTACTATTCACCAAAAGCTGTTATCTTATTGATCCACATTTTACTTAATGATATCAAATGTGTCTTTTAGATTTTTGAAATTCCACTCACATATGCGTTAAAATTATGTTTTATGTAAATTTACAAATTCTCCTAGGAGGTGGTTAAAAGATGGTAAAAAGTTCAAGAAAATTTTTATATATCTAAAATTATTATAAAATGACTCTAATGAATTAAATTGAACATATATAGGTATTATGTATCTATTTTCAACTAAAATAAAATTAAATAAATTAAATTATTATTTAAATAAAAAGTTGGTTTTAACCAATAACACAGTGTCTTCACTATTCATCAAAAATTGAAATTTTTCAGAAAAATACCAAAAAAGCACCCTAGGAAAATTTCCATATTCTGAATCCAAAAATGAAGTCCATTTTAAAATATAAAATATATTAAATTTCAATAAGTGGGTATTACTATTCATAACGGCTAGTTTATATAATATTTTAATAACATATCGTCGTTTAGTGAAACTCGGTATTGCATACAATGCAAGCTATCGAGGAAGGTTTATCTTGAGTGAATCGCAATCCAGGACAGTTTTGTGTGTCATGAAAGATTTATTTGGTGATTCTTATAACATAATACATAAAAACAGAATATTTCTCATAAAATCTCAGGGTGTTTCATTCTACCCCCCTTAAAAAAAATTCCCCCTCGAAATTAGTCACTTAATAACAAATAGATGAGGATACCTCTCCCTCATAATATCCTCAAGTTCTCATAGATCTTCTACTAATTGGTGGTTCCTCCATAAAAATTTAACTATGTGAGTGGTCTGGTTTGGTAGAAGTTTTTCGCTACGATCCAGAATCTCTATCGGTTGTTCTTCATAAGAAAGATCTTTCTCTAGCAGTACAACTTCTGAGAATAGTACACATGAAAGATTAGGTATGTACTTTCTTAAGAGAGATACATGGAACACATCATGAACTTGAGAAAGATTCGGTGGAAGCGTCAATCTGTAAGATACCTTCCCAACATGATCCAGTATTTCAAAAGGGCCAATATACATAGGGCTCAACTTTCAATTCATTTCATATCTCATTACTCTCTTCCATGGAGATATTCGTAAGAAAACATTATCAACCACTTCAAACTATAGGTCTTTTCTTCAGTTGTTAGCATAACATTTTTGTCGACTCTGAGCTTCTCTTATTTCTTGTTGAATAGATCTGATCTTTTCTACTATCTCATCAACACGATCAGCTCCCAATAACTTTATTTCCCCAACTTCATCCCAGAAAGATGGAGTTCTTCATTTCATTCCATAGAGATCTTCATAAGGATCCATTTGAATACTGGAGTGAAAGCTATTATTATGAGAAAATTCCACCAAAGGTAGGTGTTGATCCCAACCACCATTGAAATCCATAGAGAAAGCTCTCAACATGTCTTCTAAAGTTTGAATTTTCCTCTTAGACTGAACGTCTGTCTGAGGATGATAAGCGGTGCTTAAACTAATCTTTTTATCTAGAGTATGCTGAGGACTTCTCCAAAACATCGAGGTAAACCTCAAATCTCGATCAGATATAATGGAAAGTCATACTCTATAAAATCTTACCACTTCATTCACATATATCCTGGCAAGCTGATCAAAATAAAAAACTTTTGTAACAATAATGAAGTGTGACGACTTCGTAAGACAATCAACTATAACCCAGATAGCATTATTGCCTTTGGATGTTTTACAAAGTCCAGAGAAAAATTTCATAGTGATGTTTTCCCATTTTCATTATGGTATGTGTAGTGGTTCTAACATCCCCTTAGACTTCTGTCTCTCATCTTTAACTTGCTGACAAACCAAGCATCGAGAGAAATATTCAGAAACATCTCTTTTCATGCCATACCACCAGAATTACTCCTTCAGGTCCTTATACATCTTCATGCTTCCAGGGTGAATAGAGAATGAAGAACTATGAGCTTCATCCAATATTTCCTTCATTAATTTTGGGATGGGAGGAACACTAACCTGATTCCAGAAATGTATTATTTCAACACAATTATTGTGGAATTCAAGAACATTTCTCACCTTCTTTTGTAACTCTACATCTTCTTTCTGTGCCTCTTTAATCGTCACATGTATAGATGTTTGAACATTTATTTGATAAATATATGTTTTTTCCCTTCCATTATAATTCCATTATACATCCTTTGTAAATCCATAAATATTGGATCGTCTGTGATCCTCATCATGGATAATCTAGCATGGTATTGTCGACTAAATGTGTATACAACCTTGTTTGCTTTCCCAGAGTGGTAATGAATTGAGCCGTAGTAATCCTTAATCACCTACAAGCATCTTCTATGGTGCATATTCATATCCTTTTGTGTGAAAATATACTTTAATCTTTTATGATCAGTATAAATATAACACCTTTCACCATAAAGATAATGCCTCCAAATCATTAATACTAAGATTACCGTAGCTTATTCCAAATAATGATTTGGGTATTTTTTTTCTCCAGGATTTTCAACCAGCATAAAGAATAATCTATCACCATATCATTTTTCCTAAGAACACACCCCAATACCTTATTGTTTTCATCACTATAGGTTGCAAACCTTTCTCCACTACAAGGCAGTGTGAGCACAAGTGCACTAGATAACCTTCTTTTTAAATCCTTGAAATTCTCTTCACACTCCTCCATACAAACGAACTTAAACACTTTTTGGAGTCAAACTTGGGAGTGGATTACATAATCATGAAAAATATTTCACAAAACATCGATAATAGCCAGCCAAACCAAGAAATCTTTATATCTCAGTTACTGTTGTTGGTCTCGACCATATTTAGATAACCTCTATTTTTGCTGGATCCACAGATATCCCCTCTTTTGAGATTATGTGACCCAAAAATGAAACTTTTTGAAGCCAAATTTTACACTTGTTAAATTTCGCATAAATCATTTCCTTTATTAGGGTATTTAATAAAATTCTCAATTGATATTCATGTTCTTCCTTTCTCTTTGAATAGACAATAATATCGTATATAAATACTACCACAAAGTGATCAAGATATTTTATAAAGACTCTATTAATTAGATCAATTAAGGTAGTAGGGGAATTAGTAAGACCAAATGGAATCACTATAAATTCATAGTGTTCATACCTTGTACGAAAAGCTGTCTTTAGATATCCTCCCTTTTTGACCCTTAATTGATGATACCCTAAATGAAGATCAGTCTTGGAAAATTATTGAGCACCACGTAGTTGGTCAAAAAATTCCTCAATGCATGGGAGATGATATTTTTTCTTGATAGTGATCTTGTTAAGTTCTTGATAATCAATTTAGAGGCTCATTGATCCATATTTTTTCTTAACAAACAAAACAGGTGCTCTCCAAGGTGATACCCTAGGGTGTATGAATCCCTTATCAAGATTCACTTGGAGTTGCTTCTTCAATTCCAACAACTCAATTGGGGCCATTATATCAGGTGTCTTTGAAATGGGCGTACCACCTGGTATGATTTCTATTGAAAAATCAACTTAATGATTTGGTGTAAGATCTAGAAATTCCTCTGGAAAGACATCATCAAACTCCCATACAATAGTTATATTATAAATCGTGAGTTTTTGTCAAACAATTTGAGATAAATAACCTTAATTTAATGTAATCAATACCCATAAATTGAAGAAATTTCCACGGGAAGGTTATATTTATCCTCGCATCGATAGATGATCATAGATTGATCATGAATATGAAATGAAACTTCCCTTTTTTGGCAATCGATATGATATCCATACAAGGAAAGCCAATATGTGCCAAGAATCACATCAACTTCCACTATAGGAAGGATAAAATGATATTCAGAAAGAAATTTCCAACAAAAGTCAATTGGAGAATAATTATAATCTTTTCATGCAACAGTTGTGCCATTAGGATTTTTCACAGCTAACTCAACCGCTTATTGTTCAGGTAGTACGACAATACCCATAGAAAATTCTTCAGAAATAAAAGAGTGGGTGGATCTAGAATCAAAGAAAACATTTTCTACTTTAGAGTGGATGGTAAGTGTACCTTTCACCTCTTCATTATCATACTCCACATCGTCGATAGAAATTGCATGTGACTTTCCTTTTCCTTTGGCCTTAAGAGTTTTTTTGGCATCGATCATCATCAACAACCCTAGAATTAGGGCATTGATTAGCATAATTCCCCATTTCCTTGCACTTATAACATTGAAGTGTATGAGTTGAATTCTGTGTGTCCTTTTCATTTTTCGCATTACTAGATATATTTTTTCCATCATTGCGGCATTCAAATGCCTGATGACCTTCTTTTCCACATTTGAAAAATTTACTTGTCTCGTAAAGACAATTCCCCCAGGTTTTTTCCACACTTTGAGCATAAGGGAAAAATCATCTTCTTTTTAGTGTGGCATTTACATTTCCCTTTGAATTCAATTTTCCACTTCATATCAAACCCATATGACTGATGGGTTACTACAATCTCCATCTCAACCTTGAGAGACCATCAATCAATTTCCTCATAGCTATTGAATTCCTTTATGGCTTACGCCCTTCGAAGACTTGGTTTTAAGCCACTATATAATCGATCGACCTTACTCTCAGGTTGGATAATAATTCCAAAATCATACCTTGAAAGTCTTGTAAAATTTTATTCGTAGGTACCAAAAATTCATTATCCTTTTGTGTTAGTCCAATAAACTCCTTCTCCCACTTTGTTAGAATAATACAAGGGAAGTACTTATTGAACAATATGTTCTTGAACTCGTCCCATTCCATGGACTCGATTTCAACTCTTTGCCTCATATTATTGATAAGATTCCACCATTGATTAGCATCACCTTCCAAATGATATACTGCTAAGATGAATTTATCATGTTCAGAACATTGAAGAACTAAAAATATCTTTTCAATGGTACTGATCCATTGTTGAGCCACTAATAGATTAGTAGACCTGGTGAATGAGGGTGGATGCTACCTTATGAAGGATTCAATAGAATGTTTCTCCTTCATATGATAGTTTTTAAGTCCTTCATGATTCATATCTTGAGAAAGTTTTGTGATAATGGCTAAAATCGTTTTCATTTCAGATCTCATAATGTTTGGTTGCTCAGAGGGACAATCATTACATTACCTGTCACATTCAACATTAACACAGTTCCTTCGGGTTTCATCCATTAACTAAAACCAATAATCATAGTGTGAGAAACATTAATCATAATAGGAAAACCACATAATCAAGAATAAAATTTCACACATTAGGTCTTATCATAGGTTATTCATGGCCATTTCTAAAACACTAATATTGTGTTCTATTCATAGACATAACCTTAGATTTCTTACTAAGACTTTCACATCCTAGTTTCCAAAGGTTGACTATACCTTTCCTTTGATAAGAACTACAATGAACCATAATTTACATGCATTTTTATTACTTCAGAATTGAATCATCATTATTACAACATATAAAAAACCATGATAGGACCATATAGGTATAGTGTCTTTAGAAACCGCAAAACATAATCAACTGGTTCATAAAGCATCTATATTATCTCCCATTTATTTCATCACATCTAGAGTCCCTTTAAAAATATCCTATTAAATACCTTTCTTCCGGACCTAGGGAAAAGAAAACATACAAAAGGTTGAGATCAAATGCTTAGTAAGGGTAAAAAAGGAAATATCAATCATATCATATTCATAAGAACATAACATTTTAAAAATCATATCCTTAAAAAAGATCATAATATCATAAAATGGGTTAAATAAAAGTAGTTAAATGTAATCCAAAAAATAAAACATGAAAATTTGTGGAATACACACATAATCATAGAAAATCATTTCATATTAGTCAGGCCTCATTGCCAATACTATCATAGTAGACAAATTCTATTTCTGAACTGAGTTCACTCCACATTCTAGTCTTGTATCACTGAACTAGCTTAACTATCCATTCCTACCATGTCCATCTCATGAGATATAAATCATTACTCAATGCATTAGAGGGAGATATAGGTCCCACCAATCTCATAATGAAACCATTCTTATATATTCCACAAAATCAGAAATCATATATCATATCATAACCCATGTAATAAAAAAGGGATTCTTAAACATCATTCCATCATAACATAATCCATATAAGGTAAAAGGACTTCATAAAAATAGTTCCATCATAACATAATCAAATCAATGTAAAATTAGGGATATAAATATAACACTATATTATCTTGGATGGAAAATAATTTTTTTAAAACACTTGAACTCCATTCTTGAGGAAAATATCCTTTCTACATCAATTTTTTTTTCCCTTTATTAACATGTCATATAATTATAAACTAAAAGAATTTAATTAAAAATAAATTTTAAAAAATTTAAAGGAAGCTTCATGGAAATAATTTTTTATGAAATAATAAAAATCCATTCATGCCGTATAAGTTAAAAAATATTTTTCTCGTACTTTGGTCGGAAAAGTCAAAAAGTACCTCGTACAGAAAATGAAAAAAGATTCCTTTCGTAGCTTTTACTAAAAATTCAAAAATAGGTAAAATTCTATTTAAACAATTTCATGATGATAAAAATAATATTACATTCTGAGAAAACATGGATGTGGATTATAAATATGCCCTAGTAAATTCTGAAGTATAAACAATCTCAGATAAAAATGATATTTTGAGATTTTACCTTACCTTAGGTCTGATATGCTTAGTATGTATCTGAACCTCCATTATAATTATTTAAATAATGTCTTTCAATTATTACTTAATCATATTCATTGTTATGATATCATATATGGTCATATTCTTATCTTCTTTTTAGTAATATTTCATTGCTACTTGTTATTATGGTGTTCATTGCTTTATGTTCTTATGCATGTTTTGTCAAATAAATTAATATTAGTTTTTTTAGGTTATAGATACATCATTTAAATACAATTATTAGTGTAATATATATCATATTTATTAATTAAATTCATTTATATAATCAATATTCAATGAAGATCATGTAGAACGAGTCGGGTCACATCGTGGAGACAGTAAGCCGTACGTACACTCGAGTGATGATATCATTCCCAGGATTGTGGAATTGTATTGAAGTGGATGGTAGAATATCTCATTATTATTATCATTTCATAATAACCATATATAGTTTTTATTTACACCATTATACCCATCTAAGTAAGGCGGTGGTGGAAAAACAAATAACATCATGGCGTGGAGATGGTATTATGTACGTACGCACCCGCGTTGATTTCATTTTTCGTAGTATGGATAGAAGGTGGAATAGGGTGTTTCATTTTTATAATAATCTATAATTATATTATTGATACTGATGTTATTACTTTATAATGATACAAATAAATAAGACGAAGTATAAGAAGAAATAAATGTTAAATAATCGGTAAAGGATATCACCTCTTCTTCGACGTGCCCCTTCTAAACCTCCTCTTAGGACACTAAAGTGGGTATTTAATGATAACCAGAACCTCTAGTATAATACTAGGGAAGTGGAGAAGGTAAATGAATAGGATTTGGCATAGCATGTAGGCTCAAAATGTTGTAAAGATGAGAGGGAGGAGATTCCCTTTTATAAGGGAGGAGAGGGTCACCTTAGGAAAAACATAAAATATTATTTTATAATAAAGTCATATTCAGTTTATAATGGCTCCAAAGTGACTTATTTAGATACTAGGGTAGGGATGGGTCGAAATCCTCTCATCGAATATGTTTTAGACAGGTTTAGGTTATCATTTTAACCTTATCATTTAGATTTAAATCTAAGTTAAATAATTTAACTTTTACCGTGTCTTCTTGTATTCTTACACTATGTGGTTAATAAAAATACTATAAACATCCAATATAACCCCAATTGGTTAATTAATTTCATTATTATATAATTATTTTGTCCAAACCTTATATTTTTAGGAATTTAATAACTATTAATAATATAATATTTGTTTTAAAAACTCTTTTATGTCAATTTTGAAACTATTTGGTTTTGTGTTTTTTTTAATTCATAACAACATTATTAATTTAAATACAATTAATATAACTAACCTTAATATGTTATATAGACCTAGAAAATTAGTTTAATTTATAAAAAGTTTCAAATTACAATTATTTGGGTATTTATGACATCAATTATGATAATATTTCATTAATAAGGTAATTACTGCATCATCATTGTGTCATAAATAACATAAATTATTTAATGTCTAAAAATTATAAATAAAAAACAATTATGTAGGAAATCATTTTATCTTTCTAATGAATATTTATAGTTGAATTTATCTTATGTATAAACCCATATTAATAATGTCTTAGTTATTAAACATTGATTTTAACACTTTTAACTCTTCTTTGAATTAAATAATAATAAATGTCCTAATCTAATACAAGTGGACCTAAAGGGTCATATTTCATTTCTAAGGTTTTTCTGGTCGAATTACACTTATCCAATAGAATTAGGATATGTGTTAGTAATAATAATATCATTTTTACCCTTAATTACCCTATTTAATTTTAACCGTGGTAATAAAAGTGATAAGTTACTATTCAAAAAAAATTATTTTTACCTTATTGAACCTCATTTTACTTACTGATATCAATCATGTCACTCATATTTCTTAAATTCCACTCACAGAAGCGGAAAAATTATGTTTTATGTAAATTTTCAAATATTCCTAGGATGTGGGTAAGAGACGGTAAAAAGTTCAATAATATTTGTATATATCTAAAATTATTATGAAATGACTCCAATGAATTACAATGAACTTATATAGGTATTATGTATCTATTTTGGCCTAAAATAAATTTAAATAAAATAAATGATTATTTGAATAAAAAGTCGGTTTTAACCAATAACTCAGTGTTTTTACTATTCATCAGAAATTGAATGTTTTTAGAAAAATACCAATAATTCACCCTTGGATAACTTCGATATTCCGTATCCAAAACTGAAGTCCATTTTGAAAGATAAAATTTATAAAATTTCAATAATTGGGTATTACTATTCATAACGGCTAGTTTATATAATATTTTAATAACATATCGTCATTTAGTGAAACTCGATATTGCGTATAACACATGATATAGGGGAAGGTTGCTATTGCGTTAAACGCAAGCCAAGACAGAGTTGTGTGTAGTGAAAGATTACTTTGGTGTTTTGTATAACATAATAC
The DNA here is from genome assembly GCA_963277665.1 of Viscum album. Lineage (NCBI taxonomy): Eukaryota > Viridiplantae > Streptophyta > Magnoliopsida > Santalales > Viscaceae > Viscum > Viscum album. The sequence continues at coordinate 654,405,838 of OY728136.1, forward strand.
ATAATAACAAAATATTTCTCATAAAATCTCAGGGTGTTACATTCTACCCCCCTTAAAAATAATTTCGCCCTTGAAATTCATCAATTCATAACAAACAGATGAGGATACCTCTCCCTCATCATATCCTGAAGTTCCCATGTAGCTTCTACTAATTGGTGGTTCCCCCTTAAAACATTAACCACGTGAGTGGTCTTGTTTTGTAGATCTTTTTCGCTACGACCCAGAATCTCTATCAGCTATTCTTTATAAGAAATATCTTGCTCCCGCGGTACAACTTCTGAGCTTAGTAAATTTGAAGGATCAGGTATTTACTTTCTCAGGAGAGATACATGGAACACATCATGAACTTGGGATAGATTTGGTGGAAGCGCCAATCCTTAAGCTACCTTCCCAACATGATCCAGTATTTCAAATGGACCAATATACCTAGGGCTCAGCTTGCCCTTCTTTCCAAATCTCATTACACTCTTCCAAAGCGATATTCGTAAGAACACTTTATCACCCACATTAAACTCTAGGTCTTTTTCAGTTGTCAGTATAAATTTTTTTTCGACTCTGAGATACTCTTATGTGTTGTTGAATAGATCTGACCTTTTCTGCCATTTCATCATTAAGATCAGGTCCAAATAACTTTCATTCCCCAACTTCATCACAGAAAGATGGAGTTCTTCATTTCTTTCCATAGATAGCCTCTTAAAGAGCCATATGAATACTGGAGTGAAAACTATTGTTATATGAAAATTCCACCAAATGTAGGTTTTGATCCCAAACACCTTTGAAATCCATAGAGAATGCTCTCAACATGATTTATAGTTTTTAAATTGTCCTCTCAGACTGAATTTCTGTTTAAGGATGATAAGCAGTGGCGAAACTCAACTCTGTATCTAGAGTATGCTAAAGACATAGCCGAAAATTTGACGTAAACCTCAGATCCTGATCAGATATAATGGAAAGTGGTACTCCATGCAATCTTACCACTTCCATCACATATATCCTGGAAAGTTGATCCAGAGATAAATCTTCTCTAATAGAAATAAAGTGTGACGACTTCATAAGATGATCAACTATAACCCAGTTAGCATTATTGTCTTTGGATGTTTTAGGAAGTCCAGTGACAAAGTCTATACCAAGGTTTTCCCATTTTTATTCTGGTATGGGTAATGGTTGTAACATCCCCATAGACTTCTGTCTCTATGCATTAACTTGCTGACAAACCAAGCATCGAGAGACATATTCAGCAACATCCCTTTTCATGCCATCCCACCAGAAGTACTCTATTAGGTCCCTATACATCTTTGTGCTTCCATGGTGAATAGAGAATGAAGAACTATGAGCCTCATTCAATATATCCTTCTTTAATTATGGGATGGGAGGAACACAAACCCGATTCCTAAACCTTATTATTTCATCACAATCAACGGGGAATTCAATAACATTTCTCACCCTCTTTGTAACTCAACATCTTCTTTATGTGCCTCTATCATCTTCACATTTATAGATGGTTTAACATTCATTTGATAAAGATAAGATTTTTCCCCTTCCATTATAATTCCACGATCCATCCCTTTTAAATCCATAAATATTGGATCTTTTGTGATCCTCGTCATTGATAATATAGCTTGGTCGTGGCGAATTAATGCGTCTGCGACCTTGTTTGCTTTCCCAGGGTGGTAATGATTAGAGCAGCTGTAATCCTTAATCACCTACAACCATCTTCTTTGGCGCATATTCAGCTCCTTTTATGTGAAAATATACTTTAAACATTTATGATCAGTAAATATATATATAACCTTTCACCATAAAGATAATTCATCCAAATATTTAATGCAAATATTACCGCATCTAATTCCAAATAATGAGTTGGGTAATTTTGCTCATGGATTTTCAACAGTCGTGAGGCGTAATCTGTCACCATATAATTTTTCATGAGAACACACCCCAATCCCTTCTTTGATGCATCATTGTAGACCACAATCCTTTCTCCACTACAGGGCAGTGTGAGTACAGGTGCACTGGATAACCTTCTTTTTAACTCCTTGAAATTATATTCACACTCCTCCATCCAAACATATATAACTCCTTTTCGAGTCAACCTGGTGAGTGGATTAGATAACCATGAAAAATATTTCACAAAATGTCGATAATTTCTATCCAATCCAAGAAAACATCGGATCTCAGTTACTATTGTTGGTCTCGAAAATCTTTCGATAACCTTTGTTTTTGCTCGATCCATATATATCCCCTCTTCTGAGATTATGTGACCCAAAAATGAAACTTTTTCAATCCAAAATTCACACTTGGTAAATTTGGCATAAAGATTCTCCTTTCATAGGGTCTTTAAATCAATTCTCAAGTGATCTTCATGTTCTTCCTTACTCTTTGAATAGACACGAATATTGTCTATAAAGACTACCACAAACTGATCAAGATAGTCTCTAAAGACTCTATTCATTAGATCCATGAAGATAACAGGGGCATTATTAAGACCAAATAGAATCACTATAAATTCATAGTGTCCATACCTTGCAAGAAATGCTATCATTAGTATATCCTCCCTTTTGAACCTTAATTTATGATACCCTAAATGAAGGCCAATCTTGTAAAAGTATTGAGCTCCGCGTAGTTAGTCAAATAACTCATCAATGTGTGGGAGATGATATTTTTTCATTATAGTGATCTTGTTATGTTCTCGATAATCAATGCAGAGTATCATTGATCCATCTTTATTCTTAAAAACAGAACAAGTGATCCCCATGGTGATGCAATAGGGTGTATCAATCCCTTATCAAGATTCAATTGGAGCTGCTTCTTCAATTCCTGAAACTCAATTGGGGTCATTCTATAAGGTGTCATTGAAATGGGCGTAGCAAATGGTACGAGTTCTATTAAAAACTCAACTTCACAATTTGGTGGAAGACCTAGAAATTCCTCTACAAATACATCATCAAAATCCAGTACAATGGGAATATTCTTAATCATGAGTTTCTCTCCAACCATTTGAGACAAATAACCTTTATTTATTGGAATCTTGACCCATAAGATGGATGAAATTTTCACTGGAAGGTTATATTCATCCTTGCATCGATAGATGATCATAGATTGATCAGGAATATGAAATGTGACTTCCCTTCCTTGGAAACCGATATGATCTCCATATAAATAAATCTAATACAATCAAAGAATCACATAAAATTCCACTATAGGAATGATCACAAGATTTCCATGAAGAAAGTTTCCCCAAACGCCAATTGGAGAAGAATTATAAACATTTGATGTAACAGTTGTTCCATTAGGAGTTGTCACAGCTAACTCAACAGCTAATTGGTGAGGTATTACAGCGATACCCTTAGAAAATTATTCAGAAAAAAAGAGTGGGTGGATCCAAAATCAAATAAAACATTTGCTACTTTAGAGTGGATGGTAAGTGTCTCTTTCACCACTTTGTTACCATACTCCACATAGTCGATATAAATTGCATGTGAATTTACTTTTTCATTGGCCTTAAGAGTTTTTTGAAGTCGATCATCATCAACATTCCTTGGATTACGACATTGATTAGCATAATGCCCCATTTCCTTGAAACTTGTAACATTGATGTGTAGGAGGTGAATTCTATGTAGACTTTTCTTTTTTCGCATAACTAGAAATCTTTTTCCCATCATTGCGGCATTCAAATGCCCGATGACCTTCTTTTCCACATTTGAATCATTTACCATTCCCTTTAAGACAATCCCCTCCATGTTTCATTCCAAACTTTGAGCATAAGGGAAATCACATCTTCTTTTCAGTGTGGTCTTTATATTTCCCTTTGAATTCCATTTTCCTCTTCTTATGAAACTCATATGACTGATGGGTTACTCTAATATCCATCACAACCTTGAGAGCACAACAAAAAACTTCCACGAAGCTATTTAAGTCCCTTCTGTCTAACACCCTTTGAAGACTCGATTTTAAGCCACTAAAGAATTGATCAATCTTACTCTCAAGTTGGATAATAATTCTAGAAGAATTCCTTGAATGTCTTGTAAAAATTGATTCATGGTTACCAACATATTCATCATCCTTTTGCATTAGATCAATAAACTCATTCTCCATCTTTGTTCAAAGAATACGAGGGAATTACTTATTGAAAAATATGTTCTTGAACTCATCCCATTCCATGGACTCAATTTCATATCTTTGCCTCATATTTTTGATAAGATTCCACCATTGATTAGATTCATTGTCCAAATTATATACTACTAGGATGACTTTATCATTTTCATAACATTCAAGAACTGAAAATATCTTTTCAGTGGTACTGATCCACTGCTCATCCACTAATGGATCCGTAGACCCACTGAAAATGGATGGACGCTGCCTCAGGAAGGATTCAACAAAAGTTTTCTCCTTCCTTTGCTCATTTGTAAGTCATGAATGATTCATAGCTTGAGAAAGTTATGTGAGCATGGATACAATATTTTTCATTCCATCCCCCATAACGTTTGGTTGATCAGGGGGACAATCATTTCATTGCCTGTCGTATTCAGCATTAACACGGTTCCTTTAGGTTCCAGCCATTGACAAAAATTAATAAGAATAGTGTGAGAAACACTAAAATTAATAGGAAAAACACATAATCAGTAATAATATTTCACAATTTAGGTCTTATCATAGTTTATTCATGGCCATTTCTAGAACACTAATATTGTGTTCTATGCTTATACATATCATTAGGGTTCTTACTAAGGCCTTCACATCCAAGTTTCTAAAGGTTGAATATACGTTTCCTCTGATACCAACTATAACAACCCACACATTACATGCATTGTTATTACTTCAGAATTGAATCATACTTACTACAACAAATAACAAAAACATTATAGTACCATTTAGGTATAGTGTCTTTCTAAACTGGAAAACTTAATCACCTTGTTCATAAAGCATATACATTGTCTCCTATTTATTTCATCATATCTAGAGTCCCTTTTGGAATATCCTACATAATACCCTTCCTCCTGACCTGGGGAAAAGAGAACATATAAAAGGGTGAGCACAAATGCTTGGTAAGGGTAAAAAAAGGAAATATCAATCATATCATATTCATAAGAATATAAAATTTAAAAAATATTAACCTACAAATAAGATCATAATATCATAACATGGGTTAAGTCATAGTAGTGAAATGTAATCCCAAAAATAAATCATTAAACTTTGTGGAATACACAAAAAATCATAGAAAGTCATTTCATATTAGTCAAGACTCATTGCCAAGACTATCATTGTGGACAAAGTCCATTTCTGAACCAAGATCACTCCTCATTCCAGTCATGTGTAACTGAACTATATTAACTTGTCTTTATAACCATGTCTATCTCATGAGATATAAATATTTTCCAAATGAATTGGAGGGAGATATAGGTCTCACCCATATTTTAATGAAACCATTCTTATGTGTACCACAAAATAAAAAATCATATATCATAGCATAACAAATGTAATAAAAATGGGATTCTTAAACATCATGCCATCATAACATAATCCATATAAGAGAAAAGGACTTCTTAAAAATAATTACATCATAACATAATAAAATAAATTTAAAAATAGGGATATAAATATAACCCTATATTATCATAGATGGAAAATAATTTTCATAAAACACTTGAACTCCATTCTTGAGGAAAATAACCTTTCTAATTCAAAGAAACATTCCATTCATTACATGTGATAAAATTTTAAAATAATTTAATTTAATTAAAAATAAACATGAAAAATTTTAAACTAGGTTTCATGGAAATAATGTTTAATGAAATCATAAAAATCCATTTATGTCGTATAAGTTAAAACAAAACATTCTTCTTGTACTTTAGTCAGAAAAGTCAACAAGTATCGTGTACTGAAAATGTAAAAAGATTCATTTCATATATTTTACTAAAAATTCACCAATAGGTAAAATTTTATTTAAAATATTGTAGGAGGATAGAAATAAAATTACATATTGATCGAACATGGATGTGGATGTTAAATATGCCCCAGTAAATTCTGAAGTATAAACAATCTTAGATAAATATTACATTGTGATATTTTCCCTTACCTTAGGTCTGATATGCTTCGTATGTATCCAAACCTCATGTATAATGATTTATATAATGTCATTGACTGATTACAGAATCATATTAATTGTTATGATATCATATATATTCATATTCTTATCTTCTTATTAGTAATATTTCATTACTACGTGTTATTAGGTTGTTCATTGCTTTATGTTCCTATGCATGTTTTGTCGAATAAATTCGTATTTATTTTTTTAGGTTATAGATACCTCATTTACAGAATGGTTTTAGTGTAATATATATCATATTTATTAATTAAATCCATTTATATAATCATTATTCAATGAAAATCATGTAGAACTAGTGGCATCACATCGTGGAGACGATAAGCCGTATCTACACACGAGTGATGATATCATTCCCATGATTGTGGAATTGTATTTAAGTGGATGATAGAATATCTCAGAATTAGTATCATTTCATAATAACCATATATAGTTATTCCTGACACCATTATACCCATCCAAGTAAGGCGATTGTGAAAAAACAAATTACACCCCGACGTGGAGACAGTATTCCGTACGTACGCATGCGCTGTGATTTCATTTTCTGTTGGATGGATAGATGGTGAAATGGGGTTGTTTAATTTTTATAATAACATATCAGTATATGAGTGATACAGATTTTATTAATTTATAATGAAACAAATAAACAAGATGAAGTAGAAGAAGAAATAAATGTGAAATAATCAGTAAAGGATATTCCCTCTTCTTCGATGCACCCCTTCTAAACTTTTTTATAGGACACTAAAGATGGTCTTTGAAGAAGAACAGAACCTCTAGTATGTTTCTAGGGAAGTGGAGAGGGATGAGGTGCCCTTTTATAAGGGAGAATAAGGGCACCTTAGAAAAAACATAAATTATTATTTTATAATAAAGTCATATTTGGTTTATAATGGCTCCAAAGTGACTTATTTCGAGGCTAGTGTGGGGATGGGACGAAATACTCTCAACCAAAAGGTTTTAGACAAGTGTTGGTTGCCATTTTTAGCTTATCATTTATATTTAACTCTAAGTTAAATAATTTAACTTTTACTGCGTCTTCTTGTATTCTTACACTATATGGTTAATAAACATACTATAAACATCCATTCGAACCCCAATTGGTTCATTAATGTCATTATTATATAAGTCTTTTGGACGAACCATAGATTTTTAGGAATAGAATAAAAATTAATAATATAATATTTGTTTTAAAAACTCTTTTATGCCAATTTGGACACCAGTTTGTGTTTTGTTTTTTTAATTCATAAAAGCATTATTACTTTGAAAAAAATTCATCTAACTAGCCCTAATATGTTATATTAACCTATAAAATTAGTGTAATTCATAAAAAGTATAAAATTACATTTTTTGTTTATTTATAACATCAGTTATGTTAATATTTCATTACAAAGGTAATTACCCAATCATCATTATGTCATAAATAACATAAATTATTTAATGGCTAAAATTTATAAATAAAATATCCTTATGTAGGAAATCTTTTTAGATTTCTAATGAATATCTATAATCTAATTTTTCTTATGTATAACTCTATATTAAAAAAAATTAGTTATTAAACTTTGATTTTAACTCATTTAACTCTTCAATGAATTAAATAATAATAAATATCCTAATCCAATCCAAGTGGACCTGAAGGGTAATATTTTATTCCTAAGGTTAAATTTGTCGAATTGAACTTATCCGATAGAATTAGGACATGTGATAGTAATAATAATATCATTTTTACCCTTAATTACCTTATTTATTTTTAACCGTGGTAAATAATATTAAAATGTTACTATTCCCGAAAAATTATTTTTTTCTTATTGATCAACATTTTACTTACTGATATCAACCGTGTCTCTCAGATTTTTGAAATTCCACTCACAGAAGCGATAAAATTATGTTTTATGTAAATTTGCAAATTCTCCTAGGAGGTGGGTAAAAGACGGTAAAAAAGTTCATTAAATTTTTTATATGTCTAAAATTATTATAAAATGACTCCAATGAATTACATTGAACTTATATAGGTATTATGTATCTATTTAGACCTAAAATAAATTTAAATAAAATAAATGATTATTTAAATAAAAATTTGGTTTTAACCAATAACTCATCATTTTCAATATTCATAAAAAATTGAATATTTTCATAAAAATAAATATAATTCACCTTTTTCTAATTTCGATATTCTGAATCCAAAAATGAAGTCCATTTTGAATGATAAAATTTATAAAATTTTAATAAGTGGGTATTACTATTCATAACGGCGACTTTATATAATATTTTAACAACATATCGTCGTTTAGTGAAACTCGGTATTACCTTCGACATAAGCTATAGAGGAAGGTTTATCTTGCATTCAATGCAATCCAAGACAGTGTTGTGTGTAGTGAAATATTCATTTGGTGTTGTGTATATCATAATACATAAAAACAAAATATTTCTCATAGAATCTCATGGTGTTACAAAAATACTCCCATGTTCACTTTACAAGTGGAAGAAAGTACTCTGAGAAGTCTAACAAGGTGAATGAACTCAAATTGAGTTACATATTTCAGAAGAAACATAATGGAATTCATGATTTAAAAGGATTTTAGGTGGACCGTATAATGTAACTGAGAAGTGTTTGTGGATCGTCTGTAATGAAAACCACTGGTACATTGAACAATTCACGAGGCGCTGGACCACTGAGTGGTGTCTAGAAAACACGGTGGTCTGCCAACTGTGTTGCTGAGGGACACATGACTGAAAATGTCATCAACATACCATGTCGTGAACTCAATGTTATTCATGTGAAATTAACCGGCAGGGTTTCTCAAACCATGATCATGAACTACAGCCTCTACAATCCTCATTTGACAGAGTCTTCCATGGGTCGGTATTTCTCTTCACATGCATCTGAAAATGGTTCCACATGCCCATAGATATTATATACCCAATGCTCTATAAAATGAGTACAGAATGAATTAAGAAAGGATGGTTGAAGAAAGCTTTAAGGGAACCCATAGGTTGGATGAATGAACTCAGAGAAGATTCTGGCTTCATTCATGAACAAATGGTGAAGCCCAAATTATGAATAACTCTCTCCGTAGGTACAACCATCTTCAAACCATTAAACTGGGGAACATAATAATAATAAGGTAATCTTCACCTAAATGGTGAAATCGAGAACCACATATTTCTCACAGATGAACTCCACATGAATGATATTCCCATAGAACCACCTTCAAAATGGTGTTCTGCATAGTGTATCTCTACTTGGATTTAACCTGGTTCCACATACTACATCAGTACGTGGATGGAACCCAAAGTAATGGGATGGACAGTGTACCACTATGGTGTGTGTTGGTCCTTAAACTTTCACACATCCTGGTTTGGTACACGGGAAACCACTTTTCCTACATATCTCTACGGTGTGTGGAGCTTCCCCCATTCCGCACAAGAAATTAGTACGTAAAATGGGGTTTTTTCGGGTTTTAATTCCTCTAGTTCTAATAATTACCCTTAATTACCGTTCATTCCTCCATAATCCCTTTGCAAACTAGTCCACAGTCATTAGGAAAAGGCCTCCTCCAAATCTACCAGACCCGTATGATCTGACCTTTAGGTGCATCATTGCACCACTTCGAGTCTACATAACCATGTTAAGAGGAGTCATGAAGGCTCTCCCTACAACGATTCAAGCTGCAAGGATGATTGTAGGAATACATTACAATGGTAACTCAAAGTCCCACCTTGAGATGCCGACAAGAACCTCCATGTTCTAGGGATCAAGGGTGATCACCTTATTTTCCATTCAATGAGGAATGGTGATTATTCAAAGGGGATTTGTTTGATTTCCCCATTGACATTGATAAAACTCTCCCTTCCCAGAACACATTCTGAGGCACTCCCACTAAGGTAAGTCCTAATTATTCTGAAGAAGAGTCACATTACCTTTATTGTAATTTCACATTAAATGGTCCATCGCATCGGTCCTCGCCCACCATCACACCGACCCCTTCCCCTATTGGCATTCCCTCTCTCACTAGAAGGAGAGGAAGCAAGTGGTATGATGGATCTCTCATATCCTCCTATTTCTCACACCAAACATGACTGGAATGGGATTATATGTTTGTGAAAATAACAACATCCACACAATTCTAAACTACCAAAAACCTTTTCTTGATCACACCAAGATATGTAGGATGCCTACTCAGAGGCCTAAGCTCAAAAGGGTGCCCATTCATAAGGGTTCACCCAACCATGACCCCCAAAATTAAAAGCTAATTTTCCTAATCCCTATAAATTATTAACTATGAGAACACTAATAACGAATTGAACCAGGATACATAGGTTGCCTACATGAAGTCCCGAGCTCAAAAGGGTTCCCATCCAAAATGGTTAACCCATAATCCCCCCCCCCCAATGGGAAGTTTTAATGAACAATCCCCAACTAATCTGAACAACGTGGGTTCTGATTCCTCCCTTGAGGATACATAGGAAACCCATATTATTGGTTACTCCCAACATCAAATATCCTTTCCCCCCATATATGATGATAAACTCTAGAGAACTTTATTGTATGGCTCATGTAAGCAATACCCCCACAGCATTAAGTGCATGTATGCTTATGAAGATACCACAAACTAGGGGTAGCCCGTGGACACACACTTTGGCAATGACCCAATGACTCACAAACTTATTAACATGTCTTAAATCTATATGATAATCCTAGAACACGCAATAGATCTCCCCCCCAATGGTGTGGTGAGCCCAACTTCCCATCCTCTCGAAAAATTGTGTCTTTAATTGACATTGGCTGAATCATTTTCTGAGGGGTACCTAACATTGGAATGATGGTCTATGAATCATGGATACAAGGGACATTTTCTATTTCAAGATCCATGTATAATTCCATTGGAGACCATCTAATGAAGTAATATCTAAGGAGGACCAATTGCACAAGTTCGTGACCCCAATCAATGGCCCAATGGGACCATCTGACTGTGGTATCTTTGTCTCAATACAATATGTATGAATTACCTAGCCCCATGAGTTTTATCCAAAAATACATTAAAGGTTAATGACACAGAAAAATTCAGGTAAAAATGATGAATTTGAAAAGGACCCGTCTCTATGAAAAGAGGTAGGCAATGTTTCTCGTCAGACCATTTCCTCATAGCCCCAAATGTGCCACCTCGAAGGCCGAAAATGGTGATCCTAATTTGAATCCTTAACCAAGGTGGTGGATGTACCCTAATAAGAAGAGAAAGAAAAGGATATTTCACATTGGGCCATTTTTTTACACCTTTATACACCAAACATGCACCCTTGGGGACGGAACAAAAATGGTAAACCCAATGTAAATCTTTAACCAAGGTGGTGGTTATACCCCAATGATAATAAGCACATAATGATATTTAATTTTAGACTTTTTTTTCTCCCATATATGCACCAAATGCATATACTTGGAGGTGGAACAAAAATGGTGAACTTGACATGAATCATTTACCAAGGTGGTGGTCTTACCCCACTTAAGCCCCTTAACCCCACAATTGAAAAAATAATGAAGGGGCCAAGCTAAATCGTCAAATATGCATATGATTAATGGAATTTTACTTTGACAAGGAATTGTGGTACGTATGCCATATATTTATGTTTTAGTTTCCCTCATAGAAACATTGGTTCCAAAATAAATCTTGATAACCAATGAGGACACATGCATCATCGATGCAGCATGAGGTTGGGGTCCCAATGAAGAGAAGGACCCCCTTGCCTATCAAATATCTTCAATGTTGGGTATCCAACATTTTTCTCAAAGAGTACCACTGAAACGTTACTCTCCCCATGGTGGAGGTCAAGAAGAAGGCCCGCTAGTCTGCAAATACCCACCAACAACCTCTTCAATCACGACCAACACCCCAGCTTGAGGCGGCCTCAGTGGTCATCTCAAACTGTTACAGATGCCTGTCCCTAGAATGTGACAACGAGTACCTCCATTGTCTTATGGAGGCAGATGAAGTTGATGATGAAAACGTCTTCCCAACTAAAAAGTGATCCTACTCACATGCCCATACCAATGAGCATCACCGCCAACACCGGATGACCAAGGATCCCCCCGAGGAAGATGACCTTATGCCGACGGTGCTTGAGGATCTCCAGGAGACCCAGGCCCATAGGGCTTCCCGCCAAGGGTGGCAGATATATAATTTGGAACAGACCATCACCCTGGTTTCTATGGAGAAAATCTACAGCATTAATGAAACGAAATTCAACAGGAAGACATACAACTATGTCCTCTCCACTCAAGTCCACCACATAAATAGGGTGGAACAATGTGAGCACATTCACATTCCTACTAATGATCACCAATCGCACCATGAAGATATAGCAGAAAACTACAGGAAGTTGCATATATATGTTGATGCACTACAATCCTTCCATCCAAATATGATGGAAACCACCGATACATAGGCACAAATAACTTTTTATGTATTTCAAGCCAACTGTCCAAATAGAAACTGCAACTAGATATATAAAGGCACAAATAACTACTGACACATTTTCGGTATACCATCCATTTACGACTGAAACCAGCTATTGACAGGAACAAATACCTACTGACGCATATCTATATCATTGTCCAAATATTATGGTATGAAAATATGATTAGTGTCATAATTTTGTAGATTTTTACAATTATCATGAGAAAATTACAGTGGTAAGCAAGAAGATGGAAATTCCTTCTTGTGAATATGAAGCCCACCAGTCAAATATTGTGGAAACTATATAAGGAAACAGGTAGAAGCCTCATTTATTTGTCCCATCATAGGATAACTTCCAATATCTAGTAGCAACCCATGAGGGACCAGAACAGGAACAAACAACTACTCTAATATTGGAATGGGCCTTCATACCTGTTCTATCTAATGATGTATCTTAGTACATCCTGGCAATGATGAATGATAAAATATAGATTCTAGACCATATCCATTAAAAAAGACAAGATATCATGGCATTGACGGAAATTTCAAGAAACCAGGACCCTGACACTGTTTCCTCAAACATAATGACTCACTCACAAAATGATGTAGTCACTCTGAAGTATTTAAGAATCCCTGATGCAGTCTAGTATGGTTGACGGTTATATACTTTGATACATGGACATTCAAATCAGGAACAAATACCAATTCCAATTTTGGGTCTACATTCCCATGGAAACCCAGAGTCTAGCATTGGGATGTCAATGTGTACCTCCCCATTCTAGAGATTAAAGGTGACCACCTGGTTTTCAATTCAATGAGGAAGACTGATCATTCAAATCAGTTATATTTGATCCCCCTGTTGATGAAGACAAAACACCTCCCATTCCTTGAACAATCTTTGTGGCACTCCCACAGTGATAAGTCCCAAATCATTCAAGGTTGAGTTGCATGGCCTTTAATTTTATTTCACATTAAAAGTTTCCTCACTTCGTGCCCTTGCCCACCGTCACCCCATCCTCTTTTGTCGAAGGCTCTCCCTCTCCTCCCAGCAGGGGAGGAACCATGTGGTTCATTGGATATCTCACATCCCCTTGTTTCTCACAATGAGAATGAATTGTGTGGGCGTCACGATTTATGATGATTAAAACATTCACACAACTATGAACTTTGAAAACTCTGATTCCTTATCAAACTAGGATACATAGGATGCCTACACGAAGGCCCAAGATCAAATGTGTTCCCATTAAGAAGGTTGCACCCAACCACGACCCCCTAAATGGAAATATACATTGTGTAAGGCCCTACAACTCTGAGCTATGAAAAATATGATTCTAAATCAATCCGAGATACATAGGAAGCCTACTTAATCGCCCTATCTCAAAAGGGTTCCCATACAAAAGTCTTCACCCATAATGTTCACCCAAATGGGAAGCATCTATGCATAATCCCCATCCAATCCGAACTACGTTGATTATAATTACTCTCTCGATGATACATAAGAAACCAATATTATGGGTTAGATCCCAAAATCAAATCACATTCTTTCTCATAGGATGATGAAAAACTCGAGAGAACCTTAATGTATGGCTCTAGTCAGTAGTACCTTCGTATAATTAAGAACATGTGTGCCTACATCGATCTAAAAAACCAATGGTAGCCCATAGACACATTCTTTGGGAATAAACCAAGGACTCATGATCAAATCAACACAAAATAATTCTATATGTGAGTATCAAAACTAAAAAAATATTCCTCCACGAAAAAGGGTGAGGTGAGTTTGACTTCCCATCATCTTGACCAGAGGAGTCTTTAAGTGTTTTTGGTCGAATCATCGTTTGACGAGTGCATACCATTGGAAAAAAAGGTCCATGAATCTTGGATACTTGACCCATTGGGTGTTTCTGGGTCCAAAAATAAACCCACTGGAGACCATCAGAGGAATTTATTTCCTAGGAGGACCGATTTCACAAGTTCCTGAAGCCAGGAAATCACCCACTGTGACCATTAGACTATGGTATCTCCTTCCTAATATCAAAGGGGTGAATTACCTAGCCCTTGTAGGGCTAATCTAACCCTCCTTTAATGGATAATGATGCAAAGTGGCTTGAAACAAATGAAATTATTAATTTAATAATGAAACATCTGTATAAGAAGAGGCTGGTGATGAACCTTGTCGGAACAATTCCTTATAACCCCAAATGCACCACCTTAGAGGCAAAACAATGTTCTTCTCCTTGATTGTAGGGATAATATTGGTTGATGTTTCGACATCAATGGATTGGAATCTATAAGACCTGATTTTTATCCCTATACAAATTTCACCCCACGACATTCATTTGTTCCATTTAGGTGAATTAATCAATAAAACCTTAACGAGTTTTAGTGTGGTGTTTCATGGTTGTGAATAAAAATTATGATTCAAACATAACATGCTCTATTGTAGGCTCATACTAGAGTATTTCCATAGAGTAAATGTTAATTATACATATAAATAGATTTGTAATCATATTTTATTTATCATGCACAACAAAAATTACAACACCATGTAGGTAAAAAGAGAATATAAAGTAAAACAAAAATGTTAAGAGGAGATAATGATTCAACCAGTAAAACTTATTCAGTCAAGTGGTTTTCACGAATCCCCAACAACAACAATAAAAATTAACCACCAATGAATCATTATTAAATCCCCATAGGTGGTATATATTAATAAAATTTTAAATATTTTTATTGTATTTTTTATATCATCACATGAAGAGACAAATATTGTGATCCTTTGGAGTTGGTTAATTTATATGTTGACTAGATTCATAACAAATAGGATCAAGCTAAATAAAAATAAACAGAACTGAATTGATGGAAAATTTCTATTAAATTATAATCTAGCGGTCATTTTTGATGGACTATATAATATAAAATATCATCTCTATTAACCATGGATTAACCTAATAAACAAATTCAGTCAATCTTCCTAAAATTCATAGGTTCATATTAGTTAATTTACCTAACATTGGACGAACACATTGGTCATAGGAAAATTACTCTCTTGGATTCATTATGCATTATATATTTAATTATAAGATAAATACAAGAATGTATTCCAGATCTAAATAACTCAATTGACTTGTATTTCTTCCCCATAGAATCCTCTTGGTTAGGATCCTATAGAATCTAAGGTTCAAATTATGTACCAAATTTAATTTTAATTTAGAATGAATTCACCAAAATTGAGAAAGATTATTTTTTAAAAACACATCATTTTACTCACAATCAATCAATTATTATACAAATAACCTCATCGTAATGTGGAATAAATCATCACAGGTGATGGAAAAAATAATGTAATAAGTGAAATAAATCATAATTGAGAATAACATAAAGAAGAAGAATATATTAAAAATTATTCTTACATTAATTAATTAAAATTACGAAAACAAAGTTCTCATATGAAAAGAATAGAATAGATATATATAAAAAATAAAAACATGAGAAACTCCTAACAAAAATTAAAAAACACAATATCTCTTAGCACTGAGTTCTTTATATACATTAATAAATATATATCCTTTAACACCACAAAAATTGGCCATTATCAGTGAAAAAAATCACTGACTATCAGATCATGATAAAAATACATATGATTTTCTTTGAGCAATGAATGATTTGATAAAAGAAAACATTATTATTGATATGAAAATATCTTATGAAATATTCCAATATTAGTGATTTTTTAAGTGCTGGTAAAGGACACCCTTCATCAGTAATTTTCTTTAGCATTTATCAATGAGCCCCTTAATCAGTTCTCTTCAAGTAACTGGAAAAATAATCCATAATGAGAACATTTTTCAGTGATTATAACGGGTAATAATGTTGTGGTGTGCTATTAAAATCACTATTCACTCACTAGTAAAAAATTTCAAATACAGGTCTAATAAATATAATTAAATTGAAAAATAAAATCACAACATAGATACAAGAAAAAAAATATTATCGAAATTTATAATTTTGGTTAATAAAATTACATATGTAAGTAAAAATTATCACAACCATTTAAAAACATCAATTTTACTATTGATTTTCCCTCTAAACTATGAACATTCTATTACCGAACAATCTGCCCCAGCTCTAGAAAAATATTGCACTTTTATATGAAAAAAATTATTATTTTAGTAATACTATAATAAAATAAATTAATTCCAATGTGAAAATATTAAAATGAAAACATGTACATTTATTTAGATTATAAAAATTGTGTATCAGGTTTATTTCTAGTAGATTCATGCATGTCACACCATTTCATATTGTTCTCCAAAGTTGGTACAATTGAATTGGGTATCATCGTTGGGGAGAATTGTGTTTATGAATATTAACTAAAAAATTATAAGGTAAAAATTATTAGGAAATTAATTAATAAATATAATTTAAAATTATGTAAAAAAATTCTAAGATCATTTTCCTTGTTTTGGTAATGTGATACTTTGTTGAACCTAAAATAACACATATAATTATAAAAATGAACATTGATCCATACCAGGATCATCATGTACCAGATTTATGTGTATAAAATATATATTTTAGATAATTAAATTATGGATTTAATAAATTATCATGATATTTTGCTCAATTATTTCTCGGTTTTTAGAGATTAAGACATGTTATTTACAAAATTGTAAATTTTTAACTCAAAAAAATAACATTGTGTCATACTAGGAACACCATGTATTAAAATGAGTTGAAAATGAATCCTAGAAATCATGAATGAATTATGGATAATAATAAATGTTGGGTATCCAACATGTTGATCAAAGAGTACCACTTAAATGGTAATCTCCCCATGGTGGAGGTCGCTAGGCAGGCCCACTAGTTGGCAAATACTCACCAATAGCCTCTTCAGCCGTAGCCGACACCCCATCATGAAGTGGCCCTGGTGGTCATCTAAAACTATTTCTAAAGTCTATCCTAGTAATGTGACAATGAGTAACTCTTTTTTCTTAGGGAGGAAGATAAAGTTGATGTTTTCATCTTCATCCAAACTGTATAGGGGTCCTACTCACATGCCCCTACAAAAGAGCATCAACGCCAACATTAGGGGACATAGCCTCCACATGTTAAAGAGGACCTTATGCTGAGAGAAATTGTTGGTGTTTCAGAGACCTGATCCCCTAGGGATGTCCACCAAGGGTGGAGAATATACAAATCAAGAACATTCCAACACCTAGTTCTTGAGGAGAAAATCTATTGCACTAATGCGGAGGCATTCAACGGGCTAACATATGACTCTTCCCCCTCCTATCAAGTCCACCATAAAAATATGGCGGAACAATATGAGCACATGCATGTTCATTCTAATGCTCTCATGTCCCACCATGCAGAAAGAGTGGAAAACTACATTCATATGCAGATATATACCAATTCACAACAAGACATCCACGAAAATAGGATGGAAACCAGCTATACGTTGGCACAAATACCTCCTGAAAAATTGCAAGTCTTCCATACAATTAGGGATAAAACTATCTATACATAGGAAGAAATAACTGCTGATCCATTTCTCGTATACCATTGAAATAAGATAGAAACCATCTATACATAGGAAAAAATACCTAGTGAAGCATATCAATCCCACCATCCAAATAGGGATGTAAGAAAATATGATCATAGTAAAATTTCTACAGATGCATACAAAGATCGTGAGATAAATATAGTGGCCAAAAGAAGATTGATATTCCCTCTTGTTAATATGAAGCCCGCCAGTAAAATTTGATGGAAACTGGAGAAGAACACTCATGGAAAATTCGTTCTTTTGTCCAAGAATAAGAGAACTACAAATATCTACTGGCAACCAATGGGGGACCAGAGTAGGAAAAAACTCTTACTCTGATATCAGAATGGGACTTCATACCCATTCTATCAAAAGATGTATCTCATCACATTCTGGAAATGTTGAAAGATAAAATTTCGATTACAGACCATATCCTACAAACATGAAAAGATATCATTGCTTCACTGGTAAAGGTGACATATCGATACCACGACACGGTTTCCTCGAACGAAATGTCTCTCTCAACAAATATGTTAGTCACTATGAAGTAGTTATGTGTCCATGCTTCAGTCCAAGAGGGTCGATATCTATATTCCATGATAAATGGAAAAACAGATCAGAAAGAAAAACTCATTCCAATAGGGGGATGCTGATCCGACGTGGTGGATCTACCGAGCTAGAATATATCCCTTCCAAAATTGAAGATGTTTGTTGACGTATCTCAAAGATATCACGAGAATCAAAAAAATAAGGAACTATTTATGAAGGTCATTAACAACATGAAATGGTCTTATTTTCTCACAGGAATGAACTAAAAAATGGAATGCATGAAAGGCAACCAAAAAATTAAGTGAACATACATGATCCTGCTCTGTTGGAAACTCAGATTCACGATTCCTTCAAAATATATCAATAATTCTTGAATAACCTGCAATTCCATTACCAAATTATGGATGTGGTAGTATCAACTGTGAAGGCCCACCCTACAATGTTACTTCCATCTACTCTGAAAGTCCACCCCAAAGCACCCATGGGGGCTCACTCTGTGGGCTAGGAATGATCGATCACGAGAACCAATCTCCTGATTCGTGTCGATGTATCCATTCCATCAACCTGAACATCATATAGCAAGAAAGTTCTCTCCTTTTTCTCATCCTCCCTAATGGTCCTCCATAGGATATACACTGCAGATACGATTCTCCCTATTTTTGGACAGTAAGTTATGATGGTAGTCCTCCCCATGATGACAGTCATTGTAATGTCCCTCCCGGCAATGGAAGTTTCAATAAAGGCCCTCCCCAGAGTAACATCAACAATGATAAGATCCTCCCCTCCTTGTTGTACATCCTGAAGTCCCTCCCCAAGATGTGCACTGTAGAAATTCTCCATGTATCCATATATCAAGCTGGGATAATAGTCATCTCCATCATGGCAGTCACCAAGAAGGTCATCCGCAATGTAACATCAAGTAGCCAGAAGGTCTTCCCCTCACTATAGGCCACCCTGAAGTTCTTCCCCATGGTACACACAGTAAATATATATCTTGTGGTTCGGCGTAAAGTTTTACTTGTAGCCCTCGTAGTTGTAGCACCAATTGTGAAGTTCCTCCTTGCAACCAGAATTCATTCTGGAAAGAAGGTCCACCCCTTGCAGGAAAAGACATAAGAAATACCACCTATGCTGAGGATCTTAGAAATATGGGGTCATACATATCGGGAAATCCATCTATAATAAGTTATATCTTTTCCCAACCAGAGGATGGCCGAGGGCCACAGTAATCTTCTGAGCCACCCCCACAACATTCTCATTTGAATAAGGCTCCCACCAGCCCGGTTTCCTGAAACGAAATTATTAAGAAGTAGTTGAGTTAGTCATATCAAGTTGAAGAGCCCCCGAAAGAACAATATTAGGATATGTTTCTTGCTAGAAGACAACTATATTAGGATAATATACTTGTGATTCATTGGCCTATAGCCTCTTCTCACTTCGATATACCAGGCTGTTTTTTGGGGAATGTATACATGACATTTTCATCAATATATGGAATACTCATCATCAGCTGAATGAAATATTCTTACCCTATGAAGATTATGCATACCACATTAACATGTTAGGGGATATTTTACATCTAATAAAACTAAAATTCCTCCCATATTCATGACAACCACAATCCGAGAGGTGAAATAAAAACCTTCAACTTTATTCTCTCCATGCACTATATAAGTTGTGTCACCCAATTGGAAATTCCTTGAAAAGAGTTCACATGCGGGTATGGGGATAATATGGAGATCTACACTTCACCCCTCATCCCATCCAGAGAACCCCATTGGAAATGAAATCTTCCAATGTCATCACCCAAAGTCAGCAATCATGTGAAACCCAAGCTCAAGAATGATGGGATACTCAACAATAATCGGGAAAGATTATGTCTCAAAAGCATCAGGACCAAAGAGATCAAGAGATCAAAAATCTTTCGAGTTAGGAAATCAAGAACATGCAATAAGCATACCACATAAGGGAAGCCAACCATAATGTAGGGATCATGTCTTCAATATTCCATAGACTCTGTGCATTCCCAATGTCATGCTTGTTCTCAAAAGTTGGTACAATTGAATTGGGTATCATCTTTGGTGAGAATTGTGGTTATTAATATTAACTAAAAAATTATAAGATAAAAATTATTAGGCAATTAATTAATTAATATAATTTCAAAATTATGTGAAAAAATTATAAGATCATTTTCCTTGTTTTGGTGATTCAAAACTAGTTTGAACCTAAAATGGCACTTATAATTATAAAAATGAACATTGATCCATACCAGGAACATCATGTACCAAATTGATGTGCATAAAATTTCTATTTTAAATAATTAAATTATGGATTTAATACATTATCATGATATTTTGATCATTTTTTTTCTCATTTTTTAGAGATTAATACATGTTATTCAAAAAAATTGTAAATTTTTAACTCAAAATAATAACATTGAGTCATACTGGGAACACCAAGTATTAAAATGAGTTGAAAATGAATCCTAAAAAACATGAATGAATTATGGATAATCATAAATGCTGGGTATCCAACATGTTGATCAAAGAGTACCACTGAAATGGTAATCTCCCCATGGTGGAGGTTGCTTGGCAGGCCCACCAGTCAGCAAATACTCACCAATAACCTCTTCAGCAGTAGCCGACATGTAACGACCCAAAATTTCATTAATGGAAAATCTCTCTTGATCCAGTTAAATGTTTCTTTATGAAAAATGTTTTTATAAGATATCAACTTTTCTTTAAGATTTGTGACCGTTACTTTTATAGCCGTTGAACAGTGATCATCTGGGTAGTTTAAATATAAGGCTTTAACGAACCAATTTTCTACTCAGACAAAGGAATCGATGGCCTCATCCAGTAGAATTGCCCCTTACGAAGCCCATTTGTCGGAGCTCAGAAAGGAGGTGGCGTCTTTGGGCTTTGCCCTAGACCAAGCCCAAGCTATGCTCCATCATGTCAAGCTCAAACGTGATCGTCTACGGGAAAAGTGGAAGTTGATTGAAATTACAACTCGAGCGATGTTATCAGAGCCGCCCCAAGAGTCTGTCACCATCACACACCTTACTCTTAGGTCTTATGCGACTATTTTAAGGGGTTATGTAACAAATAATTAGTACCATGTTCATATACATTATTTTTTGTATATAATAATGAATATAATTTTTTTGATACATTGTAATTAGTTTTTAAAGTACAAATGGTGTTTTTAGTAATTATTTAATTAAGAATTATATTTTATTAAATTAAAGGATTTTTGAATTAAATAATATTTTAATAAAATATTATTATTAATATTAAATTAATTTTTGTTAAATATAAATGATCTTATAATTTTATGAATGCAATTAAAATTTTTATTAAGGATTGAATGCCATTTCTGTCAAAACCCGTGAATTTTTTTATAAATGTCGGTTTTTATTTTAAAAGTGAAAATTCACATATTTAGAAAATTATTTAGATAAAATAAATATTATTTTTGGAATCAGGACGTCGAAATTATCCAACGGTGAATTTTTCATAATTTTCTGAGATAGTCAAATTTTTGGGTAAAAATTAAATACCATTTAAATATATAATGTGTTTTATGACATCATAATGACCCAATGGTGATGTAATAAAATACCATAATCCTTATGTTCGTCCAATATATGTTTTATCATTAAAATAATGAGGTTTTGGGTTTGTTTGACTCACTTTTCAAAGCATTAATGGAGCCCTCAAGACTTATTCAACACTTTGCCTTTTTAAATTAATTTCCATGGGAGTGTGACTCACCTCCACATAAGAAACCCTAATTTTTTAATAAGTTCGGACCTTGGACTTGTAAAATATTTTTTTCCTCTTTCCTTTTCCAGAAACCATGGGCAAATACCATGGGATGGTTTGTGGTTTGGATTATTTTAATATAAGGGGTCCGAAACCTAAATAATAATGAATTCCCTCACCTTTCCTATATAAACCCACCCAAGCTCCCACTTCCTTCTCACTCAAAGCCCTTGAAGTTCGTCCAACCTCTTGCCTACTCTCTATAAAATCCTATCAAGGTTCCCCAAGCTCCCAAGAAGCCTCTCACAAGCCTCTCTCTAGCCTTTGGAAGCACACTTCCAAGTAAGGGGTTTTCTTCCTTTCTCTTTTTTTGTCAATTTTCTTTAAGTTGTATTGCCCTTTTTATTTCAATTATGAATGTTGGGGTATGGTTTCGAACCTCCCCCATACAGCCCTCTTATTGTTTGAATGATGGGAGAACCCTTTCCCTCTCATTAAATGCCGCCCATGTACACCCGTTACTATGCCGAAATTCCGAAAGGAACTTCTCTCTCTTCTTTTATATTCAAGCAATACTTTTGTATCATGAATCTAAATTCCATTTATATTGTTGGGACATGTATATATATGATCTCCTTACTGTACATTACATGTAAATATGATGAGGAACCCCTTTCTCTCTCATCAACCTTTTTATGAATTCTTATGTCACGTCGTTACGCTGCCGAAATCGCACCGATTTTCTAAGCCAGTGTCTTTGTGTAGTGAATATCATGCCCATTTCTCCATCAATGGTATTCACCTTTATGCACATTTACATATTGATTATAAAGTTTCATTTATGAATTCCACATTCCATTATCATGTAAGAAATGATTATGTTTTATGAATCCATGTTTTATGATCCATGTGGCACACTTATGCATGAAATGAAATGTTTAAGAAGGGTGCGCCCTTTATAGCGCTCCAATGCATTGGGTAAAGTATAGTATCATGATACGTCATGTGCAATGAGTGTTGACTCATGATAATTCAAGTGCAACGAGGGTTTACTCGTGCTTCAAGTGAAATTAGGGTTTACTCATGCTCCATTTGCAATGGGCCTTGGCTCATGCTAATTCAATGTTAAGTGTTGTTGCCACATTTCCATGTTATGATTATCATGCTTTATCATGCCTTTATGTTCATGTTTCTCTTATTCTCTATTGATATGCCTAATTCCTAACATGTATGTCACTCCACATGTTATTCATTGTTTACTCCCTTACTGGGCTTTATAGCTCACCCTTTTTTATGCATGTGCTCAGGTTATCCCATGCAATGCTAAGTACGAAGGAATGTAGTGGTCATGTAAAGGAAGTTTTCAATAAAGATATTGTATTTCAAGTTTAAAGTTTTTATGTAATGATCCTAAGCCCCAAAGACACTAAACCTATCGATCTTCTTTGTTGGATCAAGTGACGTTTTATGTAATAAAGCATGTTTAAGTTGTAATAAAAAGCAGGGTTGTCATTGTTGGTATCAGAGGATAGGTTTAGTTATTTTTGGGATTAGGAAACCCGAGAAAAGACTTAGATACAAGACTAAGCATAATAAAAACATCCCTAAGTTTTGGTAAATACTAAGTAAGTGGTTTATCAAACAAATACATCCCTGTCTGGATACGAGCAGGTAGAGGCGGCTCTGGCACATATGTATCCTAGGGGTAAAACCCGAAAACACCGCTTTGAGCTAGACTCGAATGGGAACTGGTACACGACAACGGGCCTTGCTGCACTCTTGGTTATGACACTCCCGGGGGATATGTTTTGATAAATTCACAATCTTAGTATGAACCCTTATTAAGGGAAAAAAATGCCCCTAAGAATATATGTTAGAAGGAAGATCATGAAAAGCCTGGATTGAATCTTATAGACTCATGAGTTAAAGAGATTAAAGTTTATTTATAATTCATCAACTTTTGTCTTTGGATTACCCTTTATGTGTTACCCCTAACTTTCCTTTTATTCCAGCCAATGGCCGGTAATAGGAGAACTCGGGCTAACAACCGTTGTGAAGATCAGTGTGATGATTGTACTTATGAGATGCCCAATCCAATGGGAGCGGGAATCGTGAACTTTGTCACGCTTCTCTCTCAGCTAACTCAAGTTTTGAATAGAAACACAGGTCAAGAGGAACATTCAACCCCCCCTAAGAAAGAACAAGTCTCTATTGAAAGCTTCATGAGACAAAGGCCTCCTACTTTTAGTGGATCATCTGATCCCACGATTGATGAACAATGGATCAACTCCATTGAAAAGATATTCTCCATCCTCCAATGCTTTGAAAAAGAGAAGGTTCTCCTGGCGGCTTATCGTATGGAGGGTGAAGCTGATCAATGGTGGACGTTGATCAAAAATACGAAGCCTGAGGAGGAGATCGAGGCTTTGGAATGGAAGGTATTCCGGAAGATGTTTTTCGATAAATATTTTCCACGCACCCTCCATCTTAAGATGGAAAGGGACTTCTTTTCCCTCAAGCAGAAAGATGAGGAATCTGTGGGAGCGTACGAGGAAAACTTCACAAAGCTTGCACGATACGCTTCCGGCTTTGTCGTTACCCCCGAATGCAAGGTTGACCGCTTCTTTGGTGGGCTGAAGCCTAGCTTGCGGAAAGAATTAGCGATCCGTGACTTCGACAGCTATGAGGAAATTGTCCGATGTGCCCTCAAGGTTGAAATGGAGATCGGAGAATCACATGGGTATCATGGGGACAAGAAGCGTAAGGTGGACTTCAATGCTGGTGGTCCGATGGATAAATCCAACGACGCTAAGAAATTCCAGCACCCCACTTGCCAAAAGTGTGGAAAGAAGCACCCTGGAAATTGCCTTAGGGGGACAAGAAAATGCTTCAAGTGTGGAAGAGAAGGGCACCTAGCTGTTAACTGTCAGCAAGAAGGACCCGCGGCTGCGACAGAGGAGAGGAACGCTCCGTTCGAACCTCAACGCGTTGTTCAATGCTTCAAATGCAAAGAACCGGGTCATTTTGCGAATCAGTGCCCTAATCCAAGTGTTATCAGAGGCAATCAACAACCTCCAAGACAGCAAGGAAGTGCTTTTGCCATCACTTCTGCCGAAGTGAACCCCGACAACGAAGTGGTGATAGGTACGCTAGTTATTCATTCAAGAATAGCGAACGTACTTTTTGATTCAGGTTCTACGCATTCTTTTATATCTCAAAAGTTTAGTAGAACAATCCCTGCACCACCACAAATCATGGAAGTAAAAATGTCAGTGAGTACGGCAAATGGGGAAATCATTGCATCCCATGAGTATAAGTCCTCCCCTGTTATAATATGTGTATTGAATTTCCCAACTAACCTCATCATACTCCCTTTGGTGGAATTTGATGCAATTATTGGCATGGATTGGCTTTCCTTATATAGAGCCAACATAAATTGTCGGGAGAGGGAAATCACACTCCATATGGAAAATTGACCCCCGATTCTTTACAAGTGTCAGGAGGAAGATGAATCACCTTTAGCTCCATCATCTCAAGAATGGATATTACTGCCTTATGATCACGCATATCTGGCTCAGATGATTGAGTCCAAGGAAGAAACTACCCTTGAAGAAATGCCTATTGTGAGGGAATTCGTTGAAGTATTTCCCGAGGAACTTCCTGGTCTTCCTCCAAGAAGAGATGTTGAGTTCTCAATTGAACTTATACCTGGGGCGCTACCAATATCCAAGAATCCATATAGAATGGCTGTGGTTGAGCATGAGGAACTGAAGAAACAACTACAGGAGAATCTGGATAAAGGGTTTATACGCCCAAGTGCATCACCATGGGGTGCACCAGTCCTCTTTGTCAAGAAGAAGGATGGGTCAATGCGGCTTTGCATCGATTATCGTGAACTTAACAAAATCACGATAAAGAACAAGTATCCTCTCCCAAGAATCGATGACTTGTTTGATCAGCTGCGTGGAGCACAATACTTCTCCAAGGTCGACTTGCGGTCGGGATATTATCAAGTAAGGGTGAAGAAGGAAGATATCCCCAAGACTGCTTTTCGTACAAGGTACGGGCACTATGAATTCATAGTAATGCCTTTTGGACTCAGCAATGCTCCAACAATATTCATGGACTTGATGAATAGAGTCTTTAGATATTACCTAGATAAATTTGTGGTAGTCTTTATAGATGATATTCTAATATACTTCAAAACCAAGGAGGACCATGAGGAGCATTTAAGAAATGTACTGGAGACTTTGCGCAAGGAGAAACTCTATGCCAAGTACAGCAAGTGTGAGTTCTGGTTGAAGGAGGTCTCATTCTTGGGACATATCATCACAAGCAATGGGATATCTGTGGACCCCTCCAAAACAGATGCAATTGAGGGATGGACGAGGCCAACATCGGTAACTGATATCCGTAGCTTCTTGGGGTTAGCTGGATATTATCGACGATTTGTGAGAAACTTCTCACGATTGTCCAACCCTCTTACCAAGCTAACTCGAAAGGGAGTAAAGTTTTCTTGGAGTGATGAATGCGAAGAAAGCTTCAAGTAGTTGAAAAGGTGGCTTATCACTGCACCTGTGCTCACTTTACCCACAAGCGGGGAGCTTTTTGTGGTATTCAGTGATGCTTCGAAGAAGGGCTTAGGATGTGTGGTGATGCAGAATGATAAAGTGATATCCTATGCCTCAAGGCAGTTGAAAATCCATGAGAGAAACTATCCAACGCATGATCTGGAGTTGGCGGCGGTGATCTTTGCCTTGAAAATCTGGCGGCATTATCTCTATGGAGAGAAATGTGAGATATATACTGACCACAAGAGTCTTAAATATATATTCACACAGAAAGAGCTTAATATGCACCAGAGAAGATGGATAGAGCTCATCAAGGATTATGACTGTTCAATACATTACCACCCTGGGAAGGCGAACAAGGTGGCGGATGCCCTAAGTAGAAAGGATCCAGCAATTCTATCAATGATTAGAATTGAGAAGGATCCAATCTTCTTATACTTGATGAAGATGGACGTGGGAATCATAAAGAAGGGAACATCATCAATCCTTTCACAAATGATTGCTCAACCATCTCTTTTGGAAAGGTTAAAGGATTCTCAAAAGGGTGATGCTGGAATCCAATAAAAAGTGGAAGCTATCAAAAAGGGAAAATCCTCAGAGTTTAATGTTAATGAAGAAGGAATTGTGCGGTTTGGGAAAATACTATGTGTTCCATCAAGTTCGGAGCTGAAGAAGGAACTTTTGGATGATGCACATAGTTCAAATTTCTCTATTCACCCAGGGAGCACAAAGACGTATCGAGATCTCCGAGAAAACTTTTGGTGGGATAATATGAAGAAGGAGATCGATGAATATACATCAAAGTGCCTGGTGTGTCAGCAAGTGAAGGCAGAGAGGCAGATGTCTAAGGGGATGATGCAACCATTGCCCATACCAGAATGGAAATGGGAGAACATCACCATGGACTTCGTCACTAGACTTCCAAGGACATCCAAAAGCAACAATGTAATCTGGGTTATTGTGGATCGTCTTACAAAGACTGCACACTTCATTGCTATTCGAGAGGATTTCTCTTTGGATCAAATGGCACGGATATATATCAGGGAAGTGGTACGGTTGCATGGAGTTCCACTATCTATTATGTCTGACCGAGATCCAAGATTTACCTCTAAGTTTTGGAAGAGTCTTCAACATGCTCTGAATACTGAACTGAACTTCAGTACGGCCTATCATCCTCAAACTGATGGCCAATCCAAGTGGACTATCCAAACACTTGAGGATATGTTGAGAGCGTGCTCAATGGACTTTAAATGAGGATGGGATCAACATCTTCCTCTAGTTGAGTTCTCTTATAATAATAGTTTCCACTCGAGCATCCAAATGGCACCATATGAAGCCCTGTATGGGAAAAGGTGTAGAACACCGACATGTTGGGATGAGGTCGGTGAACGTAAGCTGCTTGGACCAGAAATGGTCGAAGAAATGGTGGAGAAGGTGAAAACCATTCAGCAGCATATCAAGGTAGCCCAGAGTCGACAGAAGAGTTATGCAGATAATCGTCGACGAGACCATGAATTTAAAGTCGTAGACATGGTGTTTTTACGCATATCTCCGTGGAAGAAGGTCATGAGGTTTGGAAAGAAAGGGAAGTTAAGTCCAAGGTACATCGGCCCCTTCGAGATTCTTGATCGTGTTGGGGCTGTGGCCTATCGACTAGCACTTCCACCTACTATGGCCAAGGTGCATGATGTCTTCCATGTATCCCTCTTAAGGAAGTACATACCAGACCCTTCACATGTACTCTCTTCCGAGGTGGTACAATTAGAAGACGATCATTCTTATGAGGAGCAACCAGTGAAGATCTTAGATCGTAGAGAAAAAGTTCTACGAATAAGACAATGCCCCACGTCAAGGTGTTGTGGAGAAACCACAAGTTTGAAGAAGCAACTTGGGAGTCGGAGGATATGATGAAGCTAAGTTACCCACATTTGTTTTAGTATGGGAAAAGGAAAATTTCGAGGGTGAAATTTCATAAGGGGGGAATGTTGTAACGACCCAAAATTTCATTAATGGAAAATTCCTCTTGATCCAGTTAAATGTTTCTTTATGAAAAATGTTTTTATAAGATATCAACTTTTTTTTAAGATTTGTGACCGTTACTTTTATAGCCGTTGAACAGTGATCATCTGGGTAGTTTAAATATAAGGCTTTAACGAACCAATTTTCTACTCAGACAAAGGAAGCGATGGCCTCATCCAGTAGAATTTCCCCTTACGAAGCCCATTTGTCGGAGCTCGAAATGGAGGTGGCGTCTTTGGGCTTTGCCCTTGACCAAGCCCAAGCTGAGCTCCATCAAGTCAAGCTCGAACATGATCGTCTACGGGAAAAGTGGAAGTTGATTGAAATTACAACTCGAGCGATGTTATCCGAGCCGCCCCAAGAGTCTGTCACCATCGCACACCATACCCTTAGGTCTTATGCGGCTATTTTAAGGGGTTATGTAAAAAATAAGTAGTACCATGTTCATATACATTATTTTTTGTATATAATAATGAATATAATTTTTTTGATACATTGTAATTAGTTTTTAAAGTACAAATGGTGTTTTTAGTTATTTTTTAATTAAGAATTATATTTTATTAAATTAAAGGATTTTTGAATTAAATAATATTTTAATAAAATATTATTATTAATATTAAATTAATTTTTGTTAAATATAAATGATCTTATAATTTTATCAATGCAATTAAAATTTTTATTAAGGATTGAAAGCCATTTCTGTCAAAACCTGTGAATTTTTTTATAAATGTCGGTTTTTATTTTAAAAGTTAAAATTCACATATTTAGAAAATTATTTAGATAAAATAAATATTATTTTTGGAATCAGGACGTCGAAATTATCCAATGGTGAATTTTTCATAATTTTCTGAGACAGTCAAATTTTTGGTTAAAAATTAAATACCATTTAAATATATAATGTGTTTTATGACATCATAATGACCCAATGGTGATGTAATAAAATACCATAATCCTTATGTTCGGCCAATATATGTTTTATCATTAAAATAATGAGGTTTTGGGTTTGTTTGACTCACTTTTCAATGCATTAATGGAGCCCTCAAGACATATTCAACACTTTGCCTTTTTAAATTAATTTCCATGGGAGTGTGACTCACCTCCACATAAGCAACCCTAATTTTTTAATAAGTTCGGACCTTGGACTTGTAAAATATTGTTTTCCTCTTTCCTTTTTCCAGAAACCATTGGCAAATACCATGGGATGGTTTGTGGTTTGGATTATTTTAATATAAGGGGTCCCAAACCTAAATAATAAAGAATTCTCTCACCTTTCCTATATAAACCCACCCATGCTCCCACTTCCTCCTCACTCAAAGCCCTTGAAGTTCGTCCAACCTCTGCCCTAATCTCTCTAGAATCCTCTCAAGGTGCCCCAAGCTCCCAAGAAGCCTCTCACAAGCCTCTCTCTAGCCTTTGGAAGCACACTTCCAAGTAAGGGGTTTTCTTCCTTTCTCTTTTTTTTGTCAATTTTCTTTAAGTTGTATTGCCCTTTTTATTTCAATTATGAATGTTGGGGTATGGTTTCTCACCTCCCCCATACTTCCCTCTTATTGTTTGAATTATGGGAGAAACCTTTCTCTCTCATTAAATGCCTCCCATGTACACCTGTTACTATGCCGAAATTCTGAAAGGAACTTCTCTCTCTTCTTTTATATTCAAGCAATACTTTTGTATCATGAATCTAAATTCCATTTATATTGTTGGGACATGTATATATATGATCTACTTACTTTCAATTACATGTAAATATGATGAGCAACCCCTTTCTCTCTCATCAACCTTTTTATGAATTCGTATGTCACGCCGTTACGCTGCCGAAATCGCACCGATTTTCTAAGCCAATGTCTTTGTGTAGTGAATATCATTCCCATTTATCCATCAAGGGTATTCAACTTTATGCACATTTACATATTGATTATAAAGATTCATGTATGAATTCCACATTCCTTTATCGTGGAAGAAATGATTATGTTTTATGAATCCATGTTTTATGATCCATGTGGCACACTTATGCATGAAATGAAATGTTTAAGAAGGGTGCGCCCTTTATAGCGCTCCAATGCATTGGGTAAAGTATAGAATCATGATACGTCATGCGCAATGAGTGTTGACTCATGCTAATTCAAGTGAAACTAGGGTTTACTCATGCTTCAAGTGCAATGAGGGTTTACTCATGCTCCATGTGCAATGAGCCTTGGCTCATGCTAATTCAATGTTAAGTGTTGTTGCCACATTTCCATGTTATGATTATCATGCTTTATCATGCCTTTATGTTCATGTTTCTCTTATGCTCTATTGATATGCCTATTGCCTAACATGTATTTCACTCCTCATGTTATTCATTGTTTACTCCCTTACTAGGCTTTATAGCTCACCCTTTTCTTATGCATGTCCTCAGGTTATCCCATGCAATGCTAAGTACGAAGGAATGTAGTGGTCATGTAAAGGAAGTTTTCAATAAAGATGTTGTATTTCAAGTTTAATGTTTTTATGTAATGATCCTAAGCCCCAAAGACACTAAACCTCTCGATCTTCTTTGTTGGATCAAGTGATGTTTTATGTAATAAAGCATGTTTAAGTTGTAATAAAAAGCAGGGTTGTCATACGACACCCCAACATGAGGCGACCCTGGTGGTCATCTCAAACTATATCTAAATTCTTTCCCAGTAATGTGACAATGAGTAAATTTTTTCTCTTAGGGAGGCAGATGAAGTTGATGTTGTCAACTTCATCAAAACTGTACATGGGTCTTACTCACAGGCCCTTGCCAAAGACCATCAACGCCGACATTAGGGGACCTAGCATCCACATGTTAAAGATGACCTTATGCCGAGAGAAATTTCTAGTGTCTCGGAGACCTGATCCCCTAGGGATGTCTACCAAGGGTGGAGAATATACAATCAAGAACATTCCATCACCCTAGTTCTTGAAGAGAAAATCTATTTCACTAATGCGGAGGCATTCAATGGGATAACATATGACTTTTCCCCCTCCACTCAAGTCCACCATAG
Source organism: Viscum album (assembly GCA_963277665.1). Taxonomy (NCBI): domain Eukaryota; kingdom Viridiplantae; phylum Streptophyta; class Magnoliopsida; order Santalales; family Viscaceae; genus Viscum; species Viscum album. Next base: position 654,437,849 of record OY728136.1, read on the forward strand.
AAATAGGGCAGAAAAATATGAGCACATGCATGTTATTTATAATGCTCTCACGTCCCACCATGCAGAAATATCATCAAACCACATGCATATATAGATATCTACCAATTCACAACAAGACATCCATCAAAATAGGATGAAAACCCACTATAAATTTTCACAAATACCACTTGACATGTTGCAAGTCTTCCATCCAATTAGGGCTACAACTATCTATACACAGGAAGAAATACATGCTGATGAATTTCTAGTCTACCATTCAAATAAGACAAAACCATCTATACGTAGGCACAAATACCTACTGAAGCATATCAATCCCACCATCCAAATAGGGATGTAAGAAAATACGAGCATAGTAAAATCTCTACAGATTCATACAAATCTCGTGAGATAAATATAGTGTAAAGAAGAAGATGGATATTCCCTCTTGTTAATATGAAGCCCACCAGTTAAATTTGATGGTAACTAGAGAAGAACACTCTTGGAAGATTCGTTCTTTTGTCCAATAATAAGAGAACTAAAAATATCTACTGGCAACCCATGGGGGACCAGAGCAGGAAAAAACTCTTACTCTGATATCAAAATGGGCCTTAATACCCATTCTATCAAAAGATGTATCACATCACATCCTGGAAATGTTGAATGATTAAATTTTGATTCCATACCATATCATACAAACATGAAAAGATATCATTGCTTCAATGGTAAAGTCGAGATATCGAGACCACGACATGGTTTCCTCGAACGAAATGTCTCACTCAACAAATATTTTAGTCACTCTGAAGTAGTTATGTATACATGCTCTAGTCCAAGAGGGTCGGTAGCTATATCCCATGATAAATGGAAAACCAGACCCGGAAGAAAAACTCATTCCAACTAGGGGATGCTGATCCAACGTGGTGGCTCTACCGAGTAGGAATATATCCCTTCCAAAATGGAAGAAGTTTGTTGATGTATCTCAAAGATATCCAGAGACTCAAAAAAACAAGTAACTATTTATAAATGTCATTAGAAACATGAAACTGTCTTATTTTTTCATAGTAATGTACTAAAAAATGAAATTCACGTAAGGAAAATAGAAAATGAAGTGAACATACATGATCCTGCTCTGTTGGAAGCTCAGATTCTGGATTCCTTCAAAATATATCAATAATGTCTGAATAACCTGCTATTCCATTACCAAATTATGGATCTGGTATTATCAGCTGTGAAGGCCCACCCTGCAATGTTACTACCAGCTACTCTGATGGTCCACCCCAAAGCACCCATGGGGGATCACTCTGTGGGATAGGAATGATCGATCACAAGAACCAATCTCCTGATGTGTGTCAAGGTATCCTTTCCATCAACCTGAAGATCTTATAGCAAGAAGGTCCTATACTTTTTCTCATCCTCCCTAATGGTCCTTTATAGTATATACGCTGCAGATATGCTTCTCCATATTTTTGGACAGTAAGTTATGATGGTAGTCCTCCCCATGATTACAGTCATTGTAATGTCCCTCCCGACAGTGGACGTTGTCGTGAAGGACATCCCCATAGTAACATCAACAATGATAATTTTTTCCCTCCTTGTTGTACATCATGAATTCCCTCCCCAAGATGTTCACTCTAGAAATTCTCTCTTTATCCAGATATCAAGCTGGGATAATAGTCATCTCCATCATGGCAGTCACCAAGAAGGTCCTCCACAATGTAACATCAAGTAGCAAGAATTTCCTCCCCTCACTTTTGCCCAAAATAAAGTTCCTCCCCATGTTATACATAGTAAATAAATTTCTTGTGGTTCGTCGTAAAGTTTTACTTTTAGCCCTTGCTATTGTAGAACGAATTGTGAAGGTTATCCTTGCAACCAGATTTCATACTGGAAAGCAGGTCCACCCCTTGCTGGAAAAAACATAAGAAATACCACCTATGCTGAGGCTCTTAGAAAGATGGGGTCATCCATATCGGGAACTCCATCTATAACAAGTGATATCATTTCCCAACCAGAGGATGGCTGAGGACCACAGTAATCTTCTGAGGCACCCCCACACCGTTATCATTTCAATAAGGCACCCACCACCCCGGTTTCCTGAAACTAAATTATTAAGAAGTAGTTGAGCTAGTCATATCAAGTTGAAGAGCCCCCAAAAGAAGAATAGTAGGATATGTTTCTTTCTAGAATAAAACTATATTAGGATAATATATTTGTGATTTATTTTCCTATACCCTCTTCTCACTTCGATATACAATGAGTGTTTTATGAGGAATTTATACATGAAATTTTCTTCAATATATGGAATACTCATCATCACCTGAATGAAATATTCTTACCCTATCAATTGTATGCAGACCACATTAACATCTTAGGGAAGATTTTCCATCTAATAAAACTAAAATCCCTCCCATCTGCATGACAAGAACAATCAGAAAGGTGAAAGAAAAACCTTGAACTTTATTCTCTCTATGAACTATATAAGTTATGTCACCCAATTGGCAATGCCCTGAAAGGAGTTCACATTCATGTCGGGGAATAATATGGAGATCTACACTTCACCCCTCATCCCATCCAGAAAACCCCATTGGAAATGAAATCATCCAATGTCGTCTCCTAAAGGCACAAATCATGTGAAACCCAAGCTCATGAATGATGGGATACTCACAAAAAAATCAGGAAAGATTAAGTCTCAAAAGCATCAGGACCAAAGAGATCAAGTGATCAAAATTCTTTTGAGTCAGGAAAGCAAGAACATGCGACAAGCATACCACATAAGGGAATCCAACCATAATGTAGGGATCAAGTATTCAATATTACATATACTCTGTGTAGTCCCAATGTCATGCTTGGCTCATAATCACATAGGTGTATGTGAAATTGAAATGGTGGTAATAGTAGTGGCTACTTTCGTGATGCGGGAACAACCCTAGAACATAGAGATGTGGTCATTTTAAAACAAATTTCATCGGTAAGACAAATAAATCAAGGATATAGTGCATTAATGGAATAATGGGAACAACCCCAGCCCATAGTTCTTGGGAAATATTTACCTCAAGTCCCTGTATAGAGGACATATGCCTTCTCCCATCTAGGAATGACAATTAATAGAGGAGTCACCCATTAAACCCCTTCACGTTGTTCACATGCTCTGGGACAAATTTTCATTATGATGTCGGATCAGGTATACCTTCGAGTAAATATTCACCAAGAAACCTGATGAATACCAAACAATGGATGGAAAAAATCCAAAAAAGGATGTAGAAATACATCCTACCATTCTACACTGAGTACAAAACCCCTTATGTTGTATGCCTCACTAAATGTGGTAAAGGTCAACCCATGGACCTCATGAGATATTACATAGAGGGAGATGACTCAATGTAATACGGTTCCCTCCTTGAGGAATTCCACATCGAGCTTCATAGTGTGAATACCTGGAACTACAGGGAGGTAATAAATTTGGGTTCCCCCTTATTTAATCTGATATAACCTCCCTCATGAAACCACGAGAAGGATAAGAATAAATCCAAGGTCTTCTATGACCCACTACCTCCTCCCCATGATAATGGGTCTTATACTCAAGGAAATGTTCTCTATGCAGGAGAAATAAATGAATGAGCTCATGAAAATTAACATTCAGCTGTGCCAAGGGAGCTTCCTTGCCAGATGTGTTCCCCCTATGGAGCATTAACAGGTCTTCCTAGAAGAGGTACCCTTGGTAGACATCAAAACGTCATCTAATGCACTACTCATCTTATTGTGACCCCATGATGGGAACTCTGAATTAAGAAAGTAGAAAAACTCAGGTTCTTAGTACGAAACCTAGAGGGCTCAGCCTTCGTATGGTATACTAGCCTACCAGCTAAATCAATCACAGCCTAGGAGGACCTTCAATGACAAGTTCTCTTCCAGATCGTTTCAACACTACCTAAGATGACAGTTAGTGATATCAAGAACTGCAAGCAGTGAGATAATGAATGATTCTCCGACTTCATTTCCAGATGGAAAGGCCTTACTTACTCCCTGAACATGCCACACCCCTAGAATGAAATTCTCTCTATGGGAATTGATAAAAATTGAGACGAATTGGGAAAACTATTCATCCCAATGAAGTACACCAATGGGTTATGAGATTTCTCTTCCATTGACAAAATAATAGAAGGATCCTCACCACCGTCCAATCTCAAGTCCCTAGTGGCACCATAATATATAGGAAAAAGAGAGGGAAAAGATGAAGTGGTTTCTATAATGATTAAGCCACCTCGACACCAGGTCTAGTAGCGAGGCCCCGACCGAACTGTGCAGGACCCCCTAGATGCCAAACGATACCCACAACTCTGCCATATGAGTGACATGGTGTTAAAATAATTCAGTTCAAAGAAATAAGAAATAATTCTACTCATTCTAAGATGGCCAGGTCTGTGGTTAATTTATTGATTCCGTGAATTTTATTGTGCTCCGACAACCATATCCATAGAAATCTGATGATCTGGGTATCAATGAAAATCTAAATTATTTTCCCTATCAACTGATACTGGGACACACCATCTAGGAATGCTTTATTTTCAAGGATCTTCTAAAAAGATGGTGGATTCTTGGAAATTAAATTTGGGATTTTCACCAGTAGAGGTGTCGTATGTTCCACCTCTGACTCAAGATGGGAAGAGTAATGAAAGATATTCACCAGTAAGGAGGAAAAAAATTGACAATTGGATGACCTATAAGACAGTCAACCGTGTCCATGGAATCCTCTTGGCACAGTTGAAACAATCAACAATTCTTCCAAAAGGTCCTAATAAAACATAATAATATTCTTTAGCCCTTTTATACTCTAATGACAAGAAGGGGGAAAAGAAGGATAAAAAAGATGGACTGAACCCAAATCTGATGTCATTGTTAATAGTGGCCAATTTCATACCAACAGACATGGCACAATGGAAACCGCACCGCCAAATGACACCATCAGGAGGAGACATTCATAGATAATCAGTGTCAGATCAATAACTAATCATTGGATCAATTAATTTAATTCACTTGTTGGACCACTTATTGGATGAATAATATGGCCACAAAACCAAATTCTTCATTGCCAATCAGAGAGATGGAGGAAGAGGCCACAAGGGAAAGAGTTTTTCTAGAAGCCACATTCATGGTAGGATTCCAATTCCAAGACATTCCATATGTTAACCCTTTAACATCCTAAAAAGACATATAATGAACCTCTAGCAAACACAAAAATTACCAGAATGCACCTCTTCACCCATCAGAATAAATCCACGCCCAATTATCTTTGACTATCCATTAGGGGAAGAAAAAATATCAAATCAACCAAGGCATATGAATGGACTAGTTCAACCAAAATCTGAAAGGACTATAGCACCACCATCACCTATAATAGAGGTTGGACCACCTACATCAAATTTCAAAGTCCCTTAAAAAATTATTCAAGGCAATCCCCAAGCTAGGAAGTACAGAAATTTAGATAAGAAATAATCTATTTTAAATCAGTTGGTTTTATTAATAAAAAAACTATCAATAATGGTAGTCTTAAGACGATATGCATATCTTAGGGAGGAACTCATAGAATCCTTACTACGTATGTGGGAGTTTGTGGACAATGTATTAGCATTAGAAGACTATAAAGCAGAGACCAACCCCTGAGAATGTCATGCCATCCTCTTTTTTATAGATAGGGATGAAGACGTCGACATGAAATGACACATAAAACCTGTATATGTGTCTAGAATTCTAAATGAAATTGATTTCCATAGGATCATTATCCATGATGGCTCTGGAATCAATCTCCACCCACTGTGAATGATTTTTTAGCTAGGCTATGATAAACACAACTTGACACCCCGCACAACCACTCTATTGGGATGTGAAAATGGGGATAAGAATCCATTGGGATGAATTGATTTTAAAACTCCACTCGGAGACCCCATGTCATATTTTGAGTTCCTAGTAGTACGGAAAAGTATGACCATCAACATAAAATAAGGAAGGCCTTCACTGCATCTGCACACTGCAATCCCGTCAGCATACCATCAATGCATAAAATATTGCACTAATGGAAAAACCAGGACATTGAACACTGCTAAATCACCATTTGAGTCATTTGAGTCGCATTATATTGACATTGGGTTCTATGATATGGAATAAAAATATCCATTTACTGAATATGTTGTTTTTTTCACAACCCTAAATGGATTGGAAATGACTCTCATTGACCCCCTCCAACAACGCGGGGAAGAGTATGTATTAACGATCAACCAACATGAATGCATAAGTACAAGTCGAAATACAGACTCAATTGTCATCAGGATATATTTTTTGGTCATTAAGTCCAAATATACAATAGGACAGGTTATCTTCTGTGATGATATGAAAAAGCCCTTCAAAATATATTCATGACCCATCCTCAAGACCCCAGACCGCCCTTTCATTACTCACTAAGGAAAAATATTATCTCTCTACAAACATTGGATAATTAATCTCATGATTCCTTTCTCCATCATAAGATGAAGATGATGGAGATGATAAATATGATTAAAAAGTCTAAGAAGATGAAGAAGACCTCAACGATACCCCTCCTGCATTCGAAAAAGGTGTCTCCACCATAATCAATGATATTATAGAGATAAACATGGGCACCATAAACAACCTGTATCCCACTCTTATTAGTGTGGTTATGAATGTCGAGGATCTGGAGGAATATACCTCCTTCCTATAGAAAAATCAATATTTTTTTGACTGTAATTACATAGAAATGTCAGGCCTCGATATTGAGGCTGCCACTCACCATCTAGGCTTACTAAAATACCATCGAGACTATAAACAGGAAGCTAGAAGGACCCACCTGATACATGTTTCAAAAATAGAGGCTTAAGTTGACATGAGTATCAAAGAAAACATAATGAAAGAAGTATAGTATATGATCTGTCTAGAAAACATAGTCCCTATACAAAAGAGGAATGGAAAGATTTGAATCTGCAATGCCTTTAGGACCCTTAATCGAAATTGCCGAAAAGACGATATCATGTTCCCTAACAAAGAATTGTTGATCGGTTAAACTAATGGATATGATCCCTTTCTTTCATGTGAAGCAATTTTAGATACAATAAGACCATAATGACCTGAGTATATGATGAATATTCCTCTTTTAGGGCCCCTCATAGAGTATTGGTTATAATATGTTACCCTTTGGTCAAAAAAATGATATCTCCATATATCAGTGCTCCATGCATTGCATCTTCATCTTATTCTCGGTAATGTTCATCAACATTTATGTCGATGATCTGGTGGTTAAATCACGACAATGCTCAATCCACCTGGCCGATCTTGAAACTATATTCAACCAACTATGATAGTAATTTTTAATGATGAATCCCCTAATGTATGCATTTATCATTACCTATGAAAATTCCTCAACATTATCGTACACCATTACAGTATAGAAGTCGACCCCAAGAAGAGAAAATCAATCCTTGGCATATCTTCACCTCACATCCTCACCGAGTTGAGAGGACTCTTGGGGAACCTAGAATACATTCAGATCTTCATTGAAAACCTGGTAGGTAAATGTTTTCTTCTCACTAAGTTAAATAAGAAAGTGGTATTGTAAGAGTGGGATAATGATTTTTAATAATCTTTTTAAAAATCTCAAATGATATCTATTAAGACCATCATTTCTGATGCCACCAATGGTGGGGAGACCACTCGTTTTGTATGTAACTTCCCTGGAATGGTCATTAGGAACCTTCCATGTATAGAAGAATGATGTCAGCAGTGAGAACAACCTCTATTAACATAGCTGAACAACTATTGGTGTTGAAACTCGATATTCAGATATTTAGAATAACTCTCTAGCCTTAATATTCGTGGTTCAAGAACTAGGGAATTACCTACAGAACCATGAGATCCACCTCGTATCCCACTTCAGACCCCTAAAATATATCCTCAATCATCCCATTCTAAATGGATTCCTATCACAATGGGTGGTCAACCTACAACAACTAGACATACGGTGCATACGACAGAAGGCCATCAAATGACAGATGTTAGCAGACCTCTTGGAAGCGCATCTCTCATAAGAAACAACACCGTGTGATTCCGAACTTCTATATGAAGAAGTTTTCTCCTTCCAAGAGGACCCATAGACATGGGAAATGTAATTCTATGGTGCTTCCATAAGTCTAATAAAAAAAGGATGGAGGATCCAAATATCAACAAACTAGGGTTGGGAATTATACTCATATCCCATAAAAAGGCTATCATGCCTTATTCATTCCTACATTTGGAAGGGTGTAAAAATAATGATGTAGCAGGACCAAATTGTAGGCCTATATCTTGAAGTTCATATGAAATCCAATTGACTAAAGATAAAAGTTGATTCAGATCTAGTCATAAAATAGGTCAATGGTGACTATGAAATTAAGAAAGAAGTATTGTCCCCCTTGATGAACCATGATCGATAAAAGATGAAAGAATTACCATCAGAACCATCGTTGACTTATGTCCCCCAGTCGAAAAATTCCCAAGACAATGCTTTGGTAAATACAGCCATGACCATGGATTATCAAGATCGGGATGAAATGGTCATTATCATTTCCCACCGCCGGATGGTCATTCATTTATCTAGAGTAGTACGAATGGGATTGAAATTTTTTTCCCTATTTCTACGCCTTACGGTCTCACCATCGACTGGATGACACCCATTGAAAATGACTTTTAGAGGGGGGAACTCCCACTAGATCAGGCTTTAAGGGAACATGTTTGAAGATGTGCAGTCAATTTATAATTTTATAATGTGGTAAAATAGGAAAATATTCTGTACAAATGAGGATTTGATGGAGTCCTTCTTAGGCGAATTGATAGAGAGGATACAACTACCATCATGATAGAACTGCACATTAAAGCTTGTGGAGAGCACTAATTAGCAACCAATATCCTTCACCAAATCCAATGGCTTGGTTATTACTTGCCCATTATGATGTAGGATTCTGCCATATATGCCAAGAAGTGCCATTCCATCCATGTTCATTAAAATTTTATGCACCGGCCCCTAGAGTTACTTCATGTTCCTATGAACTCTTGGCCATTTTCCATTTGTAGGATGCATTTTTTGGGACCATATATTCCTGCCACATCCAAGATATTCATGTTCATAATCACAATGACCTACTTTTTTTTCAAAATGGTCCGAATCCATACCCTTAACGATGCTGGGGTGAAAAACATGATTAGATTTATGATGGACAAAATCATTTCCATATTTTGTTTTCCTTATAATGTAATGATGGAAAACAACACCATCTTATACTACACTGAGTTGGAAAATCTATACCAGCATTATGGAATCAAATCCAACCATTCATCCAGCTACCACATGGTATCCAATGGTCAGATTGAGGCTTTTAATAAAACATTGTCCAATATACATTAAATGGTGGTAGATGAGGATAAGGAATCATGGCTAAACAAGATCCTTCATGCATTATGGGATTACCGGACCAAGACCTACACAACCTCCCAGGAGACACTGTACTCACTATTGTACAGGGTAGAGGCAGTTTTGCCTATCAAAATCCATGTTCCATCACATCGCGTGTCACATGTGATCAACTATCCATGGACGATCAATACGAGAGATAGCTTGATGAGTTGGATAAGCTAGATGAAAAGAGTCTACACACATTACACCATTTGGAAATATAGAAAAATCAGATTTCATGAGCCTTTAAAAAAAGGTTCAGCTTTGATATTTCTTCTATGGAGAATTGGTTTTAGTCCTAAGAACCATGATGATAGTCTAGAAGAATCCCCCATTGCATGAAGCAATGTTTGAAGGACCATATATCATATATAGGTTCTATTTCAGTGGATCATTCCCTCTAATATCAATGGACGTACAACTCATCACATCTACCAAAAATGCATTGTGCTTGAAGAATCACATCGCATAATAGCAATGCCAACATCCATGGTCCAAACACTATGACCCTAAAATATGAGTTGTTTTTGGACCAACATAATGATAAAATGTATGGTATTATCCCCATGATCCAAACATTATGACCCTAATCTAAGAGTTTTTGTCCTGACTAACATGAAATTAAAATTTATGGTGTTATCCCCATGGTCCAATCTCTATGACCATAAACTATAAGTTTTTGTACAGACCAATATAACGATTAAATGTATGGCATTGGCACCTTGATCCAAACATTATGACCCTAAATTATGTCTGGTTTTCTTGACCAACATGATGATAAAATGTTTTGTATTATCCCTATGGTCTAACCTTTAGGACCCCAAACTATGAGTTGTTGTCTTGACAAACACGACAAATACATGTATGGTCTTAGCCCCATGGTCCACGCTCTAAGCCCGTAAACTATGAGTAGTAATATCATGATGTCATGCTCCAAACTCTATGACCCTAAAATATGAGTCCTATTTTTTTATACATTATGTTAATCTATAAGGAACTCAACCCCTGAAATATGACATTAAACTACAACTCATGTCCTGTCTTTAAGATGTCAAACATCATGGCACAAAGTGTCCAAATCACGTGATGATAAACTAAATGATCTCTCACAGAACTACATATGGATAGATTCTTGCACCCATAGGACATGTAGTGATTCCTCGATCATCAATCATGTCCTAGTCCCTACAAAAAAAATTCATGTAATGTACCCTCTATTTCCTTACATTGGCATGGGAAACCCTTGTCACTCTTTATTTCACTAATTGAGTATAACTCATGTGAGTTTAATATTAGTGGTAAGGATTATTTAAAAAATAAATTTAGAGAGAAGTGTGGAAGACTCAACACCAATTGAAAATGAAACAAAAATTTTCTAACCCTTATGTACCAAACAAGATCGGTACAGGGATCGTTCAGAACTATGTATTGCTAGATTCCTATCCTTACAGGATACGTAGTGATTTTGGATTCGGCATCCTCACCCATCTTTAAAAAAATTCCCCCACATATCCTTTCACATAAACTGATCCAGATCAATGCAAGGAACGTTCAGGACTATGTATGGCTTGATTATTTCTCTTTTAAGATATGTAGTGACTCCCGGATTGCACCTCCCAGTCCATCCAACAAAACAAATGCCACTTTCCCCATGTGTAGGTGAGAATTGTATGGGGAGTCCAAGAAAGGTTCTAACCACATGGAAATAAATTGAGAAATTCATTAAGAATTTTGTGTGGCCTAATTATAATTTTTTCAAGATCCCACACATGCCCCTACTCTTAAGAAGTAAAAAGATCCTTCTTCTCCCTATACATATGAGTCAGACCTATATGGATGTTCAAGTAGTTCATAGTTAATCACATTGTGGTTATTCCCTACATTCCCATTCAAATATTTTCCATTTTTCAAAATCCATATTTTGGGGAAAATGGATCCCCATAATCACCCATAGTCGTATGAGATTGAAGGACAATGTCCTCTAGAAACCATTGTTTTGATATGAACATCATGCCCCAGTAGACTTGCATATGTTTCCCACAAAAACATCCATCAATCAACGGAAAATTCTTCCCTAGGAGAGTCCTCTCCCATCTCAGTATGCCTGATTAATTCCAAGCCATGTGCCACCCCTCATAATCTATGTTTTCCCCCAAGACTATGGCTTAAAACTTCTATAATCACTAACATATAAGGAATGCCAGATCATCCCAAATGAAATAAACTCAAGGATATTAAACATCTTTATTACAGAATAATCATCCTCACTCCATGGCTCAAAACTACACAACATCATGTCCACACTTCACAACACTAAACTAAAAGACCAGAAAAGTTCCTATTGTACAAATATAAATATTCAAGCAATTGTTTATGAATAATTTTCTATGTGATAATTATTATTTCATTCATAGATAGTTCTATGAAACCCTCATAATTCATTTTTTTCTAACATCGATCATAGCTCATGATAGCATAGGGTTCTTAGCGAGAGATCCACCATGACACTATAGTAAAATAGTCCATGAATTTGGTCCTAGAATCATGACGCTAAAAGGCATTTCATGGCTACCTTCCCTATAGAGTACCTTACATCCTATCCAAACAATGTGTAATGGTAGATTTCCCCAAATATGGGATGAATTCCTTACCCTATGTAGGATTAATATCTGTGTAAGTGATACTTGATTCTGTGAGTAAATTGTATCCCAAATGTCACCAATGTATCTAGATAAACTTCTTTCATACCTAAAACTCCATGCTCTAAGAGATCATGAGTTCTAATAATCTTCCATGGCCATCTGAGATGGAAGAGCAGAGTCCTACAGACACCTTTTTTTGGCTATGCACATCATTCCCCGGTGGCTCTGCATATGTTTCCCACAAAAAAAAGTCATCAATCAAATGAAAATTTGTCACTAGGAGATTCCTCTTATATCTTAGTATGACCAATGGATTTCAAGCCTCATAGAATCCCTACTAATTCAAGGGCCCTCAATGTCATGTTTTATATTTTATTTCCTATATACATTTTTGATATATTAAGAAATATGGACCTGATTTGTCACTTGTCTATTTGGATTTTTCTATAGATACCCTATCTATATGTTTAAAGATGATCTTCATATAAAATAATTTTCCCCAAAACATTTCCCTATTTCCCTGAAGAAGACCTGTTAAAATCCCAATTTTTTGTTCAGGTGACCAATATTTAAAAGGACACATACCATATTCGTGAAATTTATCATCTTGATAATCCTTCATAGACGTTGGACATAGAAGGTCAGTGTCCTGTGGACACCATTTTTTGTCTATACACTTCATACCCCAAAGGATTTGTATATACCACCTATAATAAAACAATCAATCAAAGGAAAATTTGTTCCCAGGAGAGTCCTATATAGTTTTTGTATTCTTGGATGACATTAATTTTCTATCACACCCCCGGAGTTAGAAAACCCTTGTATAATGTCTTACATACCTTAAACTTCCCGAATTCCCCAAAAATAAATGAATATTTCTAACTGAATGGATGATTCACTAGCTCTATCTTATAAAAGTAAGAACTGTGCACGAATGATTTCCCACTCAATGATGATATGAATGCCTCTAATATTTTTGGACACCATTACGTAGACCATCCACCCACTGTGTCTCCCAAAATAAAAAAAAATTAATGTGTTGAAAACCCTACCAGGACATCAGAGATGGAAGTCAAGTGTCCAAAGGGAACCTTCGCTTGACTACGCATATCTTGCCCTCGTGGCTCCACATATGTCACCTTTAAAAATGAACATCAAGAAAAGGAAAATTATTCCCTTGGAGAGTCCTTTTCTACTTCTGTATGCCTAAAACAGATTTCCATCTTCATGCAAGTCCAAAATTCACAAAATATGGGGTAAGAAAAATCCACAATCCATGTCTGAAAGATATTTGAATATTCTTGGTGGAAAAATCGTGAATTATGGACTCTTGTAACACAACAAGGTTATAACAAATAAATTAAATTCATGAAACATTGTTTTATGTAGATATTTATAACTTGATTTCAAATATAATTTTTTTGCTTTTATGTTTTGAATATCCAAAAACACTCATCTACAATTGTGTTTAGTTAGTAATTTAGAGTCTAATGGTAATTTTTGGTGAACAGTAACATATATATACGAATAGTAATATAAATAGTAATATGTCCCTAATTAATAGTAAATCATATTTTTATTTTTATTTCTTAAGGCTTTGAGATAATGACATCTTGGTTAATTTTTCAATGTGATATAAAAGTAGTTATAGTTTTCAAATTGTAAATTTTTTAATAAAGAATTATTTTATTTAAAATATAAATTAATAGTATTTAGAAAATTATTTTCAAAAAATGTAGTTCATTTTTCAGTTTTGCATGTCGAGAAATGGTTATGGTGAATATATTGGAATTTTTTGGAATTCTAGAATTTTTTATGAATAGTAAAATATGATAAAATATAATAAACTAGTACTTCGCCCCTGAGATGCATGACACTATAAAATAAATCTTATTATTAACTATAGATTAATATTTATAAAACATAATAGTTTATTATCTTTCTTCTTAAGAGTATTATTTGTAATAGTTGCGAAGAAGCAGTAACTTTTACTGTATTTTACTCACATTTAAGTGGTAAATAATTTGGAATTATAAGTGAATCTATTAAGAAGATGTCAATATAAAATATTAAATTAAGATACATTAATTGTAATGCGAAGCACTTTGGAATAGTCAAGGATGTAAACCTGACATCAATATAAACTTTATTTAGGAAAACCATATTTCATACTATGAAAGACAATGTTGAAGAGGAGTTACTTAAAGAATATTTTATCTAATAAAAAATGAGATGTGTCAAGGAATAATTATAATACAAAAAAATTGTTGTCTGCAAATAGAGATGTTGTGATGTTTAGACATGGAGTAATTTTCCAGCATGTAGAAGATGTTCCCAATTCATTTCATCTTTGCCTCACCATTATTTGATTGGTTGGAAAATTCCTTGTCTAAAAAATCATAAGAGTACCTGAATATGAAATATAAGAATACAAAATAAGAATATAAACAACATAAGTATACAACTTAAGAATACACAAATATGAAGAATAAATATTAATGTCACCGAGAAATGGACATGAATGAAATATCCGACTGAAAAGGAACATTAAAATGGACATGAAGCACAAAAAATAAGTTTATACTTAATTATATTCAAATGGACATGAATGAAAAGAACATTCAATGTAGCGGCCCCCTCCCCCTGGCCTCATCCTCCCCTTCCCCCCTGGCCAACTGTTTCCCCCGACACCCCCTCCCTCTACCATCATCCTCTTCTCCCCTCCCCTCCCCTCCATCCAGCCCAGCCCCTCCCCTCCCCTCCCATACAACGTGCCCATCCACTACCCCTCCCCTCCCCTCCCTCCCCTCCCCTCCAACCTTCCCAGCCCCTCCCCTCCCCTCCCCTCCCCTCCAACCTAGCCAACCCCTACCTATATGCTAGAAAATTAACTGAAATGGATTTGGAAAATCTGAAAATTATAACAGAAACTGATTTGGAAAATATGTATATATGCTAGAAAATCTGTATATATGCTAGAAAATTATAAAAGAAACTCCCATACAGGTAATCTAAAAAATCACTATATTTTAATGGTCTGTTTAGATAAAGAGGGCATCCAGTAGGAAATCAATGCAGTGTTCCAAAAAACTACTAAGCATACAGAACAAATTATTTTAGGTTTCATCAGAAATTCTGCAAGTGTAGGGGGAATTTTGTGATGGTGCAAAGAAACCATTATCCATCATACATTGCTATAGTATTTTTTTCTGTGGATTCTGTGGTTAAAATTTTGGATGGAAATATACAAGAGAAACTTATATTGGTAGTGCAATCTAAAAAAGTGGGAAATTGACACAAAAAAGTGATAAATGGGGTGAAATAGACATCCATGGGACTTACTATTTATAAAGGGGGAAACACCAATGTATAAACATGATTTTTTCATGATATTGACAAAATTATATCCAAAACCCTAAATCCCTCGATGGAAATTGAAGAAGAAGAACATGGGAATACCTTATAATGGTATTTTGAAACACAATCGGACACTGAAAATCATTGAGGGGTGAAAGAAGAAGAAGCCAGAGGCGAGGTAGCCGTAGGCGGAGGAGGAAGAGGTAGAGCAGGTGGGTTCAGACATGTGGATGAAGAGCAGGATTAGGGAAGGGAGCGAGAGAGGGCAGTCGTGAAGGGGAGCAGGAGAGGGCGGCCGAGGAGGGAGGTGGGAAGGGATGCAGAGGCGGAGGCGGAGGTGTGACTAGAGAGCAGAATCAGGTAGGGGAGCTGGAGATGGGAGATGGGAGACATGGAGAGGACAGAGATAGGGCATCCAAGGGATTCAGGGAGGGAGGAGGAGGTGGATGTGGGGAGCGGAGTCACGGGGTTGTGGATTTTCATCGGGAGGCGACAGATGTCGAGGGTGGTAGGGGTGACGAAGCAATGAAATTTTGGGGGAGAAATTCCTGGGGGGTGATGTCAATTCATTTCCCATCACGTTCTTAAACCCCCATGCACAGCTCTCCCCCTCACCTCCCCAATCTCGTACATTTACTCCCTCCCCTGCCCAGCCCCTCCCTTCCCCCCACCCTACCCAGCATGAACCCCCCCAATTTCCAGCATGTTCTGGTACCCCTACTACCCAGCGTCCCCCTTCCCAGCACCTTCCCCCACCAGTCCCCCCCTGACTAGCTCCTTCCCCCAGCAATCTCCCCCCCTTTACAGCCCCTTACCCAATAACCCCACCCCCTGGCCAACCTCTTCCCCCATTAGGCCCTTCCCCCTAACCTCATCTCCCCCCCTCATCTCCTCTAAAACTATCCCAGATACTCCCCTCCCCTCCCCACTAACCATAATATCCTCCTACCCTTTCCATCATGTCCTGGTACCCCCTACCCAGCATCCCCCTTCCCAGCACCTTCCCCCACCAGTCCCCCCTGCCCATCCCCTTCCCCCAGCACTCCCCACCTTTCCAGCCCCTTCCCCACCATGCCCCACCTTTCTAGCCCCTCCCCCAACAATTCCCCACTTTCCATCCCCTTCCCCCTATCAATTCCCTCCATTTCCAGCCCCTTCCCCCATAACCCCCTAGCCATCCTCTTCCCCCACCAGTTCTATCCCCCATTCCAACTATAGAAGTAAGTAGTGCAGCACAGACAACCCATTCATGTGTTGTGTAATTTAATCCATATAAACCATCCAATTAAACAATAAAAATATAAATTGTAACATTATATAATCATGTATTTTGAATACCTGCATGGAGCTCCTTGCAATACACCCCCACTCGAAGGTGTTGTTGAAACTGCACAGAATAGTTAAAATTATGTAATTATAAAATTAATGGATAACTGAACATCATTCACTATCAATGATAAAAAAAACTACATAGGTCCTCCCCCTAACCCAGCACTACCCCCACCATTTCTTTCCCCCCTTCCATCTTGTCCTTAATCATGCCCATCACCACCCCCAAACATTCCGAGCCCCTCCCCTCCCCTCTACCCGACCCATTACCTTCCCTATCCCTGGATGACCCCTTCCCTCCCCTCCCCCCTGCCCGACCCCTTCCCTCCCCTCTCCCCTTAGCATCCCCTTCTACCACCCCATCCCATCACATCCCCCTTCTAACTCATCCTCCCTCCTTCCCAGCAGCAACCCCACCAGGGCCCTCCTACCTGCCCAGCCCCTTTCCCACAAGCCCCCACCAAGCCCAACCTCCCTACCCTACCCCTTCTCCCACAAGCACTGAAATACATCATCTAACAGTTGATATGTAATATAGTTAGAATAAACTATTTAAGATGACAGAAAAGAAATTAGAAGATAGAATCACCTGATATCATATTACCTTTCATACCTACCGAACATATCATCCATTCATTTCTTTTTTTTCCTTCAATTTATCCTTCATTTGTATTCCCATATTTTTTGTTTGACTTTTTATACCAACACTTTCAGGTGGGATATGATGAGATTTCTCAATAAAATCTTCATTCAGAAAATCAGTTAGTAGGTTTTTCTGCATATAGAACGTAGTTGAAAGAAGCATCATATCTAGGAGAAATTACAATATAAGATGAAAATAAAGGTTTGTAAAGAAAATTCAAAGGGAGAAAATATATATATACCTGAATACTTGATTATACTGTAGAAAATGTTTCAAATATAGAGTCAGCATTGGCACTGAGTTGAAATGATTCAACATTCTAATGTTCCTATGATTGAAGAAGAAAGAATAAATCCAGTGGAATGTTCTTTACTCGTAGGGAAGTAAAAATGATGATAATGAATTATATTATACCTGACTATGATAATGCACACTACTTACATTTGTACAACCACTACTTTTAGGATGATTTATATAAATAATAAGACAAATAACTATTTGAAGTCTATCTATGTTAATGAAAATAACGATATGTAATAGAATCTACCTGAAATTCTGTGAAGCTATCATTGAATTTTGTGATGTAGTTTTCATTGTCGGTGATGAATATTACCATGTATGTGTTTTTTTCTACTGAATTGGGACAATATTGAATATTATAGTTTGCCACATCAATTGACAGGAGAACCCTTTTTGATTTGAAAACAGTCAATTCAGTAGGATAATCGTGCTCATCATTAGCCTTATATAAGAAAAAAAATAATGTTAGTTTAAATGAAGAGAACATATTTTGTCATAATGCTAGGTTATTATCTAGTAGTAACTTAATCAAATAATCTCGCAGATCTGATGTAGTATTGCTCACAAATTGCATTACTTGTTTATCAAATAGAACAACCGATAAGGAGTCCGTGGAATCAGTCACAAGCAGCTACACTCGAAATCTATCGATTTATAAATATAATTACTAAGGGATTTAGGATAAGTGATATTTATTAATAATGATAAATAAAGTAACTTATAAACTATTAAAAATAAGAACAAAAAAGAACATGGGAATAGTGCAAGTTACAGATTTCTTGCAGTTGCTGCACCAAATTTTTCCGTCAACCTTATGCACATTTTTCATGCGATAATTGCATGAATCATAGAACCAATTGTGAGTTGTTTGATTTTTTTTATGGTGACGGAAATCAAGCACTTTTTAGGCTGTCCAACATTGAGAATAATGTAGATAATGAAATTCTACAGTAATATATGGGTATATCAAAATATTAAATGCATACTTAAAATTGTAAATTTGTCGTATACTACATACCTGATCACAATTCTTCATTTTAGAAATGGTTTATTTATTTTCACAATATAGAAATGGTGTAGAGAATGAAGAAGGGTTTATTGGTGTTGGACTTTGATTCTTAGATGACATTATAAACGTACATCTGAAAATTGAAAAATGAAACTCAAATGTCAAACATAACATCTACATATATCATATAATAAACATTGGAAATCATATACATAAATGAAAATAAAATAAAATTTAAAGAGCACATTATTTGGAATGATTCAACATCTTCAATGTAACGACCTGAGTCTGGAGCCCTTCCCCTGGTGCCCCATACACGGTTCACCACATGACCTCAAGCGTGTTTCCCCAAATGCCAAAGGCTGCTGACTAGCAGTGAGGGCCTTGGTGAGTCGGTGGAGAAACTATGCCCTCATTCGGTAAGGTATATAAGGTAACAAAACAACAATAACAGCGAAAGCAGTAAACAACATGCATAAAAATAGAACCAAACAACGGAAGCAATGTAGAGATATAACTGTGATGAAAATGATGCAGCAGGTACAAGTATCTAAGGAAAACTACAAACACAACAACGTGCTGAAATACAACTGAAACAAAGTGAAAAGGAAAAAAATAATCTCATGAGCATCGCGAGCCACGGCTCGGTCCCATGCTCCCCAGCTCCTGATGTAGTCAATATCCTGAAGTAGAAGGTTGCTTTCCCTTATCTATACCTGCAACAACATAGTTTTCTTGGGTCCAAAAGCATGGCCCAAATAGGGTGTGAGATAAAATCCCTGTAGGAAATCACCAAAAGATTTGTGCCTAACAGTCAATTAATACATGGCAAAAAATAAACAAGAAGCAGTCAACAGGAAAACACAAGCATCTACAATCCACGGTTCTAATAACTAAAGCACACAAGTAAGCAGTCCACAACAAGAAGAAAACAGGTAACCCTCTGGGTAGCTCTCTCAGTTTAACCCCTACGGTTCAACCTCTATGTACCAGCAACCCTCTCGGAGGCACACACATTCTCACCCCTCTGGTTCAGCTACGTAAATTAAGAATACTCTCTGGGGAAGCACTCGCCATCAATTCCCCCTATAGTCTCGTATCATACTAAAGGCTCTCTAGGAAAGCACTCAACGTCAATTCCCCATGTGGCCCGCATCATGGATCTATAGACTCTCTAAGGAATCAATCAACGTCAATTCCCCCTATATTCTTGCATCGTAATTAAAAGACACCCTGGAGAATACCTTCCATCAATTCTCCCTTTCATCTGCTACTCTAGGTTCTCACAGTCCTGTGTATAACTAAACATGCTCAACATGTGTGTATCGTCCATGTAAACCTCAAGAACTACTTGGCTAACAACTAAGGTTCAAAATGAATAAATAAAACAACAGTTCCACTATCCTACAACTAGGCATGGCAACTGGAAAAACGTCAACCAGGCAGAACAAGCATTCCAAATCAATCTGAGCACAAGTAATTACTCTAAACAAAAGCAATAACCTCGACTAAAGAAATCAAGAAACGCAGGAAACTAACAAGGGAAAAACAGGAAACACACATTACCCCGTTCAAGGGTATTGGTGGTAATTGCACAAAATATTCATCAACATTCTACAGAAAGGCACAAACCACCTACCTCGATCCTAGGAGATCGATATACGTGAACCTCGATGACAGATTCCCCTTAGAATGACGTAGATCTGAGAAAATGCACAAAACGTTCATCCCATGATAACATGGAAACGTGGAGGAATCAAGAAACAATAGTAAAGCAGAAGGAATAACTCACCACTGTGATTCCAACACAACTAACCATGCTTGAAACGGGTAATGAATGGTGAGGCGGGAGTTCATCGAAGATTCGTCCGTACGGGTCGCTTTGGACGGACGGAAACTAAAGAAGAAGACGATTTTGGGGGTTAGATGCGACCCCGGTCCGTTTCATGAAAAAAAAGTACACGGTGTGTACTTCTTGAGTCCACGGCGTGTACTTCAATTTTTCCATACTCCGAAATAACTGGTCTCCACCTCAGCCTTACACACCGTGTTTGTGGCCCGGACATGACCAGCACATGGCATCGGGCCGGAACAGAGTACACGACATGCAATCATAAAGTACATGGCGTGTACTTCTGGAATTTCCAGAAAAGTTATTTTCCCTTAAAAACTCTAGAAAAAGGGAAAACATACCTGAACGAAGATCCGGGTTCTTACCAACTTCCCCCCTTAAAGAAATTCGTCCCTGAATTTCCCAAACGAGGCAGAGAAGGAGAAACCCCGAACAGCTCTGGCCACTGTGATCGTACATCGGTCTCCCTTTCCCTGGTCTCATCCTATACTCGCCCATGCTTCCATAGTACTCGTACCAGAGGAACAGACCGCCTGCGGAGAAACTTCGTACTACGATCGACAATCCAGATAGGATGCTCCTCGAACGACGCATCTGCTTCAAGCTCGACTTCCTCAGGCTGAAATGCGCGAGACGGGTCTGAAAAGTAACGTCAGAGCTGAGAGACATGGAAGACGTCATGCATGGCCCGATACCTCTGAGGTAACTGCAACCGATAGGTGACCGACCCCACTCTCTCCAAGACCTCAAACGGCCCGACGTACTGCGGTGAAAGCTTAACCTGTCTCTGAATCCTCTTGTGTCCCAACCTCAGTGCGACACGTAGGAAAACCTGATTACCAACCTCGAACTCCATAGGTCATCTCCGCTGATCAGCATAAGACTGCTATCAAGACTGCACTGTAGCCATCCTCTTCTAAATCAGCTCTATCTACTCTGAAGTCTCCTGAACAAGACGAGGTCCCACCAAAGCTGCCTCTCCTGCCTCCAGCCAGCATAAGGGTGATCGGCATGGCCTACCGTACAAAGCCTCGTATGGCTCCATCTGAACGGTCGCCTGGAAACTGTTGTTTTGGGTGAACTCCACCAGAGAAATATGTTTCTCCCAAGAACCACCAAAGTCAAGGATGCAGGCTCGGAGCATATCCTCATGCTCATAGATCGTGCACTCGGACTGGCCATCAGTCTGGGGATGATATGCAATACTCAAAAGTACCTACGTACCCAAGGCCTTCTGAAGTCTCTTCCAGAAACAAGAGGTAAAGCACACATCTCTGTATGAAACAATAGAGCGTGGAACTCCATGAAGACGAATGATCTCTATAATGTAAAGTCATCCCAGATCATCGACCCTAAAGGTCTCCTTGATTGGAAAGAAGTGAGAAACCTTCGTAAGGCTGTCGACGACAACCCAAATAGAATCGTTCCCTCACGGTGATCTCGGCAACCCAATCACGAAGTCCATCGAAACATCGTTCCACTTCCACTCCGTAATGGGTAACTGCTGTAAAAGGCCTACTATTTACTGATGCACTGCTTTCACCTTCTGACAAGTAGAACATCTCAATACAAAACCAGAAACATCCTTCTTCATACCTAGCCACCGGTATTGGCGATGAAGGTCCTGATACATCTTGGTGACACCAGGATGAACTGCCCAAACAGAGGAATGGAAATCCCACATCATCTCCTCACATATGTCTGCTGGCACCCATACACGTCCTTGGAAACGCAAGATCTCATCCTCACCCGCTATCCATCCAGGAAGAGGGTTCTCTCCTGACACACTCTCCCACAGGACTAAGCCTTCAGAGTCTGATAGCTGCCTCATCCGTACCCGATCAAGTAGCGTGGAGGTAACAACTATAGAAGATTGAAAAGTCTGCCCCCGTCTATCATGCACCTCCAGATGCATCTCAGAGAACAGAGACAACAGTTTACACTCACTACTGGCCTCTTAAACTTCCTGAAACTAAGTTCTCTTTCTCAAAGCGTCTGCCACAGTGTTGCCCCTTCCTGGCGTATAGGTGAGATCGAAGTCGAAATACTGTAGATACTCAACCCACCTGCGCTGCCTCAGATTCAAATCACACTGAGCGAAGATATACTTGAGACTCTTATGGTCAGTGAAGACCACAAAGTGTTCTCCCAGAAGATAGTGTCTCCAACAGCGCAAGGCATGAACAACAGATGCCAACTCCAGGTCATGCATAGGGTAGTTCTTCTCATGTGGCCTCAACTGTTGAGACTCGTATGCAACAACTCCATCTCCTTGCATAAGCACAGCTCCTAGCCCAACCCCTGAAGAATCACAGTAAATAGTGTATCTCTTTCCTGGCTCTAGAAAGACTAGTATCAGTGCTGATGTCAACCTCCCTTTCATCTCCTGAATGGCTGACTCACAAGAATCTGACCACAAGAACTTTTCCCCCTTCTTGGTCAGACATGTCAACGGTGCTTCTAGACAAGAAAAGTATTGAATTAAGCGTCTATTGTATCCAGCCAACCCTAGGCAACTCCGTACCTCATACACGTTCTTCAGCTGCTCCCAGGAAACTACAGATCTCACTTTCTCTATGTCCAAAAATACTCCTTCCTCTGAGATGACGTGGCCCAAGAAGTGAATATGATCCATCCAGAATTGGAACTTCGAGAGTTTGGCATAAATTCGATGCTCTATAAGTGTACTCAGAATGATCTCAAGATGTGTGTCATGGTCATGTCGAGTGTGAGAGTACACCAAGATATCATCCACAAAGACCACGATGAAAGAGCCCAAGTAAGGATGGAGCACTCGGTTCATCAGTGCCTTGAAAACTGTAGGGGCGTTCATGAGTCCAAAAAGCATGACTGTATACTCGTATAGACCATACCTTCTCTTGAAGGCTATCAAAGGTATATATGAAGGTCTTACACGCAACTGATGATAACGGGACCTCAAGTAGATCTTATAGAACACCTAGGCTCCTCGAAGTTGATAGAGAAGGTCCTCAATCCTCGGCAAAGGATATCGGTTCTTGACCGTCAACTAGTTCAGCTTCCGATAATCCACACAAAGCCGAAGGGTACCGTCTGCCTTCTTCGCAAACAGAATCGGCGAACCCCAAGGAGAAGTACTGGGTCGAATGAAACCCTTATCCTGTAGCTCCTCCAACTACTTCTTGAGCTCTTGGAACTCATGTGTGGCCATCCTATAGGGAGGAATGGACATCGTTGCCACTCCTAGCATGAGATCAATAGAAAAGTCTACCTCATGCTCCGGAGGCAAACCTGAAAGGTCCTCTGGAAAGACGTACCTGAAATGATCCACCACTGGAGGAAAGTACAACTATGGAGTACCCTGATCATCCAGATAAAGACTAGTAATCTGGGCTGTCACCCCTCCTAGCCCCAGATGCTCAAGTCCTGCCCGACTCGCCCGAACATCCCATTCGCCTCTATGAAGGAAAGATTCACCTTCTGGTGAAATGAAACAGACTCTGCGGCGATAACAGTCGACGACTACCCGGAAGGTAATCAACCCGTCCATGCCAAGGATGACATCATAGCTGGTCATCTATAAGACATAGTGATCCCATAAGAGGTGATACCATGCAATCTCGAGAGGGAACTCTCTACACTGGCGTACACTAGATGTCCTCATTCCCAAAGGTGTGTCTAGTGTCAACGAGTCGGTAGAAGAAAAGATACAGAGTCCAAGGCTCTACACAATAGCAACGGAGATAAAGCTATGCGTGGCACAAGTATTGAAAAGGGTTGAAGATAAAACTGAGGCTACTAAAATCTTACCTCGAATAGTAGAAGGGTCGGGATCCTGCTCCTCATAAGTCTGTTCCACAGGGAAGGACTAGCTTGTACCGCGGCCCTACGCCCCTGAATGACCACTCTGAGCTGAACCACCCTGCTGGTGCTGAGGAACTGGTGGCTGATTGCCACAGCCTAGACCTCCACATTGGCCCGAACGGTCGGAAGAAATCCAGTTCCCCGAATGGTGAGAAACTAGAGGTGCTTCTCCTCAACGAGGAGTTACAGAAGAACCTCGGTCACTAGATGCAGGTGAGAAAACCTGGCAGAAACGCTAAAGGTGACCCATCTTCCCGTAAGATCGCCACTCCACTGGGTCCCTCTGGCACTGCGGCCTCGTGTGCCCTGTCCGGCCACACTGATAGCATGTCACCCGACTGCCTGATGAGGTGTCTCTCTTCCTCGAATCATCGCGTGTAGTCTCCCTACGGCACTTATTGTTGTCATTTGAAGAAAAGCTAGATTTGGAAGCAGAACTGACCTGGCTCGCAGCTCCAGAGTCTCTCAGATTGCACTTCTCAATCAGTGCCTGGTTGAAGATGGAAGTAATGGAAGTCAGCAGGATGATGTTCACCTGTGAGCAGATCTCCCGCCTGATTCCATCCTCAAACTACCTTGCAAAGAACACCCCACTCCCATCCCGAAGGGGTGTAAAACATTGAAGCTTAGTGAAACGAGAGGAATACTCTATGACAGATAGAGTACCCTGATCTAATCTCATGAAATCTCCGGCTCGATCGGCCCTCAGGGTCTCTGGGTTGAAGTAGTCATAGAACACGCGCTGGAACTCCTCCCAAGTCACAGCCTACTGATGAACCGCCTGTGAGATCACGTCCCACCACCTCTTGGCGGAGTCTCGGAGCATGTAGGTGGCGATATTGACCCGCCTCTCTGGAGGCATCTCCAGATGCTCGAAGATAGTCATCATGGCTTCCATCCATGACTCTGTAGCCTGAGATCCTCCCTCCCCCGAGAACATGAGAGGATGCTTCTGTTGGAAAACCCGCATCAAGTCTGCCATAAACGAGGCAAGAGGTGGTGCTCCTTGGAAGGCATGCATCATCCTCATGAAACCTTCACTGAACAGTGCATCAGCGCCTACAACTAGTATGACAATCGGTGCCAAGGCTGGCTCGGCTGGGGGATCGACATGAAGTCCTTGATCAGCCCTATCTGGTGTCTGATCGCTGCCAGATGACAGACGTACGACCGGAGGACGTCTCAGAGGCATAGCTCTGAAAGGTCAAAAGCACACCTTAGATCAGGAAGACAAGGACATAGAACACAAGAGTACAAAATGGGAACAGGGGAAGAAAAACACACAAGTTTACAAAACACGACTACACGGTGTGTATAAAACTACACGGTGTGTCTTCTTAAACCACTGACATCGGCGTGTACTCTCACCCTACAAGTTGTGTACACTTCAAACTACACGGTGTGTTGTCCACTACACACGGAGTGTACTTGAAACTATTCCCCTACCCATGTATCCTTACACAGCTAACCGACACGGTCCGACTCAACCCGAGACTACACGGAGTGTTCGAAACAGACATGGTGTGCACTAGACAAGGCTTCAGCAGTCCGTGTTGTTGAGTAAACGGCCGTCTACATGGCTGGATCTTACATGGTGTGCTTTGAAAAAACACGGCGTGTAAAGGCGAAGGTGACAACGTCCCGTGTTTTCTGTGACACGGCCGGGTACCCGGACAAGACTACACGGCGTGTTCCGAACAAACACGGCATGTGGAAAAGAAGGTCACGCTAGCCCGTGTTGGTCAGGACACGGCCGAGTACCTGGATAGGACTACACGGCGTGTTCCCTATGGACACGGTGTGTTCTACTCGAGCTTCCCCAGCCCGTGTTGTTAGTGACACTGCCGAGTACATGGCTCCGAACTCACACGGTGTGTACCAATGGTACACGGCGTGTTCCCGATGTTAATCCCATGACACCATGTTCTTCTCACACGGTCAGTGACACGGACTAAAAACTACATGGCGTGTATCTAAAAAGTACACTCCGTGTATTCTGGGTTTTTCTAGGCAGTAGCCCAGAAACTTCGCAGAATTCCAGAAACACTAAAAACAAGGGAAACGATGCCATATTTTGATCCGCGAGGGCCAATTACACCTCAATAACCAAAATTTGGCATTCATTTTAAGAACGGAACCAAAATTTTTTTTTAATATAATAGCAGAGAATCTATCAAACATATATCACAACAGCATACATAATCTACACAGAGCCTATCACAACACCATGCAATCGCTAATTCACCTTAGATGGCATGGCAAGAATACATGACATGTGATTTCTACAAGTGCCTATATGATGCATGAGATGGCATACCCTCATCTCATCGGGTTGTGACGGAAATAGAACTGAAATATCAAAACAATAATAGCACAAGCCATGTGAATCACTCTAGGGGAAATCAGTTCAACCATAAAATCTCAAAAACAGAAACTGCAATTAACGAGGTAGTATGACCTTTCCCTGTACATAGGTTAGCTACTCATGAGCACAACTTAATGGAAAGTACCAAATCCATCCTATCCCTGGCTAAGGTCTCCAAATAGTAAATCAAGAGAAAATAACTCCTTTGATACCACTTTGTAATGACCTGAGTCCGGAGCCCTTCCACTGGTGCCCCATACCCGGTTCGCCACATGACCTAAAGCACATATCCCCGAACACCAGAGGCTACCAACAAGAAGCGGGGGCCTTGGTGAGTTGGTGGGGAAGCTACGCCCTCATTCTGTAAGGAATACAAGGTAAGAAGACAACAATAAATAGCGGAATCAGTAAACGACATGCATAACAACATAACCAAACAACGGAAAAAATATAGAAATATAACTATTATGAAAATGATGTAGTAGGTACAAGTATCTAAGGAAAACTGCAAACACCACAACATGCTGAAATAAAACTGAAAGAAAGTGCAAATGAAAAACAAAATAATCTCCTCAGGATCGCGAGCCACGACTCAGTCCCATGCTCCCCAGCTCCTAATGCAGTCAAGATCCTGAATTAGAAGGGAGATTTCCCCTATCAATACCTACAGCAACATAGTCTGCTTGGGCCCAAAAGCATATCCCAAACAGGGTGTGAGATATAATCCCAGTAGGCAATCACCCATAGATTTGTGCCTAACAGTCAATGATTACATGGTAGTAAATAAACAAGATGCAGTAAATAGGAAAACAAAAGAAGCTACAATCTACAGTTCTAACAAGTAAAGAACACAAGTAAACAGTCAACAACAAGAAGAAAACAGGTAACCCTCTAGGTAGCTCTCTCATTCTAACCCCTACGGTTCAACCTATAAGTAATAGAAACCATCTGGGAGGCACACACAGTCTCACCCCTCTAGTTCAGCTACGCAAATTAAGCAGACTCTCTGGGGAAGCACTCACCGTCAATTCCCCCAATAGTCTTGTATCATGCTAAAGGATATCTGGGGAGGTATTCAATGTCATTTCCCCATGTGGACTACGTCATGGATCTATAGACTCTCTGGGGAAGCACTCAATGTCAATTCCCCCTATAGTCTCGCATCGTAATTAAAAGACACTCTGGAGAAGCCCTTCCGTAAATTCTCCCTTTGGTCTACTACACTAGTTTCTCACAGTCCTGATAATAACTAAACATTCTCAACGTGTGTGTATCGTCCAAGTAAACCTCATGAACTACTTGGCTAACAACTAAGGTTCAACAGCAATAAATAACACAACAATTCCACTATCCTACAACTAGGCATGGCAACTGGAAAAATGTTAAACAGGAAGAACAAGCATGGAAAAGAAATCTGAGCACAATGAATTACTCTAAACACAAGAAATAACCACTAATAAAGCAATCAAGGAAAGCAGGAAACTAAGAAGGGTAAAATAGGAAACATGCAATACCTCGTTCAAGGGTATTGGTGGAAATTGCACAAAATATTCATCAACTTTCTACAAAAAGGAAAAAATTACCTACCTCGATCCTAGGAGATCAATATACGTGAACCTCGATGACAGATTTTCCTTAGAACGATGTAGATCTGAGAAAACACACAAAACTTTCTTCCCACGATAACTTGGAAATGAGGGGGAATCAAGAAACAGGACTCAAGCAGAAGGAAGAACTCACCGCTGTGATTCCAACGCAACTGACTGTGCTCGAAACATGGAACAAACGACGAGGCGGGAGTTCGTTGAAGGTTTGGTCGTATGGGTCGCTTAAGACGGACGAAAAATGAAGAAGAAGATGATTTTGGGGGTTAGACACGACCCCCGTCCGTTTCATGAAAAAAAGTACACGGTGTGTACTTCTTGAGTAGACAGCGTGTACTTCAATTATTCCGTACTCCAAAATAACTGGCCTCCACCTTAGCCTTACACACCGTGTGTGTGGCCCAAACACGGCCAGCACACGGCTTTGAGCCGGAATAGAGTACATGGCGTGTACTCATAAAGTACACGGTGTGTACTTCTGAAATTTCCAGAAAAGTTATTTTCCCTTAAAAACACCAGAAAAAGGGAAAACATACTTGAATGAAGATCCACGTTCTTACATTCAATATCGATATTGAAAATGATTTCCATCACATTAATGGTAGTTTTCACAATAATAGTGTCTGAAAGTTGTTTTAAAGTGATTTCAGTTGGATTACTGGATTAAAACATTTAAAAGCATTGAATAAACGAAATGGCAAAAAGGAATTGTGTTATTAGAGATTATACTATTTAATTTCTTAACTCTGACGAGTTAAAATATTAAAACAGTTGATGAACCAATGATTTCATCCATGTAAGAGGACATCTGGTTAGCATAGTCACCCCATAGACTGCATTTAAGTTGTAACCCACTGCAGAATAGTATTTACCCCATAACGTTAGATATTAACAGTGGGTAAGACATAATAAAATGACACGATGACTAACCTTTCATCCTATAAGACAATTTTTATTTTGACATTGTTATTACCCAATGCTTCAAGAGGATGTGAGCAATGTAAATATCCAATAATTTCTAAAACATATAAGAAAGAATAAAATATTATGTACTATAAGCTAATAAAATTTGACAGTAATCTATAAAATGATATATTGATCAAAAAACATACCGTACTAAGAGTAATAAAATGTTTCAGAAATCTCAATAAAATTTTACCTATTAAATGTTGTTCTAGAGCCTTTCTTTGAATTACGTCTTCAAATGAAGTAAAATCAAATCAGAAATGTGGTAGTGGTGCATCACATGGTCGCACATGTGTTGTTGACGTGAACAGTACTCGACATGCATATCTAGTTCTTTAGTAGGTAACTTGATTTGAAGTTATCTGCAAGTTTTGTATGAAATAACACATCCCTTCCAGCAATATATTTTTGAACATAGATAGAATATTACTCCCAGTAATAGTACAATGTATTTTCACATTCTGCAGAAATAAATGTATGACAATGTCATGAATTGAAAGGCATATAAATAAACATGAAAAATATGTGGTATACTTAAATTGATAAGAGAAATGAAATAGAAGAAAGATAATATGAACTCTATTATTATTATTATCAATTCACCTCTGTATATCCAAGAATCATATCAATCGGCACAACATCATTGGTGTACCTAGATGATGTGTTGCACCACAAATTCAAAATATGCACATATATCTTCAATGTCTCATCGGTATCATGTGTGATATCATTCAAAGGGGTAATTGATCATGAAATTTCAGTATGAATGTGCTGTTTGAATTTTTTTACAAAGAGAGAATAATCAAAAACATTGGCATTTATAAAATCAGGCATAAATAAATTGAGCAGAACTGAACATTGAAAGTTTAACATAAAATTTAACATATAGCTGACACAATCTATGGAATATTTTTTTAGACAATATTTTGTGTTGATTCATGAGTTGTGGGATTATTATCACCAACTACTATTTTCAAACCTAATGGTGATGTGACTCTCGATAGAGCAACATATAATTGACCATGACATAACATAGGTTTTTGAAGATAAAACCCATCAGAAGACAGTGATTGTCCTTGACATTTGTTAATAGTCATAACATAAGAAATAGTCAAAGGATATTGTCTTCTTTGTTGTTTGAAAGGCCACCGATTGTCGGAGTGTGTCATATTGAATCATGGAATGAAAGCAAGATATCTTGAATTACAGCCACATAGAATTCTTGCTCCGATGAAATGATCCCCCAAGTGTGTAACAATCAAGAAAGTCCCATTACATAATCCCACCGACTGATCTATATTTCGAAGAAACATGACATAAACCCCAATTTTGAGTGTAATTTTATGGGAATCCATCCCTGAAACATTAATCACATTTTACATATCTGATGTGTAAATGTTTTTTGGCCTATCTGTATCAAAACGTGCATCACAAACTGAATCTGATCTAAAATAATCTTTACATTCAGAAGACATGAGGGACATCATGTACGCATTTACTTCTTCAACAATATCCCTAGTTGGAGCTGAGATGGAATGGGCTTTAAGATAATTAACATCAGCATGATTACAGATGAATTTGGGATATGTATGTTCAACAATTTTATAAATAGGATCTTTAGTCGAAGCAAGAAGATATGCGGATGAAATTGAAATTATAGCTTCCCCATCATTTGGTTGTGCAATGCTACTGTATCCAATATCTAATGTCCATTTATAAAATTCAAGAACCTCATCTGTAATTGTAGAATAATTGGAAATAAATCTCATGTTCCTTGTCGGTGTTAGAATACAACAATGTTGGCACAAGCATGAAGAATCTATACTTGAAGAAACTGTTTCATTTCTGTTACCACCTGGTACGACCGGTAGTATTTTCCTAAAATACCCACCCAACACAATAATTATTCCCCCGAATGGAAAATTTGAGGCATTCCCATTTTTATAGATATTATATATTTTAAAGTATGGTTTACAGCTTCAAAAAAATGATTTGGAATCTTTGGTTCTTCATCCCAAACAATAAGCTTTCTTAACTGTAGAAGATCCACAACAT
The DNA here is from genome assembly GCA_963277665.1 of Viscum album. NCBI lineage: Eukaryota > Viridiplantae > Streptophyta > Magnoliopsida > Santalales > Viscaceae > Viscum > Viscum album. The sequence continues at coordinate 654,469,283 of OY728136.1, forward strand.
CATTTCCTTGTTGAATATTAAAAATAGAGTTTTCCGAGACAGAAATCATAATTTGAAATTTGGAATGTCTTGTCCTCCCACCCAGTAGCAGTAATGATGCAATACCACTGGATGCAACTGCCAAAACAATTTTACCTTCTAACCATAGTAATGATGTCAATACATTACAAATATACGTTTTACCTGTGCCTCCATGAACATGCAAGAAAAATAAACCTCCAGCAGATGCAGTTAACGAATACATAATGGTACTCATCACGTCAGTATGTTCATCAGTTAGCTTACTTTTCCAAGTTAGATACTCATTCTGAAGACTCTCTCTGTTATGATTTAGTTCATCAGCTACCAACTGATTTCATTGAGAGAAAATTTCAGAATCTGGAATGGGCATTGGTGGAAAAGATTGAAGATATCTACCATTCCACTACAGTAGGTTTTCAATTTCAATCAAAGCATACATCTTTTTTGATGATCTGCGTGTGTCAAATAAAAATGGAATCATGAAATATTGTTATTTAATTATTAAAATGTCTTAATAAATAAGAAAAAGTTACTAAATTAACAAATACACATTTCACACAATATAGATTGAGCAAAAAGACATCATATACCAGGCATTTGTTGCCTATTTTGTTGCACATAGAGAATTTCTTCACTGAGGAGCTCCCAGATTTCATGCCACATAATGTTTGGGTGAGGCATATTGTTTGAGAACAACATGTTAGCAAAAATTCTACTGATAGACCATCCCGTAGCCCAAGTAGACACCTCTTTATTGCTTCAATAAATTCTCTGCCATCAGCAAGAAGTCCCAATGCAGAACATGCCTCACAAAAAGTAACATGAATAATGTTGTTGACAGTTTTAATACAGTCAAAAGAAGATGCACCTCTGATATTTGTGAGCATTAACCAGAGGTAATATATCACTCTTGCTGTTGGTGGCACATAATAAAGTCTACCAATACTGAACCCATGCTTTCTTGGACACCATATTTTTTCACGTTGGTGGAATACAAATCTAGTTGTAAATTTTTTGAATGTGAGTCATCTTCCTTCCTGGTAAGAAACATTAGCTCGAAACCTTGTCGTAAGCATTGATTTAGAAATATTATCCTTACTCAAGACATCCTCAATATGATCATTGTCAGTGTACGTAACACTATTTTGTCCTGGTAAATGAAAATGCAATCTTTCAACCGGAGGATATCTATAGTGTATATAATAGGAAAATATCCTCCAAGAGGCCTCACAAGGAGAGATGTATCAGAAATCATAATACATTTTAATCTCATCGACATGATTTCCTGAAAATGCTATAGTGTTGGTTTCATACAGAGCTGTTGTTACACGATCATTACCTTTGTTAATATACTTGAACAGATATATGATGGAAGTAGATTGATTGCAAACTTCATTATTCAGATGATCATGATACTTTATTAGAAAGAAAGAATTATATGGTACAAGAAACCGATTATCCAATGGTAGACCATTTTCCACAATTATGTTTCCATTATATCTTCGTTAGTATAGAACATACCCATTATTATCAACTATTGTATTTTCAACAAATTTTTTTGGAAATTTTTTTGTACATTTTCTATTTTTCATACAAGGTGATTTAATATTTGTATTGCCACAAGGTCCATGAATCATAAAATTTTTAACAGCCTCATGAAGTTTTGGGAACTCACCTTTTTCTGGAACTATAGTAGAAACAAATTTTTCAAGGCAGGCAGGAGTACCTATTTTTCTCTCTCTACATAAAAATAGTAGAATGTGTACATGAGGCAATCCACATTTCGGAAATTCCACTGTATGAACAACAACACAGAAAGTGACAATATAAATGACACAGTTCAACAAAAGATTCAATAAATAAGAAAAAGTATGTATCATAAAATACTTCGTATTAAAAAGGTACATGCTTGTGACTTTAAAAAAAACTCCATCTCGTAAATCTTTCATTAATGGGTAAACCTTAATGTTGAAAATTTTGGATACAATGTGAGGACAGTCTGAAGGACGAAGATTGTGATGTGATACAAATCTTGTGATTTCAGGCCATAGTGGATTTCATGTAAATGTTAAAAACAAATCTGGATATCCTGCCCAATTACATATTGATATTTCATCTTGGAAGTTTTGAATCATATATATGGGACAACCTGTAAATGTAGATGGTAAAATGATTCACTTCCCGCCCGCATACCCCTCACGGTCACCTCGCTAAAAAGCATATTGCATCCCATTCTACAAATCAACCCTCAAGTGTTTTTGATTGAAGCCTATGAAGGATAGTCATTGAGACTCTATCATTATATAAGAATCAAAAATTAATTTTTGCAATAGTCTTCTTGAATGTGGTAATATCGATGTATATATAGACTTTCATTACATGTGAAAGGAGAAGTATTAACACATTGTTACTTTTTGAACCTTTATATGTGTACTCATAGATGTAAATCGATGCAAAACATTGTCAACATATCTATCTTGACCATTTGTGAAAATTAGCAGATATTGCAATGGATGGTACAATGGATGATGCTCATCAATCCACTGCAAATCGCCACTTCTTCATTTAATTATAATATCTCTTTCATAGTTGAGATCTTCAATGTCATTGACAATAAGCATTGCAATCTTAGAAGTAGTAGGAAAGTTGTATGTCGATGCATCTATTTGTCTTCTCTTAAGAAGGCACAAATTTAAGTTTCCATGTTCTTGATGATCTAGAACATCCTTTTCACTTTTGAAATGACAAGTTAAATCATTAATTTCATGAAGAATTCTTTCTAAGTTGAAAAAAATGTAATGATTGAACACTGTGTTTGAATTTTCTCCGGCATAACTGCAAAGTGAATTAAATTTAGAATGAAGTGAAAATATGACATGCACGTAAATGTGTTATCGTACATGTCAAATATTACCTGAAAATCAGAATCCTGTTCTGAGACTCCTTCGCAGTATCATAAACATATAGATAGGAAAACCTAGGTGGTTTTCCCTCTTGAGGACACAAACTACCTATGCGACGGTAGTTTTGTCCATTCATTCTGAATATGATTGGAGCTGTTCTGTTATTGAATGATATGTCAACCATACTTCCCATTAACGTGAATGCAAACATATAATTGTAAATATGCATACATTATTGGAATGTTGCTTCCTCCATAGAGTTTTGATTAAAGACTAACGTTCACAGGTATGGAGGACAGGATGGTAGTAATTACAAAGAGACATTATTAATGGTGAAACATACACCAAATCGTGGGTTTTATTTGGTGATTCATTTTATATTTCTCTCATCAAACCAAAAGATAGATCCACAGTATTGGAAAAAATTATAGGGGTCTCCACTATTTAGATATTCTGTAGGTGAATAAGGGTTAAATGAATGGTGTTAACAAACTTCGCAGCATAAATTACATAAAACTTTGATGACCTGATTAATATTTTATAGTAAATGGTAAAAATAATACAGTGTCCAACATTTTCCGCAAGGTGAAGTAGATGCAATATTTCTGTCGTAGTATTTTCATTTAGTTTGTAATAAAATGAATATGAATTTTATATATTGTAATAGATTATTATGTAGTAGTTCAAACCTGAACAGTGTCATCTGTGACTAATCCCAGCATTGATTTCAGTAGTTGTTACATCTATTTATGAACTGACATGACTAAAATTAGATGACACATCCTTTTCAAGTGTAAAATATTCATTTTAATTAATTTCAAATAACGAAAGGTTGGATATATATATATATAGACACAAAAGAATAAGACCTGAATTTTCTGCAAGGTTTAGTAGTTGCATACTTTCTACAGTAGTATTTTGATTTAATTAGAAAGAATATGTATACGGAATATCTGTAAAGTAATAGATTATTATATGGTTGGTCAAACCTGAATAGGATTTTTGATGAGTAATTCCAGCATTGATTTCACTAGTCGATACATCTCTTTCTGAAATGATATGACTCAGTTTAGATAACACAACCTTTTAAAGTGTAAATTATATATTCAAATAACTTTGAAATACTGAAAGAATAGACATATATATCTATTGATACAGAAGAATACTAGATCATGATTATAATATACATCACACCTGTGTCCTAAAAATAAGCTTTGTTACTAGTAGTTGAAGTAGTAAAACATAATCTGATTTAAACAAAGTATGTAACAAATTTTAGTATGTGAAAATTAGAAATAATTTGATCACATGATTTTTTCTTACTCTGAAAATATGTTACGTGATGGTTAAGTGTGAATATTTCCATCAGTCGTTACACCTAGAAAAAGGAATTAATTGTTTGTTATAATATTCAATAAATATGACAGATAACATGATTGTATTCTCAAAAATACAATGATGGAGTAGTTACCATAGGGGTAATAATTTTTATCATTATATGAAAATATATGCTTTCTCTTGCTACCGGGCATTGACATTGTTAATGAAGATCCATAACCTTGATGAGTTGTAAATGAAATTTATTAGTTTAAAAACCATACAATGTTATGAGATAGTAAAATAAATATATATACTCACTGTTATTTGAAAGTATAATATAAATCACCCTTGAGTGATAAAGGTGAAAATGATATACATGATCCTCCTTCAGTGAATAGATAGTACCTGAACTATGTTTTAATGATTGGATGGAATTTATGATTCAAACGGTCGGATACTTACTTGAAGTAAAATTAACAATGTTACTACAACCTATTCTAATGGTTGTTATAACACTATTTTCTAAAGAAAATCCCGAATCTAGAGACACTATCAATTCAAATGCAAAATGAGTAAAGTAGAGTACAGTATTTACAATAAATATATTGCCTTTATAAGAAAATTTTTTTCAAATAAAATTATACTAACCATTGGTAGGTATAGGTGAAAGTGGTATGTGTGCTCCTCTGATCAGGTCGGAATTTATTTTCCTTGAATCTAATGAAGAAGTAGAACAAAGTTGATGGTAGTCCATGTGTGATTTTCCTAACAAGTTTGGAACCTTTAATTTAGTAAGTAAGTTTATGTAATGATTTCAAGGAAATACAATATTGGTTTACCCATTTGTCATTCTCTCATATGAAGTCTCCTTTTCATCCTTGCAAATCTCGATGCTGTCAGTGTCTGCATCTTTTTTTTGTTGTCTTTATGTTGAATTGCCATGTTTTCGAATGCAACCAAAAGATGTTTGTGGGTACATAGATTCAATTTAAAATATAGTGATAAGCTAATTGATGGATAATTCATGTTTGAATTCTGTATCATATTTCTTGTTAAAAAAAATAGGCAGCATACTGTGATTTTACTGAATGACAATTACACCAACACTAAAGAAGCATATATATATTATACAGAAATATACATTCGAAAATATAATATTCAATTAAAAATAATGCTATAAAGGAAAACATAAGCAAAAAAATTTGAATGATTACCCTGGATGGATATTGCGGAATTTTTATGCAGTGAAGATGGTTCGAATGGTGACTAAGTATTCTGTAAACTTGAATTAGCACTGATCTGTGATTTCAATAAACCATAGTTATACCAACATCAAACCAACATATACACATCACACAGAAAATATACAGTTATATATCCCAAAATAATGTCACATAATGTAGTGAAAGGCACCCACATATGGAAGAGCAGGACTAAATATTCTCAGAACCTGACGAAGCATTGTACTGTGATTTCAATGAACCACAATTACATAAAATGAAATAGATAAAATTTATATAGAAAATATAGAATCAAATCTGCAATTAGAATGTCACCTATTGAAGTGAAAGGTACCCACACATGGATTGCAGTTGCACAAATTATTCTAATTAGACGTAGAGGAACACTGTGGAAGATAACAGTCAAATATCATATGGCATAATGGAGGAATTTGTACCTAAATTTCAATGATTGTAGGTCACCGAGAGAAACCGTATGAGGATGCTGTAAGACCGACTGCCTACCGAAGAAGATGAGGATAGATTCGTCGAACTTCATCGAAGCAACTCGGTACAATGAACCCCTTATATAGATGTAAGAGTAGACAGCGTGCCGACCTATAGAACGGTGTCGCGGGAATAGGGCAGAGTGTGCGCATGGGAATATTGGATGGCGTTGCTGGAGCTACTGATGCAGTGCGGATAAAGGTGCTCAGTAGCCAGAGGGTGGAAGGATTCTCGACGAAGGAACCCTAATTCGGAGGCTTGGAGGGAGATACCACGAGGTGGAATAGGGAAGAGCGTGTGCGCGGGAAGCTTGGATGGCGTTGCTGGACCTGCTGATGCAGTGCAGACGGAGGAGGTCGATAGCCGGGGGGTGGAAGGACGCCTGACAAAAGAACCCTAATATGGAGCCTTTAAAGGAGATACCGTGAGATGGAGCCTGACTACTTCGCGGGATGTTTGGATGGGAAGTCGGAGGAATTGGGTTGGGATGGTGACGTGGCTGAAGCGGTAGGGGACACGTATGGAAGGAGTAAGCATATTTCTGTATAGATAAAAGATGCTAAATACTTGATTTAGTGCATCATAGGTGATAAAAGGATTATGTAATACCACGTGGTTTGAACTCACATGTCATTATTACTATTTTGGGTCACATGAATTTAGATTATTCATAATCTTGAGAAAAAATTTTATATTAATGAATTTAATAATGTGAAATACCTCCTCTTCTCCACTACAAATACCCCCATCATTTCCCTCTTCCTCCCACACCTCTCAAGCATTGTGCATTGTCTATGTTCTACAAAATTCACTCCCCAATCTCCTCCCCCACTTCCAAGTCCTTATATTGTAATTCAATGACACTATTTTCCCAGATTCAGTGCATTATTTTTATACATTGGCATGATTACATGGAATCATGTCCCTAAAGGCCTATCAGTTTTGAAATCAGGGAAAATAAATTATGTACATGAACATTACATTACACATTAGAAAATAAAAAACAACATAAATGATCCTTTTATAAAGACATTAATCCCCTATCTTAACACTACATATCATTCATAATACACTTCTTGGAATCCTAGGAAAATAAAACATAAGAAAGGGGTGAGCTCCGATGCTTGGTAAGGATATAAATATAGCTGAAACATTCAAAAATAAGCATAGACATTTAAGTCAATATATAAAACTTAAAAAAATACTTTAGAACTTAAAAATCATTATAATATGGAAAATAAAAATCATATAATTGTATTTACATATTCACATGGATATTCTACTAGTTGAATGATCACATGCAATATCAATATCCAATTTCATAATGATGGAATGTATAATGCCATACTTCATAACCACACAGTCAAGCCCTTTTTCCAAGACTAAAAATAAGAATTTGTTAAGGCATATGCCAAGACACATCGTTTGTCCCATGAGACCAAACGATGCTTAGAGGAGCTCTAGCAGGTTCCACATGTCACTTACTATGTACAATGCATTCTTTATAGGAAAAGTCTTAAACGTTAGAAAAACATGATTATTAAAACTAGAATACAAAATGTCAACAATTTATCTATAAACCACGTATTGTATAAAAATAACACATCCACAGACCAATATATCACTAAAACTTCAATACAATATGGAAATTTTTTATCATTATAAATCAACCTCGATCAAGAATAATATCTAGTAAAGAATGTTTACATAGTTTAAAATGAACAATAAAAATAATTGAGAGAAATATCCCTTTTTCATAAAATTATTTTAAAAGTCACACAATCTATAAAAGAATTAATTTAAAAGATATTTTTGAATAAAAGTGTCTCATACCACTTTGAAACTTTTTAAAGGAATTAACATTTTATAATAATCATGTCCATATAATTAAATCCTTAAAATTATTTTGAAAGCATGGACATTAATGAGGATGGTTTAGAAGAATAAATCATTAAAACATTTAAAATGATGTTTTAGTTAAAGAGTCCCATGAAAATATTCCTTTTGAATAATCACTTATTAAACATGGACATGGATAATAAATATGTCCCAGTAAAAACATACACATAATCAATCTCAGATAATAATGAGATTTAGGAATTAACCATTACCTACACATTCCTTTGGTCGAGGGTACATTTAACCTCATGTATAATGACCAAAATATGTTATTATATTATTCCCAAACCATATTCATATTTATAATATAATAAACGATTCATTTATGACATTATACAACCCATTTAGTAATGATTTCAATGTTAAATTAACATTTTGATAATAATCGATTTCTTTATCATACATGTTTTAACTTGTTATTCTTGATCGTATCATTTATATCATGATTTAAATACTTCAAGAATATAAAACATGATTTATATATCAAATATAATTAGAATAATAATATTTTAATAAATGGATATATGAAATGTAAGGCTCCGTTTATTGAGATGGTAGGTTGTACGTACACATAAACGATGTTCCCATTTTCATATCATATTGAACGGAAGAAATTGAATAAGATATATGTAAGTATATACATATATACATATATCTACAGTAATATTATTATGTCCTATATTACATACTTATAAATAATATAAATTTTTTAAATCACCGTTGAATGGTGAATGTGGAAATGAATCTCATCCCATTGTGGAGATGGTAATCCGTACATACGCATGAGTGACAATACAATTTTATTGATGGTAAAATCATATGTAATTGGATAAATTATCATATATAAACAATAATTAACATTTTATATTTATTATTTAATCAGTTATACTCATTATTATACCTATCCAAATAATGAAGTCTTTGAATAACAATCTACACCACGACGTGGAGACGATAAGCCGTACGTACGCACATATGAGGACATTTTAATTTATAGGGTGGATAGAATAAAAAACATGGTTGTAACATATTTATAATAACATCACTATATGTAGAAGGTATGGAGTTCTTATTTTGGTATGGAAAAAACAATGATAGAGGAAGCGTAAGAAGAAAAGAACCTGTAAGAGGGTGGTAAAATTATAACCACTTCTTCGGGTGTTTCCTTTGGAGTTGATCAAAAGGAATTTTTTGGTTGAAATTATGATAAAAATTAAGGCCTCAATGTCTAATGTATGAGAATTTGGATTTTATTTGGGTAGGGTTTGGCCGAGAAAAATGTCTTAGGATGTCTGATTTTGAGAGAAGGTGAAGTGCCCTTTTATAAGCAGGGTGAAGGTCACTTTTTTGGAAAAATTAAAATATTAACTTAATATACAATCATATTTAGTTTATAAGGGCTTGAAATGAATTTCTTTCTACACTTAGGTGGTTATGGGTCTAAATAATCTCAACAAATAGGGTTTTTATAAGTTTAGGTTACCATTTTAACCTTATCTTTTGGATTTAACTCTTAGTTAAATAGTATAACTTTTACCGTGTCTTCTTGTATTATTACACTATATGGTTAATAAACATACTATAAACATACAATTGAACCCAAAGTGGTTAATTAATGACATATATAATATAATTTATTCACTTTTAATGAACCATATATTTTTAAAAATAATATATTAACCCAGAATATAGTATTTGTTTTATAAATTAATTTATGTTAATTTTGACACTATTTGGTATTTTGTTTTTGTGAAAGTCATAACAACCTTATCACATCGAACCATATTTATCTAATAAACCATAACATTTCATATAAACCTAGAATATTCGTGGATGGTAAAAAAAACTTTTAAATTATATTTGTTTTAATATTTATAATATAAACTATTTTAATATTTCATTAAGAAGGTAATTACTACATCATCATTGTGTCATAAATTAATTTAATAATTCAATCTTTAAAAATTATAAATAAAATACCATGAAGTAGAAAATAATTTTATATTTACAATTAATTTTTATAGTTCAATTTATCTTATGTATAATCTTATAATAAAAATGGTTTAGTTAATAATGTCTGAATTTAACTCTTTTAAATATTCTTTAAATAAAATAATAATAAATGTTCTAATCTAATCCAAGTGGACCTAAAATATCATATTATATTCCTAAGGTTGGTTTTGGTCGAAATAAAATTATCCAATAGAAATAGTACATGTGTAAGGGTAATTATAAAATCATTTTAACATTTAATTACCCTATGTACTTTTAACTGTAATATATAAAAGTAAAAATTTACTATTCACAAAACAAAATTCATCTTATTGAACCACATTTTACATATTTATGTTAGCAGTGACTCACAGATTTTCAAAATTCAACTAACAGAAGTGGTAAAATTATTTTTTATGCAAATTTGTAAATGCTCCTAGAATGTTGGTAAAAGACGGTAAAAAGTTCAATAAAAATTTATACATTTAATTTTATTATAAAATCACTCCAATTAATTTTATTGAACTTATATAGGTATTATATATCTATTTTGACTTAAATTAAACTTATATAAAATAACCATATATTTAAATAAAATTTCGGTTTAACAAAACAATGCATTGTTTTTCACTATTTATCAAAAAATTGAATGTTTTACGAAAAATACAAAAATTTCACCCATAGATAATTTTGATATTCTGAATTCAAAATTGATGTCTATTTTAGAAAATTTAAAACATAGATGTTTCATTTATTAATTTAAAATTAATTCCCTTTTCCAAAACCAAAAAGCTGGTTTTTTTAAAAATTAAAAACCAAAAAAAGATTGACATGAGTTTATGTCAAGTTTATGAAGGCCCAGATCGCTTGAGAAAGTGTAGGGGTCCCCTGGGGAACATTTAACTAGCCGCTAGATCAACTTGTGCTTCCACGTCAATGCTTCAACATTCCATTCCTCCCTTGCTAGCTCTACCCGTTGGTTTACCATGCCTCACTTTGGTCTCAATTTTAGTTAGTGTTATCAATCTACAACAGTCATGCTCTTCCATAGGCTTTCATGAGGGGGAGTTAGCATGGTAAAAGGTATATCAAGAAGAAATCCTTCACTTTGGGATAATATAGGATGTTTATAAAGGCCCTACATTCATTTATCGCAACATCCGTACAAACAATTCTCGGAAATAGATGTCTCCCAATACTCCAATTTGGAGCTGCATAATCATTTTTGTTCCAAGTCAACTGAAAAAAATATCAAGCTTGAGATGAAACAGGAAGAAACAATATTAGTGATGTTTGTAAATAAGGAGGGAGAGGAAAATTTGATTAAGGCTCTAGTTGGAATGTCCATATTATAAGTAGCTCATCAAAATTATATTGAACTTGAAGGCGCATGTGAAAGCTCGCTAGCGTGTTCCACATGCCATGTAATATTGAGGAACATGGAGTATTACGATAAACTACTAGATCCAGATGATGAAGAGAATGAAATGATGGAATTGGATTTTGGGCTCACGGAAACGTCTCAGTTGGGTTGTCAAGTGTTCGCAAAGCTGGAGCTTGATGGGATTCGAGTTGGGCCCCCGTCCGCCACTAGAAACTTTGCTGTTGATGGATATATTCCCAAACCACATAGAGATGTCCAAAAACCCAGTTTTGTAGAAAAATCAATCCTACTGATGATGGTTCCATAGGAAAAATTTCTTCTCGAGGGAGGGCTTCTTTATCTATGTTTAATATTTATTTTACAAAAGTTAGAAATATGAAAGAGTTAGTGATTTTTTATGAAATAAGCCTTATAACGATTTTAAATGTGAAATTACATATAATGACCTAAATTTTATTAAATGATAAACATATAATCTAATTATACTCAAAGAAGATTCAAATTCATTATTTAACGATATAAATTATTTTGAATAAAAAACATTTTTTTCAATTATAACATAGTGTTTTTAACTATTCGTCAAAATATAAAAGTTATCAGAAAAGTACAAAAACAAAATCAAAACTACATTTTTATTTCCTGATTCTAAATAATAATTTATTTTCAATATATTTAATATTTAATAGTTTAAAATATTGGTTTTAAAAAGGGTTCCCCATTAAAAGGCGGTAAAATTGCATTTTTTGAAAAATACTTCTTTTATTTGAAAAAATGAATTTTTGTTATATTATTTCTATGTAACAGAAAATATGGTTGTAAAAATTGTATATATTATATAAGCTTCAAAATTTAGTTAACACTATTCATAGCCGTTTTTGAACTGCTAGTTTGGTAAGTTGTGGTGCACCCGAACTCGGTGTCACTTGTAATGCAAAATATTGAATTACTTTAATGAGATAATGTACTATGAAATCATGGGGTGTTACATTATTCCCTCCTTTAATAATTTTTTTCCTCTCAATTTGAAAATAATCTCTTTAAATAAAAGGTTAAAAATAGATAAACACCTTTGTGGAAAACAAACATAAAAAATTGGGTTAATAAAATTACTCCTAATAAGACAGAAAGAGAATGAAAAAGACAACCCCAAATTATTATCTCTATTAAGAGAACATTGGTGGAAATTATAGAAATATAATTGGAGGAAAATAGGTAAATATTTATAGAGAGTGATTGAGGTCATCAACCATAGACAAGTATAAAATTGAGGGCCTATGAGCCACCAAACTATGATGATTTAAAATATCATTAGTTTAACAATACATAATGTATTAGGATAACAAATTTTTTGTTTTAAGACCCCATCCATAAAGTTGAAGAATTAATTTTCCATATAATAAGAGGAAAAAAATATACATGACATTTAGAGTTTCATCCGTCAATTAATTCCTACCACAAACACATCTTTCGCTCCAAATAATAATAGAATTAAAAAAAATTCTATTTATCTTGATCGTTTAGGGTTCCAAAAATATGTAATTTATAATTCATTTGTCATACTATTTAAAAAATATATTTTATACAAACCAGGACATCATGTACGCCAGTGGTAGGTGATCCACCCTTGTCATCCATTGGTTGCGGGTTCATGTCTCGCGGCCTTTCTAGACGTGACGGGTTGTCGCCCGACCTACGAGTTGCCTTTTTTATGAAAATCCAAAAATAATATCAATAAATGATTTAACCCTGACAAAAGTATCCAATGACAAATATAATCGATTCCATCCTTTAGACTTTTCCAAAATACTTCAATACAAACTCACACTCCAAAATTTATAAAGAAGGTAAACACAATGAAGATCATTTTTTCCACGTAATAACATGTGAATACATTCATCATGTATTCATTTAAAACATTGTAACACCCTGAGTTACCATAAAACCTTATTGATTACATTCATGCTCCCTAATTACCTATAAAATACTAGATATACTATTTCTATCGAAAATTTTTGTAAACTCAAATAATGATGGATTATATGGATCATTAATCAGTTTCAAGGAAGTCATGAATATCCAATATAATTTATCCAAATCTATAATATATTATTCCAAAATAAATACCTCAATATCAAAACCCTAATATGGTTTATCGTTCACTTAACCATATATTTTCTAAAAAATTTAAACTGCTATTGAGTCACTTTTCGTGGTTCCACACAATCTCAAGTCCTTAATTAAACAGTACTATAGTACAAATTTTTTTTACTCTATAATTCTTATAACATGTACATCATTAATACAATACTCAAATGACACAATACTTTAATAACAACATAATAAATACAATCATTCCTCTTCATCTTCTATTGTATCATAACCTGATTGTCATTCGATAGTAGCATTTGGGGTATACTCTGATGATTTGGACATATCTTCACGTAGTGTCCCAACTCTTTGCAGATGATGCATTGTACATTTGAAACCTTTTTATTATCCTTTCAATCAGGTACTTGGTGTCCCTTTTCTATGCACATATAACAAACTCTCATACCCTTAATTCATTTACCATGGTGATTCTGGGAATGGATTAGCTTTCTTCTTAACGTGATAAGATAGATTGTAGAGAAAAAGAAGTTTTTATTAAGAAATAATTTCAGTTTGTGTACAAGAATGAACACATACCAAAAATAACATTTCAGGAAGATAAGATATTGATAAAGCATGGAAATGAATGTTATCTTGGCCAAAAAAATTTAGATAAAGGAACTATCCGGATTCAGGATGAACCAGTGGTAAATGAATACCTGTATTTTTTTTGATGATTTTCATGGTGTTATTACTAATCGAGGGGTTGATATTACAATTGACATAATTAATGATGCTAAACCAATTTCTAATCCTCCTTATTTAGTTGACAAATTGATCATTCCGGAATTAGAAAAGAAGTTTCAAGAATTATTAGATAAATGCTTCATCTAAACTAGCACTTCACGATGGGCCCTCCTATCTTGTTTGTTAAGTAAAAATATTGTTTAATGATACATTGAATCAATTATAGATCCTTTAATAACATTTCTCTTAAAAACAAGTATCTTTTGACTCATATTGAGGATTTTTTTCAGCTCCAGGGAGCACAATATTTTTTGAAATTCGGCCTGAGGTTGGGGTAGCATCAGTTGAAAGTAAAGGATGAAGACATCCTGAAGAATGCATTTCGTAATAGATATTATAATTATGGATTTTAGTTTTTCCATTTGGGATAAATAATTCACCAACTATATTCATGGATCTTATGAATAAAATATTTCAATTGTTCAAGGATATGTTTTTCATTGTGTTTATTTATGACATTATTGTATATTCTATAAGTAAAGAGTAACATAAAAAAATATAAGGATTGTTTTTCAGACAATAAATGAAAATAAATAGTATGTAAAATTTAGAAAGTGTGATTTATGGTTGCACCATATTTATTTTCTTGGGAACATTGTAAATAAGTATTGAATAATGGTTTATCCCACAAAAAAAGTGGTTGATGAATGTCCAAGACCTACAAATGTTATAGAGATACATAGTTTTCTTGGATTGGCATGTTATTATCCACAGTTTGATAAAAACATTGCACAATTATCTAGTCCTCTAAAAAATTTAACATGAAAAGGATTTAAATTTATTTGGACTAAATATTTCACTGTTTGTTTTCAATAACTCTAAGAAGAGATTGGTGAATGATCCATTTTTGGCCTTGTGTAACTGGATTGGTGATTTTTTCATATAAATTGATTCTTCATTGAAGGAAATGGTTGTGTTATAATGTAGAATGATCATGTAATTTCTTATTCTTAAAGACAACTAAAACCTCAGGAGTTAAATTATCCCACACATGACATGGAATTGGTAGCTGTTGTTTTTTTCATTGAATATTTAGAGGCACAATTTATATAGATCCAAATGTCAAATATATACTTATTGTAAATGTATGAAGTATATATTCACTCAGAAAGAATTAAACATGAGGAAGAGAAGATGTATTTAACTGATAAAGGATTATGATTTCATGATCAATTTCTATCTAGGAATAGTAAACAATTGGGCAGATTCCTTGAGCCGAAAACATCATGCATCATTAACCAAGTTATATTTGTAACATGATCTGTTGATTATTTATTTGAGGAATTTTGGATTAGAAGTTGTAAATTTATAGAATACATCATTTTTTTCAGGTTTTAGTGAATTAATCTTTATAAGAAAAAATTAAGGAAGCCCATAATGTAGTCTGTGAGCTATAGAAAAAGGTATAATTTGTTAAAATTAGTAAGTTTACAAAATTTAACCTTGATAAGGATTGTGCATTGTGATTTCGAAAAAAGTAGTGTGTACCTTATGATTCCTTGTTGAAGAATGATTTGTTGTGTGAAGCTCATAACTCATAATTTTGAGTTCATCGTGGAAGTACAACGATGTACAGATACCTTAAAAAGTATTACTAGTAAGATGGAATGAAAAGGAATATTTTGGAATTTACAGTGAAATGTTTGACATGTCAATAGGTTGAATCAGAGCAGCAGTTATAAAAGGGGATGTTTCATCCATTTCTAGTTCCATATTGGAAATGGAAGAATATATCCATAGACAAGGTGGTGGGACTACCAAATACTTCTTGATGTAACAATGTGATTTGGGTTATTATTTATCAGCTGACAAAATATGAACATTTCCTTTCTATTCGAGATGAAATTCCATTGGATCGGATTTCTCAATGGTACCTCAAAGATATTGTTAGGTTACAAATATTTCCTCTTTCCATTGTATCTGACCGGGATCACAAGTTCACTTATAACTTTTGGAAGGGGATTCAAAAGTGGTTGGGAATAAAATTAAAGTTTTGTACATATTTTCATCCTCAATCAGAAGGGTAGTCAGAACAAATGATTCAATCCTTGGAGGATATGATAAGAGAATATTCAATGGACTTCTAGGGAATTTGGGATCAGAATCATTCTTTAGTTGAGTTTTCTTGTAACAATATTTTTCATTCTAGTATACAAATGGAATCTTTTAAGGCATTATATAGGAAATGATGTCGAACTCCATATTTATGTGATGAAGTCAAGGAAAGGAATTTTATGGGACTAGAATTAGTAAAGGAAGTGGATAAGAACGTGATGATCCAGTAGCACATGAGGAAATCTTAGAGAAGGAAAAAAAAGTTATACATATAACCAAAAGAAAGACTTCTCTTTCGAAGTAACTGACCATTTTTTCTTTAAAATCTCTATACTGAGTATCTTTTCCTTAGATAAGGTCATAGGTACACAATGTTTTTTATGTTTCGATGTTGAGAAAATATGTTCTAGATATGACTCGGGTCTAGAGACTAGAAGTAGTGTAGCAGAAAGAGAACCTTTCTTATGAAGAAAAACATGTTTAGATTTTTGATCAAAGAGGATATGTTTTTTGTAATAAGTAAATCAACCATGTAATGGTTTTTAAGAGAAACCACATTGTTGAAGAAGCAACATGGGTATCTGAAAATGTTATGAGGGAAAGGTACCCCCACTTGTTTAACGAGTTAAAAAGATTATGAGGATGCAATTTATAAAATGTGGGGATAATGTAACACACCATGATTTTAATAAATAAATGAAATTCCCAAAACATTGTTTTAATTAGATATTTATTACTAGGTTTCAAACATATTTTTTATGCTTCTATGTTTTGAATTTCGAAAAATGGTCATGTATAATTGTGTTCAGTAATTTATTTGGAAACTAATGAAACCAACATTTTTTTTAATAGTAAAATACCCTTTTAAATGGTAATATTAATATTATATTATTTTTTTATTATGAAATTTTATTAAGTCTTCACGAAAATTACTTCATGGTTAATTTTTCAATGTGATATAAAAGCAGTTATAGTTTTAAAATTGTTTATTTTTGAATAAAGTATAATTTTCTTCAAAAATAAAATTAATAATTTTTAGAAAAATATTTTCTGAAAATTGATTTCATTTTTATAATTATACATGTTTATAAATGTTTATGGTTAATTTCTAGGAATTTCCTAGAGTTATAGAATTTTTTATGAATAGTAAAATATGATAAAATATGATAAATTCTAAATACTTGATTTACATCAACATAGGTGATTAAAGGATTATTTAAGACCACATGGATAGAACTCACATTCCATTATTACTATTTGGGGTCACATTAATAGTGACTATTCATAGTCGTGAGAAAATAATATTATAATAATAATTTAGACATTGTAAAATGCCTCCTCTCCTCTACTATAAATACCACCCTCAATTCCCTCTTCCTCCTACACCTAACAAGATTTGTGAATGGTCTATTTTTTAAAAAATTACCTCCCCAATAACCTTACCCACGTCCAAGACATTTTAGTTTCACCCAGTGGAAATAACCAAAGGCCATAAAGAGGATGTCAATGAGAATAGATCAAGATGTAAACCTCCTCTTTTGTTTTATTTCGTTTCATTCATTTTATGTTATTGTTTTTCATATTCTTTGGGATATGATGGTATATGTCATTAAATATCCCCCTTAATACCCATGTTAATTACTAATGATGAGATACCCTTCTTCTCCAATCAAAATATTTTATCAAATTTTAAGCGATGTCGTTAGGCTGGTGAATTTTTATATGGGATTTCTCAACTTTTCATTTAGTTCGAGTTCTTTTATTTTATTATTCTTTCCTAAACTACTCTTATCAAAGTGGCACAAAAGATACAAAAATATTGTATAATTTTGATGTTCTCATGTTCATTTAAAATTCATCATCATTCTTCATCTCCTATCCCACGTATTCAGTGAATAGAAATATTTTCCATGATGAGTTGAATTACAGAAATCATAGACATTGTGATTTCAATTTTATTTAATTATGTAAATTATGGTAATAAATCCATTTTTACAGTTTAAATAGATTATAATATATATATTATGACTCATCCATGGTTCTATATTTATTTTTTCCACATGGTTTAAATTTATAAAACAAAAGGATGTCGTTATTATCAAAGAACCACTAAAATGATCTAAACCAACATCATTACTGTTTTAACTTATGAATCATCCTCATATCAAATTTCAATATGATACATGGTAAAATTTATGGATTTTTAAATATTTAACTACCATTATTTTTCAATTCTGGTGTTTCACTTCCAATCGACAAGAACATCCCTCATGAACTGATCATGGAAAACATGTAAAGAAAGCACCCAAAACAATGGAAGGAAAAAAATACTAATAAATAATGGGTGAAATGATGATATAAAATGAACATATAAGGTGTTATAAACCTGAATATGTTTCTTTAATATATTAATAACACTCTTTTAACCATTATACAGGAGGACTAAACACATTTTATGAAATAGGAACCCATAGTAAGGGAGTTCTTAACCCAATGTCTATTCTTTGTTCTAATCTTATTCTTTATTCAATATATGGTATTAAGATTATCGGTGTGATGAATTTTTTATATATTATGTTTCACTATGTGTATTTTTAGTGTATAAAACTATTAATTCCATTCTGTTAATTATCACTCCAATTATATTTTAATGTACATTCCTTTTAAAATCCTTTTAAAACTCTCTTTAATAAATTTCAAAAGGGTTTCTTATTTCTGTTTATGGAATGAGTAGTTTACCCTGATTTCAAGATAATTTATTTCAATTGTATGTTCATTGGACATTATTTAGGTTCGATTGATCCCATTATAGCTCCTGATATGTTAGGTTGAGCCCAATATAGCTCATGACATGTTGGGTTGAGCATATTATAACTCAATATATGACGTGTGAACACCATTATTGATCCCCAACGCATTGGGTACTCCAGAGATAGAAGTTGACCAGAAGTTCATTCCATGTGTTTGTGTGAATGTAAGGGACATATGTTAAATATGTCTCATGGGATCTATATTATGATTCTATGCATATAAGTTTTTATGATTAATGTTTTTATTGGATTTTATGTTTTCACATGACAAACACTTTCGTTCTCTATATCCCGTAATGATTTTTATACTCATCCCATGTTATTAAAATGTTTTTCTAATGATATATGGATTAGAAATAGGATGAAGTGAGTTGTTATTTTTTATATGGAGTGTTGTTAAATAAATCATGTTTTAAGTATTAATGTGTTATATTTTGAGAAAATGGATACTATTTTAGTCATTTCCTCTTCTATTAATGTGTTATTTCATGTATGTAATAAATCCTTATTCCTTAGAACAATAATCCAAAAGAGTTCCAAATTTTGTAATAATTTATGGTCTTCTGTAAAATTCAAGAGTTAGTAATATTTTAAGGACGTGTCCTTATAACCCTATCCTATTAAGTTTGGTCAAAACTATTCGACCTAAAACTTCTTTAATAAGTTTAATTGGCATGAATGGGAAATGCCATATAATGAAAAATATTTCATACATGCTAGAGGGAAAATAAACATAAATAACCTATGGGTAATATTTGAGAATCTGTTCATTATGAAAAACATTGATCCATCAAAAGGGATGTAAATCTTGTTATGTCGAAAACCCACAAAGGGAGGAGTAAAAAAATCACGTTATGCCTGATAATATCATATCAAGAAGGCTTAGAAAAAATATAGGTTAATAATGAAAAAAGACATGATAGTTCATGAGGTTGTTCTATAATACCTCAGTAATAGTCAAACTATGCACACAGAGTCCGGCATCTCATAAAAATATTAGAGTTCAATTTGATTATTTTAGTATACTAGTTTTAAATGATAGTTTAAAATTAGTACTTTATCTAAATTATGTTTTGTGATCAATTGATAATATAGAAAAATTCAATGAACATGCTTTCAATGGAAAATTAGTTGCATCATATTTCATAAAAATATATGGTGGGCATCCATAGCCTGTAGCCTATCCTTGTAAGAAGACATAATCATTACAAAAGTAGTTCAGCTGAATCGTAGAGTTGCATCAATTATTGAGGTGACTCCTCAATGGCTTGGAGGATAATCAATAAACTTTCAGTCTCATCCTCTACTCTCACCTGCTTCTCATCCTCATACCTCATGTCTTGAAGGGTTGTCTTTTCTCCTTCTTACATCTGCCATCATCCCTCTTTAATAGCGCCAATGGTCCTGGACTATTCCTGTTTAAGTCACTCCAGATTCTGGCATTGTTTCTCCACATCATGGTCGAGTTATTCTATCAAAGACACTTTCTTCATGAGTTATTTTTCCAACATTTCAACTGCTCCAGCTTGATTATAATCTTTGTCAATCATAATTTTCCATGTTGTAGTGAGATAATTCATTGAAAATGTTGTAGAAAGGTGATATTCAAGCATAGAAGTTGCTTCTCGAGTGGGGACCACCCGCCTTATGATATCCTAAATACCATGATTATCAAATCCACCAAAACCTCGGACCACAAACTGGTGGTGTATCATTGGAAGTTTGATTGGCAACTCAGCCAATGGGGTTTGAGAAATTAATCTCCAAATGTTCCTTCATGCCTTTTCCTGAATGGGACAATGATTGACCAATCACTAATAATCGGTATTGGAGTCACTTATTGATGATAGAATATATTTGGGAATTAATTTCACAAGAGAGGGACTAGATTGAGTGGCTACAATACAGTTCAACACTACAAAAACCTCATCTCTAGTAATTGAAATGGAGGACAAAATGGGGGTGTACGCCACCATTTCCAATTCTTGTGGTTGTGATTTTCAGATTAGGGAAGGGAAGACATCAGTACCCCCCACCCCTATAGCTATACTGCTATCTAAATCTTGTGTAAATTCACCTTCAATCATTAGTTATGCTCTGTGGTAAACTCGATAATACTGAAGGCCTAGGGCCATGCTCTTCCAAAATAGAATCCCACAAGGAATCACGCAAAAGGATGTTGACTAATATAATTCTTTAAGGGATATTAATTCCATATAAGGGTACCAATCTCAAGATCCTAGAGGTTAAAAACAAAACTCCATTCGGAACTGGAAAAAAGGGCATGATAGCCCACTCCAAATTTCCAGGGGTTGGATCATCAGACTCCGTGATTATGACTTCTCCAGAGCCACCATGAGCAAGAATAAAATTCTTCAGTCATGTGAAATCCTCTATATGACCAATAGTCATTCGATTGAGATCAATTGGAACCTCAATATTTAATGAACTTAGAAATTCTAGTGGGTGTTGGGGCTCGCCATAGGACTCGGTCCCTACTATAGAGACTACATTGTCCCTCTCTGTTATAGATGACTCAACACAGTCTACTGATCACTTAGCTATTGTATGTCCTTCTATTATTGGGGTAGAGATTTCTCGAGTAGGATTAGGAACACTTGAGTGGTCAACAACACCCGAGTCTCATCAGATGACCATGTTTACCTATTTCAGTTAGCCACAAAAGATGGCGACCTCTACTCTGACCTAAAAGGGATTGGAGCTTTAGATGCATGGGCAATCATCGTATGGTTACCGATTGGCCCTGTATAAAATTAAATATATATACAAGTGAGTTTACAAGATATGGTTTGTTAGTTCAATCCCTAGGTGAACCGGCAATTACTTATGATCCCCCTCCGAATACGATTTGTCAGGTGGGAGGATTTCGTAAAATTATTTGATTATTGGGGGGATGTCTCCTGAATGAGATCCCTGAGAAGAGATGGAATAAGAAATTATCTATAAAGGTTTTCAATGAAAACTTTCAGGTATTCATGGGAACTAGGATTTCCTTCCGAAGTACCAATACTATTGAATGATCACACTCCCTAGCCACAGTACCTTCCGAAGAATAAATCAGGGAAAAAATGTTTCCCAAAATCATGCAGGCCCCTACAAAATTAAAAGGGGAGGTGGGATTTTTATCATCTGTAAATTGATTAATGTTAAGGTTAATAGGGAAAGAAACCCCTCTCTTTCCAAATGTAGGAGTACTACCTTCAATTCCACCCGGTCCGACTAGTAATGCCTATCTGAAGGAGAGTAGAGACACTTTTACATTTCATTCAATTAGGCAGCCCCCTCCAGAGGCTCTTGGTCGGCCAAAATTCTTATAGAAGCAATGGCACCACCAAAACCCAGATGGTTGAAAATTACCTCATAAATAACCCTCCATAAGTTTTAATTTGAGTCACTCACCCTCAATTCATCCTAGACTCTCCAGGTATCTATAAATGCATATGTATTCAGAATGGACAACAATATAGGGTTGGTAAAGGGAGAGGAGAGGGTTCTGATAACCACAATTTTTTATCGAGTGTCCCTACGAACATAATACCGTGATAAGATGGATGTTTTCATAAAGTTAGGGGAAAATAAGAATATTTTCCTATGGAATCCAAAATATTTGAGCCAATAGCATTATCATCCTCATAATCAGTCTCCGGTCACCATCTAATAAGTACTATATTTGAGCATTTGCATCAACCACTTCAAGAATGGATGAGGGTCTCGAGGTCTTCAACAAAATGACCCACCCTCTCTAGATCCTCATCAAAAAAAATATCACCTGGTTATGACACATAGCCAATGCCAGTAAGAGTAACTTATATAGTTCGGTGGAGCTACCAAAAATTGTGATGGGACCTGCAAAGGGTAGATGTATGGCCTTTAAAATGATTTCATTGCCTCTTGGATACTAGAAAATAACCCTTAGGGGTGCATGGTGGACCCGTGACAGAAGCTTCAATGGCTCATTCAGCCGCGTGTGATGTCAGGAACCCGTATTTTAAAATTTTCCTTTGGGTGGGGGGTGACTAAGAGTAATTTAGAAGAATTTTCCTGGGAAAGAGTGTTCAGAAACTCCCTTTTTATTATCCTTTAAATTCTCCATGGGTGACTTGGAAGTTGTCATGATAGGAACTAGGTTGGCTAATTGTCCATTGCGATGTGATTTAACCCAGTCCATAGCATAGTTTTTTTTAGGATGGGCTTAGAATCCTTAGGGTCCAAAAGCCTATCATGGAAATATGTTTCCTCCCAGGTGAACATTAGAAATATTTGATTGGATATCATTATATTCTTCTCCTAAAGAGCACTGTTTAGATTAGTAGGGAACAAAATCGTGGCACAGATAAATTGACATCTAAATCGGCAGGGTCTATATCCCTTACAAATAATCTCCCATTCAATATGGGAGTATAATATGCCTTCTCTCAATGAAATAAATTAACCTCAGTTGTCAAAATCCTTAGATTCATTGTTTTTGAAAGTATCAGCAAGGGAATCATAAGGATGATAATAGAAACGGTCATAAATGTTGAGATAATCCATTAAGGCTTTCTCATTCATTTCAGTTTCCTCCTATTTCTTATCTATTTACATCCAAGCCGCATGCATGACCCCTCTAGTACTCTGATGATATGGTCAGAGGGTGGAATGTAGAATTTTTATGGAATTTCTGAAATACTACCCTCCTATATGGGCCCCCATCCATCACCAATGAACTTGGAAGGGACCAATCATCTGATAAGGTGTCCCCCCTCACTGATTCATCCCAGTGGGTGGAAAATCATGGGGAACACTGGGATGGCTAAATTGATACACCTGATGGTGGCCAACTGAATGACCATGATACAAATTGAGGCTCTTACACCCCCAGAAACCCACACTGGTAAGATCCACCCCCTCATAAACATGGTCAAGAAAGCTGATAGTTGGGATAATCGATCGACGTCAGGCATGATCCCTATCCTCATTTCTGAAAATTCCTCTGTTATAGGGTGCGACTGTAAGTACCTACTTACCTCTGTGGGATTCTGGAAGGACTTTCCCTGGGTTTCCATGGATCGGGCCCTAGACCAATGTGCTTAAAAAAAGTGCCTAACCAGTCATCAAAAGGGAAGTCTGGCTTCGGACAGGGATCAATTTCCTTTAAAATTGTCTTCACTTGAATGTTGAGTTTGATAGATAATGTGTGTGTGTGTGGGGGGGGGGGGGTTCTTTCCTCATAATCCCAAATAAAGTATGGATGAATTAATTTATCAAAAATTTTCCCAATTATAGGGACTTTCAATATTAGCTGGATGTGCTAAAGACAGATGTCGACCTCCCGTGGGTCAAATAGATGTTATTGCTATCTGGAATCCATGTGATTATGAGATGTGAAATATGGATAGTAGGATGATGTGTTTATGTATGAGAAACCCAAGCGGCCTCGTACATTCCCACAGACTGTAGCTTGGTTCAAAATTGTTCACATCTCTAGCGAACCCAAATTGAGTACCCCCAGTCCACGCCAAACGACCCTCCAGAGTAATGATACTACTGGGATGACCAAACATGCTGATCATTCATTATATCATTCTGTATAATGATTTGGTAAAAGTGGGACTTATGGTCAGGATTCCACTACACTCCCTCTAAAGTATGAGGTGCATAGTTTAGAAAGGACATAGAGGTAGTATCCCTCTAAATATACCGCTCCTTGTAATAAGTTTATTACTTTCTAATAGAGGTATTAATTATCTTGGTATAAGGTTGATCATTTGGATTTGGCACTAGGATCACTGTATTAGACAATAGACTAAACCCATATGAAGGAATCTTATATGAAGTCGGGTACTACCATTCGATCATCCTAAGAAGATTCTATAGATATTGGGGAAATCTAATGGCTAGAATTTTTTCATAATCCAAAGACACCATGTTGTTTTATTTTTAGTCAACAATAGAAAGATGGGAAGTAGTAGGATCCTTGGAAGAAGCGGTGTTGTTAGTGGCAGCCTGTAAAGAAGTCATTGTAGACTGTAAAAAAAGATAAAAAAGACGATAAAAATTAATTCTACTAAAAGTTGTAAAAAGTTTAAAATGAAATGGCTAAAGGTCAAAAAATAAATCATCATAAGGATCCATGTACTATTCCTAGAAATCGTACATGGCATGAATATTATAAATACTTCATGATTCATGGAAACCAATTTTTCATACATCTAGGGTATACTGGAGCATACACCGCGAACACCCGTGGAACGTGAATCAATCACGAGGTTCTCGCCCACAATGAAATGTAAGGAAAACATAAGGGTTTGCAAGAAGGTGGATAATATGAACCTAGGCCTCATTAAGATCATTTTCAACGATTTAAGATTAACATTTTATGTTCGGATTATTAATTCATAAATCTTGGTTCATCGGTTCAACCTAAGTATGAAGGCAAATGAGTATCATAGAATTATCTTAAATGGAATCTGTATATTAGTTTTAAATTTACACAATGCCATTTTTTAGATCCAAAATTCTGTTCATGGGCCGAGAAATGGATAAAATGTTAGTTTGCAGCATGGAAGAAGCGGTCTTCAAAATGAATTTTCGCAAGAGGCACGATATGCAAATGAAGAGGAAGTTAGGGAGGTAGAGAGCACTTTTCACCATGAAAATGGTAAAAAAAATGACATTGTCTCCTATATATATGTGTGTGGTCCCCTCCAAACAGGGCTATCTGTTCTACCGTGAATCATTTTAGTTCCAGACCACTTCTATATAAAAATATTCCCCTTTTCGTTTTGAATAGAACCCATTCTGTTGGGGGAAATATTAGGGTCCAAAAAATTCATCCAATGAATGAAAATACTCCAACAATAACTTTTCATAAGAAATAAAGAGAACTTACAAGTATAAAAAGGTGAATGAACTCAAATTGAGTTACAAATTTTAGAAGAAATTTGAAATAATTTAGGTTTTCAGAGGAGTTTATGTGGCCCTAGTACCATCATAAGGAAGGGTCTGTTGACCACATAGATCATAAGCCACTGATACATATAATGATCAACGAGGTGCTGGCCCGCAAACCGATGTCCAGTAAACTTGGTTGACTGTGAATCATGTTGCCTAAGGACTCATATTCACAAAGGCCATCCTCACACTATCTATTGAGTACAACAGTTCGCATGTGAAGCAAAGCGACAGGGTTTCGCGAACCACGAGCATGAACCACAGCCTCCACAAACCCCGATTGACTGATTCTTCTATAGGTCAGGATATCTCTTCATAGGCCTCATGAAATGGTTCTGCATGTCCATAGATATGATTTACCTAATTCTATGTAAAATAAGAACTAAAGAAATTGAGAGAGGACAGATGAACAAAGCATGAAGGGAACCTAGTGGTTGGAATAAATAACTCGGATAAGATTATAGATTTAGTCTTCATCCAGCGGCGAAGCCCGAATTACAAATCAAACTCTCCACAAGTACATCGAGTCATGAACCATAAAACGAGATAACATGGTAATAATAAGAGAGCCATGAACCTAAATAGTGATACCAGGAACAACATATTAAGTGCAAATGAACTACCCATGAATGGTAGTCCCCGAGACCCTCCTTCAGAATGGTGTTCCACATAGTGTATCACTACTTGGATTTAACCTGGCTCTGTGTACTGCTTCTGTATACAGATGGAACCCGAAGCGGCATGATGGAACATGTACCACTATGGTGTGTAGTGATCCATACCCATGCATGCATACCACTTTGATGCATGGAGGACCACTCTGCCTGCATACCACTATGCAATGTGGATATTCCCCCATCCTGCATAAGAAATTAATACGTGGAATGGGTTGTTTTCTGATAGTATTTCCTACGGTTCTCATCATTTACCTTCATTATAATCTAGTCTCACATTATCCCTCCATGAACTAGTCCCTCTCTATTAGGCCAAATCCTCTACTAATTCTATTGGACCCGTATGATTTGACCATTTGGTGCATTAGCGCATCGCTTTGAGTCTAGATACCCATGTTATGTTGTGTCATGAAGGAACTACCCGCAACAATTTGGGCTCTAGTGATGACTCTTGGTCTACATTCCCATGGAAACCGAGAGTCCAACCAAGGTATGTCAACATGAACATCCCCATTCTAGGGAGTATGGGTGATCACATCCTTTTCCATTCAACGAGGAATAGTGATCTATGAAAGGGATTATGTTTGATCGCCATTTTGAAGAGAAAAAAACACCTCCCCATCCCAAAATGTGTTCTGGGGTTCTCCCACTGAGGTAAGTCACCAATCATCTGAGGCTGAGCCGCATGACCTTTAATGTTATTTCACATTAAAATGATAATCGATCCACTCCCTCTCCTACTGTCAGCCTTGCCTCTTCCACCTTAGGATCTCCCTATCCCACCAGCAAGAGAGGAATCATGTTGTCAGTTGGATCTCTCACATCCTCTTATTTCTCACATTGAGCATGACTGACAAGGGCATTATGGTTTGTGAGGATTACAACATCCACATAATTCTAAAATATGGGAACTCTAATTCATGATCAAACCAAGATAGATATGATTCCTACTCAAAGTATCAAGATTAAAAGGGTTCCCATTCAAAAGGGTTCACCCAACCATGACCCCCTAAATGGGAATCTTCGTTGTGTATGCCCCTTTAATTCAAAACAATGAGAACACTAGTTTCCTATCAAACACAGATACATAGGATTCCTACTTGAAGGACCTAGCTCAAAAGGGTTCCCATAAATAAGTGTTCACCCCTAATGTCCACCAAATGGCCATCATCTATGCATATGCCCAAGACAATCCGAACTATGTGGTTTCTGATTCCTCACTCATGGATACATAGAAAACCCATCTTATGGGTTCGATCCCAACATCAAATCACCTTCTGTCCCCTTTTCTGATGATAAACACTAGAGTGCCTTATTGTATATCTCAAGTCAGTTGTACCTCTGTAGCATTAAGTACATGTGTGCTTACAACGATCTGAAAAACCAGGGGTAACCCATGGACACACTCTTTGAGAATGAACCAAGTACTCATGAACAAATGAACATGACTTTAATCTATAAGAGAGTCTTGGAACTGGAATTAGTCCTCCCACTAAAAGTGCGCGGTGAACCCAACATCCCATATTCTCGAACAATGGAGTCCTTAAGTATCATTGGCTGAATCATCGTCTGGGGAGCGCCTGTCTATGGAAAAAAGGTCCATGAATCATGGATACTAGGGATGTTTGGTGATTCTAGCTCCATTAATAAACCCATTGGAGACAATAAGACGAAGCTATATCCTTGGATGATAGATTACTCCAATGTTTGACCCCATGAAATCTCCCACTGGGACCATATGACTATTGAATCTCTTTTTTAATACAAAAGTGGAAGATTTTGCCTACCCCTACAGGGTTAATCCAACCCTCCTTTAAAATATAATTACACAGAAAGGGTCAAAAACAATGAAATGATGATTGGATAAGGAATCATCTATATGAAAATAGGAAGGATATGATTATCGTCAGACCAATTACTTATAACCCCAAACGTGCCACCTCATAGGCAGGACGATTTTATTCTCCTTGATTGGAGGGATAATAATTCTTGATGTAGCCACATCAATGGTTGGGAATACATAATCCATGACCGTTATCCCTATAAAAATTTCACCCCACCCCATTGATTTATTTTAAATTTTTTAATTAATCATTAAAACCTTGAGGTGTATTAGGGTGGTTTTTCTTATTTGTGGATAAAATTTCTCATGCAAACACAACATGCTCTACTGCAGGCTCATACTCGAGTATTTCTAGAGAGTTAATGCTATTTAAAAATATAAATGGATTCCTACTCATATAGTATTTATCAAGTACAACAAAAATAACAAAACCATGCAGGTAAAAAGAGAGTATAATGTAAAAAAATGATAAGTGGAGAGAACGAGTCAATTAGTCAACCCTATTCACTCAAGAGGTCTTCATGAATCCCCAACAAAAACAACCAAAATTTACCCACAATGAATCATTATTAAATACCCTTGTGTGGTATCTATTTAGAAAATTATAAATCTTCTTAGTGTATTTTTTATGTAATCACATGAAGAGCATAATATTATTTTCCTCCAGAGTTGGTTAATTTATATATTGACATGATTATGAACTAACATGATCAAGTTAAATAAAAAAACAATACTAAATTGATGGAAAATATTTTATGAATTTAGAATCTAGTGGTCATTTTTAAAGGACTGTAGAACATAAAATATCATCTCTATCAACCATGGATTCATCGAATACATAAATTAATTCAATTTTCCACAAACTCATATGTTCACATTAGTTAATTATACCTAACCTTGTAAAACACATTGGTCATATGAAATTCAGTCTCTTGGATTCATTATGCTTTGTATATTAAAGTATAAGGAAAATACATGCTAGTATTCATAACGTTGATCACTCAATTGACTTGTAATTATTTTCCATAGAATCCTCTTGGTTAGGATCATAAAGTAATTAAGGTTCAAATTTAGTACCAAATTCAATTTTGATTAGGATAGAATTCACCAACATTTAGATACATGATTTATTTAGAACTCACCCATTTACTCTAAATCAATATATAATTATACAAATATATACAACAAAAAGTTTAATAATATAACATAAGTGATGAAAAATTTTTATTAATAAGTGAATGAAATCAAAATTGAGATTAACAAGAACAAGAATAATATATTTAAAGTTAATCTCACATGAATTGATAAGAAAGTCTAAAATAAAGTGATTTACTGAAAATAACAAAAAAAGATATCTCTAAAAAAATAAAAACATGAGAAAATCCTAAAAATATTTGAAAATAAAATTATCTATTGATATTGTGTTCTGTTTATACAGTACTAAAAATATAGCCTTTAATAGCACTAAAATTGGCCATTATCTATGATAAAAAATCGCTGACTATCAGAGCATGATCATAATCCATATGATTTTATCAGATCTAAGAATGATTTCATAAAAGAACACATTATCAATTCTATGAAAAGAGTTTATAAAAGATACCTATATTAGTGACCTTTTAAGAACTTTTAAAGGACTCCCTTCATCAGTCCTTTTCTTTTTCATAGATAAATGTTCCCCTTTAATAGTTCTCCTTGAAGCACTAATAAAGGATCGCATTATGGGAAAATTTTCTAATGATGAGAATGGGGAATAATGTTGTAGTTACCTATTAAAATTATTATTCATTGAAGTAGTAAAAAATTTCAAAAACAAGTTTGATGAATATAATTTAATTGAAACAAAAGCAGAACAAAAATACCAGAAAAAAATATACTATAGACATTTTAAAAATTGGTTTATAAAATTACATATTTAAGTAGAAATCATCACAAACATTCAAAAACATCAATGTTAATGTTTATTTCCCCCATCCCGCATACATGATTTTACCGAATAGACCACCCCAGCTCTAGAAAAATATTGCACCTTTATATGAAAATAGATATTATTTTAGTAATACTATAATGAAAAAAATTAATCACAAATTATAAATATTAAAATGAAAACATGTTCTTTGATTTATATAAGAATCATTATGTGGCAGGTTGTGTGGAATCAGATTCTTACATGTCACCCCATTTCATGTTGTTCCCAAAAAAAGGTATAGTTTAATTGGGTATCATCTTTGGTGAGAATTATATTTGTGAAAATTTACATAATAATTATGAGATAAAATTTATAAAGAGATTATTTATGTAATATAATATATAATGATGAGAAAAAATTATGAGATCATTTTCTTGGTTTCGGTGTTGTTATGCTTATTTGAACATAAAATGGATCTTATATTTCAAAAATTGAGCATTAATCCATTCTGAGAACATCACTTATTAGATTTATGTGCATCCAATTTCTATATTAAATAATTCAATTATGTATTTCATAAAATTTCAAGATTGTCCAAGAATTGTTTCTTGGTTTTTAGAGAGTAAGACATGTTTTTAACAAAATTTTCAATTTTAAACTCAAAAACAAACACATTGAGTAATACTGGGAACACCCTAAATTAAAATGAGGTGAAAATGAATCATAAAAAACATGAATGACTTATGGATAATTTTTATAATGTATCAAAACAATATTTAAGTTTTTTTGGGTTTTGAGTATGTAACTTGTATTTTTTAATATAATTAATGTTACTTTAAATAAAAATGCCCACATGGAGTCATATCGATCATACCATGAATCTGATTGAATTGTGGTGGATTCCTGTAGATAAAAAATTTACTTATGGATCATTTTATGAAAGTATCCAAAAATATGTGAATATTTTTTCTCTTTTTTGTATATATCAATTATGATTTTTACTAAAATGTCATTTAAACTAGAAACTTGTACTCTTCGTAATATTATTGAAATTGTGCATATGTTTTTCATGAGATTGACTCTTACAAAACAAAAATGACTTATGAATCAGTTTACAAAATCATCATGACAATTTCAGAAATTTTTCTCTGTTTCCTGTGAATGACACTAGTTTTGACCTAAAATGCCAATTTTAAACTGATAATGGATACTTTGAGTCATACGTGAAATATTTTGTATCAGATAGAGGTTTTGTTTATTCCTTCATGTCGAAAATAAATTATTAATCATTTTTCTTAAATTTTTAGGAAAATGTGAATGTATTTTCTGGTATTTCAGTATGTCACTTCACACTTTTACTAAAATTGATTTCAATTTTAAATAAAAGGACACACATAGAGTCATTATCAAAATACTATGTGTTGTATTGATGTTAGGTTTATTCTTAAACCTCAAATATTACTTATGGATAATTTTATAAAATTATTCAAATGTTGAAAATTCATTTTATTAGTTTTGAGTATGTCACATGTCTTTTTAAAAAAAAATCATTTTAAAATGGAAATATTAACTTTGAGTCATAGCAGTCACATTGTGTGTTGTTTTGATCTGAGACTAATTCGTACATGTCACAAATTACTTATGAATAATTTCTGTAAATTATCATGATAATTAGAGTGTGATTTTTTTTAGTTAGTGACTCAATTTTTGAACTAAAAAATAAATTTCAAAATGATAATGGACACATTGGGTCATATCTGGGACACCATGTATCAGATTGAGGTATGCATGATTCCTTCACATTAAAAATGGCTTATAGATTTTTTTTAAAAAACTATACAAACAATAATTATGTGTTGCTTTTATATTTTTAGTATATATCATCTCTTTTTTATTGAAATTAATATCAAATTTAAATATTGACATAGTTGGAGTAATACCAGTCACACTATGTGTCAGATTTACGTGTTGTTGATTCCTATACACAACAATTAATTATGGATATTTAAAAAAAATTAAGAATTGTTGGAATGTGTTTTTTTGGTTTAAAGAAGGTCACAAGTGTTTTTTACAAAAATTTCATATTAATAATGTATCATATAATTTTAATCTTGTTGTTCACCTTGTGTGTCAATTTGACATGAGACTGATTCCTTCACCTAGAAAATTACTTAGGAATTGTTTTCCAAAATAAAAATTACAATTTAAGAATGTTTACATTGTTTTTTTAAGTGATACAATTTTTAAAATAATAACTCAATTATAAATATATAATAAATACTTTAGGTCATACTGGGAAAATCATGAATCAGATTGAGGTGAGTGTGATTTCTACACATCATAAATGACTTATGGATAATAGTATTAACGTATCAAAGTAATATTAATGGTTTTTCTAGGTTTTGATTATGTGACTTTTCATTAATACAAAAATTATTATAAATTGAAAAGAAACTACACACATTGATTTATATTGGTCACATAGTGCATTAGATTGAGGTGTGGATAATACAGACATGTAATAAATGAAATATTTATCTTTTTTTAATGTATCAAAATAATACAAATTTGTTTTCTCGGTTTTCATTATATAACATCTGTTTTTCAAAAAAAAAATCATTTTAAACTGCAGACACAAACTTTGTGTTATACAGGTCACATCGTTGATATGTTTGACATGTGACTAATTTATACACATTATAATTTATTTAGGAATCATCATACAAAAATATCATGATAAATTGAATATTTTTAATTGTTTTTCAGTTAATGACATACTTTTTGTCCTACATTTCCAATTTTCAACTATTCATAGAGTCTTTGATTCATGTCCGGCACATTTTGTATTAGATTGATGATAGGATGAATTCAAGACATTAGAAATGTATTATGTTTAATTTTACTAAAGTATAAAAATAATACAAATGCATTTTCTCATCTTTTATTGTGTCCCTTATATTGTTTTACTATAAATGATGTCTATATTAAATAAAAAGACACATTTTGAGTCATAGTGGTCACCCCAAGAATCTGATTAAGTTGTAGAAGATTCATTACTGTCACAAATTACATATGGATAATTATGATAAATTATCAAAACAATGTGAATGCATTTTATAAGATTTGGGTTTGTGAAGTTTTTTTTGAACTAAAATGTGAATTTTCAACTAAAAACATATAGTTAGAGTCATACCATTTATATTACCTTTCATATTGAGGTGAAACAAGGCAGTATATGATGTTTTTTTTACTATCAACTATCTAAAACAAGCCGGAATATAGAAAACATGTACCATTTAGATGGAAGAGAAAACCATATTCTACCATAAACAAATCATGGTTCACGTACTATGGGGTTTCTTCATCAATCCAAAAAGATTATATTCTCTCTTTTCTTGATTTTTGAATATAGTTGAATAAAAAATATGGCTCCCCAAAATATCAATGAAAAAATAAATAAGTATTTGATAAAAGTAATAATGAAATTTAATAAGAAATAATATACAATTTTATTAATAGACTAACTATATAAGTAGTATGAATTCAACTTTTCATGATGTATGTATACATTCTAAACCTATTTCCATGTTTCAATTATTGTTGTTGTGACCTAAAATTCCAATATCTCGGGGCTGTGGATGGATTTGAACAAACAACCACAAATCAATCTAAACAACCCACCTGTATAAGAAAACAAATATATTTTTTTACTAATTTTATAAATAAAATAATTAAACATAAATACCAAACAATACAATAATAAAATTACAATTTTAGACTAAAATACTCAATTTGAGTCATATTGGGTACAGTGAGTATCATATTGATGTTTAGATGATTATATCATGTTTTTTTCTCCTACAATGAATTTATCAATATGGGTTATGTGACAATATTATTCTTTAATAACCCATAATGTTGGATGCATTAGGGGATAAATAGAAAATTATATCATTATGAGTGAATCATTATTCTTGAGTGAATGATAATAATACATGAGTGAATCAACCTTTTATAAGTATTCATTTCATCATAATACTTATAGAAACTAATAATATAATTAGGAAATTCAATTTAAAATAAATTAATTAATAAAATTGATAAAATGGTGGGAAAAAAAGATAAATAAATTACAGAAAGTCACATACCCATGATATATGTGTACAATCCGAGTTGTTTGTTTTTTATTTAGTATGTGATTTCTATTTTAAACTATAATTACAAAAAAAATTATAAAACACAAATTTTGAATCTATCGACCACATCATGTGTCATATTGATGTAAAATCAATTCCTACATGAAGAAATTGAATTATGGAATGTTTTCCCAAAGATTGAATATAATATAATCCCATTTTATTATTTTTGACTATATGAAGTTTGTTTAAACTAAAATTACATTTTTTTAATTGAAAATTTGTACATAGATTCATAAATACCACATCTGGTGTCTTATTGATGTGAAGTGAATTCAATCATATCAAATTTTACTTATATGATGCCTTCCTTAAACATTGAAAACAATATAAACTAGTTTTCGGGGATATGATCATGTGTTATGTTTTTTGAACCAATTCATAAATTTAATAAATTAACTATCAGAACAAAATTATACGAATATTAACTAATAAAAGCAGACAAAATTATGAGAATAGTAACTAAATTAGTTGAAGGAAGTATCATCTTCATCTTGTGTGTATACATTCTGACAGAATATATAGTTCCCATTAATTTCAAAACTTATTAATTTCTTTTATAATAATTCTACTTGATAAATAGATCAAAAATAATATAAGCATTATAATACAAATTCCTTATACCCCAAATATATTTCTATGGTCATAGTCCATACAAGATCACAAACATGGTATGTAATAACCTAAATTCTATATCAAAAAAACATTTTCTCAACAAGTATATTTCCCGCTCATCTCTAATAAAATATAATAATTCTTTTGAGTATGAATTTGTCCGAAAATCATAGTAGTACTGAGATAATATTGATAAAAATTTATTAATAACTATTTTTAATGGAAATGTAATTATATATAAAAATTACCTCATTTTATATTTTATTAATTCCATGGTTTATGATATCTCACATAATTTAAAAAATTTAGTATCAACTATCATTGTTGTTATCTTGCATCATTATCTATAGAAACATTGACAAAAATAATTAAACAATTTTGAAATTTGTTTTGAATGTTAAATATTTTCATATATAACTAAATATTTTTATATTTATTGTAATCCATTGGATATTTATATTATGTCACCGACTTAATACCACAATTTATCATGTATTTAGAGACTATCCTATCATTAAAAATTCTTATTAAATTATATAATGAAATATATAATTCTATTCTTATCAATGAAATTATTATTTTATGGCATTAAAAATTCACAATACAGATCATGTATGGTCTATTTTATGGTTATATTTTCATTAGATAAAAAAATAAATATATGGTGTAACCCGTTTGATTTTGATTAGCATCTAATGCATTCTAAAAAATAATGAAATAAATAAAAATATATTTTATACATTTTGATTGAAGAGTTATAGACATAGCACATTGCGTATTATATTATTCAAAAATTACATACTTATCACTTTTTATTTCTTCTCAATTTATATGGAGGCAAATTTAGGTTCTTTCGTAGAAATTATATTGATTTTATTGAATCTGAATTGTGATATGAAGGATCTTACCTTTATGTAGTAGTATTATAAACACCGGGCGAATATATGGATAGATTTTAACATTAATGAACATGATTGGTCATTTTATATCATATGTATTATTAAAAGATACCTTATGTATTTTTATCATAACTATGAATCCCATCCTTTCAAACATGGGAATATCATTTATACTCATGATGCCAACTCTGTAGGTAATGATAGATAAAATAATTTCATCTTATTATGGAATTTAGGGAATTTATTTATCATTGAATATTTTCTCTACATTAGGATTTAAATATGATAAATATTGTAGTGGAGTTGGTTTGGAGAAGGTACTAGAATAATATTTTTTTATTTTCTTCTTCGATTAAATAGATTGTATTGATCTGACCATTCATTTCCTTTCCATTTTTACTATACGTAATAACATACCTCACATAAAAAATTATTCCTCAATTTTTGTATGTTTTTTATTTTATTGTTTTTAAGAATTATTAAATCATGTTATTTGTAAGATTATACATCCATGAAATAAAAGTACCACTAGCATCACTGATAATTGTGTTGTCTGGATCATCATGTAGAAGAGGAAAATAAATGGTTGGCTATAGAGGAACCAAAATTCCCACTTTCATGTGATCATTTGAGATATATTTATTTTGTATCACATCTCTCAAGATATTATACATTGAACAGCTCTGAATAAGCTGGTTCATGGGTTTTGACTGATATAAATCACAAACAACTTCAGGCTAAAGCATTTTGTAATATAAATTGATCGGAAGTTTTTTCATTATAATTTAAGTGAAAGTGTACTGTAAAATATGATTACCTTGGGTATGATATCATTTTAAGGGTTAACACTATTCTCAAAACAAGTAGGTTCATTTGGTTGATCATGTTCTAGTATTTTTATTACATCTAGTTCTATTTGATCATTTCGCATATATTTGTTTACCAAACCTGACCAGATAATAATATCTTTTAATAAATATATATTTTTCTTAGTATAAATTCATCATCCTATATTTATATTCTCATGGGTTTTTACTTTCAAAATATTTTCTAGTAGAAAATTCAAAACCTACTCCTCTAATGCAGCCATATTGTTCTGGTCACTTCAAAGATATTGAGAGTACTTTTTCTTCTTGTATGATCACTTTTGATTATTTTAACTAAACCATATAAAAAACATATGAAGATAAATATATTTTTTATGATGTTCTATCATAATTCATAATGAATTACTATTCTGTCATAATTACCCTTGTTTCTCATATGAATTTTATATATTCATCAATTAGTTCCCCCATTATTTTTATGTGAACCTCCATCCGTTTCACATTAAGTGGGATGGAAGTGGATCCTGATTTTGATTTATAAATCATCATATAAAAAATAAACATATGTTGTTTCATTTGAAATAAATCTTTTATTATTGATACAATTCACCTACCAAATATTTCTCTACTAAAGAACACCTCTTCCATGATTGTGATATGAGTACATTGGTTTTGATGCATCTTATATATTTATAGACCGTTTGGGTGTTTCATAAATTTTCTAATTCCAAAATTTTTAGATAAAAAAGGTAAAATAATATATTATCTTATTTAATCAACATGTAATGATTTCTCATTATGATTATAGATGAAGTAATTCCATGTTTTCTGCTTTATGAAGAGTGAATGTGTAACAAGTGAGTTGGGATTGAGTTTCCCCATTGTATCCCTAAAATTAAACAATCTATAATGATCCCAGAAGACTCTATGATATTTCATGGTGGCCATTAAGACATATTTTTATCGAAATCGTATAAAATAAACAATCTCAAAATAGAATAACAAAATTGCAATCAATTATTCATTATAAATATTTTTGTTAAAATATAGAAAGGTCATCATACCATTACCTTTATATATTACCAATGTTTCCCTTTGTTATGGGTAAGAAATAGATCCATTAATATACAAATAAGTACATTCATCATTGTCGTGACCCAAACATAATTACTAAACATGGACTTATTATAGTCAATTGTTTGTCCATGTTGATTATAACCAACATCAAATTTTATACCCTCACTTCGTGCCTTGATAAAATTAGTTAAAATTTTGATGTGTTTTCGTATTTGTTTTCTTCAACAATATTATGTTGATCCCAAAATAATTCGATGTTTCCAGCATCAATAGAATGTTCCTACCTAATACAGTTAAGATTATATTATACTTAATATATTTTCTTCATGAGTAGTCAAACATATAATTTATATTATGTAAATATAGTAAATAATACATAATATTATGATGAAAGAATATTATATTAATAAACTATTTAATCTTCTCATTGAAATCACTTTAAAAAAAAGAAAAGGGTTTTGGATCCTCTACCTAGAATAAAAATCTCCTCTTTGTGGTCCCCTAAAACATACAAGACATTGTATACATTGGATCCGCTTTGAATGTTTTTATCCCAATGAAAGGGTCATACTTGATTTAATTTTTATATATGAAAACTATTTTTTAGTTTTTAGCAAGATAATAATCCATTTATTTTACTAGATCTATTACATTGAATACATTCTTCTATTTTAATGACATTATGAATGGATCATCCTTTTCTCCTTCTACACCAAAATTTACATTCATTAATCCCATTTCATCAACATTTACTAAAATCATATTTTTCAACTTATTTGAAATAAAAAAAATCATCACCTTAAATGTTGTATAATACAACTCGTATATCTTTTCAATGATGCCAAAATATTATATATTCTTAAAAATTGAATTTATTTACTTAGAACTAGATACACGCATCATTTCTACCACAAGTGTGACTCCAATATTTTTCACTAAACTATAATCATTATATTCTTGTGTATAGATATTATGACTATTTATTAAAAACCCATTGAATGATATAATATTTTTATTTGGTCCCCTGGATATTCTTTTATGTATTTTAGAAATAGAATTAAAATTTTAAGATAACACTTTATAAATATTACCTTAGAACCGTCCTATAAATTCATGATTATGTATACCTGATATCCATACTTTATCTATTAATGTATTCAAATATATAATAATTATTGTGTTCACTTCAACATATTGACAAATTTTTTCATTAATATTTAAAATGTAATGGTGAGGTTTCTCCCTCTATATGATGGTAATTGTCACAATATCTTTTATGAAAATCCCCTCTACCATAATGCATCCTATATGAATAGACATTAGGAGATCGATTCAATCCATATATGATATCTAATTTCTACAGAATTCAATAGCATATATAAAAATATATCTTTCTACAATTCAAACTCGTAGAAGATATCAACTCTGACATAACCTTTTAAAATAATTGTATAATATTCATTGGTATACATCCATTTGTAATGGACAGTACTGCATAGTTGAACCACTATAACCAATTGAAACATTAGGTGGACCATTATGTTAAATAAAGATATAAAGAAGAACATATCTGACTCACATAATATAACATTAACCACCTTATTCATGATTGGTGGCTTGGCCGATTATTTAACATTACTATATATTGTTTTGAAAAAGAAGCAGAGTTCAGTTGATGTTTATCATAGAATTTTAGACATAATGAAACCTAATATTATGGGCATTAAACCTTGCATATACATATGACAGTAAAATTATTTTAGTCCATGTAACTTCAAATTAGTCACTGGAACTACATTATTGATATTTGATTGATACCCCTATAACATTTACACTATTGGGGAAAAAATGTAAATTTTATTGTCTTGATAAAGTGTAAGATGGTGGGGGATGAGAATTATTCCTTTTACACTTCTTAGGTACCAACTATTCCTTTGTACCATATTTTAATCATTTCTATCCCATCCTTGATGAAATATTTAGTTTTTAAAGGAGAATTTAGTAATGTGATTATAAAACTATGAAATGTATTTTTTTCTGCATGAATGACATTAAGAAAATGATAAATAAAAATAATTCCTATATGATAATTCAAAGAAAACTGATCTATTTTTCCATACATATTCCATAATGTTTTCCGATAATGGATTACCAGAAATAGTGTCAATATATTTTACTTTATAAAACAGTTGATCACCTATTAGTTAATATGGTGTTGTACCTTGTTTAGTATTCATATAGAATGATGTCTTCTATGATCAGTATTTATTTCATCGAGGTAAAAAATTCTGATGTCTTCAAAACATATTCTTCATGTAATGTTTCAACCTAACTGAGTGTGTGTATTATTCAAAAATAGAACACCCTAATATTCATTTAATGCTATAGCCTAAAAATTTACTTAAGCATGGATGTTATTTATTATCGCATACAACAGGGAAATCATTATGAATTCTTCAACTACATGAGATTCATATATAGTAACAATTTTATTAGATATAAATTTCAAATATTCGATCAATAACTAATAATCATAATATATAAGAGGTGATTACTTTGAGGGGGGTTATGCACAACCCCCCCCCCCCCCGAATTCATTTTCTATGAAATTCGAGGAGGGTTTTCCCAACCCCTCTAATAATTGAATTTGAGGGAGTTATGAACCCCATATAAATTCATTTTATGTATAAATTAAGAGGGGATATGTCTAACCCTCAATAATATTCAAATTTATAGGGAATTTCAAAGCCCCACTAAATTTTTTAACATTATTTTCTTAATATCTGACTAGATTTTAGAGGGGGGTCGTAACTGCCTCTAATCAATGATATTAGCAGTGTTTTACATCCCCATCTAATATATTATGTTAGTGGGGGTTCAAACCCCCCCTCTAATGCCCTAAATATTATGGGGTTGAAAACAACCTCTAATGTATTAAATTATATGTGGTTGAAACCCCCTCATATGTCTTAAATCAGATTGGTTCAAATCCCCATCTATTTCCATTCAATTATAGGGGATTATAAATCCTTAGTATATGAAAAAAACAAATTCCATAATATATATATATATATATATATATATTAAGACACTATATATAAATGTATTTAAATATATTATATGAACTTATTATAATATATATAAATATGTATGTATTTTATTGTGATTGTATTTAATTGTTTTTATATGTATACATAAATATAATTTTATAATTTTATATACATTTATATATATTTATTGGTATAAATTTTATTTCATATAATATTAATTATATATAATATAAAATCATTAACATATTATATAAATATATAAATTAATATAAATTATTAATAAAATATATATTATAAAAAACCAATATTTTAGTTTTTATAATTTAGATTTTTATAATAATAAATGAAGTTATAAATAATATGTTTACGAATTTTTATTTTAGATAATTAATATTATTTGATATAAATTTTTTATAAATAAATACATATTGATTTACACATTATTATAAAATTATATTTATTACAATGAAAATATATTAATCTATATAATATTATATAATTATATTAAGTGAAATACATATATATTATTGTGTATAATAAAAAATATATGTATTGAAATACATAATATAAATATTTGTTCATATTTAATTTCATATAATATTAATTATATTTTTATAAATTTTATCTAAAATAATATTAATTATATATAATATTTCTATTAATTAAATATTATAAAAAAATTTACATCATATAACATTATGTAAATATTTGTATAAATTTTATTTCATATATAATTTTTGTATAAATTGCATTTCATATAATATTAATTATATATATCCAAAATATTTGAATCAATTTCATTTCACATATATGTACATCATATAATATTAATTATATATTAATGGTTTATAAAATTATAAAATTTATAGAAATAAAATTATATTAATGTATATAAAAATAATTATATGATGTGAATTAAATTATGTAAAATTAATTTTAAAGACAATATATAATTTTTTAAAAGAAATTATCTAAATATATTAAATAAATACATATATATATATTATAAATAAGCATGTACATAATATATAAATATGTATTTAATTATATAAATAATTTAAATAAATATATTTATAAATATACAAATATATGTGTGTGTATATAAAAAATTTGAATTGTAAAATATATTTATTCAAATTTATGTAAATATACACATATAAAATATATAATCTCTATAAATTTATAAATTTAATATAATATTATATATATATATACTATAAAAATCTCTCTAAAAATTTATATAAATACATATATATGATATATATTTATATATATTTAAATATTATTTCAGATAATGTTAATTTTAATCAACATAATAATATATATTTATATACAATAATGTGTAATTATATTATAGAACATCATTACCCTATGTGGTA
This sequence comes from Viscum album, assembly GCA_963277665.1. NCBI lineage: Eukaryota > Viridiplantae > Streptophyta > Magnoliopsida > Santalales > Viscaceae > Viscum > Viscum album. The sequence goes on from OY728136.1 coordinate 654,511,712, forward strand.
GAGGTTCGTGCTATATATTGTGGATAACATGGGTTTGAAACCCATAGGTTTAATGTTTTAAATGTGGGGAGTGTCATACGCTAATGGGAGGAGGATGGTTCAGAGTAAAATGTGAGCTCAATGACCATTGGAAATGGAAGGATCACACACATAAGGAAAGGAGGAGGGGGGCACAGTTAACTGGAGGCATGTCACATGGGGAATATGAAGTTGGGCTCATGGTGAACAGGAGGGGGACCATGGGAAACGGGGGGAGGGGTGCTCACTGATGAGCAGGCTGTGTTGAGGGGAAGAAGATATTAAAAAATTATGATTAATGATTATTCTGATTCCTTCTCTACTAGGTAGAATTTTCATAATTAGTGGTTTAAAAAACCCTCAAATTGAATCTTAAATAGGGGTGGTTACCAAAACATCCCCTAATATGGGACTTATAACATGGTTAGTGATAGTTTCCAATCACCTCTAACTTGTTAAATAAAATAGAAGTGTTTAAACCCCCATCCAAACTGAGATTCATTGGTGACATTAGAGGTGGTGTTGACCCCTCTAATTCAACTACTCATAAATTATCCAACACATTACCAACGGTTCCTCAAAAACGCCTCTAACAATAGTATGCAGGAAAATTAGTGGTGGTTCATCATAACCACTAATAATGAGTTTATAGGGGGTTAGAGCCCCCTCTAATTAGACCATATTTTTTTAGTCAATGAATCCTAATAGATAAAAACATCATTACTGGGTTGTTTTGTTCTTGATATAAATGAGACAAAAAATAATGCATTTTCTCATCATGCATAACAATGGAGGCATGTTTTAATTTTTCAACATGGAAGGAGATGTTATACGAGTAATACCTTATACATGAAATAGATTTATTCCATCGTTATATAACACAAGACAAAAGTTTCTCATCTCATAACCATCTTTAGGTTACATGTAATCATTTTTCCTCCCAAATGGAGAATCTAATGTATGATGTAGTTTCCCCTCTTCATTTCATGTATCTATATTCCATGGTAATTTTCTAGTGGGTTCCTAAAATCCATATAGTCTTAGAAATCGTGTAATGATATTAATATAACATATATCTTTATAAGGACATGATTCAACCTTCATATAATTATTTTTTCTATACTTATGTAATTTTATTAGTGTTTAATGGTCCTTTTTAAACTATATTAAATCATTTGAAAAATCTTAAATTTTTTAGAGATAATTCCCACTAAACATGGAATCCATTTATCATCGAATTTTCAATATGAAATATCATGTTATTATTATATAATATCATTTAGGAGAATAAGTAGTTTCATAAATCTATTGTCACACTGTCTAGTGCTAATTTCACAATAATATAAATAAAATATAGTTGAAAATGTTCTGTATTTATTACAACCTGAATACAGTGGTCTCTTTGAACAAGTATTTTATTTATAAAAAATTTTATCAATCACTAAGGCCATATTCAATTTAAATTTTCATTTCTTTTATATGATCTATTTAATCATTTACATTTTTATTCATATCAAATGATCCATAAATTGTAGTAAAATCCCAATTGGTGTGAATGTTATGTTCATTTACATGTTTAGTAAAAAATTTATAGCTCATATATATTCTTTAGAAAATAAAATGTTCTTACATGTTTCACAGATTATTTTTTCTTAAATAAAAACAATATAAACATTGAAATAGGAATTGAGATGTTTCGTATACATACTATATCGAAATCATGATGAAATATTTAAATCCATATTATTTTTATTTTGTTATATGATTAGAGTGCATCAATTTTTTATTCCTCTCCATACTATTTTGTTCTTAAAACATTAATTTTTATAAAAGATAAATAAATAAACATAATATATTCATAATAAAATGTGAATGTTATAGAAAATTCTAATAATGTGAACCAAAAATTTGATTATTTAAAAATTTCAGTACTTCAGAAAAGAAATGGGTTATTGAATTTAACAAAACAATTTATCTAGTAGTGATATGAGTTATCCTCTAAATTCATCTACAATTATAACTATTAATTAGTATGGGTGACTACAAGTCAATGTTATTCAAGCAGCATAGGTTTATATTTTGAATATATGAGGATGAGTCCTTAGAAAAAAATCAACAAAAAACTATTTGAGATATGATGATCATGAAGATTAAATTTGTCTCCATAAATCTAAATGTTATCGGGTTGGGATTTGGAAAAGCATCAGAAAATTATCATAAATTGTTTCCAAATTTTGAAAAAAGAACCATTAGTAATCTTATCCCCAGAAGTGGCTCCTTGATTGTTGCGTCCATAAGAAGACTTAGCTTGATGGTCTTACCAACACTCATTATGAGAAAAATGTTGTGATTTTAACATTCAAAAAATCCTAAAATTACTCCATAAAAAGGAAAAGAATATTATTTTGAGGAATGAATTTCACAAGTGCATAGATTACCATGAAAAAATTGCATTAATTATAATATGGTTTTCATAACCTTTAAATGTTGGTGATTTATATGTTATTGGAGTGGATGTTTATTCATTTCATCACATGGTATATGATGGGTCAGGTGGTGTTTTATTGATAGTAAGAGTGGATATTTAATGTAGTGGAAATTTTTTTGTGACCCTCACCTATTAGGGGTAAACTATCACATAAGATTTATTCTATGATCTAGAAAAATCAGTATGAAATAGAAATCAAAATCGACATTTTACCACTCACAAGTATAAATAAACATGTGATACTTCATTCCAATAATATTAAATACCTGTCAAGGATATGAATCCACTTCAATCATAAAGGTTTCATCTCCCATTTATTCCAATTTACGAGTTCTTATTAGATAAAATTTTATGTATATATGAAAATAAAAATCATTTTAACATAAAAAATTGATAATTTATTCAATAATAAACACTTTATCTCGCATTAAAAATCCAATGTGTAATTTAACTCAAGTTACAAACAACTGAACGTATTTATTTAAAACATTTAATTTCATTTTAAGAATCATTTAATAAAAATGTAAGTCTCCTTTATACTAAAAAGTTCCAATTTTTTCAAATTATTATACATGGAAATAGTAAAATTTAGATATATAAAATTAAAACTATAAATAAAAATATAAATTAATTTTTTTTCAACTCTTTGTTTTCAAACATTTTTAAATGATATAATTCATACCTATATCTATAATTTAACAAAAGAACCATTGGAATATTTATTAGGAAAATTATTTGAAAACCACCTTTTATTTAACACATTATTAAAATTAAATTTGACTTCCTAAATATTTTTAAAACTATATGATGTTTTGTATGACTAAATCTTGTACGAAGAATCATAAAAAATATCATGAATGTTAAAATCGATAAATTTTTGATAACTACAATTGGAAAATCCTAAAGAAAAATCTATTGTATTCTTATGTAACCAAAATTCAAAATTAAATCACACATAAACCTTAAAAAACAATTTTTTCTCAATAAGAAATAAAAGTAAACCAATTGAAAATATTCAAAATCACTAAAGAAAAATATTCATTCATTTAATATGAAATATAAAAAAAAACCATCAAATTTAAATTTCAATCAATTATAGATTAAGAAAAACATTCTTTATAAATGAAAAATAAAATTTGTAAACTTTTATGTTTCCATGTAACTGTAACAATTAATCACCAAATACAAATAATTCATTAATAAAGATATGATAAAAATTAAATCATCCAATAACCCAAATCTAGCCATACAAATTTCATACTACATCCACACAAATAAAAATAATTGAAACATAAAAATGGTAGTGGATTATTGGAAATGGGACAAAAAATAAATATTCACTAATAAATCATTCTAGGCATGGATAAACACCGATTCTATGGTCAAAAGTTTTATATAGTTATTTCATTTCAATCATTAAATATTTAATATTTTATAGAAGGTAATCATAGAAATTAATCAGTGTTGAAAAATTATATTTCATAGAAATAATTAAATCCTTAGTAGCATAACAACAACAAAAATTATTTATTATATAATGAAACATAGAAATGATATATAAATTAATAAGATACATTTAACCTTTTTAATTTTATTATCATTTCTATTTATTCCATAGGTTAATTCATACAATTTACCTAATAAATGAAGTAGAATAAAAATCCTATAATTAATAGAAAATAAAAGAGTATTCTTTAATCACCCAACTTGATGTGAAGATTCCATGAGTAACTACATATGGAATGAAAGTGAAGATGAATATATGATTCCAAACCTAAAATTCCTATGGAATCCAAACCAATTACAGGGGTTCATTAAATTCTAGGGGTGTGTTTTTTATCATCCTGGCTTATGAAATCAATAAGAATTGAATGAAGTGTAGATACCCTAAACAAGGAACCCATGAGAGCACGGATCTATAAAATTGTTGCACTAATACACATAGCAATCCTCAGAAACAATGAAATGAGAAAGGTGGAGAAGAATATAACATAACTTAGAGTTAAGGATTAATTCTTCTAAGGGGATGTAGATGGGGAGCGATGCCAATGATGGATTGTCACAATAGTTAGAAAGACGCAACTGAAATAAGTTTGGTTAAGGTTCTACTAAAATGATAATGGAAGCATTTATTAACAATTCAAAAAACAGTTCATAATGATACCTATTATCAGAGATTAAATAATAAGAGTTGATAAAAGACATCTTAATCACCACTTTTCTAGCACTAGAAAAAATATAGGTTAATCAAGTATGCACAAGAACATATAAAATCCATCTTTATCAGTGCTAAATTTGTAGCTTAGAAAAAGATACCTTTTATCAGTGCTATAACATTATTACAGATAAAGGATGAATAATTATAATTATAAATAAATATATTTGTAAATACATAGGTAAGTATTTTTATATAATTATAAATTTTTTTATATCATTATATGTATTTAAAAAATTATATAAATTTGTAAAAACTATATATAAATATAATTATAAAAATATTTAACATATTTTTTATCGACATAAATTAATTTTATTTTTTAGTTATTTATATATATTTATATTATATTAATATTTTTAAAAAATTACATGTATTTATTTATAATTATAAATACATAATTTTAAAAATTTATTTAATATAACTTTCTATATATATTTATAAATAAATATATTTTTATATGTATTGATAATTATTTATTCATAATTATAAATATATTTAAATAATTTTATATAGTCATATTATATATTTATATTTCTATAATAATAAATATAAAAATAAATATAAATATAGTAAAAAAATATTTTTTTTGAATATAATTAATATAATTTAATAATTTTAAATATAATAATATCGTTATACAATTCCATATAATTATATATATATATTTATTTATTTATTTAAGAGATTTATATTGATATAAATATAAATATAGTAAATATTTTCATTTCTAAAATATGTTTATCTAAATATATAATTATTTAAATATAAAATTATTTATTTTGAATTATATAAATAATTTTTTTGATGAATCATTTTGGTATATTCATATAATTATATATATTTATATAATCATATGTATATTTTTAATAAATATATATATATATACTAAATATATTCAATATTTAAATATATTTATCATAATTATATAATTATTCAAATATAAAGTTCTTTATTTATAATTATATGAATACTTTAAAAATATATTTATTTAGTTATATTTACAAATATAGAAATTTATAAATATAGTAAATAGACATTTATAATTTTATTATTTATAAAAATTTATTTATAAATATTTATTTTCATATATATTTCTTAAAATTATTAATGAATATATAATTTTAAATTCATGCATGATAAAAATTACAGAAATTGAATAATTAAAAATGAGTACACATTAAAAATGTTGAAAAAATAGATATGATTTATTAATTAAATATAAATTATTAGAAAATTTGAATATATATTGAAATGAGGTTGAATACATATTGATTACATTAAAACATTGTAAATATATATATATATATATATATATTACTAAATTAATAAATTATGAAAAATTAAAAAATTCAAATATTAAAATTGGTTAACTAATCCATAATGATAATAATACTAAAAATAAATAAATAAAATTTACAAATTAAAAACATAATATATTAAGAATATCATGTTACTAAATGATATTCTATAATTAATACTAAAATTTAATAAAATTTCATAAATATTAAGCGTTTGTGTTTCTATTTAAGATTTCATTATTTACAGAAATATTTCTGTTTGTGAATTGTATATAAACATTCATTAATTATGTATATGTAGGAGTGAAATCAATTAATGTAACTATATTTAGATATATGTTAAATGAAATAATTGAACAACAATCAATAAATGTCCATTACTCGATATAATTAACCAATATTTTTAATTAATTTTAATTTTTAGTTATATGTCATTTTCTCTAAATATATGACTTATTTAATGTAAGAAAAAAAATTATATTATGAAAATCATATATTAGTAAATATTATATATATTAATATATATATATATTGACATATATATGAATATATTTTTATATTAAATTCATTACTGAATAATTATGTATAAAACCCATTAAAATTTAATAATAAATTAATATGTTTTTAGTCACTACATTTTATTCATATTTAATTTTTTAATTTAATCTATAGTATTTTTAAACTACTTATTATAAATTCATAAAAATATATATTATATGTCTTATTTTTTATTAATTTAATTTTCATTAAAAAAATTTATAATCATTTTGTATTTCATTACTTAAAAAAAATTTAATTAATATAATTTTTTCATTGTTAAAATTTTCAAATTATGAAAATTTATTCATTTTATATATTTATAATTAAATTAATATATTTATTAGTATTTATAATTTATATATAATTATATTAAATTGAAACATTTTTATTAACAATAATTTAATTAATAAAATGTTTAACCTTTCAAAAATTTATATGTTTTATTTTAAAAAAAAACTCATTGTATTTAACATATATATATATAGTATACAATTTATTAATATTTAGAATATATATATTAAAATTATTGATAATTATTTTATTGTAAATTTATTTTTTCAGTTTATTCATTTTAATTTTTTATTTTCATTAAATATTTCACATTTTTTTAATTTTTAATACCTGAGTTTTTATTTGTTTGTATAAAAATGGAGGGCATGGATTGATCAGGGTTGTGTATTTTGTCAGATAATTGGGTTGGGTACTGTAGGGCTTGATTGAGATTGTGAAGGTGGGCCCAGGCCTCCAGGAAGTAAAGGGTGGGCCACGACCACACAGGCCCATATATTTGTGTGTATTGTATGTTGGAACTCATACAAACACCAGGATTTTGTGATTTGCATATGGGAAGTGGATATATAGTGAAATGACCTCCCTTGTGCTATTTTGATGTGGGACTCACGACTTTATCAAGGCCTTCATTAGATCTAACAACTAATAAAGGGTACTCTTTATCGGAGCATAAAATAAATCAACGACAAAGGAAACTATTATTATCCCTTTTCACTAGCACTAATAAAGGATAGCACTGTATATTTTCTGTTTCGTAGTTGTTATACTAAAACACCATTTTTGTAATCACTAGTGATTTCCCGATGTGAATTATCTTTGTCTTTGTTTAAAACTCCCTTCATATACCATATCATGGTGGGAACCATCATCTCAAGGCATAAAGGATTAATTCATATTTCAAATCATGAATCACCTTCATAATTTTGTTTCAAGACCCTAAAATAATCAATTGATAAAACTCCCTCAAGACTGTTAATAAAATATTATATAGCTAAATATTCATTTTGTATTAGGAAAAAACTTGTACTCCACTACATCAAGTTTATTCTTCAGTTGTAGAATGAAATGAATAATTTTCCCATAAATCACATCCATGGATCTACATGTTCTTTTATTCTCTAAACCCTGTAAACATGGTTTGTTTAATCACAATGCATAATGATGTGAATAAGCATTTTTTCAAATTCAAAAATCTTGTAGGAGATTGCATAAAAATCTATTTACAAATAAACATCTTTATCAAATACAATAGGGGAAGACATATCATGGTGGATCACATGATTCCATACATGTTCTCTTCCACTCTCTATGATGTCGACCTATGCTTGTTATGTTCAATTATTTCTTCTCTTAACTCCACCCTATTTTGTTCCTTAAATTTAATGGCCCCTTTTTCATGATGGTAGGAACTCCTGTGGGCTCCTGCATAATGGAATTTATTATTTTTTACTCTAAATTCTTCAGTTGGACCTTGAAGTCCCTATTGTGATGTGAGTTACTCAACAATTGTTGAGATGGACTTTCAACCACACTTATTCTAAACTTATCCATTTCTTCAATATTTCATGGGACTGTCATGAACCATATTTTGTGGTGTGGATCTCTATCATCTTTTAATTTCGTATTATTTTTGGTTTCTATCATGGGATAAACTATTTTTCCCTCGATTATTTATCCATCTTCATTCACTCTTAGAATTAACTATAGATTTATGGAATTATTATCCAACAATTCATTTAATTTTCAAATAATGACCCTACAACTCTTAAAACATCACAAACTTATCAATATATCACCAAATTAACATAATTAAACACATTAGTCATTAATAAAATCATTAAAAACACATTAATGAATTTTTACAATTACCCTTTAAGGGTGATTAAATTAATTTTCTATATAAACACACAAAATTTAAAAAAAAGTTCTTTTAAAAAATATTCCATTTAATATATAATGATTTTAATCACACCCTATTAATAATTTCTCTTCTAGACATTAAATTTCATTTTATAATTAGAATTATAAAAAAACATTTACTATTTAAAAAGAACAATAATGATATGTAAGTAATTAGAATAACAATTTTTATAATAAATAAATTTAAATATTTATTAAATATTTATTTACATCAGGTTTAATTGTTCTTGTAATTTTTATAATGACGATTTGATATTTTATTTCCATAGTGTATTATTTTTATCTTGTTTTGTAATAAAATATGACATTATTTTTTTAGTTTGTTGTAATGTGTGATAGAAGTTATTCCAAATAATTTATATTTAAAGGAAAATACATACTAAGAGAGTAGTGGCAATGCTCTGATGCATCATTAAGCATCCAAAATGTTGAGTCCTTTCTTTTTTTAGTGGTGACTAGCCAGCTTAAAAGAGTGAAAATAATCTATTGGTTATAATTTCTTGTTGAAATTTAATCCCACATATAAGAAATGTAAATGAGTATATTTTTATCATGATTAAAGATAATCAAGTATATTTTTTCTAATACATTACTTCACAGCTGATGATAGAGTCTCAATTACTAGAAATGATAAAAATAAGTTAAATATTTGTAATATTGAAGGTGTTGTAAATATTTCCACTAATGAAGAGTGGAATTAAACATTTTGTATGTTTTGGGCACAGTGAAAGTGCATTGGTGGTTGTAACATATTTTAATTTTTCTATTAACAACGATAATTCTGAGATTCATCACGACAATAAAACACTAAATCTTTAGAATAGAATGAATAATGAATGAAATATAGTGTGTACCAAAACAATAGAGAGGATCATCATATGTTCGTTATAATTAATTTAATTAAAATAATATAATTACCATAATGGAATTTTAACTCTATTGATGATTCTAGTCACGATCTGATGTGATTGGTTGTTGCATCATAAAATCCAAGTATTGTCTTCCTCTAGCAGTCATCAACATGTGCTCCACATATCTATGGATGTAACTAAAGGTATATCTGGGATCTAGCACTGAAGAGCCTTCGCTTGCGATGTCCTCCTTTGATCGCCTAGAGATCCTCTTCCAAAATGCTCTCCTTGATCTGGTGGAGGATGAACTATGTCGTATCCTGAGAGTGTTCTAGGTGGAAAATCAATTCTCTCTTGACTGGAGATCTTTTTCAAATCCTTCATACACAGAACCCCTAAAAATGGCTAGGCTATTGAGAAAATATAATTGGATATTTAATTAATTAGAATAATGAAATTAATGAATTACCCAAAATCATTTATTCATTTCATTTAATACATTATAAGACCATGTGTCTAATAATAACTTTTTACCATTATTATTACACGTCATACAACCAGAAAATTACACCGAATATTAAATAATTAAATAAATAATATTATTTCTCACAAATCCCCTGGAAACTATAGTGCGTGTATATAAATATACATGACATGTACTTTTGTTTTTCCATATTCTATATTTACTCCACAACATTTATTAGACATAAAATAACAGATATTTATTTATTAAATAAATATCAATTCATTAGTCGCTAATAAATATAATATTTAACCCACAATATATTCTATTGAATAACATGTGTTGAATTAAATGCGATCTGGAATCTGACAATAATTATTAAACAAAAAGCGCGGAAAATATTTATTCAACTTTTTAAATGAATAATTAGTTGAGATACTTGGACACACATAGTGTGTAACCCCGTCTACCTCATTCTTAGTGGCATTAAGAAGATCCTATATAATTTCTTAGCTTATCTTCTAGCAACATTCCAAGGCACCCATATAAAAAGACGAAAAAGCGGCAATGACGTGTCACCTCTTATGAACGCTTATCGTGTAATGTAATCCCTTTGTCTCGGTATCTCGAATCAAGCTGGTTGAATGCTAGTGCTATCAACCCATGTGATCAATTAGTATTTCTCTGAGTTTTCAGAATAGAAATCGCACATTCTTTACCAGGGACATATATTTAATTAAGCTATATCAATTCAATCAAAGGGTCAGAGATATCATCTTCCATTATGGAACAATATGGTCAAATCCTTTCTCTCATTATCTATTAATGTAGTATTACTAATCAAGAACCAAACATATCCAAGTTCACTACGAATGGTGTTTCATTAGAGTTTTCTTCAATACATATTAGTGTGATATTTGTAATACCCATTAATAATAATCATCAAGTCTATGGACCAATAATAACATCCACAGATAGGAACATCCAATGACATCATGAAATGTGGACTTCCTAGTGGAGATTCTTGTTCTCATTATATCCTCCTAGATATTACCAAGGGAGAACCACATGAGAAGGTTCCTAAATCATTTTTGAGTCCTCACCCCTAATGGAATGTATTATTTGTCTCCCTCAAATAACATTATCCGTCCATATAACATATACTCAAGGATATTGTTATGGTACTTTTAGGTTCTCATCATACCTGGGATCCTCTATGACCCTTTTGTGAAATAAATATCCTTAGGAAATGATCATGTTCATTGTCACGTAGAAGAACAATAAATATGTGATAAGGTATTTTTTAATCATTAAAGAAAATAGTAGTTTGTTCTAGGCCACCACCTCCCACAGATTTCCTTTAAGACTGGAGCCAACAACTAACAACCTTTAACCTGCTAGCTCTTACATGATATTCGTGATTCTACTGAGATAAGAATTTAGTCCTGGGGTCTTCCGCATTCTCTTCTGTAGAAACTCTACTCACTTAAACATCACCACTTTGACATAAATCCCTCCAGAGGAGATATTTCTGAAAAAAAATTCAATGATGTGGCATTGGTTCTTTTGCAAGAACCACCACTATAATATTATCACAATACAATGTGATAAGATCTATACTTTTAGGAACATCATCAATCTCTAGGAAAAATATCAAACTCTAGAAGGAATACATGGATGAATCAAAAGATACTATATATTCTTAATCCACTATATAATTGGTGTCAAATGAATTCTTTGAACTCTTCCAGATGATAGCTCCTCCGTTAAGATGGAAAACATATCCTGATTGCGACCTTTGATTATTCTGATCTGTCTGAAAACCAGCATCAGTATACCCTCTAAGGATAGGATCCTCATCTTCTCGATACACCAGGAACATATCATTTTTTCTTCTTAGTTACTTAAGGATAGTCTTAACAAAATTCCAATATTGTTCTCATAGATTTTCTTGATATCTTCCTAGCATGCTCAGTGCATAGGAAAAAATCATTCCGAGTACATGACATGGAATAAATGATGGATCCTATTGTCAAATCATATGTGATCTTACTCATCATATATTTCTCATGTTGTTTCTAAGGACACGTTCTCTTAGAGAGATGTAGGCCATGTGACAATGGAACTAATCCCTCCTCTGGAATCTTCTGTACTAAATCTATTTAGTATCTGGTTAATTTATATACCCTGACATAGTCAAAGAAACCTATTGTTTCTATCCTAAATAAACTTTATCCCTAGAATGTAGGTGATTTCACCTAAGTCATTCATTGAGAAACAGTTGTTCAATGAGTCCTTAACTAACTATAATACTGGTACATCATTTCCAATAAGTAATATATCATCAAAATATACTACTAGGATAATAAACTCATTCCAATTATACCTCTTCTAAACACATGGCTGACATTCATTCTAAAGGAAACCAAATTCTTTTATGGATTCATCAAATTGAATGTTCCATGATATGGATACAATATTTAATCCATGATTGGATATCTACAACTTAAGACACATTTGGCTTCACCTAGTGTCACAAACCCTTCTGGTAGTGTTATGTAGATATCATCAGGAAGGATAACATTATGGATTGTTGTTTTGATATATATATTCCAAATCATGTAGTCATGGTATGTTTCTATGGCAAGAACAATTTTTATGGATTTAAACATGGAAACCGGTGGGATTATTTATTCATAGACTATTATATGATGATGTATGAATCCTTTAGCCACTTTCCTTTCTTTATAGGTTCTAACATGAACTTCCATGTCCAAAATTATCTTAGATACCAATTTTCATCCCAAATTCATTACATTAACTGGATCATCGAACAAAACCCATACTTGGTTATCATACATGGAATCCAACTCATATTTTATAGCTTCTAGCCATCATGCAACCTCTGATATCTCTACTTCTTCCTTTTATGAGATTGGTTCCCTATTATCGAACAATAATGATTCACCATCCTGAGTGACTAGGAAACAAAATATTGCTTGTTCTCTGGCCTCTCTTGAGATTCTACGCAATACTTGTGTTTCTAGAAGCTCTTCTACATGGAAATATGGAACTCTCTCATGTACCAACTCCAGTGTATATTGATTATTAAATTCTTCAAAGTCAATATTTCTCCTACTATCCTTTTTGAGGATGTTCTCCCTCTCATGGAATATGGAATGTCTGCTGACATTTACGTTTTTTATGAAGGGTTATATAGTTAATATCCTTTTCATTCCTTGGGATATCTGATAAAGATGCACTTCATGCCCCGAGGTGGTTGTTTTTGTCCTCATAAGGCCTTAACAAATGCCTCACATCCCCATAAACATGTGTGAAACAAAATGGGTTTCTATTCATTCCATACTTAGAGGGAATTCGATTTTCTACCTTAGTTTGTACTCAATTTAATGTGTATGCTACAGTTTGTAATTAATATCCCCAATAGGATAATGGATAATCTGCATGAATCATCATCAACCTCACTATGTCCAATAGGGTGTCATTTTTCTATTCAATAACACCATTCCACTATGGTGTATAAGGAGGAGTGAGTTGAGGTAGAATCCCAGACTCCCGTAAATGGTCGATGAACTCTTGGTTTAGATGTTCTCTACTTTGATCTGATCAATGTTTCTATATCATCTTACCAAGCTGATTCTCAACTCCATTCATGATTTCCTTAAATTTTTCTACGGAATATGACTTATACCTCATTAAGTAGATATACCCATATCTACAAAAATCATCATTAAAAGTAATGAAGTAAGATTATACACCTCTATCTTATATGGAAAATTGTCCATAGACATCCTTGTGCACCAATCATGGAAGCTCTGTGGTTCTTTAACCATATCCACCAAAAGTTGGATTTGTAAATTTACCATGTAAATAGGTGTGACATCTATCAAGTGGTTTTATCTTAGTATAGTCAAAATAACCATCTTGGAAGATCATTGTGAGGAACATCTCATTTACATGACAAATAATGTTATGCCACAACTGGGTAATGTATGAGTCATGTGATTTTGTTTCGTTATTGATTTCCAACACTTGATTTTCATAATTTAATACATACAAACCATTATTTAAATATTTAATACAATAACATACATTGTTTTTATAAAATAAACAACTCTTATTTATAAACATGAAAATAAATCCATCCATACCTAAACATGATACATAAATTATGTTCTTGGAAACACTAGGAACAAAAAAATATGTATATAAAACAAAAAGAATCTCATTTGGCAGTGAGATATGTTAATCACCAATGACCAACACAGCCAGCCTCCCGACATTGGTATCTTGAAGATCATCTTCTCCTCTAGAAATATTTCTATGTCTACTTGGTCATGAAATTGAATACATATGTGATCCCCACAAGCTGTATCTAATACCCAATGTGTTGAAATGGAATGATTTCACTCGATAACGAATGCAACATTAGCATCCCGACACATCTGAATGTAGTTCATCTAAAATTTTCCTTTCTTGACACATTCAAAACATACCATCTCCCATTCATTCTTTTCCTATGGATCTTCCCATTATTGTAGCGACTATGCTTAGGGGCTTCATACCATTTATGAATCATTGGCCCATTTTCCATCCCTTTTTTTCCATATTCACTATAAGGATTTTAGGTTTTTCACACCCCATGTCTTTATCTAACTGGAGAATTAAGGTCAGAAGTTCTGATAGAATCTTCACATTGATAATCATTTTTTAGTTGATAATAAATCTAGTGATGTTCTTAGGCAGCGTTAAAAGGATTATATCAGTACGCAACTCATCAAGGATCTTAGTACCTTAAATGTGAAGGCATTCAATGTAGCCAATAAGATTAACAATATGAGGCCTATCTAGGGAATAATCTCAATGAATAGTTGTAAACAAAGAGTTGGTGATCTCATATATCTCATCTCTCTCTCTCTCTCATGAAAGTGATCTTTAAGATGTGACATCATGTTATACATGTCAATGTTTTCATGTTTCTTCATGAGATCATTTTTCAAGGTCAATAGCATGAATCATTGGACATATGTAGTATCATCTAAATTTTTCATATATAGATATAGTACCTCCCCATTAGCCTCTTTTCTAGCTGCAATTAGATTAGTCTCCTCCATCACATACCATTTCCTCTTTTGGCGAAGGATGAGGCATAAACGCCTCTTCCAATCCTAGAAACTGGTGTCGATGCAATGTTTTTACTTCTTGATTATGGTTCACAATGATATTTTTGAAGTCACTTTTCATGTTTTTTTCTAATAATTACGATGATAAATGGTTTAGTACTTTATCATGATACAATTGAGAATAATAAATAACTTAATACATATTATTCTACCACTATTTTATTGAGATCCAATATCCCTTACCATTGATTTTAGAATATTTTATTGCCTGGATATTCTAGTGGAAAGGATCAATATTTCCCTTTGAACTACCAAAACAAGGGTTGGTCAAGGAACTAGAAGGTTTTTAGGTAGGCACTACATATTCCAACTTCATTAACATGCATTTCCTTGGTCCACTGAGTGGACTCCACAATCCATAAATCCTTTTATTCTGGGATTTCCTCAACCATTGCCTCTTGAACACACCAATTCCTACTATGTACACAGACCAATTTATGTGAACCAAGTCATGTCAACCTAAAAAATTGAATTAGAATTCCTTGATAAAGGAAAAAACTTCAACTAGGGATGGTAAAGCACTTTGAACTATGGTTCAATTCTAACCAAGATTATGGAAGGCTCTACCGACATAATATTTCATTGAGAGATTTTATCGCTATACGTAAATTCCAATTTATTATCATTCTTACATGATTTTTAATATTAAGTGGGATATACAGATGTGATTAACCATGTCTAATATAATATTTATGTATAGGTAGGTCTTACATTAGTTCAATCTTTCATGCTTATTTATTTCATTAATTGTGTTGTCGTGAAAACACACCCATAATAAATAAACCATGAAACTAACAAAAATAAAATAAATGGAATGATCATGAGTTGGGTCTATTGTTTAGTTTGTATATTGGTTGATAAAATAACCCACGACCTAGGGTATAAGAAACTTTATTCTTTTGGGTTCATGTTTATAGCTATCCATTTGTCTGCCTTTGTATGTCCTTGGATTAGTTTAACCCTGGCTCCAATCATGAGTCGCCTCCACTGGCTTGGGAGCTCCATACATTACATATGATTTTATCTCACTCATAGGTGAGGGGTAAAATAGTTTTTTACAGAAAATAACTCTTGGACATTACGGCCTTATATATTAATGAGGATAAGGATTTCATTCCAAAAAATTTAATTTAAATAAATTATTTAAAACAAACCATCAATATAAAAACGTTCTATTCTAGCTCATGATCATACATGCATGCAACAATATTTATGCAAAAATAAAACTATTATTTAATTTTTTAATCTTTCATGATCAAGATAAATCATGCTTGAATAAATAAATTTTATTTAATTAATCAATCATTTTAGTTTAACCTCTTTATTGAATTTCCTTGATATTCTCATCCATCGTAATTAAAAAAAATTAAAATTATCTTTGTACGTAACTTGTACCTTTGAGGAAACTTGTTGAATTCACATTCATAACTACCCAACGAGTAAAAATGAACATTACACATATTTAAAATTAAACACACACAAATATATATAGATATATATATAACACCTATCACATGTTGTTACATGGCTTTACACCCACACTATGATAAACGTCTAAAGTGTTTCTATAAAAAATAATAAATTTTAATAAGTTTGAGTAATTTGTATGAGTACATGAGATGTAGTTCTAACTAAAAAATGTGTAATATCATTCACCATAAATCTTATGTACACGCTAAGATACATGGCATGTAGATGTACATCAGAAATATTCGGATTACATTACATGTTTAGTGGACCACAAGTCATGTAGAATTTTCATTACACAGTTTCCATCTTGGAAATCCTTGTATGGGATGCACAGTCCAACCCTAACCTGAAGGGACTACACACCATGTCTATTGGAATATATGGTGTGTAATCTAGAAAACACATGCCACCTATTCCTTGTCAGCAAATAGAGTCATTTAAAACATCAATAGACTCCAACATATGGCTTGGTTAGGCAGACCAGTCAATGGGCATAGAACCTAGACTACACAACTTCTACTAACGAATACACACTGTGTGTATTATTTTTTTAGAGCTAGTATTCTTTGGAACCTCTTAATGAGATGCTCTATTTTATTTTATTCAAAACTAAAAAATATATAATTTCTGTATGTTGAACAAGAAAAGAAAGGGGAGAAATAGATCATGAGATTCTGATTTGAAGAACGATTAACTTTTTTGAGACAAGTAAATTATTAAATGTGTAAATCATCAAAGAAAAAATAAAAAATTATAATAAAATAAATGACCCAATATATTCCACTTGCAGGTTCTGGGCACAGTATAAGAGCATTGGTGGGTGTATCCATCATTAATATTTCTGTTAATAACGGTCAATCCGAGATCCATCACGATAATAAAATTCCAGATCCTAAAAATATAATGAATAATGAAATAAAGGAAGGGAGTCTTGAAAACATAAATATAATAACCACTTGTTGGATATATTTAATTTTATTAAAAGACAAGATTTTCCCTGATGGGATTCACTCTCCGCTGATGTTTCCACTCACAACACGACGTTATTCGTTGTTGCATCTTAGAAGCCATGTATAATATTCCTTCAGCGGTTATACTCATGTGATCCATATTTCTCTTGACATCACGAATGATATATTTGGGTGCTAGTACTGAAGGGCATATTCTTGTGATGTCTACCTATGAATGCAATGAGAAATGCTTCCAAAGTTCTCTCCTTGATCTAGTGAGGGAGGATCTCTGTCGTAACTTGAAAGCATTCTTTGTAAAAGAAGAATTCACTATTGGCCTGAGATATTTTTCATATCTGTTGGGCACAAAAACACAAAAAATGATAGGATAATGAAGATAATATAGTTGGATTTTAATAACATAGAATAAAAAAATGAATTAGTTACCAGAATTCATTAATTCATTTCATTTATCTCTTAGTAAGACCCCATGTATAATAATAATATCTAACTATTATTATTACTTGACATGGTTGGTCGGAATGGCCTGAATGCCTTCAATTTTTAATTATTTTGAAATAAACCTTTAAAATAGTGAGTTGGAACCCTTACAATCCCTAAAGTATTATAGACAATTACATGACCTATAGGTCTTAGAGGGAATCACCCATACAAGACAACATGGAACTATTCCTCCCCTGTATATTTCATTAAATCAGCACGCCAGCTACACAGGGCCAGTCGGATAGCTGTCCTATGAAATGCTACACATGCTGGGTACTGATAATAAAGCCATACCCTCTCATTCATCCAATTCTAGTTAGCTCACTTATAGTGAATCTGGCTTCCCTGAATCCTCATATGAAGCCTTGTCCCTTGTAGCCTGAATGGTACTTCATCATTCATGTGGCCCAAAGGCCTTGCGGTGGCCATCTAGGACTCTTTGTCAGTATCATAAGGCGGAGCTAGCCTAAAGTCTATGGTTAACATCTAGGCACATGCCATGGAAACCATAGAGAAAGATGTTGATACTGAAATGATGTGTCATCTCCTAATAATTCTTACCATGTAATGTAATCACTTTGTCTCAATATCTCAAATAAAGTGACTTTCCTTCCAGGTCCATCAACATATGTGCATGGTTATTCCTTCTATAAGTTTCTAGAAATGAACACTCCCATTATTTACCATGGAAAAAATTTATTTAGGATATATAAATTCCATGAATGAGCCTGATATATCAACTTCTATTAAGGAACAGAAGGGTCAAATCCTTTCTCGCATTATCTATTAATGTAGTATTACTCGTGACACACCCATCATATCTTACCTCGATTTGAATAGCGTTTTGTCACAGTTTTCATCAATACGACTAAGTGAAAGAGTTTTAATACCCATTTATAATAATATTAATGTATACATACCAATAAACACGTCCACAGATAGGAACATCCAATAACACGACAAAATGAGGATTTTCTACTAGAAGGTCAAGTTATCATAATATCCTCCTAAATATCACCAAGGGAGCACACCATACGAATGTGCGTCAATGTTTTATCAGTACTCAAAAGTAATGGCCTTTATTATTTGGGGCTCTCAAACAAATCATCTGTCCATATAACATATATTCAAGAATAATGTTATGGCACTTCCGGGTTCTCATCATAGTAGGGGTCCTCTATGACCCTTTGGTGCAACAATTTTCCCTACGATATTATCACATGATTTTTCATGCATAAGAACAATCAATATGTGATAAGGTATTTATTAACGAATACGGAACAATGTAGTTGGTTCTAGGACACTTACTGTAGCACATTTGAAAATGATGATGTATGAGGAATATCCCTAAAAAATATTCTTCAATTATTAAATTCCTTATGAAACATTCTACTTCTTTTCCCTTTTTCATATAAATAATTGATGATGTAGAGGAAATGGTATATTATACTCATTATATTAAATACTTCACTCTAATTGGTAGAGTTATAGGTTTGAAAACCATATAAGAAGGGAATAATCTTTTTCCAAGAGGATGATGTTCAATTTGAAGTTTTCATTCCTATTATATAAATTCTTAGTTTGGGGACCATTTTTCCTAGTGGTGAGTACAAATATCCCTCCATCCTTGGTTATGAGCATATGTAATGAATTATATTTTCATAAAAAAATTTCATAAATGTGAGGGGTTTGTTTAGAAATTAAATGTATTTCATTATTTCATTATTCCAATGTTAATAACATATCTACTGACAACTTTAATTTGATGTTTCTCAAAGAGGGGTCATTATGAGGTAATCTTAGACAATGAGGTAGTTGAAAAATTCTTGTCACATATTTATGCCCACTTTTTTCATCTATGTCTCTATTTTGGATCAAGTTCTCTTATTTATTTCTCATTGTAATGTTGATATTTTTACTTCTGACCATAGTTCCTTATTCATTAACTAGGTAAGAAAAAGTGTCCCAATAGTTTTTGGATACTACACTAATTCATGTTGTAGTGATAGAGGCCTAAATTACAGAGAATGGTATCATGATGTCTTGAGATGATTCTCTTAATACATCTAGGGTGTTCTCAATCCCTATGTTTAATACCCATTTCATAGCGACTTTCACCTTTCATACGTTAACATTATATAATTTTTTTGGAATACATAAATCATTAAACAAATAAATCTGTAAACACTGTATTATTTTAGAGCCTTTGTAATAATGGAAATATAAATGTTGATATATGAGTGAGCTAAATTATATCCCACTGGTTTCTCCCAGAATATCAACCCTCTTTTATATATCATTCTGAGAATATATATTCATAACCTTGGGAAGGAAACACAAAAATAGGGGGATTTAATTTTCTCATTAACGGTAAATAAGGGAGATTTATATGCATAAACACGAGAATAAGGGTTTTAGAACTTGATCATAACATCATAATATCATGCCCTAAAATGTCAAAGATAATAATAATAAATCATGGAATAAATATTGGAAGTGATTAAGAGGTGAATCATTAGTAAATAAAAAATATTTTCCAAGAAATAATAACATATGAATAAGATATTGAATTATAGAAATAATATAATCATTTTAAATTATTTCCATTTTAGTCGAGTAATTGCTTCATAAAACATCTTAGTAGTATGGGTTAACTCCATATACCATCTTGGTAGTCATGATTTACTCCCATGGCCATCTGAGTAGTATTAATTAACATCCAAGACTATATTATTATATATAATTAGATATAAATCATTACCCAAGGAAATTGATGGAAATTTATTTCCAAACCATCTCATTATAAAATCATTCACAAATGTTTGGAAATATTATAAATACTCATATCCTAATACATTAAATGAAATATGTATAATAAAAATTTAATCGTATCTTAACCTATGGATAATAGATAGGTTTCATAATAATGTCATTAAATCCTAAAAAGATGAAAAGAATTTAGAGTTATAAATATATGAACCATTAAATAGTGACAAGTTTCATAAACATATAATCTGTGAAAGAGAAACATGTTTCATAAACATCATGTCATCAAAAAATAATCCATTCAGATAATTGATATGAATGAAACCATTGGATTATTTTCCATAAATTCATGACTAACATCAATTTATATAATCTTATATGGAAAATAAATTTTCAATATCTTTCAAAAACATTTCATGGTGGAAATATAACTTATTAAAGGGAAAACATATTTTTAAAACATCAATCCTTTTTAAATCCTTTTTATTTTAAAATAATTTGAAAAAATTAAATTATGTCTTGAAATCAATTTGAAAAAAAATCATTGAAAACATATACTGTAACGCCCCGACCCTAATTACCTAGAGTCGGTGCATTATTACATAACATTGGCATGATCACGAGAAAGATCAAGTCTCGAAAGACCGATTAGTTTAGTAGACTTGGAATAACTAGATACATCCATAAATTTTTACATTACATCATAAAAAAAACATCTTGTCTTCATATCCCCTCATACTATCCCGGTAGGTCATTCATAAATTACTTCTTCATAATCCTGGGAAAAATAAAACATTGAAAGGGGTGAGCTCGGATGCTCAGTAAGGATAACATTATAGCAGAAGCTTTCACAAATAATCATAAACACTTAAGGCAATTTATAACTAAAACAAAAGCCTTTTAAACTTGAACTTTCAACATAGTATGGCATAAATAAAATGAAATAATGCCATTTACTTACTCACATGGATATTCTACTAGTCGAATGATCACATGCAATATCAATAACCACTTTCATAATGATGGAATGCATAATGCCAGACTATCATAACCACATAGCCAAGGCCTCGTGCCAAGACTACAAATAAGATTTTTCCAAGGCCTTGTGCCAAGACACTAGTTTGTCTCATGAGACCTACCGATGCATCGAGGAGCTATAGCGGGCTCCACCTGTCACTTATTAAGTCCAATGAATTCCTCATATGAATAGGTTTAAGCATAAAATAAACATTCGTATTAAAACTAGCATACGAAATATCAATACTTTAACCACAAACCATGAATGGTATAAAAATAGAACATCCACAGTCAAACATTACTCATTTGATACAATATGGAAGATTTTATTGTATCACATTAACCTCAATCATGAATAATGAAGGATGTTGACATAGATGAAAATAATCATCATAACTATTTGAGAGAAATATCCCCCTTTTCTTGAAAACTTTTAAAAGTCACACTATTTGTCAAGAAGACATTCAAAAATATATTTTTGAATCAAAGTGTCCCATACCAATTTGAAAATTTTAAAAGGATTTTTAATTTTAAAACTTTAATGTCCATATAAATAAATCCTTAAAACCATTTTTAAAATATGGACATTAATGAGCATGATTTAGAAGAATAATTCTTTAAAACATTTTAAAATGGTATTTTGGTTAGAGTTTCTAACCAAAAGAGAGACACTTGAATACAAATAATTGAGGTAATAAAAACATTGTAATATCATGAGAATAAAGTAATTCATGATATACTATGTCAAAGTACATTATATACACCACATAAAAGTGATTTGGTGTATATCATCAAAGAAGTCTCAATGGAATGAAAATTGAGATGAAATCTCTCATAAAGGTTGTCTCCTTAGGTTAAGGATAAATCAACGACATAATTATGTGTGACAAATATAAATACACTAAATATGATTGGATATTCATTGTAAATCAATCAAAGGATATTCACACATATTCTTGTAAAAACAATACCAACGAATTGGATGTATAACTCAACTAGTGGAGAATGAGTTCTTATCAAATTCATATCAATGACTTGAGAATTATCAATGGAGTGATTATGTGTATCAAACTTATATCCATAGGAATGGGAGTGGAAATTATGACATAATCAAATGAATAGTGATTCCACACATAATCTTGGGGTAATATAATCAATGAAATATGCGTAAAGCCAAATGAGTGGAAATTGAAATCTCAAATTCCCTTATCGATTAGGTATCTTACAAAACATACACCCATGAAAGAAGTATCATACCATGATGATGTAAATACCCATTAATTAAAGTATAATACACAATGAATATGATCATGGGCAGTACACATACACCACATGCAATAATTAAGTTGTGATCAATGGAATTCTCACGGAATTAAAAGTGAGATAAGAAAACCCTTACCACGTTAATCAACTGAGTCGTATGGAAAAAAGTTAAAAACCACCAAATGATTTACAGAATAACATGAATATAAAGAGAATCATGATAATATATATCAAATGGCAGTACACAATACACCACTTTCAATAATTTAGTGGCGAACAATGGAAATCTCACGGAATTTAAAGTGAGATAAGAAAATCCCTTACTTGTACTTTTTCCTTGGTCGATCGTAGGTTTACCTCATGTATAATGGTGAAATAATTATTATTGAATAATACAAGAATCATTTACTTTAATATGATATCATATATGATCTTTTAACATTGATTTGTTAATAATATCTTAGAATTATCGTTATTTCGGGTGTTAACGGGTTCATTTTACTTTATATTCTTTGTTATGTGAGCCATATTCGTTATTAATGGGATGTATATTATTCATATACAGAATGATATAAAGTCCTTAGATACTATTTTTAAATCATCAAATTATAATTATACTTGAATGGATATGATGGACAATGAATCTCATCGCGTTCGTGGAGACGGTAGTCCGTACATACGCACGAGCGACAATATCATTCTTTTGATATTAAAATAATATATAATTGGATTTTATATCATATATACAGAATAATTATCATGTTATATTTATTATTTACATGAGTTACACATCATTATTATACCCATCCAAATAATAATATATTGAATAACAATTACACCACGACGTGGAGACGGTAAGCCTTACGTACGCACGTATGGTGACATGTTATTCAAAGGATGGATAGAATACTGAATATGGTTGTACCATATTTATAATAACATCACAGTATATATATGATACTGGATTTATTATTTTATAATGGTAATAACAATGAAAGAGGAAGTGGAAGAAGAAAGGAACTTAAAAAGGGGTGGTGAAAACATTACCTCTTCTTCGGGTTCTTCCTTTTGATTTGATCAAAAGGGCTCCTTAGGTTGGATTTCTGATCAAACTAAGGCCTCTAGGTTGTAGTTAGGGAAGTTTAGATAGTATTTGGGCAGGGTTTGGCCGAACCAAAGGGCTTTGAAGGTGTGAAGAAATGAGAAGGAGGAGTGCCCTTTTATAAGAGGGGTGAAGGGAACCTTTGGAAAAGCTAGAGATATTAGTTTATAATAAATTCATATTCGGTTTCTAATGGCTCCAAAGTTGACTATTCAAATGTTAAGGTGGGGAGGGGTCGAAAACAACTCAACCAATAGAATTTAGACAGGTTTGGGTACTTATATTAACCTTATCTTTAAGTATTAACTCTAAGTGAATTAGTTTCTCTTTTACAATGTCTCTTTGTATTTTTATATAATATGGTTAATAAACATACTATATACATCCCAGAGACCCCCAAGTGGTCCATTAATGAAGAATATATCATGATATAAGTCTCTTGGCCGATCCTTAGATTTTTAATAATTTAATATCAATTAATAATATAATATTGGTTTTAAGAACTCTTTTATGTCAATTTTGACACTATTCAATAGTTGATTTTTGTGAAACTCATAACAGATTGATTACTTAGAAATAATTCAATTAAATCAATACTAATATATCATATTATCCTAGAAAATTAGTTTAATTCATTAAAAGTGTCATATTATATTTATTTGGGTATTTATAATATCAATTATTTTAATTGTTCACTATTATAGTAATTACTGCATCATCATTGTGTCATAAATAAAATAAATTATTTAATGTCTAAAAATTATAAATAAAATATAATTATGTAGGAAATAGTTTTATACTCCTAATGAATATTTATAATCGAAAATCCAACATATATAACACTATTAAAAAATTGTTTTTTCTAAAAGATATATGCTTGTGTCATTTTTGTATTCATTTTAACTTAATTAAAATAAAGTGTCATTATCACTTACAAGTGGATCCATGGGGTCCCAAAATCGACCCAAAGATGCCCATGGTCGACCATGTGTCAACCAATAGGGTTAATAAAAGTTTTTGGGTAATTTAGTATTATTATAATATTATTTTTTAACCCTTATTTACCGGATTTACCCTTAACCATGGTAAATAAAATATTTACCGCAGTAATTATTCATAATGTCTAAAAATAAAAGTTACCTATTTACACAATTTGAACATCCTGATTCCAAATATGGAATCCATTTTCCTAAATTCAAAACACAGAAGTTGCAGAAATTAATTTAAAATTAATTCCCGCTGTCAAAACAAAAAGCGTGTTTTTAAAAGATAATAACTATCAAAAGACTGACACTTGTTTATGTTTGGTTTAATTGTAAAATTATGTCCAATGACCAACATTATATTAAATGGTAAAAATATATTCTAAATATACTTGAAAACTACTAAAATTCATAATATATCAATATTAATTATTTTGATTAAAAAAGTTGTTTTTAATTAAAATTTAGTAATTTTCACTATTCATCAAAATATGAAAGTTATCCGAAAAGTACCAAAATTTCACATTAGGCTAAATTAGATATTCCGAATCCAAAAATGAAGTCCATTTTGAAATATAAAATATATATAATTTTAAAAATTAGGTATTACTATTCATAACGGCTAGTTTGATCGGTTGTGGTGTGTGTTAAAACTCGAAGTTGCGTACAACACACGCTACTGTTTTATTCAATGGAAAGCATACCGTGGAAGCTTGGGATGTTTCATTAATTTTTTTTGATGTCTCCATTTAGTCAAAAAGTTTAAAATATTGTATTTAAAAAGTTTACACAATTAAAAGTTGATAAAAGTGCAATACTGAAAATGAATCTGTTCTTGCATTATGACTAAGAAACTCATAATATGGATTCTAAAATTATAACGATTATATAATGTTTAAAATTTAGTTAATACTATTCATGACCTCTTTTAATGGCTTTTTTTGTAAGTCAAGGTGTGATTGAACTCGGTGTTGCGTGTAGTGCAAGTTATTGAATTATTTTGAAGAAATAACACACTATGAAATCTTGGGGTGTTACATTCTCCCCTCCTTCAATAAATTGCGTCCTCGCAATTTGAAATTGTTCTTCAAAAATAAAAGGTGGAAAATAGAAAATATATTTGTGGGAAAACCCACATCAGAAAATGAATTAATGAAGCCTCTATTTAAAATTAAGAGTGGAAAGTATGAAGATTACCGAAAATAACACATACTAGGGTTCCATGTAGGAAAATATGGATATGGAAGAGAAATCTAACGATCAATTATCAGATGGAGTGTGGTAGAGAACATGGCTATGAAAAGGCCAACAATCCCAAAGCCATAAATTAGTGATGATTTAAGGTACCATCTAGGACAACATTTTTTTTAAAGTTACATTACATAAGGAAGAGGAATTCATTTATGATATTGACTAAGAACATTATGAGATATACTTACATTTTAAGTATATTTTCATTCCTTAATAAATTTCCACAACTAACTCAATTTTTTTTAAACGATAAGTATTCAAGAAGACTTGGTCACACTGGAAGAGCTAGAATAAACTTCTATAGAATCACATGATCTATGCAGGATAAACCATATATTTACATTGTCTTTGAAGATTAATCAAAACCAAAATGGTTAGTGAATGATCTAATGATCCCCCAAAAGGATATTCAATGAGATAAATATGTACTAATCTTAATTTCTAAAATTAAACCAACAATACCCCAAAGTTAAATAGATACCATTCAATAACCAATTTTCCTTAGAATCCTTTAATATAATCCCAACTAATATTGAAACCCAAAACATAGAAGAATTTGATTATATAGTCTCCCATGTTACATTGTATCTCCAAATGACATCAAATACTCTTAAAGTCACATACTTAAAAGTAATTAACATCATCACATATTCTCTGTTATAGGTTAATCAACTCCATAAATAACCCAAATCACTATAAATCAACAATAAAAACATAGATAAAAATCCACCATTACTCTACAAATGTAACCCAATTGTATTAAATTTTCCTTGGGCATATAGTGTTCCCAACAAAGCGAACATCTTCCAAAATAACATTTATCACTTAATCACCAAATCATTTTCCTATACCAAGGGTATTCATTTGATAAGACATAATAACCCAAATAATCTTATTATTGATCAATAAAATCATTTAACTAAAAAAATAGTCACATTAACCAGGGACTTCATGTAGTCCAGTGGTAGGCGATAAATCCCAATTGCACTTTGGATGTGGGTTCGATTCCCACAGCTTTGTCCGACGCGACGGGTTGTCACACGGTCTACGTGTTGTCCTTTTTCAAAAACTATATTTTATAATATTACCAAAATGAGATAAATTCCTCAAAATAACATAATTTAACCACAAATGTTATATCATACTTTGCATTTTCATCGCAAATTATAATAACTTATCATTTTCTCAAACCCCAATGATCATATAAACCCAAATGGTTATTTATACCTATATCCACAAGAGAAGAGAAAATTCTTCCTCAAATATCATTCTCACATGGAAAACTGCTTGGTTACAAATACAAGAGAAAATTATTCCAAAGTAAACCCATCAACAAGGAGTGATAATACTTTTTAAATTTTTCTCCAACCATTTATTTCCACATAGCTTCTTCTTTGACCAAGAAAATATTCTATAGAATAGGACATTCACTCGGGTAATGGCCAGGTCCCCTACATTTACGGCAAATGACTGTAAATGGACTCTTGGGACCATTTTTATCTTCTTCCATAGTACTCTTCATTTTTCTTCGGCAATTCTTCACTTTATGTCCTTCCTTCCCGCACGTAAAACATTTCGTTGTCCCATTGAGACACTTTCCTGGGTGTCTCTTTCCACATTTCCTGCATGATGAAAATTGAGGTTTCTTTTCTACATGGTCTCCATTGCTGGAGATCTTATCATTTATCACCTTTCTCTTCCTTGTTGAGTCTAGGAGTTGGTTAATATATATTTTGTTGATCATATTTTTGGAAAACTGATTTGGCATAAAGACGATATCTTTTACGCCTATAAACATTCCATTTTGTTGCTCATTGCCACCACCGTTCCCACCTTGTACATCATTCTCAAAGTCACTATGACTTCCTTGGAATCCAGCCATTGACTAAAACCAGAAAGAATTGTGTGAGTAATAGTAGTCGTAAAATCATTTAGAGACTAAAATGTCACCATATTCTCAATATGAAACATATTAGGATTATCCAAGGTCATTTACTCTCATCTTATGTATATATTACTTAAATCGGTTTGTAAAGAAAATGTAAATTATCCTAAGCATATCCCCCGGGAGTGTCGTAACCAAGAGTGTAGCAAGGCCCGTTGTCGTGCACCATTTCCCGTTCGAGTCTAGCTCAAAGCGGTGTTTTCGGGTTTTACCCCTAGGTACATCTGTGCCAGAGCCGCCTCTACCTGCTCGTATCCAGACAGGGATGTATTGCTCGGAAAACTCAGAAAATCTCCACAATACCAAAATTATAGGAAGTTCTTTTATACTAATCCTCAAAGTTCATCTTAGGTCTACGTGCTCTAATCAGAGTTTATCTAAATGTAGCTACCAAGGTTTGTACTAAACTTCCTCTGAGACCAACTGTAACGCCCCGACCCTAATTATCTAGATTCGGTGCATTATTACATAACATTGGCATGATCACGAGAAAGATCAAGTCTCGAAAGACCGATTAGTTTAGTAGCCTTGTAATAACAAGATACATCCATAAATTTTTACATTACATCATAAAAAAACATCTTGTCTTCATATCCCCTCATACTATCCCTGCAGTTCATTCATAAATTACTTCTTCATAATCCTGGGAAAAATAAAACATTGAAAGGGGTGAGCTCGGATGCTCAGTAAGGATAACATTATAGCAGAAGCTTTCATAAATAATCATAAACACTTAAGGCAATTTATAACTAAAACAAAAGCCTTTTAAACTTGAACTTTCAACATAGTATGGCATAAATAAAAAGAAATAATGCCATTTACTTACTCACATGGATATTATACTAGTCGAATGATCACATGCAATATCAATAACCACTTTCATAATGATGGAAGGCATAATGCCAGACTATCATAACCACATAGCCAGGGCCTCGTGCCAAGACTACAAATAAGATTTTGCCAAGGCCTTGTGCCAAGACACTAGTTTGTCTCATGAGACCTACCGATGCATCGAGGAGCTATAGCGGGCTCCACCCATCACTTATTAATTCCAATGCATTCCTCATATGAATAGGTTTAAGCATAAAATAAACATTCGTATTAAAACTAGCATACGAAATGTCAATACTTTTACCACAAACCATGAATGGTATAAAAATAGAACATCCACAGTCAAACATAACTCATTTGATACAATATGAAAGATTTTATTGTATCACATTAACCTCAATCATGAATAATGAAGGATGTTGACATAGATGAAAATAATCATCATAACTATTTGAGAGAAATATCCCCCTTTTCTTGAAAACTTTTAAAAGTCACACTATTTGTCAAGAAGACATTCAAAAATAGATTTTTGAATCAAAGTGTCCCATACCACTTTGAAACTTTTAAAAGGATTTTTTATTTTAAAACTTTAATGTCCATATAAATAAATCCTTAAAACCATTTTTAAAATATGGACATTAATGAGCATGATTTAGAAGAATAATTCTTTAAAACATTTTAAAATGGTATTTTGGTTAGAGTTTCTAACCAAAAGAGAGACACTTGAATACAAATAATTGAGGTAATCAAAACATTGTAATATCATGAGAATAAAGGAATTCATGATATACTATGTCAAAGTACATTATATACACCACATAAAAGTGATTTGGTGTATATCATCAAAGAAGTCTCAATGGAATGTAAATTGAGATGAAATCTCTCATAAAGGTTGTATCCTTAGGTTAAGGATAAATCAACGACATAATTATGTGTGACAAATATAAATACACTAAATATGATTGGATATTCAGTGTAAATCAATCAAAGGATATTCACACATATTCTTGTAAAAACAATACCAACGAATTGGATGTTTAACTCAACAAGTGGAGAATGAGTTCTTATCAAATTCATATCATTGACTTGAGAATTATCAATGGAGTGATTATGTGTATCAAACTTATATCCACAGGAAGGGGAGTGGAAATTATGACATAATCAAATGAATAGTGATTCCACACATAATCTTGGGGTAATATAATCAATGAAATATGCGTAAAGCCAAATGAGTGGAAATTGAAATCTCAAATTCCCTTATCGATTAGGTAACTTACGAACCATACACCCATGAAAGAAGTATCATACCATGATGATGTAAATACCCATTAATTAAAGTATATTACACAATGAATATGATCATGGGCAGTACACATACACCACATGCAATAATTAAGTGGTGATCAATGGAATTCTCACGGAATTAAAAGTGAGATAAGAAAACACTTACCACGTTAATCAACTGAGTCGTATGGCCAAAAGTTAAAAAACACCAAATGATTTACAGAATAACATGAATATAAAGAGAATCATGATAATATATATCAAATGGCAGTACACAATACACCACTTTCAATAATTTAGTGGCGAACAATGGAAATCTCACGGAATTGAAAGTGAGATTAGAAAATCCCTTACTTGTACTTTTTCCTTGGTCGATGGTAGGTTTACCTCCTGTATAATTGTGAAATAATTTTTATTGAATAATACAAGAATCATTTACTTTAATATGATATCATATATGATCTTTTAACATTTATTTGTTAATAATATCTTAGAATTATCGTTATTTCGGGTGTTAACGGGTTCATTTTACTTTATATTCTTTGTTATGTGAGCCATATTCGTTATTAATGGGATGTATATTATTCATATCCAGAATGATATCAAGTCCTTAGATACTATTTTTAAATCATCAAATTGTAATTATACTTGAATGGATATGATGGACAATGAATCTCATCGCGTTCGTGGAGACGGTAGTCCGTACATAAGCATGAGCGACAATATCATTCTTTTGATATTAAAATAATATATAATTGGATTTTATATCATATATACAGAATCATTATCATGTTATATTTATTATTTACATGATTTACACATCATTATTATACCCATACAGATAATAATATATTGAATAACAATTACACCACGACGTGGAGACGGTAAGCCGTACGTACGCACGTATGGTGACATGTTATTCAAAGGATAGATAGAATACTGAATATGGTTGTACCATATTTATAATAACATCACAGTATATATATGATACTAGAGTTATTATTTTATAATGGTAATAACAAAGAAAGAGGAAGTGGAAGAAGAAAGGAACTTAAAAAGGGGTGGTGAAAACATTACCTCTTCTTCGGGTTCTTCCTTTTGATTTGATCAAAAGGTCTCATTAGGTTGGCTTTCTGATCAAACTAAGGCCTCTAGGTTGTAGTGAGGGAAGTTGAGATAGTATTTGGGCAGGTTTTGGCCGAACCAAAGGGCTTTGAAGGTGTGAAGAAATGAGAAGGAGGAGTGCCCTTTTATAAGAGGGGTGAGGGGAACCTTTGGAAAAGCTAGAGATATTAGTTTATAATAAATTCATATTCGGTTTCTAATGGCTCCAAAGTTGACTATTAAAAGGTTAAGGTGGGGATGGGTCGAAAACAACTCAACCAATAGAATTTAGACAGGTTTGGGTACTTATATTAACCTTATATTTAAGTATTAACTCTAAGTTAATTAGTTTCTCTTTTACAATGTCTCTTTGTATTTTTATATAATATGGTTAATAAACATACTATATACATCCAAGAGACCCCCAAGTGGTCCATTAATGATGAATCTATCATGATATAAGTCTCGTGGCCGAACCTTAGATTTTTAGGAATTTAATATCAATTAATAATATAATATTGGTTTTAAGACCTCTTTTATGTCAATTTTGACACTATTCAATAGTTGATTTTTGTGAAACTCATAACAGATTGATTACTTCGAAAAAAGTCAATTAAATCAATCCTAATATATAATATTATCCAATTAAATTAGTTTAATTCATTAAAAGTTTCATATTATCTTTATTTGGGTATTTATAATGTCAATTATTTTAATTTTTCACTATTATAGTAATTACTGCATCATCATTGTGTCATAAATAAAATAAATTATTTAATGTCCAAAAATTATAAATAAAATATAATTATGTAGGAAATCTTTTTATACGTCTAATGAATATTTATAATCGAAAATACAACATATATAACACTATGCAAAAATTGTTTTTTCTAAAAGATATATGCTTGTGTCATTTTTGTATTCATTTTAACTTAATTAAAATAAAGTGTCATTATCACTTACAAGTGGATCCATGGGGTCCCAAAATCAACCCAAAGATTCCCATGGTCGCCCATGTATCAACCAATAGGGTTAAGACAAGTTTTAGGGTAATTTAGTATTATTATAATATTATTTTGTAACCCTTATTTACCGGATTTACCCTTAACTATGGTAAATAAAATATTTACCGCAGTAATTATTCAAAATGTCTAAAAATAAAAGTTACCTATTTACACAATGTGAACATCCTGATTCCAAATATGGAATCCATTTTCCTAAATTCAAAACACAGAAGTGGCAGAAATTAATTTAAAATTAATTCCCGCTGTCAAAACAAAAAGCGTGTTTTTAAAAGATAATAACTATCAAAAGATTGACACTTGTTTATGTTTGGTTTAATTGTAAAATTATGTCCAATGACCAACATTATATTAAATGGTAAAAATATATTCTAAATATACTTTAAAACTACTAAAATTCATAATATATCACTATTTATTATTTTGATTAAAAAAGTTGTTTTTAATTAAAATTTAGTAATTTTCACTATTCATCAAAATATGAAAGTTATCCGAAAAGTACCAAAATTTCACCTTAGGCTAAATTAGATATTCCGAATCCAAAAATGAAGTCCATTTTGAAATATAAAATATATATAATTTTAAAAAGTAGGTATTACAATTCATAACGGCTAGTTTGATCGGTTGTGGTGTGTGTTAAAACTCGAAGTTGCGTACAACACACGCTACTGTTTTATTCAAAGGAAAGCATACCGTGGAAGCTTGGGATGTTTCATTAAATTTTTTTTGATGTCTCCATTTAGTCAAAAAGTTTAAAATATTGTATTTAAAAAGTTTTCACTATTAAAAGTTGATAAAAGTGCAATACTGAAAATGAATCTGTTCTTGCATTATGACTAAGAAACTCATAATATGGATTCTAAAATTATAAGGATTATATAAAGTTTAAAATTTAGTTAATACTATTCATGACCTCTTTTAATGGATTTTTTTTGTAAGTCAAGGTGTGATTGAACTCGGTGTTGCGTGTAGTGCAATTTATTGAATTATTTTGAAGAAATAACACACTATGAAATCTTGGGGTGTTACATATAGAACAATGTTGAACTTTTATTAAAAAAAATTCCATCATAAAAATTGAAAATATCATTAAAACATTTTAGAATTAATTTTCATTGGAATCAAATGATATAATCATCAAATCAATTTAGAACCCATTTTTATTGGAAACACATTAAAAACTAATAAGCAAATCATTAATTTCTTTTGAAAACTATTTCATTGAAAATACATCAAAAAATTATAAATAAATATTGAAAATGTTTTCAAACCCATTTGATTGAAAATAAATGGAAAACATATAGAAAAATTTTGAAAATATTTTCAAATCCATTTCATTGAAAATACTACGACAAATTATAAATAAAGCATGAATATGTTTTGAAAACCATTTCATTGAAAAATCTATTTAAAATTATAAATGATTATTGAAAATATATTAAAATAAATATATTTCAAAATACATTGAAATCCAGTAATGATATCATTAAAACATTTTTAAAATCATTTTTAGAAAACATGGTTTTGAATGAACATGAAATTCCCACTAAAAAGAGAGGTTAACTCAAACGTTTGTAACAAAAATTCATAATCATCTAATGTTCTAATGATTAAAAAAATTGTGAAAATACATTAATATATCATGATTATAAAATGGATGAGAAAATTAATTAGTTATCTTTCGAGATGGATCGTAATATTTCATGATTTGAAGCATAATCCTAATCAATCTCATTAAACGATGTGACTGTCTGTATAAAGTCTTTAAACATGGTAACATTAAATTATACTCCATATGTAAGAAAATTAAATAAAATTAAGTTTAAAATATCATTAATATAATTATATTTATTATTTATCCTGAAAAATACAATATATTAACCTAATAAAGAAATATAGATGCATAACATGGCATTTTTTTCAAAGAAGGCTAATAGATACAAAATAATGTTTCCACTTTGCTGACTTTTCAAACCAAATAACTATAAATAATATATAAAAAAATAGATATGTGAATACCAATATATTTAAGAATAATAATCATATAATAAATTTATGGCATATATACACACCACATATAATAAATATGATCTTAACATGGCACATATCTCACTGAAATAAAAAGTGAGATGTAATTCAATTTCCTTATGTCTTGACTCTCTTCATACTAGTACAAAACTCTTATATAATAAATATAATTTTATTATAAATATTTTTAGTAATAAAATTATTATATTTAATATAATATATCTTTTTATTGTGACATTAAATTACCCTCTTCTTAACGATTCCAAGTTAAGGTTTCTCTTCAGGTAATATCAACATTGTTTTCTTTCATGTGTCTTAATTTGATGTATTTTTCCCAATAATTATATCATGTTTTCATTAATTTTTTACATTATATAAATATAATTTATATTAATTATATATTTATTTATAATAATATATAGTATATTGAAATATAAAATGGAATACAATGGTCATGAAGATAGTAGGTTGTGTGTATGCATGAATGTATTTTCTATTTTTCTTGTAATATTTAATGAATGAAAGTAAAGAAAATATATGTGTTTGAATATAATATCATAAAATTTCCATTATTAAGTAATATATAGAATATAAATTCGCTAAACACATCCTTAATATGTTTCATGTAGTGTCTAAATGAATAAAATCACATTAAGGATGTGGTAGTCCGCACTTCCCTAAATGGAATTTTCATATTTACAAAAAATGGAATGCATGATGTTGGGATTTATATAATAACTATATAAGTAAAAATAAAATTTAAATATCATATATATATATACATATAATATGTTTTACATCAAAATTCCCAACCATGGTAGGTGGTAAAATAAAAAATGAATGATATTGTTTCATGAGGCGGTAGTTCATGATACAGAAGAATGGCATGTTCGTTACACATTAGATAGAAGTGTGTATATGTGAAGATATACCCATTATAATTAAAATATTTTTCTATATTTAGGGTACTTGTGTTATTATAATATCATTTAATAATAATAATTGAGGTGGTGGAGAAATTAAATAAATGAAAGGATCTTGAGGAATGATGTTACATGTACTTCAGGTAACTCTTTTATCCTTCCACAAAAGAGAATACTTGGTTGGATTACCTCCAAAATGGATGAATCATTAAGGAATGGAGGGATTTTTTATTTTTATTTGGATGTTTTTTTTGAGCTTATGTTCTTTTAGAATTGTGAAAAAAGGGGAGAGGTAGTGGCCTCCTATAGGGAAAGGAGGGGAGACACATTTTTTCAAATAGTTAGGTGATCCCACATTTGAAAGAAAATAAAATCATCAAAAACTAACCAAAATCACTAATGACACATTTATGGAATAAATATTGACATCCAAAATGTTATGGATAATTTTATTATCCATTTGGTCTTGTATGTTTAAGATTAATTCTATTGTTATGCTTAATGTTACCTAAATCGCTGTAATTAATCATAATAATCTTCACTAATATTTTTTTGAAAAAACTCTTATGATATTATTAAAAAATAAATAGAAATATAATTAAAACCATTTATTTCAATTTTTCTAAATTCAATTCACATAAGTGGAAAAAAAAATTATTGCTGATCTCACAGATGTGATGATAATGTGAGGGTTTTTAAGTGATAATGTCCAATGTTCATTATGATTTTGTATATAAATTTAATATAATAAGATTAAAATTAAATATATTTGATTAATAGATTTATAATTGATCTAATTTGAAGTTAAACCAAATTTATAATATAAATTAATTTTATAAATAGATTAGACGAAAAAGTAGTTTTGAATTAAAAATATATATTTTCACTATACATCCAAAAATGAATTCAGTCACAAAAATATGAAAAATTCATCCTAAGATAATTTTGACATTATAAATTCAAAAATAGCATATTATTTTATCACATTAACATTATAAATGTTTCTGAAACTAATTTTATTATTTTGAAAATGAGGTCCTCAAACACAATTCATTTGATAAAATTGTATTTTAAAATATTTAAAGACATTACGAAAAATTATATTTTTCATTGTCATAATACTAAATAATATTTAAGAAATTGTTATTATTATTAATATTACTAAATTTAATTTCTAGGTTATAACTAACTTCATTAAATAATTATAACAATAAAATGATGTTTCGTAGAATCTCTGTGTTGCATGTAACACCAGCCATGTTGTCATTGTGTGTTGCACAAGACATGTTGGGGTTTCATGTAGTGGTAGCCATGTTAGTGTTTTTTGTAGTTAATAATTTTCATGGACATCGTATAATGAAATATTACAATGTTTTAGGATACATTTGTTAATAATTTAGTTATTTCATATAACACAAGCTGTATTTAGTGTTTTGTGAAATGAAAAATATCTATTAAAAGATTAAAATACATGAGAACGCAATTTGAAAAAAACTAGCTGTGTTATATTCTACCCACCTTAAAATTGATTCCCCCTCAACATTCAACCAGGTTATCAATGTTTTAATACCTGAATTTCACAATCATGGAAACCCACATAATAAAAATTAATGCTAAAACATTCATTAAAATATCAAAGTTAAAATCATAATGGGTACACAATGTCACAAGTAACTTTGTTTCTTCATAGGAGAACATACATTAGAAGTGATATCATGGAAACAAAATACAAATATAACTATCAGGTTCACTAGTGGAGTGATAGTTAACATGGTTAGGATAATGTTAAAAATATCAAATCAATATATCCATGATGATCTAAGGGACCATTTGATTTATCAGAAAAAAAGGTACTAGGAATACATTTTCAGTTTCAAGAAACCTTCCCTAGGGTTGAACAATATTCATTATAAATTATTCTTACATGATTTTATTAACTTTTATAAAAAAAATTAAGAGGTTGGGACTGAAGCCTCAATTTATTATTAAAGCAAAGTCCTCTTTAGACTGGGTAGAGGGTGACCCGTTACATAGCCCGAAGGCCGAAGGCCATGTGGCCTATATACAGGGCTAGAAAGCCCCTTTTTTCCCAAAAAGACCCCTTAGTGAACAGTACTTCTATAGTAACTGCGAAGCTACAGTTACTGCTACAGTACCGCCGCCGCTATAGTACCCTGGTAGAGTCCCTCTGCCGCTACAGTGCTGCCGCTGCTACAGTCTGCCGCTGCTCCAATACTAATACAGTACCATACTACAGTAACTGGGGAATTCTCCCCTGCCCGTATTTGATCCTGGGTCTTTTGGATGCCAAGCAGGAGTCTGAACCACTAGGTTACAGGCTCTTTGGGATATTACCTTTTATAAGTAAAATCACACCTTTATGACAGGTCTTGACCTACTTACACATCACATCTTTCTCAAAAAATAAGATCTATTTTTATTTCCTGAATCATTAATCGATCCTAAGATACATGAAAAGACATACCATCTTTCTTCAGTTACTATCAAAACAAGGTTGTTAGAGTAGGTTATTCAATATGCATAAATCCTCATGTGGTGTGATAATACTTTAATCTTACAAAATTATCCTTAATTTTATATTAAAATTTTGATAAATGGTTAACATTATAATTCTTTTGAAAGATGAAAATCCATAACATTATAAAAAATTTCATGAAATTAGTTTAACATTGATATGTCATATATCCAAAAGTATATCATGGTTGTGACATTGTAAAATGTGAATACCCTCATGGTATACTCTATTGAGACATGTTAGTAACCTTAATAACCAAAAATAATTATATAAAACATGCATGCTTCTTTATTTCAAATATCATTAAATATATTCTTGAAATCCAAGATGTTTTAAAAATCATCCATATGCTAATTTTGTTAAAAAAATACATTATTAGTTCTCAGTTAATCAATAGCATCATATTTGATTATTCATATCCAATTTAAAAGTATCCAAACAACATAACCTTAAAATAATGAACATATTAAGGGTATTATTCACTTCATCTAAATATTACCTTATCATTAAATTACATTTCCATCCCACCATAAACATTCAATATAAAATTGTAAATATTAAGTGAAAAACATAAACTAGAAATCCTTATATATTTCATACTTCATTTAACATAGTTCAAGAATCCCAGAACAATGAAACATATAGTATTCTAGTTTATCAATAATCCTAAATAATTCTACCTCATTCTATTACTCAAAACCGATTTCCATTCATGTTTCATCTGTATTTTCATCATCATCAGAAATTTAACCATTACTTGTACCACCTTGTCGATTCTTTTCATGATATTTCTCCTTAAGACATAGATTTTCATAATGACCATTAATTCAAAACATATATAATTTTTCATTTGATATTTTATTATAGAGGTAAATATTCACATTCTTCTCATTAACTTACCCCTTCTTTTTTTCATTTCAGTTACCTTCTTTGTGTCATTATTTTACATATTAAAAACAACATCTTATTCTTCTAAAACATTATCATCGGTGATTCATTCCAAATTCATGATAAAAATTAAACAAAATATTATTTTCACTATGGGCTCAATTAAAAAACTCTTATTTTATTCATTCATTTTCTTCCTTCCTGAGTCGAAGAGTTTGTTAACGTACATGTTATTAATCGTGTTCTGTGAAAACACACTGGATATGGTCACAATATCCTTCACTCCCATAACTATACAAATTGACTTATCATCAAAAACTGATTTTCACATTCAATTCTAACTATAAAGACCCATAATTTCCATGTATATTTTTTATTATTAAATGGTTATTTTACGATTCCAAAATATTTTACGGCACATGTTTCCGAGGCCCGGATTTCCCTGAATGAATGTCTTCTGTTTTGTTCAAGTACGTTCAGTAAACGCATGAATAGATTTTTAAAACTTTTGAACTGGTGCTCGGAATTTAAATCTGAGGGCACCATTGAAGTCGCACTACTAGTATTCTCTTGAGAAGACATTCACCTCGATGACAGTTGGTCGATTTTAAAAGTTATATTTTGGGTTTTTAGTGAAATAATTAAATTAAAATAAAGTTGTTTAGCTTTATTTTTATTTTGCTGGTTAAAGCCTCCTTCTGGAAGTTGGATGTGAGGACCAACACACCTTAACCTCCGATGAATGGTTATCGTGGTGGGGCTCACCCAAACCGAACCTTCTCTTTAAGTTAATTGAGATAGGGAACACCTGGGTTTTAAACCACAATTAAACTCCCCATGAATGTGTAGAAACCCTCAATTTTTCCATTAAATGTAGGGAAGACTCTTCAACTCCCCTACAACTTAATGTGCTGAATCCTTCTCAAAAAATTAATCTAACCATTTTTAATTTTGTGGAAACAATTACATAATAGATTAACTTGATCTATTATTTTGGTTGGCATTTTTCTTTTGGTGGAACATGGGAGAAGAGAGAGGGATTTGGAAGAAAATCTCTCACCAACGAAGAACGAAGAATGCTTTCTTCCAAAGAATAAATACTTTGAATACGAAGAACTATCTCCTTCAACCGTTATCTACGGACACCTACCGATGTGGGACATTATTGACCGACCTTCCCTCCTTATCGCTTCCGATGAACTGACGCACGATCTCGGGATACGAACTTTGTGGCGGACACGACGAACGATGACAATATTGTCTTCTTCCCCGTGACTTCATCAATGAACAAAAATAAAATGTAGGGGTTCAGGCTTTGTTAATTATTTCATATTCTTTAATTCCCATCAAGGATAAATAACCGAAGCTTCTTACTATCACTCTAACATGGAGGGTGTTGGATGAATGAACACGGACTGAATCCCTCCACCTTACTTTGTGGATTTTGATTCTAATCACGACACGAGTTTGGGCTGAGATATTATCATCAACGATGGTTGCAGATTGAAGGTGAAGTCTTGAGTACTGTGTGAAAACTTCCAGATCAAGAATCAGGCACCAGAACATGTCTGGTGACCCACAAAGGGTTCACCGGTGGTCAGAACTAGCGAACTTCACCAGCGACGAAGGGAAGGGTGGCCGCCACTATGGTCGGCCACATGGATAGTGGCAGTGCAACTGTGCCACTGGAGGTGTAGTCCACAACCGACAGACCACAGTGGTGCAGTGGTGGCCGACACAAGGCTGGACGCTAGAAGAACCGGAGGCCCAAGCCTCCTTCCTACTAGGGAAGGCACGACGCAACGCGCAACGCGTAGTAGACCAAGGGTTTGCGGCATCTTGGGATGGGTGGCCAGTTCTGTCACCCGCTGGAGGAGGTGCCACGTAAATGTGCCGCACGAGAGGCAGCTGGCTTCTCGGCCAACCAGGAGGAGGGAGACCCACCCTGTGGGTCCTGAATGACATGGACCGGCACCACGTGGCGCTTGCTTTTACCCCCCCCCCCGAACGATTAATCCGATTGAGATTCCAGGGGGAACAGACTCCCCCTGGATATGGCTAGGGCAGATCCCATGGGCCACCAGCCACGGGCCTCGCTTGGGTCGGGATTCCCTAATGGGCCAGGCCGCCCTCGCGAGCCACCCCCCCCCCCACAGATCAGGTCAGACATGTGAATTGGGTTGGACCCACGGACCGGGCCGGCCCTCATTCTGAACCCAGGTCGGGTGGGGTCGGGCCGAGTCGGTCCGACTGGGCCAGACCTGACCTGAACCTAGTGGACTTGTTTCCACTCTATTACCCATGAATTGAGATATATGCATCTGATTGATGAACCATATATGGAGAAATAAACCTTGAAGGGTGAAAATTCTATTGGTATACCCTACTCGAGGTTTGGACACAATTTGGGTATGATCGGGTTGGATCAAACGTAAATCCAATCAGGCCCTTAGAACAAAAATTTCAATAAATCTCAGACCAGACGTCTGATTGATGCCCTGTCTATCACATTGGGTTTCATTTGTAAAGAAGGATCATTTGGATACCTCAACATGGGACTTCATGGTATTTTATGTGCATACATTTGGCTTGAGGAGCGTTCCCTCCCAGAATAAAGCATGCTTTGTGCGAAACCCTATGGTTGGCTGCATTCTGACTTCTATTCCAAGATCCTGTGTGGGTTCAACAGCTCTGACTACTGTTCATGGATCCTATGTGGGTTTGAAAACTCTGATTACTCTTCTTGGATCCTATGTGGGTTCGACAGCTCTGACTATTGTTCCTGGATTCTACGTGGGTTTGACAGTTCTAACTACTGTTCCTTGAACCTGTGTGGGTTCTACATCTCTAACTACTATTCTCTGATCCTATGTGGGTTCGCCAGCTTTGACTATTATTCCTAGATCCTATTTGGGTTCTTCAGCTCTGACTACTATTCTTGGATCCTACATGGGTTCAAAATCTTTGACTACTATTATGGGATCCTACGTGGGTTCGACAACTCTGACTATTATTCCAGGATCCTAGGTAGGTTCAACAGAGTAGATGATTCTGTGGCATTATCTAATCATCTCTATCTCTCAACATATGTTGTATACTTGTGTGAGATGTGTTAGTTACTTTTTTATTTTCCTTAATATTGATATGGATTAATTGATAACTTAGGAATACGTATGGGCATATACCTTTATGAGGTTATCTCTCGTTTTTATACATTTGGTTATCCTTACTGGATTTAGTGAGACCTTGAGGGTCTCAGGGTCCCTACTGAGTATCATTATACTTACCCATGCATGGGCTATTCCCACACATCGTTGTGCTGGATGTAGACGATGGGCAGCACTGACTGAGGCTGAGAGTACCAAGACTGGACGGTACCCAGAGGTGGACCATACATCGTGATAGTACAAGGAGGAGACGGTTAGACCTAGAGTGATGAGGAGGCAATCTGTACCTACCCTTTAGGTAGGAAACTCAGAGGATGACCCATCAGCAGTTTTTTATTTTCTTCAGTTGTACTCTCAGTTTCTTGTACCTTACCATTGGGCTTGTATTTCATGACCCTTTTACTTTCAACACAATTTTGTTATATTGTTTTACATA
Organism: Viscum album; assembly: GCA_963277665.1. Taxonomy (NCBI): domain Eukaryota; kingdom Viridiplantae; phylum Streptophyta; class Magnoliopsida; order Santalales; family Viscaceae; genus Viscum; species Viscum album. The sequence goes on from OY728136.1 coordinate 654,554,473, forward strand.
GTGATTTGTTTCTATCTTGTGATCTGTTTTGTGTGTTTACATGTTATAAAGGCAATGCCTTCCCATATTTAGGAAGTTACGTCTTTGTTGCTAGTCACCATCCCCAGGCATGTGGAATGCGGGCTTGGGGTAGTCATGGAATGGGCCCCAGGGGACGGGTCATGAAAAATTGATATTAGAGGTTTTATTTGAGTCAGATCACCAGGTATAATCTTCAACTGTGGCGCACCTATTCTTTTTTAGGACGGCCTCACAAAGACAGCCAGCTAGGGTTCTGGGCTTTGTACGAGATAACATCCCACCGAGCGATGAGGCCTCAGTGCATGACCTTGTCACGACGGATGCCCCAGCAGTACCACTACTCATTGGGCCACCGATGCCACTGGCCCCAACAACAGATAATGCATGCCGCTTGAATGCATTGCACGAGTTCCAGTGCCAATGGCCGCTTAGGTTCATGGGTGAGACGAACCTGTAGGCAGCTGAGGATTGGCTGGAGGCTGTGGTGATAGTCTTCAGACAGGTAGAGACACCAGCCAACGTTATAGTGATCCTTGCCATGAGTATTCTTTAGGTAGCAGCAGGAAGATGGTGGAGCGTGATTCTTCTGGTGCATGACAAGGTGACACATCTATAGGTAGAATTCAAGAGCCTGTTTCAAGAGGAGTTTCTCCCAGACACCCTACATGTAGTACAAATTACTGAGCTACTTTTGTAGCAGGGCAGCATGATGGTGGCAGAGTACTTAGTGAGTTTCACCAACCTCTTGTGTTACTCCACTGATGTGGTGAGGGACCCATTCTTCCGGGCCCGGACCATCGTGCAGGGGACCATGAAATATATAAAAGAATCGATGGTCTCCCACAGCATCCTGATGTAGGCAGGGCAGTTGGAGTGATCCCTCTTTGTGGAGAGTTTCATTGTTGAGCAGTCACTAGCAGCAAGACCCACCATCGGGCATCACGTTGAGGAGTCTTATGCAGCTAGAAGAAGATATACGTCGTAGAGATTCAAGTGGACCAAACTATCTGGTGTACAACCTCAGGACATGATTTTATTTGTGTGAGGCACATGAGACAGAGCCAGTCATACGCGGAACATGCAGTGTTTCACATGCAGCGAGTAGGGTCACATGGCTCATAACTATCTAAACCTCCGATCAGATGATCATCATATGGTCGAAAGACCACCCAGGCAGAGACATATATTCGATCGAAGCGGTCCACATGGAGAAGGAGAACGTGGCACAAGAGCAGGCTGTGTAGCTGTTGGTGGGAAACCTTACAAGGTGTTACCTCCACCACCACCAAGAGGTCCACCCCGACCGCGGGGAGCAGGTGGACAGGGGAGAGCTCAGCTCCGGGTAGCTGAGGCATACTATCATGGATATATGGAGATGATTTGAGGTATGATATATTTATAATCCACCTTAGCTTCATTTCTTATAGACACAAGTGTTAGTCAATATTTCATTGCAACAACCCTCATTCGGATCTCGAAGATTCCGATGGATGGAACCAGGTTTACTGGATGGAATGGCTATCTACAGTCCATTCTTAGATATATTGTATTAGGAACAAAGTACGGTGTGTCCGCATGGAAGGAACCAGGTTTACCTTCACTGGTGAGAAGGGATCCTTTGCAGCACATGTTGGACTTACTCAGAGGAGGGTGCAGCCGATCACAAATTATTTGTCCTACTTTACCCTCGGAGCAGTAGATGTGGAGAGTCTGAATTATCCTATAGTGGTTGACCAGTATTCAAATGTTTTCCCTGATGATGTCCCAGATCTAATTTTTCGCAGATATGTGGAACTTAACATTGACTTGTACCCTGGGACGACATAGATATCTACACCAACGTATTGAATGGCTATCATGGAGCATCGTGTGTTGTGGGTACAAATAGAAAACTTTTAGGGGATGTGATTCATCTGGCCTAGTGTTTCTCCCTAGGCAGCCTTGATTTTATTTTCCAAGAAGGCTTATGGGAGCTTGAGGCTTTGTGTTGACAACCAACACCTGAACCAGGTGACCGTGAAGAACATGTACCCACTCCCCAGGATTGACAACCTCTTTGATCAGCTGAATGGAGCACTATGGTTCTCAAAGAGAGACCTCAGATCAGGATATCACCCACTTAGATTTCGAGATGAGGATGTGCAGAAGATGACCTTTAGGTGTCGGTACGACCACTATGAGTTCATGGTTATGCCATTCGGTGTGACCAATAGTCCATAAGTGTTCATGGTACTCATGAACATGATCTTTCCGCCGTACCTAGATTTCATTGACGTAGTCTTCATTGATGACATTATGATATACTAGAATACTAAGGAAGAGCATGTCGACTGTTTGAAGGTAGTACTGGACACACTTTGAGAGCACCATCATTATTGTAAGCTCTCGAGGTGCCAGTTTTGGATTCGAGAGGTTCCCTTTTTGGGACATGTCATCTTGGAGGCTAGAGTTGGAGTGCATCCTGCGAATATTGAGGTGGTACTTTCTTGGGAGACACCTAAGAGTGTGAAGGAGGTACGAAGTTTCTTGGTTTTGTTTGGATATTACCGTATGTTTGTACCAGACTTATCCAGAGTTGCAGCACCACTATTAGCCTTGACGAAGAAGTGGGAACACTTTGTGTGGTTGGAGGGAAGATAGTAGAGCTTTTAGGAGCTGAGGCAAAGGCTGACTAGTGCCCTTCCATCTTAAGGCTACCATAGGAAGTCATTTGGTACGTAGTCTATTGCGATGATTCTGGGATATGACTCAGATGTGTCTAGATGAAGGAGCAACCAGTGATCACTTTTGTTTCTCTTCAGTTTAGACAACATGATCAGAACTACGCTACCCATGACCTTGAGTTAGCAGCAGTGGTCTTCTCCTTGAAGATGTGGCGACACTATATTATGGGAGAGCATTTTACTGTGTACTATGATCACAAGTGTCTTAGGTATATCTTCTCTTAGATGGACTAAAACCTGAGACAGTGTCATTGTCTTGAGTTCCACTAGGACTTTGACTTCGAGATATTCTATACTTTTGGGAAGGAGAACATTGTTGTTGATTCGCTCAGTAGAATATCAGGTATACAGCTTCTAGGCGAGGTGACAGAGTAGTTGACTACTTTATAGATATCCTTTGTGGATAGAGATAGAGCATCCTTCCTTCAGTCTCTTACAGTCTCTCTCCCCACTTCATCAAAGAGATAGGATGGCGAAACATGGGGACATTGACTGTGAGACATGACATGCTCAGATATCCATAGGTCCGACACCTGATGAATTTTCTGAATGTGGGGAGCACGCTATCCTCTTTAGAGGACATTCCATGGTACCAATGGCACATCATGGGGAAGTGTTGAGGGAGTTACACACATACCTTCTAGCAGTACATCCAGGAGTGGCGAATATGTAATAGGATCTCTGACGACAACACTGGTGGCCAAGAATAAAGAAAGCAGTCATAGAGTTCATCTCCCAGTGTGACATTTGTCAGAAAGTAAATGCAAAGCACTAGGTACCACCAGGCTTGGTTCAGCCTTTAGAGGTCCCATAGTGGAAGTGGGATGGGATATCCATGGACTTTGTGATAGGATTTCCATGTACATCCAGGGGACATGACCTGATATGGGTGATCATTGACCGACTCACCATGTCAGCCCACTTCCTACCGATAAGAGAGCAGGGTTCCGTAGAGAGCTCATGAAACCTCTATGTGTAGGAGATTGTGTGGCTACATAGAGTACATTATTATATTTTCACCGATCAGGACACATGATTTACTTCCTGGATATGGAAGGGGTTGTAGGAGGCTTTCGGGATGCAGCTTCGTCTGAGCACCATCTTCCACCCTCAGATGATTGGTCAGACTGAGCAGACCATTCAAACCCTCGAGGGCATGTTGTGTTCTTGTGTTTATGACTTCTATTGTAGCTGGGAGGACCACTTACCTTTGGTGGTGCTTTCATAAAAAAACAACTATCACTCCACCATTGGGATGACACCTTTTGAGGGGTTATATCAGCAACCTTTAAGATCACCTTGATGCTGGAAAGACCAGGGGAATCAGCACTTGTGGGACTATATATGGTACAGCCTACCACAGAGAAGGTTTAGATCATCCAAGAGCGAATGAAGACTGCACAGAGTAGGAAAAAGTCATATTTCAACAGGATATGAAGACCTCTAGTGTTCAAGGATCGTGACCACATATTTCTACAGGTCTCATCTCGATGAGTTTTACGGAGATTTGGCCAAGGTGGAAAGTTATCATCGAGATTAATCATAGCATTTTAAGTCTCCAGCTGAGTTGGAGAAGTATCATATCACTTAGCTCTTCCACCTCAGTTGCACCGGGTGCATGATGTATTCAACGTATCTTAGATGAGGAGATACGTGCATGACCCTTATCACATCATCGAAAATGCAGAGATTGATGTCGAAGATGGGGAGACGTTTAGGGAGGTTCCAGTGGAGATTGAAGATCAACAGGAGTGGGTCCTGCATGGACCCTTGATACCTCTATTGCGGGTTTGCGGGTAGCACATTAACTTTTAGGAGAGAATGCGGGAGCAGGAGGCTCAAATGGTGTCAGTACCCCCACATGATCCCTTATTTGTGAGTTGTGGTTTATGGGGACGTAGATCCCTGAGGTGGGGAGAATGTAAAGACACAGAATTTCCTTGTAATTTTATTAATTAAAATGAAATTTTACGAGTCCGTGAATTTTTACGTTGCATGATTCTGAGGCCCGGAGTGCCAGGAATCAATTTTTAATGTTTTGTTTGGGTACATTCAGTAAACGTACGAGTGGGTTTTATACCTTTGGAACCAGTTCATGGAATATAAATCTGAGGGAACCATCGAACTCGCAGTGCTGGTATTCTCCTAATAAGACGTTCACCTTGATGGCAGTTGGTTGAGATTAAATGTTTTTTTGGGTTTTTAGTGAATGAATTAAAAAAAATAATGTTATGTATCAATATTTTTATTTTTTTTCGTTAAAACGTCCATTTGGAAGATAGTGGTGGGGACAACAACACCTTAACCTCCCATGAGAGGTTATGGTGGTGGGGATCACCCGAACCTAACCTTCTCTTCATGTTAATTGACGCGGGGACCACTCGGGTTTTAAACCCCCTTGAAGCTTCCCATTAATGGGGAGAAACCCTCAATTTTTCCATTATGTGTAGGGGAGCATCTTCAAATCCCATAACACTTAATTTTCTGATTCCTTCTCAATTAATTAATCGACCCATTTTGAATTTTGTGACAAAAATTAAATAATAGATTAACTTAATCTATTATTTTGGTTGGCATTTGGCTTAAGGTGGAACATGGGAGAAGAGAGAGAGCTTAGAAGAAAAAGATCTCCCCGCGAAAGAATGAAGAATGCGTTCTTCCGACGAATAAAACCTTTAACTACAAAGAACAATCTCCTTCATCCTTAATCTATGGACTCCTACCGATGTGGGATGTCTTTGACCAACCTTCCGTCCTCATCGTCATCAACAAACTGACGTCCGATATTGGGATTGGAAGTGTGTGGCAGACACGACAATCGACGACAACACCGTCTTCTTCTCCCTGACTCTGTCAGTGAAAAACGATCAAATGTAGGGGATCGAGATATATTAATTGTTTCACATTATTTGTTTCCCATAAAGTATTAAGAATATATGCCGCTTGCTATCTCTCTAACATGGAGGGTGTGGGACGAACGAACAATGCCCGACACCCTCCGCCTAACAATTTGGATTATGACGCTAATCGCGTCACGAGTCCGGGTTGAGTAATTTTCATCAACAGTGGTTTCATATTGAAGTTGATGTCCCGAGTAGTGCACAACAAATTCTGGATCAAGAATCAGGCCATCAGAACTTGTCTGGTGACCCACGGAAGGTTCACCGGCGATGAAGGGAAGCCCGATAAGAACTCTATCTGGCCACGTGGGTGGCAGCGGCGCACCCGCATCACTGGAGGAGTAGGCCATGGCCAACAGACGGTGGCGGTGCAACGAAGTCTGGTACAAGGCCGGACACGAGAATAACCGGCGGCCCGAGCCACCGGGTTGCTGGGGAAGGCACGGTGCAGCATGCACCACATGGTGGAAGAAGGTGCTAAGATTTCATGGGACGGGAAGCCGGTTATGTCGGTCGCTAGAGGAGGCATGGTGCAACTGCTCCACGTGGGAGGCAGCAGGCTGCTCGGCCTGCATGGAGGTGCGGGACCCGCTACGGGGGTTCCATGTGACATGGACCAGCGCCATGTGGTGCTGGATTTGAACCTCCCCACCCGAATAGTTAAGATGTTTGGTATTCCAGGGGGCATGGAATCCCCCCTTGACTTGGCTATGGTGGACCAAAAGGGCTGCAAGCCGTGGGCCTCGTGTGGGATGAGCCCAACTCGGGTCGGGCCCAGTGCGGGCCAGACCCATCGCGGGTCGGACCCAAATCGGTTCGGACCCAGCGAGGGTCGAACCCCGCGGATCGAGTCAGACCAGCAGACCGGGTCAGACCCCAGTCCAGACCCAGGTCAGGCTGGGTCGGATGGGGTTAGTCCGACTTTGCCGAACTGGACCCGGACCAACTTGACCTATTTCCACTCTTTTTCTCATAACTTGTGTACGAGCGCCTGATTGACTAACCATCAATGGTGATAGAAATCTATGAGGGCGACGGTTCCTTTGGAATACCCCACTCGAGGTTTATACATAGTTGGTATACAGATGGGTTGGATCGAACGTAAATCCAACTAGGCCCTCGGAATGGAAATTCAAATAAATCTCAGACCAGATGTCTGATTGACGCACCATATCTCATGTTGGGTTTCATTTGGCATGATGGATAATTTGGATACATAAACATGGGACCACATGGTAGTTGATGTATAAAAATTTTTCTTGAGAATCAGACCCTCCCATAATGAAGAATGATTTGTGTAGAACCTTGTGGTTGGCTGCATTATGACTACTATTCTGGGATCCTCTATTGGTTCATCAACTATGACTACTGTTACTGGATCCTGTGTGGGTTCAACAGCTCGGAATACTGTTCCTGGATCCTATGTGGGTTCAGCATCTTTGAATAATATTCCTCGATCCTATGTGGGTTTGACATCTCTGACTACTGTTTCTGGACCTTGTGTGGGTTCGGCAGATCTGACTACTGTTCATGGATCCTACGTGGGTTCAATAACTCTGAATACTGTTCTTGGATCCTGTGTGGGTTCGATATCTCTAACATATATTCCAGGATCCAATGTGGGTTTGATATAGTATATGATTAAGTTGCTAGAACTAATCATCTCCATCTCTCTATATAAGTTGTATACCTGTGTGAGCTGAATCAATAACTTTTGTGTTTTCCTTTTGATTGGGATGGATTACATGATAACTTAGGTATATTTTTGGGAATATACCTAAGTGGGGTTATATGTTGATTTCATACTTTATAGTTATCATTGATGGATTTAGTGAGACAGTGAGGGTCTTGGGGTCTCTACTGAGAATCGTTATACTCACCCCTACATAGGGTTTGCCCGCACTTCTTTATGTTGGATGCAGACTACGAGCATTGCTGACTGAGGCTGAGAGTACTAGGACCGGACAGCTCTCATAGATTGACCATATGGCGTGACGGTACACGGAGGAGACAGATGGACCTCGAGTGCTGATGAGGCGATCAGTACGTACCTTTTAGGTAGGAACCATTGATGAAGACCCAGCGGCGGTTTTTCTTTTCTTCAGTTATACATTATGATTCTTGTACCTTACATTTGGGCTTCATTTTCCGACCCCTTTTACTTTAAGCACACTTTTTTTATACAATTATACATAGTTTTTGTTTCCATCTTGTGCTCTATTGTTTGTGTTTACAGGTTATAAAGGCAATGCCTTCCATGTTCTAGGGAATTACGCCTTTAATGTTAGTTGTCAGCCCCTGACCTATAGAATTCAGGCTTGGGGTAGTCATAGCATGTGCCCCGGGGGATAGGTCGTGAAATTAACCCAATTTTTTATGTTTCCTTCCATTTGCTAAAACTAGGAAACATTGTGTAAGAAATAAATATCATATTCAGGAAACACAAAATCTTAGACACCCTCATATAGTATATTTAATGTATGACACCTTCTTAATATATGGAACCTTATTTTTATCCTATGTAATTAATATCCAAAATATTTTTAAATCATTCATGATGGTTCATGATTATTTTTTCAGTTCCCATAGCATATCCCTTGATAGTTTCAAACCTGGTGTGCATCAAGGCCAGTTATCTTCTACTAGGTTACGCTGAATCAGGACTGACACACCTTATCATAGTTATTACTCCTAGGTACATTTATTTAAGTTCCACATACACTTTTAGTATCTAAAAAGGGATATATTAATAGGAAACCACTCACTCTTCCCGTTACTGAGATTCCAGAACATTATCATATACATTTCTTTATCCATGGTCTTATCCTTAGACATGACCTTTGGATTAAAAATATGGTTTTTTCTACCAAGATTGAAATGGTAAAATAAAAATTTCTTCTAATACAAAGTATAGATACCATCACTTTTCATACATTAACATTACATAAATTTTGAAAAATAATTAAAACATTAGAAAAACTGATTCCCGAAGACCGTATTTGTTTAGTGCCTTTAGATACTGGAATATTAAATTCTAGTACATGAGTGAGATAAATCAACTCCCAATAGGTTCTCCAATACTGGCACCCCTCTTATACATATCATACAGAGAATATATCTTCATAACCCCTAGAAGGAAACACAAAAAGGTACGATCTACTATTATTAGTAATTGTAAATAAGTGAGATATTTAAGCATAAACATTATAATAAGGTTATAATTATGTGATCATAACATTTGTAGATCATTAAATGAATATAAAAGACTGTGATCATGAATCATTTCAAACACATGGTAGTTCTTAAACATAAATCATAATAAAATAAATAACATAATCTGTAAAAGAATAACACTAGAAGAAGACCTAGAATTCTGGAAAATAATAATAATATAAAGTGATTTATATTGTAGTCAATGGATTATTACAAATCTCATCTTAGTAGTATACCTTCACTCCCCATACTATTTTGGTATTCATGGTTCTATCCCATGACCATCTTAGTAGTATGAAGTCACTCCACATACCATATTGGTTGTTAATTTATACACTCATGGATATATTAGTAGTGAAGACTCACTCCCAATACCAAATTAGTATCTCTCATTAGATATAAATCTTTACCCATTGTATTAAAGGGATATATAGGTCCCAACCACCTCATAATGAAATCATACATACATGTGAAATAAGATCATAAATAGTCATATCATAAGAAATGAAATGAAATGGGAATCATAAAAATATAATCTTATCAAAACCAATATAGATATATAGGTTTCATAATCCATTCATCAATGTGTAACCTAATAAAAGAATGTGGTTTCATAAACATATAACCAATGAGAGTGAAATTGGGGTTCATAAACATATAACCTGTGAAAGAGAAATGGGTTTCATAAACATCAGGCTATCACGAAATAATCCATTCAGAGAAATAATATGAATGGAAACATTGTATTATTTCCTAGAATGTCATGTGTAACATCAACATATGCCATACTATATGGAAATTTTTTTTTAAATATCATTCAAAAATATTTCATGAGGAAAATATCCTTTCTAATTTGAAAATTGTATTTTCAAAACATTAAACCTTTTGAAAACCATTTTATTTGTAAATTTTTTCAAAACATAAAATTAAGAGATGAAATATTTTTTAAAAACTATTTCCTTCAAAACCTATAAAAGAATCATGATGAAATTTGGAAGTCATTTTTCCTTCAAAACAAATAAAATATTCTTCAATACAATTTAAAAACATTTTTTTAAAAATACATTGAAATCATAGAAAAAATTTGAAAACATTTAGAAACACATTTATTTTTAAATTATTTGAATACATTGAAAGAACAATTGAAAACCATTTGAAAAAAAATCATTTAAAATAATTTAAAAACATTTAACGATAGAATGAAAGCGTTATAAAAACAATTTATTTAAAAATACATTTAAAAAATATAAAAAACCATGAAAAATATTATAAAACCATTTCATTGAAAACAATTTGAAAAAATACAATGTATTCACAAAAATATATTGAAATCCATTTATTTTAAAATAAATTGAAAACCCATAAAGAAATCATGAAACTATTTTTTAGAAAATACATGGTTTTGATATAACACAGATTTCTGACTAAAGAGATAGTTAATGTCGAATGTTCTCAAAAAACATTCATAATCATATTATGTTACAAAGAGTGTAAAAATGATATCATCATATATATATGGTAATAAAATTCAAGATTTATCTTGAGAAATATATCTTAATATTTCATAAAGGGAAGCACAACCATAAACAATCTAGATAAATGACGATATTGTTTCAGTAAAACCATATCACATGGTAACCATGAATTATATTCTACATATAATAAAAGGAAATTAAATGTATCGTAAAATATCATTAATATAAGGATATCCAATCATTATCATTTAAATGTTAGAATATAAAACTCATAAAAAATATAGCTGCATAACATGGAATGTGTCTCAAAGAAAAAAATTAAGAAAAAAAATAATTTACCATTTTTGTAAATTTTGAATCCTAAACCCCATAAAAGAAATATAAAAATATGGATATGTTTATACATATAAATTTAAGTATAAAAGTCTTTCAAGTCATCTATGGTCATTTTACACACCACATATTATAAATATGAGGTGAACATGGCATGTATCTCAAAAAATTATAAAGTGGGATTAAATTTTCATACCTTATGTCTTGACTCACTTCATACTCATAAAAAATACTGTATAATAAATATATGTTTATTATACATATTTTAGATATCTAATTATTATATCTAATTACATATTTGGTTTAATGATATCATTATGTTACCATCTTATTAACAAATTCCAAATTATGGTTTCACTTTTGGTAAAATCTGTGTTTGTTTTTTAATGTGTATTAGTTTGTTGTATTTTTTACCACATACATATCTGATTATTTCATAAATTTAAACCACTATATAAATTTAATTTATATTCAGAAGATATTTTTTTAAATTAATCTATTATATATCATTGAATATGTACCAGAATACACTGTTCAAGGTGATGGAGGTCGTACATAGGCATGAATGTTGTTTCCATTTTTCATGGTAATATTGAATGAAAAAAATCAATGGATATATATATATATATCATTATCGTATAATGTTTATGTCAAATATATCATATAAGATCACTAAACTGATACTTAATACATTACATGTATAGTGTGAATTAATCACAACACTTTGATAATGAAGTAGTCAGTAGTAAAAATTTACCCTATACCAATAGTTTAAAACTATTGGTATAGGATCTGAAACCATTATGATGGCTTATTAAAACTATTTATAGATTTATTGGTATGTGTTCTGTTGGGATATCCCTATATTGACGGTTTCTAAATAACCTTTAATATAGGATTTTTTTAGGTACCCAATACGAATAACTATAAGTGAACCATTAGTATATACATATGTAAATGGTTTTTAAATCATGGGCATAGTGTTCTATATATTATAATTGTACACCAAAGGTTTCCTATAAATAATTAGTATAAATGTATACCAATGGTTCAACAACCATACATATTTTGGTTCAGTATCACTATATACCAATGATTACATATATATCATTTGTATAAATATATACCAATGAATCTACAACCATGAATATTACTATTCAACCTAAATGTATACCAAAAGTTTAGAAAACCATTGGTATAGCCTCTTCTACCAATGCATAGCAGGACCTTCCATTCCAGTATATAATATCTGTTCACAAGAATTGTAGGCACAACAAGCCCTTCCAGTACAGTATCTCTACCTCTACCACTCTACAAAAACCTATAAAAATCAAACCACACATGTAGTTCCCCAACCCCGGAAGCCCAGATTTAGTGAATCAATTTAACACATTGGAATGATTACAAGGAATCAAATCTTCATGGAATAATTAGTTTACCATGCTTGGAAAATTTATTACATATAAGAACATTGCATTCATATTCATAACATAAAATACTGAATTGATAATGTTTTGAGAACACCATTATTCTATTTATTTACCCCTAAATATCATTCATATTACATTTCATGGTACCCTAGTAAAATATAAATATAATAAAGGGGTGAGATTAGATTCTCGGTAATGGTAAATTATACCAAAAAATCATTCATTAATAACTATTAACTTTTTATGAAATGTATAAAACTGAAACACCATCCTTTTAAGCACAAACAAGAACATAATATCGAAATAATAAATCCAAAATTAATAAAATTTAAATATTCAAATGGATATTCTAATAGTTGAATAATCACATGTAATATCAATAACTAATCTTATACTGAGGAAATACATAATTTTGGACATCCTAACTACACTGTCAAGGACTCATTCTAAAACCATAGCAAAACAGGTATAAACCCAAAAAATTTGATATCATGAGACCTACTGATGTATAGAGGGGGTATAGAGGTCCCTATATATCACATAATAAATACAATACATTCCTCATATAAATATGGTGAAACATAAACTATATAATAATTCATTTTAAAAACTAATATACGAAATATGAATGCTTTATCCATAATCAAATAATGGTATCTAAATAGCACATACAAAAAAAAGTGATTATAACCCATTCAATAAAACATGGAAAATGATATCATAAGAGATCAATATAAATTAAGAATAATTTCCCATAATGAATTTTTACGTAGATGAAAATACTACATAAAAAATCATTAAAATTTTCATGATACAATTACAATTTTTTCTTGGAAATCATTTATTCAAAGGTTGCACACTTATAAAAGAAGAAATTTAAAAAGATATTTTTGAATAAATATATCCCATACCACATTGATATGTTTAAAAGAAATTAAAATTTTAAATCATTTATTTCCATTTAAATAAATCCTTAAAAACATTTTGAATACATGGTCATTAACGTGAATGTTTTGGAAGACTACACATTTAAAACATTTAAAATGTTTTTTTAGTTAAAGATTACCATATATAGAACATTAAAAATATTACTTTTGAAATAATTGGACTGAAATTAGAAATAAAGAATAAAAATTATTCATAATCATTTATATATATATTTATAAATGAAAATGTATGATAATATCATGAATAATGAAATGGAGAAAAGATTTATTCTTTAAACATTCAAAGCATCCCACACCACTTAATATTAATAAAGAATCTTCAAATTAATATTTGAATAATTGGATGTTAAATTTATTCATGATATCAAATAAAATATGAGTTTTACATATACTACACAAAATAAATAGGTAGTGAACCCAAATTATATCACAGACAAATTAAATGTGACACAGAATTCCATTACCTTAGGTATAATAATCTATGTATGTGTCCAAAACTCATGTATAATGGTTTTAAACATATTATTAACTTCTAAAAGAACCATAATAATATCTATGATATCATATATGTTTAATTTATGACTATATATTACCCTTTTATTAACAATTATATGATAAAGCAACATTTTGGGTAATAACTGCTTTGTTTATCGTACTAGTTTTGGCTTGTAATTCCTGACCGTATTACATATATCATGATTTAATTAACTAAATAATTAAAAACTGATTTATATATCATATATATTTAGAATATAAATATATTTAATAAATAGATATATGAAATGGAATACATCATTCATGGATACGGTAGGTCGTACATATGCATGAACGTTGTTTCCATTTTCTTATCATATAACATGGAAGAAAGTAAATATGTATATATAAATAAACATGAATAATAATATTATATATTTAATACTTATTCATTATATATAATTTCATAATAATTCATTATTGGTTAATGTGGATGATGAATGTCATCTCGTCAGGGAGATGGTAAGCAGTACATATGCACAAGTGACGATACAATTTCCTTAACGGTAAAAGAGTAAATAAATGGATGGTTTGTTAATTAAAAAGAATAAATATAATTTCATATATATTATTTATAACCACTAAATTAATCATTATAAAAATTGAAATAATTTAGTGATAAATATAAATTACACCACGACGCGGAGATGGTAAGCCATATATACGCACGCATTGTGATATTATTTTTTATGTGATGGGTAAATGAAGGGATATATGTGTCCAAAAATCATAGTAACATATCATAATGTAGATAATTATGGAGGTATTACTTTATTATGAAGAAAATTTATTTGATCATATTAAGAATATAACTTTGAAATAGTGGTTAAAACAATTAACTCTTCTTCAAGTGTCTTTTTTTTTGAATTTCACAAGACACCTTAGGTTGGCTTTCTACCCAATGTATGGCCTATAAGATGAAGTGAGAAATTTATATATGAGAGGTGAAAAGGGTCAGGAGGAAACAGATGGATTTATATTTTTGGATAAATGAGAATGATAGGTTCATTTTTATAAGAGAGGGGAGGGGCACTTTAGGAAACACAAAAACTATAAATTTATTATAAAACAATTTTCGATTTCAAATTGATCAAAATTGAGTGTTTTAGAATTTAACATTAGGATGCATTTAAATTATATAAAAAAAATTTAAACATGTTATTATTTTTGTTTTAATACTTATCAGTTTGATTTACCCTTAATTATTAAATTTAATTTTAAATGTGCTAATAATATTTTAAATATTAAATGGTTGTAAATATTTAATTATACGGTGTTAATTGAAAAAATGGGAAAATAATGAATTTTTATACCTTATAATAATAACCGTCAATTTTTTAAAACATTTTTTTGTATTTTTAATTAATAATTTAAAATAATTGTTTATAAATTTTCAATTGTTTCAATTTTGATAGTATTCATTACATTGATTATAAATAAAATTCAAATAGAAATATAGACTCTAATAACCATTTAATAATCTTATATAATGTCTTATTCATCTAAATATTTTTTGGATCACCTCGATTTTGTAAAACTCTATTTATTTTAATATTTTAAAATAATTTATTTGATATTTCTATCAATAAAATAATGACCTACTCGCTACTTTGTCATTATTTATGGTAATTTTTTAGTCTCTAAACATTATAAATAAATTACTATTATGTATATAATTCTATTATATTTTCATATTCTTTTCATCATCAAATTTATCTCTAGGTTATCTCAATACTAAAATTGTTGAACTTATAATAAATAAGAGTGTGACACTATCACATTCTTTAATATTAATAATATCTATTTCAATTCCATGGATAATTATCCATTAAATGAATAAAAATAGATATTTATAATATAGTTAACATATACTAGTTATTGTTTCTTTGTAATTTATTTTTATGAATTTTATATTAATTAACAAAATATTATTTAAAATAGAATATCATTTATGTTAATTTTCACACTATTTCTTATTTGATTATTTTGAATCTTAACAACCTGATTGCATCGAAAAAACCAAAAAAAATAATTTCTAATGTGTAAAATTCATCCAAAATTTTTTTATGGCATACAATTTTTCTGATTTTTTTTCATTTTAATATTATTAATATAATATAATTTATTCTTTATCTAATTATTTGATTATTAAATCATTATTTTTTAACTATTTAATATTTATTTTTATTTTATAAAATGATAAATAAATTACCATAATGTAGATAACAATTTTATCTTTATAATGAATTTTTATAATTCACCATATCACTTATATAACCTTATATTAAAAATAATTTACATGTTAAAAACGAACATATAAAAAAATTGGATTTTCATTGAATATAATATTATTAATATATTATAGTCATCCAAGTGGCTCCAAGTAGTCCCCAAACAGACCTAAGGATTTTTTTGGTTGAACCACACTCATCAAATTAAATTCATTAAAGTGTTAGGAAAACTTTATAATAATATTATATTATTTTTACCTTTAATTGCCTTATTTACCTTTAACCATAGTAAATGAAATTATTAAAGTCAAAATTCCCCAAAAATTATTTTGATCCTATTGGACCTCATTTTCCATACTTATAACAACCATGTTGGCCTTGTTTTTTATATTCAATTCATAGAAGTGGTAAAATTATGTTTAATGTTAATCCTGCAAATGTGGCTAGAAAGTGGGTAAAATAGTCTTTCAAAAGATCAATAATTTTTTCCCTTGTTTTTTAAAAAAGTTGTTCCAATGACAAACATTTATTAATATATGTTTACATATATGTTATTGCTTTAAAATTTATTTTAAAAAAAATAATTATTTAAATTAAAAAGTCATTTATTAATAATAATACAATAATTTTCACTATTCATAAAAAAATGAAACTTTTTAGGAAAATAATAAAATTTCCCCTTAGGTAATATTTATATTCTGATTTTGAAAATGAATTTAATATTGAAAAATAAAATATTGAAATTTCATAATATGGTTAATATTATTCATTACACCTTTTTAAATGGCTAGTTTTGTAGATCATGGTGTGCAGGAACTCGATGGTACATGCAACGTAACCTATCATGTTTTTTAAAAAATATAACATACCCTGAAATCTCGAGGTGTTATATTCTCCCCTCCTTCAATAAATTACATCCTCATAATTTAAAATTTCACTTGGAAAAAAAAATATTGATAAAAAATACATTTTTGGAAACCAAATATCTATAATAGGGTTACTAAAATTTACTCTAAATTAAAGGAAAATGAAAATGTGATGGTCACCAAAAAATTTTCATTTCAAATTGGAGATCATTATTTGAAATTAGGCATACATACCAGGAGGAAAAATATAAATATTTATAGGGAGAGATTTATGTTATCAATTAGAAACAAGATTTTAATAAATGGAAAATTGAGACCCTCAAGGATATAAATTAATGATGATTTAAAATACCATTGGTTCAACAAAAATGAATATATTTGGATGAAATATTTTTTAAAATATTTTTCCTAACGTTAAGGAATTATTTTACTATCCAGATATGAAATAAAGAAATGTAACTTGATTTCATTTCCTGTAAAAACCATAATCTCATTATTTGGTATTTCTTTAATTTCTTTTCATTTCATCCCTTACACCTATAAATGAGTGCTCAAAACGATAATTTCATGCCTGAATAATTTTTGATAAATCATAAGACCCACATATATTTTACTCATCGTAAATGTTTACTAAAACCAAATAAAATATCCAACTGTATCAAATTAATCATACATTATCCTCAAGTAGTAATATCTAATGTTCATCATACTCTATTACAAACTTAAGACTCAACTAAAATACTCTCATCAAAATTAACATTACAATAAGGTCTTTAAAATTCCAAAATCAGCCTTATCATCATATTCCCTAAACCATGTAATATAGCTCTTTTTAGAAAATAAATTTATATCATCTAACACATTAATAAAATATTTTAGGCTTCCAAATACGTGATTAGGATTTATATACCTCAAAAGTCTTATTACCATAGATTCATTGATATAATAATTCATGAATCCAAATAAAAAATTACCTTAATCATTCAACTTCACTCCTAAACCATTAACTAAGTTTCAATATCTTATTCTTTACGAATTCAATTATCTCATTTCTCTTCTGTAGACTCTTCATTATCAGTAGTATGACCATTTCAAGTATAACCTTATTGATTAAAACTATTTACCATAATTGATAAAATAATTTGAAAACACTAATCATAGTGATGTATCCATAGAGAATAATTTATAGGATCCCTAAATTTTAGAATCTTCTTCTCAATACATTTGACGATATAACTAACCTAGGTTATCCATTACCTAATGAAAAGGATGATATAATATATATAGAATTATCTTAAATGTCATTCGTAGGGTTATGTTTTATAATCACTGATTTCTAAATCAATTTTCTATTTTTTTTTTGCAAAAATTTATTTAATACAAACTCCAACTATAAGACCTCAGAATAATGGAGATGGTTCATTATTTGAATGCACTAGAATGATTATATGAAATAATTTCTTGAAGGAAAGATAATTTTATTAGTCTTGGAAAATATATAATAAACATGATATTTACATTATAACTTATAATATAAAATAAAACATATATTTTTTTTGAAAACTCGATTGTTATATGTGATTAACCATGAATATAAATCATCATACACTTCTTGGAATCATGGGAAGATAAAAAAAGATAAATTTGGTGAGATTATATGGTTTATGAGGGTAAAAAATATAGAAAAATCATTTATAAATAATTATAAACATTTAAGGAAATGTAAAAAAAAATCCTTTTAAACAAAAACCATTACATAATATGGAAAGAATAAATTAATATAAATCTATTTTAATGTTCAAAAGGATATTATAATTGTTGAATAATCACATGTAATATCGATATCTAATATCATAATGATATAATTTATAATGGAGGACATCATAAATTCTATATCATAGTCTCATGGAAAGACCATAAATTAAAATGTAAAACCATAAAAAATTTTGTCTCATGAGAACTACTGATGCATCGAGGGGATATAGAGGGTCCCTCCCATAACATAATATGTAGAATAAATTCCTCATAAAAAAATGGTAAAACATAAAAAACACAATCATTTGTAATAAAAACTAGTATATGAAATATGAATATATTAACCATAAACAAATAATTGTATCTAAATGAAACATCCAGAATCAAACTGATCATAAACCATTAAATAAAACATGGACAATTCTATCATGACAGATTTTCCTCAATTAATAATAATATCCATAAAAATATGTTGAAATAAATTAAAATAATATATTAAAATTATTAAATATATCTTTATACAAATACCACTTTTACATTAAAATCAAATTTTTTCAAAAGATACACACCTTAATATAATAAATTTATAAATTTATTTTGGAATCAAAATTTCACACGCAACATTGATACATATTAATGGAATTAAAATTTTAAAACAATCATTTTCATTTAAATAAATCCTTAAAACCATTTTTAAAACTTGTACATTAATGGAAAATATATAGAAGAATAAATCATTAAACATTTAAAATGACGTTTTAGTTAAAGAATCATTTTCACAAAACATTAAAAATATTATTTTTAAAATTATCTAATGAAATTAAAATTTGAGTTAAAATATGATTTATAATATTATATATATATATAAATAAACATTTATGATAATATCAAGAATACTGAAACAGATAAACGATTAATTATTTAAACATTCAATGAATCCCAGACCGCATTGAATATTTAATTAATAACACAAATATTATACAATGAATCCTTAAATTCCATGAAGATAAATTTACTCTTGATATCATACATAATAGGGGTATTACATACATCACACAAAATAAATAGGTAGTTAACATCAATTATATATCACGAAAATTAAAAGTTAGACTGAATTCCCTTACCTTAGGTCGAATAAATTATATAAGTTGCTAAAACTATTATATAATGGTATTAAAAATATTATTAACTTTTAAAAGAATCCTAATAATATTTATAATATCATATATGAATCATTTATGACTTTATATTAATCATTTTTAACAATTCCCTGTCAAAGAAACGTGTCGGGTAATAACTGCGTTGTTTACGGTATATCTTTTGACTTGTTATTATTGATCTTATTACTTAGATAATGATTAAATAAAATAAATAATTTGAAACAATATTTATATATAATATATATTTATAATATAAATATATATAATAGATATATATATGAAATGGAATACACCATTTGTGGAGACGGTATGTCATACGTACGCATGAACATTGTTTCTATTTTTTATAAAAATAAATAGAAGTAATAAAATATCTATATATATATTATTCATGTAGAATTATTATTTCATATATTTCATTCATATTCATAATATATTTTTTTTATAATAATTCCTGAATGATTAGCGTGGAGGATGAATCTCATCGTGTCATGGAGATGGTAAGTCGTATGTACGCACGAGCGATAATATCATTTTTTAATGGTAAAGGGGTATAGAAATAGATGGTATGTTAATTATATGGAATAAATATCATGTAATATCTATTATATAAATCCATTATATTCATTATTATACCCATTAAAATAATTTAGTGATAAAAACAAATTACACTACTGTCTGGAGAGGGTAAGTTGTACATATGCAAGACTGGTGATATTATTTTTTTATAGGGTTGGTAAATGGACAAAATTGGTTTCCCATAATATTAATAAAATATAATTATATAGATAAAAAATTATTTATTACTTTATTATGGAAACAACATAATCATAGGAAGTAGAAAAAACCTTTAAAGTGTTGGTAAAACAGTTACTTATTCTTCGAGTGTCTCCTTTTGATTAGTACAAAAGGACTCCATTGGTTGGATTTCTATACAATGAATGGAATCTAGAATGAAGTGATAGAAGATTTTAGGATAAGTGGGAAGGGATTGACTAGAAAAATGGGATTTATATGTGTGAGTAAAAGAAAATATTAGGTGGCAATTTATAAGAGAGGGGATAGGCACTTTAAGAAACCCAAAAATTATTAATTTATTATAAAATGATTTTCAATTTCAAATAAAAAAGTATTTTTTTTATTTATAGTTCATTTGGATTATGGGTAGAAATCCAATATACCAATAAAATTTAGAAAAGTATTTATTTTATTTTAAAACATATCATTTTGATTTATCCTTATTTATACACTTCAATTTTAATTGTTTGTAATAATATTCTAAATATTATATGGTTTTAAATATTTAGTTATATGGTACGAATTGACCATAATTGGATAGTTAATTCTATTTTATACCTTATAATTATAGTTTTATGATTTTTAATGATTTTTATGATTGTTAAATAATTTAATAAAATGTTATTTTTATGAAATATCAATAGTTTCAATTTCAACACTATTCATTTCATTTTGACTTTAAATAAAATTACGACATATAAATAACATCAAACCAAACCATTTAATACACTGATAAAATGTCTTATTCACCTATAAAATTATTTTATCACCTCAATTATGTCAAATTGTATTTATTTTAATATTGTTAAAATTATTTATTCTATAATTCTATTAATAAAATAATTACTTATACATAATTGTGTCATTATATTTTTTAATTATATAGTCTCTAAAAATTATAAAAAAATTACTATGATGTAGATAATTATATTATATTTCATAGAATATTCATTATTGAATTTATCTCTAGATTATACCTATATTAAAATTATAGAACATATAAGAAATGAGAGTGTGACACTTTGTCATATTATTTAATTGTAATAATATCTTTGTCAATTTCAGGGTCATATATCCATTAAATGAAAAAAAAATATAAGTATGACATATGTATCATTATCCTAGTTATTTTTTCAAATTAAACTTTTTTACGAATTTTATATCATTTAATAAAAATCTATTTATTTTAAAATCTCATTTATGTCAATTTTGAAACTCTTTATTATTTTAATCTTTATAAAATCATAAAAACATCATTACGTCAAAACCAAACTACATTACCACTTCCATAATATGTCAATTTCAGCCAAAAATTTCTTGTATGGCTTAAAATCGTTAATATTTTATTTATTTAAAAATTTTCATATCATTTATTTGATTCTTCCATTAATAAACCAATTACCACATCATCAGTGTGTCACCATTTAATTAATTTATTTAATTGAAAAATGTATTTATAAATTTATTCAATTTAGGAAAAAAATTTGTATTTTTAATGACCACTTATAGTTGACCATATCCCTTATATAACCACATATTAAAGATATTTTACTTTTTAAAAACAAAAGTATAATAAAATTGGATTTTCTTTAAATAAAATGTTAGAAATATATTATAGTCCTCAAAGTGGCTTAAGTGCTAAAAAAATCGACCCAAGGATGATTTTGTTCGAAATAAAAATCATTAAATTAAATTAGGACATGTTTTAGGGTAACATTATTATATTATTATATTATGTTTACCTTTAATTATCATATTCATCATTACCTATGGTAAATAAAATTACTAATGTTACTATTCACCAAAAATCAGTTTGATCCTCTTAGACTAAATTTTTCATAATGATTATAAGAATGTATGTCCTGTTTAGAAGTTCAATTCACTAATGTTGTAAAATTATTTTAATGCAAGTCTTGTAAAGGTGGTTAGATGGCGGGGAAAAAAGACCTGAAAATGATCAATAAATTTTTATATTTAATTCTATTATAAAATAAGTTCCAATGTCCTAAATTGAATTAATATATGTATTATTTATCTTTTGTGACTTTAATAATAAATTTAAATTAAAATAAATATATAAATGAAAATGTTGGGTATTAACAACAATGTATAATTTTTCACTATTCATAAAAAATTGGAAGATTTCATAAAAATAAAAAAAACATCCTAATCTTATTTTGATTTTCCTAATTAAAAAATAATAACAATTTTTAAAAATAAAATATATATCTTTGAAAATATTTTTAATATTTTTTCTAACTCCATTTTAAATTCCTAATTTGATATATCATGGTGTGGTCAAACTCAGCGATGAGTGCAACGTAGTTAATGAATTTTCATTAAAAAGATAATGTACAGTGAAATATTATGGTGTTACCAGATAACATAACATTTTAGAAACTTAGTTTTTGTTCTCTTTGAGAAACATGAGTGTTTCTGATTTTGTATTTACTAGTTATAGATATACGAAACACACCCCACACAATCAGTCAATGAATTTGTGGTCTACTAAATAATTGAAATTTTACACATGGATTATGAACAAGAATCTTTAGAAGTTAATAATTGAAATGGAAAACTTAGTAACATATGCCACATTAGAATAACAGGAAAACTTCATTTTAAGATTATTTATAAGTGCTAGATGATATGAAATTTATGGATTATAATCATTGATCCATCAATACTTCTACATAAAGTATAACGAGAACAGTCATCTTTGAAAACAAATTTATATTTAGGAAATGTATATTAAAAATGATCCAAAACATCATATAGTTTGAAGGGATGAAAAATGATTACCCTCACAACCACATCCCTAATGATCTTGAGGTTTGTTATAAAATAAAAATAAATGGGGTGAAAAATGATGAGATATGACTATGATTGTTTTTATTATCATTTATGAAAAAAAAGTAATTAATTTTTGATCACCCATGTATAAGGTTTTTCCACTATCTCGCTTGAACTTTCATTGAGAATCATAAAGAATAACATCCCATCGTGAAGGCATAAATCCTATGAGTTGTTATTTTAAAAAATTCAAAAAAACTATAGAGGGAATACATATGAGCCATAAGGGAAACTAAAATAAATTTTATAGAAATTATCACACCATATAGTATCAATTTTTATGCTTATTAAGACCTTATACATTGGCTTTCAAAAAAAAGCATGTGTATTGTTTGACTCAGTATCTTTAGAATAACTTGAGAGTAATGAAAAATTAAATATTAAGCCATGTTAGATTATATATTTGAAAATTATATTAATATCAATGGGAAATAGGACCAAATATTTGATGAGTTAATCAATTATATGAGATTCCCAATTTGGTCTCTAAAAGGGATGTGACATTAAATAATATATACGTTTGTATAAAAAATCAACATCCAATAAACTACCATGGCCAAAAATATTCCTATAATACTATATTTATTGACTTTCATATCTCTAATAATATTTTTCAGATGCAATTGAATATAACCATATGGGTAAGGTGAGTTTTATTGGGTAAAACTAGCAATAAATCTATTTCTAAAATCAAATTGGATAATAATTGAGGTTGACGTGTCAAAATAATTGTTGGAGACACTACGATAGGGAAAACACCAACAATATTTATGGTTTTTTACATATCACTAATGGAATAAAGAAAAGGGTCCATTTAGATATAAACATCATGATTTGCAATAGTATTTTATGATGAAATTACAATAACAATTTCATTTATAATCGTAAGAAGAATATCCATATTTTAAGGAATTGGTTTTGGATTATATTAAGTATATTGACCAGTGTCACTGTCAAGTATATAAAACAAATTAGGAAGTAACATAATGATATAAGGGCTAGTGTCAACTTGATACTCTTAAATGTGTTGAAAAAGATAAGAAATCATAGTCTCACTACGGTTTCTTTCTAGATCATATAGAAATATGTAATGTATAGGATTTGTATTTAGAAGAATTTTTGGAAATGTTCAATAATTTAATATTCCCTGTTGATTTTATCATCCTAGAGATAGAAAGCGGTAGGGTTCTTAATAATTATTGGACACTATTTTTTAATATAGAGGAAATGTCTCATTAATTTTAATCTAGTATGATTTATTTTATATGTAATAGATGATCATGTCCAATTTGATTTTATTAATGCAGAGAAATAAGAGGATAAACCTAAATATTTTCATTTAATTTCCACTATTGAATAAGGATATAGATAACTATAGATATAACTTAAATAAGTTCAAGAGATTATGTAGATAACAGAAAAAGTAGAGGAAAATAATAAATGTAGATGGTAGTTAAGAGATAGAGTTGGAATATTGATGTGTAGAAATGGAACAAATTTTTAGGGCATATTTTTAGAGATGGATCCCTTGATCAGAAATCCCTAAAGATGGACAAAACATTACTAGTTCTAGGTTCAGCAGAAGAACTTTACCAGGTATATATTGACCTAGTAATGTTTAGATTTGATAGATCATTCAAATATTTTCTATTATATAAATTCCATTAACAATGAAAATTTCAATAAAATATATTTGTAACGAAGTTCCTGAGAACCAAAATATGATATTTTCACATTAAATTTATAGTTATTTTATGTAGATAGAAAGAAATAATACCTCATATTATTTTCAATTATTAATAAAATGACAACAAAACAATAATTTGTATGGATTTTATCTTCTAATGGATTTATTTTCTTCCCTTTCACATTTTATTCTTGCGAGTACCACCTCTTGATCTTTGAATCTACTAATACATTTTGGGTGTTTTGGGATAATTTTTCAACCCCTATATCAATCCTTGAGAAAATTTAATAAGTTTCCTTGATTTGGTAATTCGTTTTTGGAGAATCTCTCAAATATGTCCTCACATGATGATATTTTATCTTATATACAATAAAGATGTTATAAAATCATCATTATTTTATATTCATTCTCAAAATAATTACGAAGATGTTCCCAATCCCTCCCCAATTAATACATGATTCCATGTACATCATAGGGTTCATATATATAAATTACCCAGTCATACTGTAATATAGAAATGACTGGTATGGATTAAGGTGGATGGGTTATGCCCATGGGTTGGGATAAGTGCCGACAATCATGGAATCTCCACAAGGGAACAATTTAACCAAAAACAATTAATTAAAATGGTAGAAAAATATAATTTAAATTTCAGCAAGACACATCCATACATCAGATGTCAATAGTAAATGAAAAGATAATAAATAGAATAAAAATTGTATAATGGTAGGAATAAGTAAAACACTCTAATTAATCTATACACCACCCCAATATGCCTCCCCAACTAAGTAAACCATGTAGACACCTCTGGTGCCCTTATCACACCCTTGGTAGAATTTAACTAGACTATATCCATAGAAATAGATAAAAGGCCTTAATAAATGATTTGATAAAGGAAAAAAATAAAAACTAAACTAAAAAAAATTTCTCAAGGGACTATACAACACACCACCCTCCATGTATGAACATCAATACCCCATGGGTAAAATAATGTTTCTACATTAAAGGGGGAAATATATCCAGGTTCCAAAATGAGACTTTCAAATAAAACATTCATATTAATTTACAATTACTCTTCATATTATTGTTATATAATTATTTTCGATCAAGCTTCAGTATAGTATGGTATTCATTGATAAAAGTTACTTTTAGAAATTTTCATTAGATTTAGTTTGTCTTGTTTTTTTATACTAGTTTCGAAATTTTCAATAATTTTGGTTCTAAATGATTTAATTTGATTAGATTTGGTTCATATTGGTTGGTTTAGTTCTATTTAGTTCTTGTCAGTTGTGATCATATAGGTTTTAATTCATTATATTTTTTCCAATTCGATTTCTAATGTGTAATATCCTATTAGTTGATGTTATATTAGTTTCATGAGGTAAAATTTAGCTTCATTAATTTTATATATCTTTGAATTCAATTTTCATGATTTTTATTATTGTCTTTCAATTCTGGTTGATCGGATATACATTTATACTACTATGGTTTTGTTATTTTTTTAATTTTTAATAAATATTTCATTCTATTTTTTTATTTGGATTTATTATATCAATTGGGGGTTTAGTTTTTTACAAATTATTTATTTAAAATCATTTTTAGTGACACTTCATAATCTTATATAGTTTTTTTCTTATGGTTCATCATGGTTTTTTATGTTTGATGTAATCATAATTTCGGTAGGTTATGGGAGGTCTAATTAAGGCATCTGAGGGATTATTTTAAACTATTATGACCTAAAAAGAATTGACATGTTGATTATTTACCATATATAAAAATGTATAGTGTTCCCTTTCATTATATGGATGAACTGATGAAACATATCACCTTTGATGAGATGGGGTATCTATAGAGGTACTATATAAATGTTTATGTCAAAGTATAGATTTCGGCGTGTGGTTAAACATGATCATCATGTTGTATAATCTAAAGTATAATAAATTTTTTGAATGCTAGTTTTTTTATATGTGATTGGGATATATTTTGACTATAGTAACCAAGATTTATAGGGCATATATATTTCGTGTAGAGTATTACTATTCCCTTGAATTATTGAGTGAGTTTCATAGGACTGTTTTTAAGTTATGTCCATATGGGCTAATGTGTAATGGTTTTCATGTAATGTAGGATTGTTGGTGTGTTTCTATTGATTAAATAATGACATCGGATGTATTATGGTTTAAAAAATTCATATAGTACCTTTATAGTATAATTGACATGATTGGTAAATTATGGGGAATATAGAGGTTGGTTTGTTTTATAGGATTGAGAAGTTGGTGACTATGGTATATCAATAAATATCATAATACAAGAATGTGTGTTATATATTTTTCATATATGGACATTAGGTTTATTATTTGGTCAATTTCCTTTAGAAAAATTCACTTCCAAGGGTAATCGATGAAATATAGTTATACTGAATAGTCCATGTATACCCCAAAATTTAATGAATGATAAATGTCATGAATAGAGTGATATAACCACTATAATAAATGATATTATTTACAACAGACTAGGTATTTTACAAGAAACTATTGATCATTGTTAGACCATTATGAGATTCATGGGTGTAGCTTTGTGTGGATGGATAATTTTGATTGACCGCAGACATCGACTCTTAAATATTAATGTCATAGAGTAGGTAATTATATGGATGTAACTTCATTAAACACATTATGACATGAAAATAAAATAATATTATAATTAAATAGCACATAAGGATATCAAGGTTTAATGGGAAAAATTAATAGTGGTTTCTTTATATTTTTTTCCTGTGTAATTCATTGTTTCATGGTATATTTGGAGTTGAATAAATTTTTTGGATGTGATTACTGAATAATTTATATTAGATATATATAAATTTAAAATAAAATAATTATATCCAGATAAATAATAGCTATGGAATGGTTTTATCTATTATAGTAATGAGAAAAAATAGTTGCATCAGATCCAAGTGGAGGTTTGGCTCACTGGAGATGTGAAATAGTGTTTCTTGAGAATGAAAATTCATATATTGATGTGTATTGAAAGCCTCATGTTGAATAGTATTGGTGGGATATGAAAAATAATGTAACTAAATGAAATATGAACAAATTAATTTAAATGATTGTAATTTGGACAATGGGTGGAATTGTTTTTCATTTTATAGGATTCTTAAATAGATATTTTTGTGGAAGAAATATAGGTATAAAAGACGTAGTTTAATATTTAGGATATTATGGAGTTAAAATAAATTATGTGGGATACAAAAAACACAATGGAATAAAAATAGGATACTATTGGGAGTCTGTTATGTTTATAGTATAATTTTTCAACAAACCATTATCCAAAGAGATCAATGATAGATAATCAGGATCTATCCAGGCGACCACCTATAATATAGGGAAAATTCCCAACTCCTAATTTATTTGGGGGTTAATAGTAATATATGGGAAAATTTTCAGAAATTATTAGGTCTTTTGTTATTTCTCTATATTTCTACAAGCATTAGCTACTCCCCATTTATTTTCCCTCTTCCCCCTTTATCTTGGACTCCCCCTACACTACACATACATAATCCATTTGATGAAATTTATACTTTTATAATATATATGAAACACGTCTAAGATATGACCTAATATGCTTATAATTATTTTAATCATCCAGAATGTGCTATAGATATATTTTCTAATTAGTGAATTATTGAAGCATTCATTGAAAACTCTAAAATGACAATAAAATGGTCAGTGAATGTTTATGAGTTAAGACATAGTGTTATAATGTAGGTGGGTAATAACATATTGTGAATTTTATTATTTATTTTATGTGTGATTTGGTTTATTATATTTGTGTTAGGGAAAGGGGACCTGAATGGCCACCAAGAGGGTTTTAATTTGAGTGATAGATTAGGTAGACAATATTAGAATGGAAATAGTAATTCCAAACATTGTTGGTTAATTTTAGTAATAATGTATATATGGTTTACCATGTAATTTTTTTGGTTAAAATATATGATGAACAATAAATGGATGATTAGGATTGATATTAAACATAAGAGATCTAGGATGGTCACTTTTGAGCTAATTAGAGGGGCCCAAGAAGTGTACACCTTGTGATGTTCGGATTAGTCATAGGTTCACTTTTTGGGTTTTTTTAGAAAAGGAGTGAAGAAATTATATAGAATGTGAAATATATTTCAGAAAACAATTAGGATTTTAGAATGGAATTAACTAGGAAAATTGTTTTGAAGTTTAGTGTAATAATGTGATGATACCATATTGAATAATACTAGTGGGTTAACATATTGAAGATGGTTTATCAAAACAACAAGTTTTAAAAAGTTTTGTGAGAAATAGAATTACTAATTATTTGATCAACAATTTTATATCAATGTTGCATAATAGTTTTATAAAGGTACTATGTTACTAAATGTGAGATATAATTAATGCATAATTAGATGAATTATATATTTATCTATGTTTAACATAGTTAATCTCATTACTGGTGACCCTAAACATGAAAAAAATTATTAAGATGAATATAGATAAAATAATTACTACCAATAATTATATTGGAAAAAACCAAGTTAAATATAATCAAACATACAAGAATGATAACATGAAATAGTAGGTTACGTTGAATTCAGATTCAATGTATACAAAGACATCAATTCATAAACATGTAATAATGAAATTGTATTTTGAAACATATATAGTGTATCATAATTTCATTTATAAAAAATATAATTGAAACAAACAATATATTAAAATAAATCAAAAAATCATTCATTTTTTGTACATTGGGTTTTCAATATTAAATAAGTATATATAAGAGCTATTAATTATGTAGATACCAAATTTTGGTTATATTCCTATACATTTCATTTATATACTAGAGTAGATAAGATTACTAATAGATGAAGGACATGCCCATTTATTCGTGTACATTTTAGTAAATGGGATAGATATTAAATAAATGAAGTATTAAAAAAATGGCAGTTAATGACTTATTAGCTATCATATCTAGAATAATAAATTGTCAGGTCCTCCATTAAAATTAATAAACATCAACAACACCTTGTATTTAAAAATTTGATAGTGATTAATAGTAAGCATTTCATTAAATATGGTTTTATAATTTTATACTGTATTAAATGGTAGTGTATTATAGTAGATAGTATTAAATGAAAGTGTATAATAGTAAACATTGAAAAAATGATAGTGTATAATAGTAGACATTATTAAATTAATTTTTTTTACATAAGACGTTAAAAAATCATAGTAAATTATAATATATAGTATTAAATGATAGTTTATAATATTACAACTATAGAATGCATTCATTTAACAAAATGAAACATTCAAGACGTTATAGTATTTATGATAAATATATTAGCATATTTTTTTTCATTAAAACAGTCCCTTGATGATGCTTATAGTGAGTCTATTTGATGTAGGAAGACATAAATTGTTTTCATATCATTAATCAAATGGGATATCATAGCCCAAAAAAATAATATAATGTATAGAAATTAAAATACTTTGAAAATAACTTTCAAATTTGAAATATGCACAAGGGTTGAAACTATATTTTTTACAAATATAAATAAAAAAACATTTCTACTATTATCGGTTAGAGTCACCAACTAGCTAATGAAATATAAAAACCCTAACTATCTCATTATATGTATAATTATCAGGAAAAATAGGTAAAGGGTACAAGATTCACATGGGTTTTTTGAAGAACAAATACACTTCAAATAATAACATAAATTAAAAAACGAGCCCTTAAATACATAAAAATCAAAATTCTAAGATACATTACCCATTTCATTAAATAATTTAAAATATAATTTCATGGAACTCTTTAAATTTATCCATTTCAAAACATATTTAATAACATTAAAAGCACCTTGATTATCCAAAAAAGTGTGAATTGAACATTTATCCTAAATAACCACGGTTTCGAAAAGAACATATATCCCAATTGTATGTGAAAAAAGTTGTGATACCTAAAAATAACAAATGTTCCCCATAAAAAGTATAAGAATTGTTAAAGAGAAACTGATTTGAAGGATAATTTCTTTGAGATATAGATCTCAATATAAATTACAATGGTGAAATATTAACATGAGTGAACTCAATTTTTGGTATAAATATTAAAAATTTACACACACAATAATGATCATGGGTATCATCCCATCCTATCATATGGGTGTCTCATCATGAAAAATATTCATTTTTCTAAATTCTACATAATGGTAAATTATATATAAAAACATATTAATTAATTAACTTAAATGGAAATAGAAATTATTAACTACTAAAATCATTTTCAAATTATCAAAAACATAAATAAAAAATGTAAATATTATATGTTAAATAATCTTATTTTTTAAACTATACTTGTTGTTTTAAACCGTCCTTAATAGTTAACATGTTTTGACAATCATATATAGGACTAGATTAGTCACCTATATAAATAATTTTTAACGAAATATTATATTTAATTCCATAAAAATATATCAATATATCATTTTCAAAATTAAACTAAAATAATTATTCAATGTGTTAGTTAAATAAAAAAAGTTTATCATGATATTTCAATATATACAGTTCTTTAATTTCTTAATAACAATTCATATAAACCATGGTAAATCAATATTTATCAACATGAATTATTTTTGAAATGAATATATCCAAAAAAACATATATATTTTCATAAAAATTGAGCTTGAGAGGTATAGAATTAGAAAATCCTACCTCGAATCAATGACACATGAAACACAATTCATTTCCTCTAATGGTGGATCTCCTAACAATAAACAAGATACTACAATGAATAATAAAATCCAAATAAACCAAAAATATATGGTTAACTCCTTGAACTAGGGTTTAAGAAAAAAAATATAATATGGAAGAAGAAACATGCAAGTAAATAGGGAAAATGAACTAAAGACCAAAAATTGGTGAGGCAAATGGTTTTGGATTTGAGTGTTAACAAGAACGACGAAAGATGAAGCTAGAACCAAAGAATCAAATGTAAGAAGAGTTTCAGGATTGGTTTTTATCTTTGGGTGGGATGATGGTGATGGATGTCAGAGGAATCAGGGGAGAAGAGGGTTTTTGGGGATAAGATAGGGTTCATGCTAGGGATAATCACAATGGATAATCGGGGGGGGAAGAGTGTTTGCATGGGAGAGGAGAGTGTTCGGGGTAGAGGCATGCAAGTATGAGACCGACTAAATTGAAATTTTGTGGATGATATTAATAGGGTTTATTTAAACCCATATTGATTGTTATGCCTAGAACATATATCCCAATGTTCATTTTAAATCTTTGGTATATTTTTGTGGGTATAGACCCATTTTTCAGTAGTGAGTCCACACTTCCCCAAGTGAAATTATCATATTTTCATAAATTCTAAATGAAACAGGTATGATTTATATAATAAATAAAAAATTATAAATAAATCATAAATGTCATATGTTTAGTATAAAAATAAAGTTTTCTTCATAATTCAAAATCATGAGATGTATCAACGGTAAAACAAACAACATCATTCTGTGAGGCGGTATTTAACTGTAAATAAGAATGGAATGTTCATTACCCATTTGATAGAAGTTTATGTATATGATGGTATAAATTTTATAATAAAACATTCCTAGTATAATGATGATACTGGATTTTTTTTAACATTAAATAATTGTAACACCCCATGATTTTGAAAATAAATATTTAATGCCTCTTATAATATATCCATTGAACACAACATTGCCTCAATTGTGTTTGAAATTTCAAATAACGGTCATCTAGAGTTGTGACCAGTAAGTCATTTAGAGTCTGATAGAACAAACATCTTTTCTATTGAATAGTAACATACCCATATAAATATTAATATTAATAATAATATGACCATTATTAATTGTAAATAAAATTATTATTTATTTTCTTATGAAAATAAGATAATGATATCTTAATTAATTTTTAAATGTGAAATGAAACTAATGGCTCCATAAAATTGTTATTTTTGCAATTAATTATGACTTTATTTAAAAATTAAATTAATAATATTTAGAAAATTAATTTTGAAAAATGGAGTTTATTTTTGATTTCTACATGTAGAAAAATGGGTGGGGTAAATTTTAGGGATTTTTCTGAAATTCTAGAATTTTTTATAAATAATGAAATACGATAAAATAACATATATGAAAATTATCAGTTAAATAAACTATTCAAGACATCACAAGTGATGAAAGGCCACATGGTTTGAACTCACATGCATGTATTACTATTAGGTGTCAATTGAAAAAATACTATTGGTTTTCATGAGGGAAATAATAAAATAATGAATTAAATATTCAAAAATTACCCCTCTCCTCCACTATAAAAATCCCTCACCACTCCCTCCTCTATTCACTCCTCTAAGCCTTGAATATCCTCAATATTTTTCCCATATACCCTTCCCTAGTCACTCCCCATGACTAATAATCTATTTTTCTTTCCAAAATACCAAAATCCCTTCCCTTAAAGAGGTTCTTGAAGAAGTTATTTCAAGAGGTAATGCACCTTTCCTTTTCTTTGAGTTTCATTTGAATTTATCATCTTTTTTTATACAATCCTCACCTCCTATGACCAAATGAACATGATAAATCCAGTATCATCTATATACGATATTTATATCATGTTACTTGAATAACCATCTTCAATATTCTTACTTCCTCCCTTTTATTTTTTATAAACAAAATCAACGTCCATGAGGTTCTAATTTATAATCTTCGTGAACGACAGAGTTTCGTTCTTCAAATAATTCCTTCATTACTGGTCATGAAACCATATTTATGGTTAAAACAGACTAAAATATATTTATTAAAACCTAATTAATTTTAATGAAATAGTATATGTATTTATTATTAATTTATTTGAAAAAACTAGTTCATTATATTCAAAATACCGCCAAATAATCGAAGGGATTGTCATTTGAAGATTCATACTCATTCCATGTAACAAAGTGATATATATTGCTGTTAAAAAATCTGGATGTTAATAAATAATATGTAATTCCAATTCTGTTGATTTACAGCCATTCCACATGAACATAATTACTTAAAAACAAGTGACCCAATTACGAAAATAATGAAAACAAACACTCCAGAATAACAAACTTCAATATAATAAGTTATAAATAAAAACATAAATGAACTAAAAATAATTATTATAAAATAAATACAAGTCTATTCGGTTCTTAAATAAGTTATTTATATGTATAATTTCATATTCAAGGACCTTATGTTCAAAAGGTGAACACATTCGGATTTAAGGTAAGGGTTTTTCACCTGAAATTCCATTTCCATTCGGGTTATTTTCCTTATCTAAATTACCTCAATGAAATTATAATATATTATTGTATACTCATCATAAATTTTGTGTGAGTGTACTATATATGTAAAAAACCTGTAGTACTTCTATATTTTATGGTTATTTACATTCTTTAAAAGGATCTTTTAATATTTTTCTGAAATACAATCCCGATTCAAGGGAATATGTCAATTTCTTACATATATTCACGGGCAATCTCTAATATGTTTTTTGAAAACATAATATATATTAAATCAATAATTTGGTTTTTTATATAATATCTTACTTAACTTCTGGTATTATACAATTATTTTTCCTAAACAACTCTTCTTTTCAATGTAAATGAGTTTTTATTTCAACAATTACTCGAAGATTTTATAAGATTATCATCCTCTATTTCAAAAAATTTGTTGATTCTTATGTAATATTTTTATTATAATTCCATATTATCATATACAATATTCAACTTAATGTTTTATTGTTATTTTGGATATTTATGTGCTATCTTTAAACCATTCATCAGTTTACTTCGAATGGTTAGTGTTTTGGATTGCTATTCGGGGAAAGATATTTACAATTAATATATTAATGTGTATCTAGTTTATGTTTATCCCCATTAATATGAGGAATGGATTGGACATAGTAAGTGTCGAGTGGGGCCCGCTCTATCCCCTCAGTGCATTGGTAGGTCTCATGATACAAACTATAGTCTTAGCACAAGGCCTTGAGAAAATGATTATTTATGGTATTAGCACGAGGCCTTGACGGTAAATATATTTTGTCCATCATTTTTCATTCCCTCACTATGAATATAGTATTGATTGTTCATGTGTTTATTAGACTAATAGAATACCCATGATTTTTCTATGTTATGTAAATATTTTCTCAGCTCATATTTCTGCCATAATATGTTCAAGTTTATTCTTAAAGGCATGTATTTTCAATTATTTTCCATATCTAATGTTTATGTTTCCTTCCGCTATATTGGTGACCCTTACTAAGAATTTTATATGACCCCTTTATTATGTTTCATTTTATATGGGAAAGAAGAATTCTATTATAAATGACATGTTGAAATAACCTAGGACTTATAGAAGTTGTTTAAGGAGTTTCAACGTTGTTTTTCAGTTCATGTTGTAATGATGAACTTATGTATGTATTATGTTTCCAATAATAATAAATTACTTAGTCCTTTTGGATGCTTATTCCTTGTTTTTATGCCAATATAATCAATAAGGCACTGGATTCAGGTAACTGGGGTCGGGTCCTTACAGTTGGTATTAGAGTATGTTTATTAGAAACATGGAAACTAGATTTAGAATATATATAATTAGGGAAGAGTACCTAAGTTAGTATTTGAGTATATACATACAGTAACGTTCTAGTATTTGGGTAATGAATAGATTATGTGTATCTTTGAAGCAATACATCCTTTCCTGGAAATGAGAAGGTAGAGGCGGCTCTGGTACAGATGTATCAATGGGTAAAACCTGAAAACACTGCTCTGAGCTAGACTCGAACGAGAACTAGTGCACAACAATGGTCCTTGCTACACTCTTGTTTATGACACTCCTAGGGGATATGCTTTGGATAATTCACATTATCTTTACACGCCACTATGAAGGATTGAAATGTAAAATTTTCCTCAATGAAACCATTTTTGAATATGGGATTATCCACGTGTAGAATCCGAATTTTTGATAAGTATTTTTTTAAGTTAAGATAATACATTATGATTCATAACCTAATCTAGTGTGTGGAATTATCTAGAGATGGCGCCAAGTTGAAGGATTGGAAAATGCAATAACACATGTGTTCCTTATAAAAATTTCCCTCTAATGCAAGATAATGATGTTGGCTCTAGTGTTGTGCAACACATAACTATACTATGAAATATTTCTCAGGTTATGAATAATAACCTTACTTATATGGAGCATCTGGATCCACCACGTGGAGGAGCTATGTTAGATCGCTTTATGCGACAACAACCTCCATCATTCAATGGAACTACAAACCCGTTCGTAGAAGAGCAGTGGATATGTTCCCCTGAGAAGATACTTCTCGCATTGGGATGTAACGAAAGAGAGAAGGTTGTCATAGCTGTTTATCGTCTAATGGGTGATGCGGATCGGGTGTGGTTCATAGTCTAAAATACAATGGAGGAGGAAGAAATAGAAGAGATGGAATGAAGATATTTTAAGGAATTATTGTTAGAAAAGTTTTTACCTCATGAACAACAAGCAGATATGGAGAGGCAATTCTTGAATCTGAGGTAGAAGGAGGATGAAAATGTTTCGAAGTATGAAGCCAATTTTACAAGGATAGAAATTCATGATGAGGACTACATACACAATCCCAAGAGAAAAATTTATCGATTCTTTGAGGTTTTAAAACCATTCTTCATAAGGGATCTTTTCTCCCAAATATTTGAATCATATGAAGATATAGTCTCAAGTGCTATCAAGATAGACAATGAATTCTCTAAGTCTTATGAATTTAAAGGAATGAAAGTGAAAAAGAGGGAATCTGACAACTCTGGGAAAGGAAATAAGGAAATGGGGAATAAGGTAAGAGTTGAATTTCTATTATGAAATAATTGTGGGAAGAAACACCCTAGCACTTGCCTGAAGGGAATGAGAGTCTGTTACAAGTGCGGAGAAAAAGGCCACCTATCGAGGGATTGTAAGGGGATGAAAGAAGCTACCAATGTTATGTGCTAAAATTGCTGGTAGATGGGACGTTATGCACATTAATGTCCTAAGAATTAGGTAAATGTTCCCCAATGAAGGCGAAGGGAGCAAGGCCATGCTTATGCAGTTACAACTATGGAGGTTGAAGTTCCTAAATAAGTGGTGGAAAGTACATTGATTGTTTCATCCAACATAGACAATAATTTATTTGATTCTAGATCATCAAATACATTTATATCTCCCAAATTTTCCAAGAAAATTAGATATGTCCAATTTGAATTAATATAGGAGTTATTAGTCAAAACTCCTAGTGGATGTATCATTGCAACAAAGGAGTGTCGATTAGTCCCCATTATTACACAAAAACGTTCATTAGTTTCTAACCTTATCATCATACTAATGGTTGAATATGATATAATTCTTGGTATGGATTGGCTCTCAAATTATGAGGTTAAGATCTATTGTAATAAAAAGGAAGTTACAATTTTTGAGAATGGGGTAGAATCCCATATTTTTAGTGTTTAAACCTCACCATCTGATTCTCATCTAGATCTACCCCAGTAGCTCTACTGTATTCAATTATTGTGGAGGAAGGGAATAAAACAAATATGGGTGAGGAGAAGAATGTACAGATAGAAGATGTACTTATTGTGCAAGAATATACTGATGTCTTTCCAAAGGATTTACCTGGACATCCTCCAGAGCAAGAAATTGAGTTTTCCATTGACTTAATTCCTATTTCAAGTCCCATATTAAAGACCCCTTATAGAATGGCCACTATGGAGTTAGTGGAGGTAAATAAACAACTAGAGGAATTGAGTGATAAAGGATTTATTCACTACATTGTTTCACCATGGGGAGCCCCGGTTATTTTTGTTAAGATGAAAGACGGGTCTATGAGGTTATGAAATGATTACAAGGAAATACTTGATGTCACAATAAAGAATCTGTATCCTCTACAATGAATTGATGATTTATTCGATCAAATTCATGGAGCCCAATATTTTTCGAAGATTGATCTTTGATCTAGATATCATTAGTTACTTGTGAGGAATGAAGACATTAAAAAATTGCATTCCAAACTTGGTACGTGCATTATGAGTTTACAGTATTGCCATTTGGACTAACTAATGAACCATCCATTTTCATGGATTTGATTAATCAAGTTTTCAGGTAATATCTTGATGACATTGTGGTGGTGTTTATTTAGGATATATGAGTGTACTCTAAATGCTATTAATAACATGAAAATCACTTGTGCATTATTCTGAAGACTCTGAGGATAAATAAATTATATGGGATGTTTAGAAAGTGTGATTTTTTTCTCCAATCAGTTTCCTTTTTAGGTCACATTGTCTCTATGGATGGAATATCTATAGATCAGGCAAAGACAAAGGCTTTGTAAGATTGGCCTACTCCAACGAACGTAACTGAGGTATGTAATTTTATTGGTTTAGAAGGTTATTATCGGTGTTTCGTTTAGAACATCGCTTGCTTAACCAACCCTATGACCAAGCTCACAATAAAAGGGGTTATGTTCGTATGGAAAAAGGAATGTGAAAAATGTTTTGAATAATTGAAGAGGAGGTTAGTGAAAAAGAAAGGACTTGGTTGTGTCCTTATAAAGAATGATCAAGTGATTTTCTATGCATCTAGACAGCTAAAAATTCATGACCAAAACAATCCAATGAATGATCTTGAGTTAACAGTGGTAATATATTCTTTGAGTATTTTTAGACATTACTTGTATGGAAAAAAATGTGAGATATATACATATCATAATATTTTGAAATATATATTCTCACAGAAATAACTCAACATGAGAAAAAGGAGATGGATTGAGCGACTTAAAAACTATGATTGCACAATACAATACCACCCAAGGAAGAAAATAAGGTAGGAGATTCTTTGAGCATAAAGGATCATGGAGTTCTGAACAAGATGATGGTTGAAAGGGATCCTTTGTTCATGGATCTAGTAAAGATCGATATGTGAATTATCAAGGAAGGTAACACATCACTAATTTTTAAAATGTTTTTCCAACCATATTGACTGTGGAGGAAAAAACATTCTCCGGATCATGATGAGGAGTTTCAAAATAAAACTAAAGCTATAAATAATGTGAAGTTGACTGAATTCGCATATGAAGGTGGCATTTTGAAATTTGGGAAGAGGATTTGTGTTCCCCTATTCCTGAGTAGAAGATAGAACTATTGGATGATGCACATAGCTTTAATTTCTCTATACACCATGGTAGCACAAAAATGTATCGAGATCTCTGAGAAAATATTTTGTGGGAAAATACGAAAAGAGAGATTGCAGATTATATATCAGAGTGCCTAGTATGTCAATAAGTCATGGCTGAGAGGAAAAAGTCTAAGGGGATGATGAAACCACTACCCATAACAACATGGAAGTGGGAGAACATTACCATGGACATTATCATTGGACTCCCAAGGACATCTAGAGGAAACATTGCTATATGGGTCATTGTGGATATTCTAACAAAGACAGATTACTTCATCGCAATTCGAGAGGACTTATCATTCAATAAAATAGCATGGATTCACATCAGAGATGTGGTAAGGCTACATGGAGTTCCACTATCTATTGTATCCAACTGTGATCCAAGATTCACCTAAATGTTCTGGAAAAGTCTCCAACATGCTCTAAGCACTGAACTGAACTTCATTACGTCCTATCATCCACAAACTAATGGCCAATCTGAGCAGACTATTTAGACACCAGAATACATGTTGAGATCATTTTCTATGGTATCAAAGGAGGATAAGACCAACATCTTCCACTGGTTGAATTCTCCTACAAAAACAGTTTCCACTCGAGCATCCGAATGTCACCATATGAAGCCCTTTATGGGAAAGGTGTAGAATACTATCATTTTTGGATGATGTCAGTGAGTGAAAGCTGCTAAGAGTAGAATTGGTTGAAGAAATGGTTGATAAGATGACAACCATTCAACATCATATCAAGGCAGCCCAATGTTGATAGAAGATCTATGCGGATAACCATCGACAAGACCTTAAATTCATATTTGGAGACCTGGTATTTCTACACATATCTCCATGGAAGAAGGTCATGAGGTTTGTGAAAAAAGGAAAGATAGGTCCCAGGTATATCAGCCCCTTTGAGATCCTCGATCGAGTTGGAGTTGTGGCCTATAGACTTGTAACACCCCAAGATTTCATAGTATGTTATTTCATTAAAGTAATTCAATAACCTGCAATACACACAACATCAAGTTTTAGCACACCATGAATTACCAAACTAGCCGTTGAAAAGAAGTTTTGACTAGTATAAACTAAATTTAGAACTTTTTATAATTATTATAATTTTAGAATCCATATTACGACTTTCTTAGACATAATATAAGAACAAATACATTTTTTCAGATAAAAGAAGTATTTTTAAAAAAATGAAAATTTGCCGCCTTTTAATTGTGAAGCCTTTTTTAATCCAATATTTGAAACTTTTTTATATTCAATTTGACAAAATAAACTTTTTCATTAGAATCGAGACATAAGAATATAGTTTCAATAATGTTTTGTTGTTTTTTTGATAACTTTAATATTTGGGTGATTAGTGAAAAATAATATATTTTAACAGAAAACAACTTTTTTAACCAAAATAATTTATAGTGTTAAATTAAATTTTTTAATGGTTTAGAATAATAAAAAATATATATATATTTTTTCCATTTAATCCAATTATGGTCATTGTAAGTAATTTCACTTTGAAATCCGACATAAACACGTGTCAAACTTATAATAGTTATTATTTCATAAAAATACGCCTTTTGGATTTGACAGTGGGAATTGATTTTAAATTAATAAATGAAACTTCTATGTTTTTAATTTGGTAAAATATCGTTCATTATTTAATTTGGAATATGAAAATTATCTTAGGGTGAATTTTTTGTATTTTTCTGAAAACTTTTATTTTTTGTTGAATAGTGAAAAACACTGAGTTATAGTTTAAAACCAAATTTTTATTTAAATAATTATTTATTTTAATTAAATTTATATCATGTAAAAATTGATACATAATACCTATAAATGTTAAATGTAATTTAAAGGAGTCAGTTTATAATAAATTTCGATATATAAAAATTTTATTGAACTTTTCGCCGTCTTTTACCCACCACTTAGGAGAATTTGTAAATTCATATAAAACATAATTTTACCGTTTCTGTGAGTTGAATTTTGAAAATCCAAGAGACACAGATAATATCAGGGAGTAAAATTTGGTTCAAAAAGATAAAAATAATTTTTGGTGAATAGTAACTTTTTACTTTTATTTACCACTGTTAAAAGTAAATAGGGTAGTTAAGGGTAAAAATGATATAATTATTACTATAACACAAGTCCTAATTATATTGGATAAGTGTAATTCGACCGAAAAACCCATTGGGAATAAAATATGACCCTTTTGGTCCACTTGGATTAGATTAGGACATTTATTATTATTTAATTTAAAGAAGAGTTAAATGTTTTAAATTCAATGTTTATTAACTAAACCATTTTTAATATAGGGTTATACATAAGATAAATTCGACAAAAATATTCATTAGAAAGATAAGAAGATTTCCTACATCAGGGTATTTTATTTATTATTTTTAGAAATTATATAATTAAATTTATTTATGACACAATGATGATGCAGTAATTACCTTATTAATGAAAGAATCAAATAAATGGTATTATACATATTAAAATAGATATAATTTCAAATTTTATATGTCATCCAAGAATTTTCTAGGTGACTAAAATATATTATTGCAGATGCAATGTATCTTGTTCAAAGTAATCAAGTTTTGATGACTTCCACAAAACCAAAATACAAAATTGTGTCAAAATTTACATAAATTAATATTTAAAACAAATACAATATTATTGGTTGAAATAATATTCCTAAAAATGTAGGGTGTAACACCTCATGCTTCCACAGTATGCTTCTCTTTGAATAATATTGTATCGTGTGTTGTACACAACTTCGAGTTCTAACACCCGCCTCAACCAATCAAACTAGCCATTATGAATACTAATACCCACTTGCTGAAATATTGTACATTTTATCTTTCAAAATGGACTTCATTTTTGGATTCGGAATATCAAAATTATCTTAGGGTGAATTTTTGGTATTTTTCTGAAAACATTCAAGTTTTGATTAATAGTGAAAAAACACTGAGTTATAATTTAAAAACAAATTTTTATTTAAATAATTATTTATTTTATTTAAATTAAATTAAGGTAAAAATATATACATAATACCTATATAAGTTCAATGTAATTCATTGGATTTAGTTAAGAATAATTTTAGATATATAAAAATTTTATTGAACTTTTCACCGTCTTTTACCCACCTCCTAGGAGAATTTGAAAATTCACATAAAACATAATTTTACTGCTTCTGTGAGTGGAATTTCGAAAATCTAAGATACAAGGTAAATATCAAGGAGTAAAATGTGGTTCAATAAGTTGAAAATAATTTTTTTGTGAATAGTAATGGTTTACTTTTATTTACCATAGTTAAAAGTAAATAGGGTAATTAAGGGTAAAAATGATTTTAATATTACCGTAACACATGTCCTAATTCTATTGGACAAGTTTATCTCGAGCAAAAATAAACGTATGAATAAAATATTATCATTTAGTTCCACTTGTATTAGATTAGAACATTCATTAATATGTAATTCAAAGAAGAGTTAAAATAGATAAAATCAATGTTTAATAATTAAAACATTTATAATATAGGGTTTTACATAGGATAAATTAGATTATAAATATTCATTAGTTAGATAAAAATATTTCCTACATAATGGTATTTTATTTATAATTTTTATACCTTAATTAATTTAATTTATTTATGACACAATGGTGATGCAGTAATTACCTAATTATTGAAATATAAAAATAATTGATATTATAAATAAAGAAATAAATGTAATTTGAAAATTTTTAAGCATTACACTAATTTTCAAGGTTAATATGACATATTAATACTGGTTATATAAATTTTTTTCGAGGTAATAATGCTATTATGAAATTATAAAAAAACATAATACCTAGTAGTGTCAAAAGTGACATAAAATTGTTTTTAAAACAAATATTATATTATTAATTTATATTCTATTCATAAAAATCTAAGGTTCGGTCAAAGGAATTATATAATGATAGTTGTATCATTAATGGACCACTTTTGGGTCTCATGGGGGTATATAGTAAGTTTATTAACTATATAATATAAAAATACAGAAAGACACGGTAAATGTCAAACTATTTAACGAAGAGTTAAATATAAATGAT
Organism: Viscum album; assembly: GCA_963277665.1. Classification (NCBI taxonomy): domain Eukaryota; kingdom Viridiplantae; phylum Streptophyta; class Magnoliopsida; order Santalales; family Viscaceae; genus Viscum; species Viscum album. Next base: position 654,597,747 of record OY728136.1, read on the forward strand.
AAGGTTAATATAGTGAGGCAATACTATGTAAAATATATTGGTTGAAATGATTTCGACCCATCGCCAACTTAACCTTTAAATAATCCACTTTGGAACCATTAGAAACTGAATATGAATTTATTATAAAATAATATTTCTAGCTTTTCCAAAGGTGCCCTTCACCCCTCTTACAAATGGGTACTCCCCCCTTATCTCTAATTTACACCTTCAAAACCTTTTTTTCTAGGCCAAAACATGCCCAAATATCCTATAAACTTCCCCCAATTCAATCTAGAGGCATTATTGTGATCATAAAGCCAACCTAGGGAGCCCTTTTGATCAAATCAGAATGAAGAACCCGAAGAAGAGGTAATGATTTCACCACCATCTTTCAAGTTCCTTTCTTTTTACACTTCTTCTTTCTTTGTTATTTTGACTTTAAAAGAATAACTCCATTGTGTAATATATACTTTGATATTATTATAAATATTGTACAACCATATTCAGTATTCTATCCATCATTTGAATGACATGTCACCATACGTGCGTACATACGGCCTACTATCTCCACGTTTTGGTGTAATTGTTATTCAATATATTATTATTTGGATGGGTATAATAATGATGTGTAATTCATGTAAATAATAAATATTACATGATAATTATTCTTTATATATTATATACCCTCCAATTATGTATTATTTGAATATCAAAAGAATGATTGTGTCACCCCTGTCTACGTACAGATTACCATCTCCACGAACGCGATGAGATTCATTCCCCATCATATCCATTCAAGACTAAATTTCATTTGATGATTAAAAATAATGCTTCGGGACATGATATAATTCTTGATATGAATAATATAAATCCCAAACATAACAAATATGTCTCACGTAACAAAGAATATAAACGAAAATGAATCCGTTAACACCCGAAACGACGATAATACTAAGATATTATCAACAAATAAATGTTAAAAGATCATATATGATATCATATTAATGTATATGATTCTTGTATAATTAAATAAAAATTATTTCACCATTATGTAGGAGGTTAACCTACCCTCTACCAAGAAAAAATTACAAAGTAAGGGCTTTCTTATCTCACTTTAATTCTGTGAGGTTTCCATTATTCACCATCTATTTATTACATGTGGTGTTTGTGCTGCCCATGATTGTATTAATAGTGTAATATAATTTAATTTATGGATATTTAAATCATAATTTTATGATCCTTCTTTCATGGGTGTATGTTTTGTAAGTTACCAAATCGATAATGGAATTCGAAATTTCAATTTCCACTCATTTGGCTTTACGCATACTTCATTGATTATTTTACTCCAAGATTATGTGTGGAATCAATATTCATTTTCTTATGTCATAATTTCCACTCCCCTTTCTATGGATATACTTTTGATACACATAATCACTCCATTGATAAATTCTCATGTCATCAATATGAACTTGATAAGAGTAATTTTAACTCAATCTCCGAGGAAAAAATGAAGAGTACAATGGAAGAAAATAAAAATTGTCCTAAGAATCCATTTACAGTCATTTTATGAATATTTAGGGGACCTGGCCATTACCCGAGTGAATTCCCTATTCTATATGATATTTTCTTTGTCAAAGAAGAAGCTATGTGGAAATAAATGGTTGGAGAAATGTTTAAAATTATTAGTGGTCCTTGTTGATGGGATTACATTGGAATAATTTTCTCTTATATTTGTAACCCCGAAGTTTTCCATGTGAGAATGATATTTGAGGAAGAATTATCTTTTCCCTTGTGGACATAGTTATAAATAACCATTTGGTTTTATATGATAATTTGGTTTGAGGCAATTACAAGTTATTATATTTTGGGATGAAAATGAAAGGTATGAGATAACATTTCTTCTTAAAATTATGTTATGGTTATTTTGAGGAATTTATCTAATTTTGTTAATATTAAAAAATATAATTTTTGAAAAAGAAAAACACGCAGACCATGTGACAACCCATCACGTGGGATAAACTTTTGGGAATCGAACCCACAACCAATGTGCGACTGGGATTTATCGCCTACCACTGGACTACGTGAAGTCCCTAGTTAGTGTGACTAATTATTTTTAGATAAATGATTTTATTGATCAATAATAAGTTGATTTGGGTTCTTATGACTTATCAAATGAATAACCTTATTATAAGAAAATTATTTGGTGATTAAGTGATAAATGTTATTTTGGAATATGTTCTCTTTGTTGGGAGCACTATATGCCCAAGTAAACTAGAATACTATGGTATTTCATTTAAGGAGTAATGGTGGATTTTTATCTACGTTTTTATTGTGGATATATAGTTATTTGGGTATTTTATGGAAATGATTAACCTATAATAGTGAATATGTGATTATGTTAACAACTTTTATGTGTGTGAATTTAATAGTAGTTGATGTCTTTTGGAGAAACAATTTATCGTGGAAGACTACATAACCAAATTCATCTATGTTTTGGGTTTAAATATTAGATTGGATTATATTGAAGGATTTTAAATAAAATTGTTTCTTTAATGGAATTTATTTAACTTTGGGGTATTGTTGGTTTAATTTTATAAATTAAGATTAGTGTTTTTTTCTTGAACGTAATATCCTTTTGCGGGATCATCAAATCTTGTACTAACCATTTTGGTATTGATTATTCTCTAAAGACATAGTAAATATATAGTTTATCCTTTGTGGATCATGTGATTATATAGAAGTTTATTCTAGATCTCCCAGTGTAACCAATTCTATTGAATACTCATCATTCAAAAAAATGAGTTAGTGGTGTAAATTTATTATAGAATGAAACTATACATAAAATGTAAGTATATATCTTTAATCACATAGTCAATCTCGTAAATGATTTCCTCATAATTTTGAAATGTATCATTAAAAAATGTTGCTCGTATACTTTTCCTACTACGAAACTAATGACCGTTTGTCTCATCACAATTTTGTGGCTTTCTTGTTGTTAAATTTCTCCTGATCATGTTTTCTATCCCACTCCATCCGAACCTGACACTTAGTTTATCTTCTATATCCAAGTTTTCTTACATGGAATCCTAGTATGAGTTATCTTGGGTGACCTTTTTACTCCTCTTTATTTCTTTTTAGGTGATAGTTTTATTGAATATTTTTCTGATATGGGACTTTCCATTTTATTCCCAAGCCCAATTTTAAAAATTTCATGGTTGAAATTATTTGAAGGAGGGGAGAATGTAACACCCCAAGCTTCCATGGTACGCTTCTCTTTGAATAATACAACAGCATGTGTGGTATGGAACTTCGAGTTCTAACACATTCCAAAACGAAAAAAACTTGCATTTATGAATAGTAATACCCACTTTTTGAAATTTTTAAAATTTATATTTCAAAATGGTCTTCATTTTTGGATTCGGAATATCGAAATTAGCTTAGGGTGAATTTTTGGTATTTTTTTGGAAACATTCAATTTTTTACTAATAGTGAAAAAACACTGAGTTATAGTTTAAAACCAAATTTTTATTTAAATAATTAATTATTTTATTTAAATTTAATTAATATTAAAATAGATACATAATAACAATATTAGTTCAATGAAATTCATTATAGATATTTTAGAATAATTTTAGATATATAAAAATTTAATATAACTTTTCACCATAATTTACCCACCTCTTAGGAGAATTTGAAAATTCAAATAAAACAAAATTTTACTAATTCTGTGAGTGGAATTTCAAAACTCCTAGAGACATGGTTAATATCAATGAGTAAAATGTGGTTCAATGAGATGAAAATAATATTTGGTGAATAGAATTTTTACTTTTATTTACCACGGTTAAAAGTAAATAGGGTAATTAAGGGTAAAAATGATATTAATATTACCCTAAAACATGTACTAATTCTATTGTACAAGTTTATCTTGACTAAAAACAACCATAGAAATAAAAGTTTATCATTTAGGTTCACATGGATTAGATTAGGACATTTATTATTATGTAATTCAAAGAAGAGTTAAAAGAGATAAAATCAAAGTTTAATAACTAAAACATTTTTAATATAGGGTTATAAATAAGATAAATTCGATTATAAACGTTCATTAGAAATATAAAAATATTTCCTACTTAATTTAATTTTATTTATAATTTTTATACATTAAATATGTTAATTTATTTATGACACAATGGTGATGTAATAATTACCTAATTAATAAAATATTAAAATAATTGATATTATAAATAAAAAAATAAATGTAATTTGAGACCTTTGATGCATTACATTAATTTTCTAGGTTAATATTACATATTAGTAATGGTTATATATATTTCTTTCTAAGTAATAATTCTGTTATAAAATTATCAAAAACCAAATACCCAATAATGTCAAAATTGACATAAAAGAGTTGTTAAAACAATTATTATATTATTAATTTATATTCTATTCCTAAAAATAAATGGTTTAGGAAAAAAATTATATAATGATAGGTGTGTCATTAATGGACCACATGGGGGTATCTTGGATGTATATAGTATGTTCATTAACAATATAATATAAAAATACAAAGAGACATCGTAAAAGTAAAACTATTTAACTAAGAGTTAAATATAAATGATAAGGTTAATATAGTGACCCAAACTTGTCTCAAATATATTTGTTGAAAGGATTTCGTCCCATACCCACCTTAGCATTTAAATAATCCACTTTTGACCCATTAGAAACCGAATATGAATTTATTATAAAATAATATTTCTTTCTTTTCCAAAGCTGCCTCTCACCCCTCTTATAAAACGGTACTCGCCCTTATCTCTAATTTACACCTTCATGGCCTTTTGTCTAGGACAAAACCCATGGAAATTTACTCTCCACTTCACTCACTTCATCCTAGAGGCCTTAGTTTGATCAGAAATCCAACCTATGCAGCCCTTTTGATCAAATCAAATGGAAGAACACGATGAAGAGGTAATGATTTCACCACCCCTTTTCAAGTTTCTTTCTTCTTCCACTTCATCATTATTTTTTATTTCCACTATAAAATAATAACTCCATTGTATTATATATACTTTTATGTTATTATAAATATGGTACAACCATATTAAGTATTTTATCCATCCTTTGAATGACATGTCACTATACATGAGTACGTACGGCCTACCGTCTCCACGTCGTGGTGTAATTGTTATTCAATATATTATTATTTTAATGGGAATAATAATGATTTGTAATTAATGTAAATAATAAATATAACATGATTATGATTCTGTATATATGATATAACATCCAATTATATATTATTTTAATGTCAAAAGAATGATATTGTCGCTCGTGCGTATGTACGGATTACCGTCTCCACGAACGCGATGAGATTCATTCCCCATCATATCCCTTTAAGACTAAATTTCATTTGATTATTAAAAATAATGTTTAGAGACATGATATAATTATTTATTTTAATACGACACATCCCATCCATAATAAATATGGCTCACGTAACAAAGAATATAACGGAAAATGAATCTGTTAACACCCGAAACAACGATAATACAATGATATTATCAACAAATCAATGTTAAGAGATCATATATGATATCTTATTAATGTATATGATTTTTTTATAATTAAATAACAATTATTTAACCATTATAAAGGATGTTAACCTACCATCGACCAAGGAAAATGTGCAAAGTAATGGGGTTCTTATCTCACTTTTAATTCCGTGAGGTTTCCATTGTACACCACATATTTATTGTATCTGGTGTGTGTACTGCCCATGATTGTATTCATTGTGTAATATACACTAATTTATGGATATTTACATCATCATTGTATAATACTTCGTTCATGGGTGTATGTTTCTTAAGATACCAAATCGATAAGGGAATTCGAAATTTCAATTTCCACTCATTTGGCTTTACGCATACTTCATTGATTATTTAAATCCAATATTATGTGGGGAATCACTATTCATTTGCTTATGTCATAATTTCCACACCCCTTTTGTGGATATTATTTTTATACACATAATCACTCCATTGATAAATTCTCATGTCATCAATATGAACTTGATAAGATTATTTTTAACTCATTCTCCATTTGTTGAGTTAAATACCCAATTCATTGGTGTTGTTTTTACAAGAATATGTGTGAATGTTCTTTTATTATTTTACAGTTAATATCCAATAATATTGAGTGTATTTATATTTTTCACACATAATTATGTCGTTGATTTATCCTTAACTTAAGGATACAGTCTTTATGAGAGATTTCATCTCAATTTACATTCCATTGAGACTCCTTTTTTGTTATACACAAAATCACTTTTATATGGTGTATATAAGGTACTTTGACAAAGTATATCATGAATCCCTTTATTCTCATGATATTACAACATATTTATTACCTAAATTATTTGTATTCAAGTTTCTCTCATTTGGTTAGGAACTCTAACTAAAATATCATTTTAAAATGATTTAAAGATTTATTAATCTAAATCATTCTCATCAATGTCCATGATTTAAAAATGGTTTTAAGGATTTATTCAAATGTACATTAAAGTATTAAAATTAAAATTATTTTTAAATGTTTCAAAGTGGTATGGGACACTCTGATTCAAAAATCTATTTTTAAAATGGATTCTTGACATGTAGTGTGAATTTTGAATGTTCTCAAGAAAAGGGGGGTATTTCTCTCAAATAGTATTGATGATTATTTTCATCCATGTCAATATCCTTCATTATTCTCGATTGAGTTTAATCTGCTATAAAAAAATCTTCCATATTGTATTGAATGAGTTATGTTTGACTCTGGATGTGCTATTTTTATACCATTCATGGTTTATGGAGAAAGTATTGACATTTCGTATGCGAGTTTTAATTAGAATGCTTATGTTATGTTTAAAACTATTCATATGGGGAATTTATTGGACTTAGTAAGTGATGGGTGGAGCCCGCTATAGCTCCTCGATGCATCGGTAGGTCTCATAAGACAAAATAGTGTCATGGAAAAAGGCCTTGACAAAATGTTATTTGTAGTCTTGGCATGAGGCTTTGGATACATGGTTATGATAGTATAGAATTATGAATTCCATCATTATGGAAGTGGTTATTGACATTTCATGTGATAATTCGTCTATTAGAATATCCATTTGAATAAGTAAATGGAATAATTTCAATTTTTTTGCCATAGTATGCTGAAGTTCATGTTTAAAATTATTTTTTAGTTATTCATTACCTTAAATGTTTATGCTTATTTATGAATTTTTCCGCTATATTTTTATCCTTACTGAGCATTTGATCTCACCCCCTTTCTATTTTTTATTTTTCACTGGATGTGAAGAAGTTAGTTATGAGTGATTTGCAGGCATAATCTAGGAATCCTGGATGTTTCCAATCGAATAATATAGTGTTTTTTATATTTTAAAGTACTAATTTTGACCTTATGAATGTATCTAGTATTTCCAAGGCTACTAAACTGATCGTTCTTTTAGGACACGATTTCCATGTATCATGCCAATGTTATGTAATAATGCACCAACTCTGGGTAACTGGGGTCGGGGAGTTACATAGGGTTTCAGTCAAAGGGCTTAACTAATATTATATATGTCATTAATGAGCCACTTTAGGTTCTTTTGGATGTTTAGAGTATGTTTATTAATCATATATAGTAAGAATACCAGAAGACACGATAAAAGATAAACTATTTAACTAAGAGTTAAATCCAAATGATAAGATTAAAATGGTAACCTAAACTTTTCTAAAACCTATTGGTTTAGAGTATTTCGACCCATAACTACATAAGGATGTAAATAAATTCATTTGGAACCATTATAAACCGAATATTATTGTATAATAAATTAATACTTTAATCTTTTCCTAAAGTGACCCTCACCCATCTTATAAAAGGGCACTTTCCCTTCTCTCAAAATAACACATACAAAGCCATTTTTCAAGGACAAACCCGGCCCAAATATCTTCCAAACATCCTTCACTTCAACCTAGTGGATATAGTTTGACCAGAAAGCCATCATAATGAAACCTTTTGATCAAATCAAAAGGAAGAACCCGAAGAAGAGGTAATGATTTCACCATCCTCGTTCAAGTTCCTATCTTCTTCCACTTCTCTGTTCTTTGTTATTTCCATTAAAAAATAATAACTCAAGTACCTTCTATATAATGTGATGTTATTATAAATATTTCACAACTATATTCATTATTCTATCAATCATATGAATGATAGTTTCACCATGTGTGCGTACGTACGACTTACCGTCTCCACGCCGTGGTGTAATTTGTTATTCAACACTATGTTTTTTGGATGGATATAATGATGAGTAATATGTATATAAATAATGAAAATAACATGATAATTTCTTTATAAAATTAATATACCATCCTATTCCACACCGTTAAGGAAATGATATTGTCACTCGTACGTACGTACGGATTATCGTCTCAACGATGTGATGAGATTCATTTCCACATTCACCATTCACCGATGATTATAAAAAATATATATTACTAATATGTTTGTAATATATGACATAATAATTCTAGTTTAGAGATATATATTTATATATATATGAGTTTGTGTGTACATACATGTATTTTATTCACTTAGTTCTGTTCAATACGTTATGAAAACGGAAACAACGTTTATGCGTACGTACAGACTACCATCTTCATAAATGGTGTTTTCCATTTCATATATATGCATATTATAAATATAAATATATTATAAATATATATTATATATAAATCATGTTTTATATTCTTGAAGTATTTAAATCATGATCTAAGTGATACAATCAAGAGTAACAAGTTAAAACACGTCCGATAGAGAAAGCAATTATTACCTAAAATATTATTTTAAAAGGGAAATTATTATTAAATGGGTAGTATAAAGTCATAAATGAATATTGTATGATAACTTAAATATTAATATGGTTATGGTATAATTTAATAACATACTACAGTCTTCATACACGAGGTTAAACTTACCCTTGACTAAAGTAAAGTGCAAGGTAAGGGGTTTTCATCTCACTCCTTATTCCCCTATGATTTGTTCCATATTACCACTATTTCCTTTTTTGTGGTGTATGTACTTCCCTTAATTGTATTATTTTAGTAATAAATATTAATTTATGTGTATTTACATATTCATTGTATGAAACCTCTTTCATGGCGTGTATGTTTCGTATGTTACCAAATTGGTAAGGGTTAATTGCACAATGTCTTTATTATTCAATGTTGTTTTTATGTAAGTATCTAATGGGACATATTTATTATTCATCTCCATGTTTCATTAAAGAGTTTTCAAGGGAATTCTTTTAAGGAACTTTTTTACAAAAACATCATTTCAATTGATTTAAATATTTATTCTTATAAATATTTCTCATAAATGCTAAAGTCTTCAAAATTGATTTTAAGTATTTATTTATATGGACATGAATGTTTTTAGAATGATAATTCCATTCAAAAGTATCAAAGTGGTATGGGACACTTTGATTCAAAAATTTATTTAAATGTTTTACATTATAAATTGTGTGACTTCAAATTTTTGGAGGAAAAATGTATATCTCTCTCAAAGAGTTTTACAAATCATTTCCATCTATGTCAGAATCCTTTGATGGATTATAAACTTATTTGAAGATGATTTATTATGATACAAATCTTCCATATTGTATTGAAGGTTTTGTGATATGTTTGAATATGGATGTGTTACTTTTATACCATTCATGGTTTAGAGATAAAGTATTGAAATTTCATATGCTAGTTTTAATATGAATGTTTATGTTATGTTTAAACCTTTTCATATGAGGAATACATTGGACTTAGTAATTGACGAGTGGAGCCCTCTATAGCTCCTAGATGCATCGGTAGGTCTCATGAGACAAACTAGTGTCTTGGCATAAGTCCTTGACAAAAACTTTTTTGTATTCATGGCACAAGGTCGTGGCAATGTGGTTATGATTGTCTGGCATTATGCATTCCATTAATATGAAAGTGGTTAGTGATATTTCATGTGATTATACGACTAGTATAATATCCATGTGAATAAGTAAATGGAATTAATTCATTTTATTTTTGTCATATTATGGTCAAGTTCTAGTTTAAATGTCTTTTTATTTAGTTATACATTGCCTTAAATGTTTAGGCTTATTTGTGAAAGTTGACGCTGTATTGATATCCTTAATGAGCATCTGAGCTCACCACTTTCTATGTTTTATTTTTCCCAGGATTCCAAGAAATATATTGTGATTGATATGAAGGTTTAAACCAAGGAAATAATGGAATTAATAAAGTATTATTTATGTTGTTTTTTATGTTATAATGTGTAATGTAACATTCATGTATGTAATCTATTTTCCAATACTGCTAAACCAATCGGTTCTTCGAAACTTGATTCCTTGTAATCATGCCAATATATTAAAATAATGCACCAACTCTGGATAACATTGGTCGAGGTGTTATAATACTGGAACTTCCACCTACCATGTCGAAAGTACATGATGTCATTCATGTATCCCTTTTAATTTAGTACATACTAGACCCTTCCCATGTATTCTCTTCAGAGGTGGAACAGTTGGAGGATGATCATTCCTATGAGGAGCAGCTAGTGAGAATCTTGGACCGTAGAGACAATGTTCTATGCAACAAGACTACTCATCTGATCAAGGTACTATGGAGAAACCATAAGTAATAACATCCAACATGGGAACTAGATGAAGCAATGAAGGAAAAGTAACCCCACATGTTTTTGGCCTAGATTGTAAAATGAAGTTTCGAGGATGAATTTTTTGTAAATAAGGGAGAATGTAAAACCACATGATTTTGAAAATAAATATATAATTCATTTTATAATCTATCTATTAAACACAACTTCGCCTCTATTGTTTTTGGAATTTTGAATAATGGTCATCTAGAGTTGTGACCAGTAAGTTATTTAGAGTCTGATAGAACAAACTGGTTTTTTTAGATAAAGAGTAACATACCCTTATGAATAGTAATGTGAATAGTAACATGGCCCTTATTAATATTAAATAATACTAATATTTTATATTTTTAAGGAAATAAGATAATGAGATATTAATTAATATTTCAATGTGAAATAAAACTAATTTCACCTTTAAATTGTTATTTTTCGAAATAATTTTGACCTTTTTTAAAAATTAAATTAATAATATTTAAGAAATTAATTTTTAAAAATGGAGTTCATTTTTGAATTATACAAGTTGAAAAATAGTAGGTTAGTTTTTTGGTATTATTTTGAAATTCTATAATTTTTGGTGAATATTAAAATACGATAAAATACCGTATATACAAATTATCAGTTAAATACACTTTTTGTGATATCACAAGTGTTGAAAGGCAACTTGGTTCGAACTCACATGCACTTATTACTATTAGGGGTCACATGAAAAAATAATATTGGTTTTATTGATGGAAATAATAAAATAATGAATTAAATATTCAGAAATTACCCCTCTTAAGGAGGTTCTCGAGGAAGTAATTTCAAGAGGTAACCTGCCTTTCTTTTTTTTGAGTTTCTTTTTGAATTTATATTCTTTTGTTATCCTCACCTCACCTCCTCTGACCAAATGACCATGATAAATCTAGTATCATCCATATAATGGATTTATATCATGTTAATGTAAGAACCATAATCCGTATTCCTACTCCCTCCCATTTATTTTTATAGATAGAATCAACAACCATGAGGTTCCTATTTATATCCTTCATGGACGATGAAGTTTCATTCATTAAATATTTCTATCATTACTGGTCATGAAACTATATTGATGGTTGAAACAGACTATAATATATGAATTACATCCTAATTAATATTTAGGAACAAGTATATGTACTTATTATTCATTTCTGTGACAAAACTAGTTCATTATAATCCAAAAACCGCCAAATAATCGAAGTGATTGTCATCTAACGATTAATCCTAATTCCATTTAATAAAATTATATAAGTGGCCATTAACAATTATTTATGTTCATAAATAATATTTAATTTCAATTATAGAGATTTTAAACCATTACAAATGAAATTCATTACTTTTAAAACAAGTGAACAATTTATGAAAATTCAGAAAACAAACACTCCAGAACAACAAAATTCAATATATAAACCCATAAATATTAACATAAATGAACTAAAAATAATTATGATAAAATAAATACATGTATATTAGGTTCTAAAATAATTTATTGTTATGTATAATTTCATATTCCAGGACCTTAAGTTTAGGATGGGAACACATCCAGATTTAAGGTAAGGGTTTTTCCACCCCAACTTCAATTTCCATAAGGGTTATTTTCATTTTTAAAATTACCTCAATGACATTATTATGTATTATTGTATTCTCATCATAAATTCTGTTTTAGTGTTCTATGTATGTACACAAACTAGAATACTTGATTATTTTATGGTTATTTACATTCATTAAAAGGATACTTCAAATTGTTTCTGAAATACAGGCCTGATTCAAGAGAATATCTCAATTTCTTACCTATTTTCAAGGGGAATATCTAATCTCATTTTGGAAAACATAATATCTATAAAATAACTCATTTTATTATGAAGATAATATCTTACTTCACTTCTGGTTTTATAAAATTATTTTTCCAAAATAACTCTTCTTTACAAAGAAAAAGCGTATTTATTTCAAGAATTACTCGAAGATTTTATAAGATCAACTTCCTCTATTACAACACACTTGTTGACTGTTATGTAATATTGGGATTAGTATTACATATTATCATCAACCATATTAAATTTATTGTTTTATGATTATTTTGTCTTATTATGTGCTAGCTTTAAACCATTCATCAGTTAACTTTGAATGGTTAGTGTTTTGGCTTAATGTTTGGGGGAAAGCTATTTTCATTTAATATATTAATGTTTATGTTATTTATGTTTATCCCCATTCATATGATAAATTCATTGGAAATAGTATGTATCATGTGGGCCCCACTATATCCCTTCGGTGCATTAGTAGGTATAATGAGAAAAACTACGGTCTTAGCTCAAGGCCTTGACAAAATGATTATTTATGGTCTTGGCACGAGGCCGTGACGGTATAGATATGTTGTCCCACATTATGCTTTCCCTCAATATGAATATATTATTGAAGGTTCATATGGTAATTAGTCTGGTAAAATACCCATGATTATGCTATGTTATGTAAATATTTACTCAACTCATATTTTGTCCATAATATATTCAAGTTTGTTTCTAAAGGCATCTATTTTCAATTATTTTCCATGACTAATGTTTTTGTTATCTTCCGCTGTATTTCATACCCTTATTGGGTTTCTGATCTCAACTCATTATTATGTTTCATTTCATCAGGTCAGGATGAATTATATTTTTAATGAAATTTTAAAATAACCTAGGTGTTATGGAAGTTTTCTAAGGAGTTTCTATGTTGTTTTTCATTTCAAGTTAAATGATTAGCTTATTTAGGTATATTGTTTCCAATGATAATAAACTACTCAATCCTTTGGGATTCTTATTCCTTTTTTGTATGCCAATTTAACCAATAAGGAACCGGCTCTAGGTAATTGGGGTCGGGTCCTTACAATAATAATAATTGAGGTTTTCGGGGAAGAAAATAAATGAAAGGATCTTGAGAAAGGATGTAACCTCTTCTTTGGTTAACTCAATTTTCATTGCAGAAAAGGGATTACTTGGATAAGAAGAAATGGAGGGATTTTGGGAAGTGTATTGGCCATTTATTGTCCAAACCTATGTGGTTTTAGAGTTGTTAATAAGGGGGTAGGTGGTGGCTTTTTATAGGGAATAGAGGGGACATACATGGAATTTATGAAAACAAGATTGGTGTTCTGATGTTTTTACCTAAAAAAAGACACCCAAACCCAAAAAACTCAATATTAAAAGTTTATTTCTGATATTTATTCATAAAATGGGTTCTGGACATGTTTATAGGTCATTTGGGCTCTTAAGATTTTGTATTATTCACTTTTTAAGCTTAATTTAAACATAATCACTATAATTAATCTTAATCACTTTCACTAATATTTTTGGTCCAAAATTAATTTTATGTAATTAAAAAATAAATATCATACTAATTAAAACAATTTATTTCCATTTTCTATGTTCCATTTGTATAAGTGGAAAAATTATGTTTAATGCTAATCTCACAGATGTTGTGAAAAAGAGAGTCCTTGAAATGAGAATGTTCAAAAGTTCATTGAGATTTTATATCTAAATTTATATTCAAAGATTAAAATGATCTAAATAGGATTAATATATGTATAGATTATAGTTTTTTTCTTTAAAACCAACTTAAGATATTATTTAAATATATATATAAATTTAAGGAGTGGGCAGTTTTGAATTTAAATTTAGTATTTTTCACTATTCATCCACAAATGATGTTTTTGATAAAAAACCCAATAATTCATTCTTACCAAATTTCAACATAATAAATTAAAATTTTATTATTATTTTATAAAATTTATTTTATAATAGTGTCTAAAATATAATTTATTTATTTATAGAAGGACATGAAAAGTATCTCACATCAAAAAGTATTATTTTTAAACATTAAAAGACTTGAACAAATTTATATTTTTCATTATCACCATTATTAATTATATTTGAAATGTTATTTTAATATTAATATTTAAAAAATTAATTTTTTTTGTTATATTTATATTTCTTAAATAATTATATCAATAAAATGATGTTTCTTAGAAAATCAGTGTTGCATGTAACACAATAAAAGTAGGTGTTGCGTCTAGTACATGCCAAGTCGGTGTTGGAAATAGAGCAACCCAATTTGGTTTTGCGTGTAACAAAAGATTTTATTTTTTTATAATATAATGAAAAATTTACATGGTGTATCATACAAGGGTAGAATAACATTGTGCCTTTATATAACACAATCTATATTCATTTTTGTGAAAATTGTGAAATATAAGAAAAAAATGTTTAAATTAAATTGACAAAAAAATATTCCACAAAACTCAAGGGGATACAGAATCCTCAAAAAGGAAATCTAAATAGTTTCAGTTTTTTGGACTAAATTGGATCCAACAATTACAATGAATATATATTTATGGTGGCCTCATCTTGTATTTCATATTCTTGGGGAGTTACCCTATTCACTATGTCATTAATGTAACGCCCCGACCCCAATTACCCAGAGTCGGTGAATTATTAAGTAACAATGTAATGATACAAGGAACCATGTACTGAATTACCTTTCAATTTTTTAGCTTTGGAAGTAGAATATACATACATAAGTTTTACATTACATCATAAAATAAAAAAACATCATTGTGTCCCCTTTGAACACTCTTATATCCCTTAGCTTATTCCTGCAGGTTAATCATAATATACTTCTACGCATCCTGGAATAAATAAAAAATAATAATGGGGTGAGATCCGATGATAATTAAGGATAAAAATATAGATGAAACTATCATAAATAATCAAAACATTTAAGCCAATGTATAAGACTAAAATATAAGCATTTCAAATGGAAACATCAGTATAATATGGCAAAGATAAATCATATAATTCCATTTACTTATTCACATGGATATTCTACTAGTTATATAATCACATATAGTATCAATATCCAATTTCATAATGATGGAATGCATAATGTCAGACATCATAACCACTGAGTTAAGGCCTCATGCCATGACTACAAATAAGATTTTTTCAAGGCCTCGTGTCAAGACACTGGTTTGTCTCACGAGACGTACTAATGAATCAAGAAGCTATAGCAGGCTCCACCCATCACATAATAAGTATAATGCATTCCTCATATGAAAAGGTATAAAAAACATAAACATTTTTTTAAAACTATACTAAAAATGAAAATACTTTTTCCAAAAACTGAGAAATATATAAAAATAAGACAACAACAATCAAACATATCACAAAAACTTCAATACAATATGGAAGATTGTATCTTAATAAATCACATTCAAACAATTGTAAAACCTATCAAAGGATGTTGACATAGATGAAATCAAAACTATTTGAGAGAAATATCTCTTTATATTTTGAATAATTTAAAAGTCACATGATTATAAAACAAAACATTTAGTTTGAAAATATTCTTATAAGCTTATAAGGGATGATTTGAAGGTGTTATAATTTCAAAATATATCCGCACTATCCGTACAAGTTAAAAAACATTCTTTCTTTCATAAATAGTAAAACTGTTTCGAAAAACAAATTCAGAAAAAAAATGTGGATGATAAAGAGGCCCCAGTAGATAATCATGTATAATCAACCTCGGATAAGAAGAGATCATAGAATTAACCCTTACATAGTAATTTTCCTTCATCAAAGTAATGTTAACCTCATGTATAAATGTTAAATAATTGTTATTAAATTATAAAATAACCACATACATAAATATGTTATAATATATTATCTTTTAATATTTCTTTGCTAATTATATTTTAGTATTATCATTGTTATGAGCGTTAACTGGTTCGTTTTCCATTATATACATGGTTACATAGGCCACATTTATTATTGATAATATGTATTTTATTCATATTCAGAATGATATTAAGTTCTTAAACATTATTTTTAATCATAATATTAAAATTATACATGACTCGTTATGATGAGGATTGAATTTCATCACGTTCGTGTAGATGGTAATCCGTACGTATGTATGGGCTACAAGATTATTATATTAATGGTTAAATCGTATGTAATTGGATGGTATAAAATATATAAAGAATAATTAACATGTTATATTTACTATTTACATCAGTTATACTCATTATTATACCATATAAATAATGAAGTGTTTGAATAACCAACTACACCATGACCTGGAGACAGTTAGTCGTACGTACGCACGTATGGTGACTTATCATTCATTAGATGGATAGAATAATTAATATGGTTGTAGCATATTTATAATAATATCACAATGTTTATAAGGTATAGGAGTTGTTATTCTGGTATAGAAACAATAAAGAAAGTGGAAGTGAAAGAAGGAAAGAACTTTGAAAGATGAGGAGAAATTATTACCACTTCTTTGGGTGTTTCCATTTTCGGTTGATCAAAAAGGGAACTATAGGGTGGGTTTCTGATCAATGTAAAGACTATAGGTCGATGTGAGGGTAGTTGGGAGGATATTTTAGTAGTATTTGTCAATTATAATGTTCATTGTATGTGTGATTCTGATATAATGGGAACTACCCTTTTATAAGATAGGTGAGGGTCACTTTAGGAAAAGCATGAAATATTGTTTTATTATACCAGAATTTTAGTTTAATAATGGCTCATAAAATGTTTATTTAAATTATAAGGTGGTTATGGTTCGAAAAAAACTCAACCAAAAGGTTTCAGATATGTTTTAGATCACTATATTAACCTTATCCTTTGTATTTAACTATTACTTAAATAGTTTGACTTTTTCCATGTATTGTTGTATTATTAAAATAAATTGTTAATACTCATACAATAAAATTATAAGAGAACTCCAAGAGGTTAAATATTGATATATATAAACTTATCTATGTACTATGGTCAATCCATATATTTTTAGGAATATTATATCAATTAATAATATAGTATTTGTTTTAAAAACTCATTTAAGACAATTTTGACACAATTTGGTAATTTGTTTTTGTGAAAGTAATAAAAAATATATCACTTCAAAAAAATTATTTAATAAACCCTAACATGTAATATTAACCTATAAAATTATTTTAATTCATTAGACCTCTCAATTTACATTTATTTGGATAGTAATAATATCAATTACTTTAATGTTTTATTGATAAGGTAATCACGAAATCATCATTGTGTAATAAATAAATTTAATTTTTGAAAGCCTAAAAATTATAAATAAAAAACCATTTTGTATGAAATATTTTGTTATTTATAACAAATATCTATAGTCAAATTTATCATATGTATTACCCTATATTAAAAATGTCTTAGTTATTAAACATTGAATTTAACACTTTTAACTCCTCATTAAATAAAATAATATTAAATGCCCTATTCTAATACACATGTACCAAAAGGATCATATTTTATTCCTAAATTTGATTATGGTCAAAATATACTTATCCTATAGAAATAAGACATATCTTAAGGTAATTATAAAATCATGTTTTACCTTTACTTAGCCTATTTACTTTTAACAGTGTTAAATAAAAGTCCAAAGTAACTATTCTCCAAAAATTATATGTATCTTATTGAACAAAAATTTACTCACTTATTTCAACCATGTCTCTCTTATTTTTGAAATTCATTTCACAGATGTGGTACAATTATGTTTTATGCACATTTTCCAATGCACCTATAAGGTAGGTAAATGTCGGTAAAAATTTCAACAAAATTTTATATATGTAATATTATTAATAAATGACTCCAATGAAATACATTGAACATATATAATTATTATGTATCTATTATTACCTAAAAAAAATTTAAATAAAATACCTATTATATAAATAAAAATTCAGTTTTAGACAATAACACTGTGTTTTCAATATTCATCCAAAATTTATTGTTTTCAGAAAAATACCAAAAACTCACCATAAGATAATTTTGATATTCCGAATACAAAAATGAAGTCCATTTTGAAAAATAAAATTTCAAAAATATCTAAAAGTGGGTATTAATATTCATAATAGTTAGTTTTATTGGTAGTGATGTGTTAGATCTCGAAGTTGCGTACATCCCAAGTTGTTGTATTATTCAAAGAGAAGTATATTGTGGAAGTTTGGGGTGTTACATTCTTACCTCATTCAAATAATTTCAACCCCAAAATTTATATAATATTACTAAATAAATTGATCTGGCTTGTTCTTCATCATATGTTCTTCGAGTTCCCACATTTCCTCTTCCATCTTATGGTTTCTCCATAGAACTTTCACCGGATGATTCGTCCGGTTTCTCAACACTTGTTCTCTAGTATCAATAATTATGATAGGATAATTGAAATAAGAATGGTTAGGTTCCGATTATATTTCTTCATAAGTGGGTACATGCGTTGTGTTAGGAATGAATTTTCTCTGCATTGATACGTGGAACACATCATTAAATTTGGAGATACATGGCGGCATTTCTAAAAAATAAGTTACAACTCCAATTCATTCATGAATTTTGAAAGTTATGATGTACCTAGGACACAATTTTCCCTTCTTAACAAATCATAAAACACCCTCCAATGAAGATACCTTCATGAAAATAGAATCAACTATTTAAAATTCAATGTACTTCCTTCGGTTATCGACATAGCTATATTTCCTACTGTGTGCCTCTTTGATGGGGGTTTGGATAACCATCACCTATTCCATTGTTTCCTCAACATGTTCCAGGCCTACGAGTTTTCTTTCACCAACATCATCCCAAAAAGATGTTTTGTGACATCTCTTTCCATATAACGCTTTATATGGTTCCATCTGAATACATTAATTGAAGTTATTGTTATTAGAAAAATATACCCGTGGTAAATATTTATCCCACATACCTTGAATTTCATGTGACCAAGATCTTAAAATGTCTTCTAAGGTTTGAGTAGTTTGTTTTGATTTTCCATTTGTTTGAGGGTGGTAGGAATTTCTCAAACTAAGTTCAGTATCCAAGCCTTGTTGAAGACTTTTCCTGAATCTTGATGTAAAATGAGGATCAAGATCAGAAACAATTGATAGTGGTACTCCATGAAGTCTTACAACATCATTAATATATAGTCCTTATAAATGTTCAAGTGGTAAATCTTATCTTATAGAATGAAAATGTGATAACCTGGTAACATGATAAACAATCACTCATATTGTATCATTCCTTCTGGAAGTCATCGGTAGCCCTATGACAAAGTTCATCGTAATATCATCCCATTTCTACTCAGGTTTGGGAAGGGGTTTCATGAATCCACTAGGATGTTATCTTCCATCCTCCACCTATTGAAAACCATACATCCAAACACATAATTAGCAATCTCCCTCTTTATGTATCCCTATAAAAAATTCCATCATAATATCATCCCATTTCCAATCAGGTATGGGAAGGGGTTGCATGACTCCAATAGGATGTTTTCTTCCATCCTTCACCTGTTGGCATACCATACATCCAGACACATAATCCACAATCTCCCTCTTGATGTTGTACCACAAAAAATGTTCCTTCAAATCTCTAAACATCTTAGTGCTACAAAGGGTGTATAGAGAAACTGGAGATATGAGCATCATCCAAAAATTACCTTTCTTGATCAAGTATGTCAGGACCACCAAGTCTATTCCAAAATATCAAAATTCCTTCTTCATATATAAAGACAATAAATCTCCAATCATTCAAAACATTAATTTCCTTTTAAAACACATCATCATCAATCTGAGAACTTTTCAACCTTTCTAATAAAGTTGGATTGGATACCATTTGAAAAAGTATTTATGTTTTACCTTCCATGATGATTCATATATCTATATTTTCTATATCCCTGAACATAGGATCCCTTTCAACTCTCGTCTTGTTCAAAACTCCATGATCCTCTCTATTCAAAGCATCTTTCACCTTATTTTACATCCATGGGTGGTAGTGTATAGTGAAATCATAATATTTAAGCTGTTCAAGAAATCTTCATTTCCACATGTTGAGTTATTTCTATGGGAAAATATACTTCAAACTCTTCTTATTGGTATATAACTCACATTTTTTACCATAGAGATAGTGTCTCTATAGCTTTAAAGCAATGATTACAGCTGCTAACTCAAGATCATGAGACACATAGTTTTGTTCACGAATTATTAGTAGTAGGGATGCATATTAAATAAACATATCCTTATGCATTAAGACAAAACCAGGTCCTTTATTTGAAGAATCACTATAAATAACAAACCCATCATTCCCAGATGCTTGATTCAAGATAGAAGCATTGACTAATATTCTATTTTTTTATTCAAAAAATTCTTCACACTCTTTCGCCCAAAAAAAATTAACCCATTTACATGTGAGATTGGTTAATGGGTTATCTAATCAGGAAAAATCTGAGACTAAACGTCGATAATGACGTGATAAACCAATAAAACTTCATACATCAGGTATAATCATCGGTTCTAGCAATTCTTGTATTGCACTTGTCTTAGAAGGATCAAAAGAGATTCCATCCTTATAGAAGATTAGGCCACGAAAGTAAGTCTCTTGAATCCAGAATTCACACTTGCTAAACATCCCATATATTGCATTTCATCTAAGAGTCTTTAGAATAGTTCACAAGTGATTTTCATGGTCATCATTGATTTTGGATTAAACCAAGATATCAGTAATAAATACCACTACAAGGTCATCAATATATTCCTTGAAAAATAAACTCATTATATCCTTGAAAATAGAGGGTGCATTATTTAGTCTCCGTGTCATTACAGTAAACTCGTAATGCCTATACCTGGTATGAAATGTTGTCTTCAGAATTTATTCCTTCTTCACACACATCTAATGATATCCAGATCAAAGGTCAATCATTGAATAATATTGTGCTCCTGAAGTTTATTGAATAAATCATCAATGTTAGGTTGGGGATATTTGTTCTTTATTATTATAACATTGATCTCCTTGTAGTCAATTCCCAACCTCAAAGATCCATCTTTATTTTTATTAAAAACAACAGGGGATCCCCATAGAGAAACATGAGTAACAATAAATACTCTATTTATCCATTACTCTAGTTGTTTCTTCAATTCCACTAATTTCAAAGTGGCCATTGTATAAGGGGTCTTTGATATGGGACTTGATCCAAGAATTAAATCAATATAAGTCTCAATTTATTATTATGGAGGATATCCAGGTAAATACTATGTAAATGAATCAACATATTCTTGCACAATTGGTACAACCCCTATTTGAACATTCCTTTCCTCACCCATAGTTATTTCACTCTCTTCCTCCCTCATAATTGAATTTAGTAGAGCTATAGGGGGAGGATCTAGATTATAATCATATGGTGATGTTTATTATCAAAAGATAAGGTACTATTTATCATCATTGATAATTCCATTTCCATAAAATAAATTTCCACATCATGGTCTGAAAGCCAATCCATTCTGAATATTATATCAAATTCAATCATGTGTAGTACAATGAGATTATTAGATAAAGTGAGTTAATATTCCTCAATGGGAACTGATTTAAAAAACATTATTGCAATGATACATACCTTAAGATTTTTGACTAAATACTCCCTTGTAAAATTAAATTGGAAATATATAATTTTCATTACATACTGGGAAGATATGATATAATGCGATGATCTAGAATCAAATAAATAATTTCCCAAAATTGAAGAAACCATTAAATTACCTTCCACCACATAATGCCAAGATTGAACCTCATCAGTAGTGACCATATAAGCTTGGACTTGATCTCTTGGCCCTTTATGAGGTATGTTTCATTGGATTTTAGGACATTCATTTGTATAATTCCCCATTTCTCTACAATTGTATCATTAAACATTGAAAGCCTTTTTCATTCCATTGCAATCATGAGCATGGTGTCATTTTTCACCACACTTGTAACAGACTTCGATTCCCTTCAAGCATGTACCAGGGTGTTTCTTCTTATATTTACCATAGGATGGAAATTCAACTTTTTCCTTCTTCCCCTTATTTCCATTTACATAGTATTCAACAAATCTCTTATTCTCATGCTTTTTATTAAATCCATAAGACATATATAATTTATTTTATATCTTGATAGCACATGATACAATATCTTCGTATGATGAGAAGGATTGCGATACTAATGCTCGATGGGGAAATGGTTTTAACCTATCAAAGAATTGATCAATATTACTTCTCGGGTTACATATATTATTTCGTTCATGCCATTCTAACCTTATAAATTTATCCACATTCATTGTGAAATTATCATCCTCATTTTTCACCAGATTCGAAAATTTTCTTTCCATGTCCGTTCTATGGTCATGATGAATGTATTTTTCTAATAATTTTTTTACATCCCTCCATTCCATATTTCAAACTTCTTATTATGCCTTTGTGTTTTGAATTAATGACCACTATTGATCTAAATATCCAATGAGATGATAAACTGCCATGAAAACAGCTTCCCTTTCGCTACTCCCAAAATCATGAAACATTTTCTCAAAGGATCTTATCCATTTCATAGCTACAAATGGATTTGTAGTCCCATTGAATGTTGATGGTTGTTGCCTCATGAAGCGGTCTAACATTGATCCTTCACATTGTGGTTCAGGGTGCTCTATATGGGTAACATTATTATTCATAACCTCATTGATTTGTCCCATTATGGTGATAAGGTGATCATCACCAATTACATCACCATCTGCACTATAATTTTTTAGAGTGGGAGGGAAATCCCTACATGGATTATGTGAGTTGATGAGGTTTCCATTCATTCCACTAGTCACTATTTCTAAACAATGTCATACACGGTATTAGTTTATTAATCACAATACATAATTTAAAACTTCTAAAACAATTAACATATATTGAACAGTTTATACATATAATCCATAATCATAAAAATGTTTTCTTTGAGTAAGTATATAATCATTTTTACTTCATAATGGGTTGTAAGAAAATGTGAATTATCTTAAGCATATCTCTATAGAGTATCATAACCAAGAGTGCAGCATGGCTCGTTTTTGAGTACTAGGATACCCTAGGTCAAGCTTAAAACATTTTATTGGTGTTTTCACTCCATGGTACATCTATTCTAGAGCCACCTCTACCTGCTCATATCCAGACTGGGATTTATTTCATCTAAAACAAACAAAAAACATCTTCATTACCAAAATACTAGGAAGTTCTTCAATAAAAATCCTCAAAGCCAATCTTATGGTAATATTCTCTAATTAGATTTTTCTGTAAATAGAGATTCCACAGTTTGTACTAAACAGACTCAGATACCAACTGCAACGCCCTGATCTCAGTTACCCAGAGTCGGTGTATTATTACAAAACATTAGCCTGATACAAGGAATCTTGTACCCAAATACCGATCAGTATAGTATCCTAGGAAGTACTAGATACATACATAAGTATTAAATTACATCATGAAATAAGAAAACAACATTCTTTCCCTTTTGAACACTCTTCTATACCTTATCCTATTCCAATAGGTTAATTATAATATACTTCTTCGCATCCTGTGATAAATGAAACATAAGAGAGGGGTGATCTCAGATTCTCAGCAAGGATAACAACATTGCGGAAACTATCATAAATAAGAATAAACATTTTGGGAACTCTATAAGTCTAAAACACGAGCCATTTAAACATAAACATCAGCATAATATGGAAAAGATAAATCAAATAATTCTATTATTTATTAACATGGATATTCTACTAGTGGATTAATCACAAGTAATATCAATATCCAATTTCTGAATGATGAAATGCATAATTCCGAACATCATAACCAAATAGTGAAGGTCATGGGCCAAGACTACAAATAATATTTTTTCAAGGCCTTATTCCAAGAAACTAGTTTCTCTCATGAGACCTACCGATGCATCGAGGAGCTATAGCGGGTTCTACCTGTCACTAATTAAGTCTAACACATTTCTCATATTAAAAGGCTGAAACATAACATAAACATTCGTATTAAAACAAAAAAAAAGAATTGTAACTAATTTATCCATAAACCATGAATGGAATAAAAACAACACATCCACAATCAATCATATCACAAAACCTTTATGACAATATGGAAGATTGTATCATAATAACTCCACTCCAAAGAAGAGTAAAATCAATAAAAGTATGTGGACATAGATGAAATCAATACCATTTGAGAGATATATCTATTTCTATTTGGAAATAATTTAAACGTCACATAATTATAAAATGAGACATTTATTTTGAAAATATTATTATAATCTTGTAAGATATGCTTCAAATGTTTTATTATTGAGGAAAATATCTGCACTCTATGTATAAGGTAAATAAATCATTCTTTCCTTAATTCATTAAAAAGGTCATAAAGTACATTTTTTGGAAAATGACGGAGAGATTTATTTCAAATAATTTAATAAAAATCCAAACAATGGTATAAATTACTTTAACCCATATATTAATAAATAGTAAAAATGTTTGGAAATATATTTTTATGAAATACATATTTGGATGATAAAGAGGTCCCAGTAGATACTCATGTATAACCAACCTCGGATAATGAAGAAATAGTAGAATTAACCCTGAACTTGTACATTTCCTTGATCAATGGTATGTTAACCTCTTATATAATAGTTAAATAATTGTTATTAACATATATGATAACCACATACATAAATATTATATCATATATTATCTTCTAATATTTATTTGTTAATAATATTTTAGTGGCATAATTGTTTCGGGTGTTAACTGATTTGTTTTCCTTTATATGCTTGGTTATGTAATCGATGTTTTTTATGGATAGGATGTATTTGATTAATATCCAGAATGATATTATGTTCATAAAAATTATTTTTAATCAAAAAATTAATATTATTCTTGAATGGTTGTGATGGGGAAGTAATTTTATAACGTTCGTGGAAACAGAAATCTATACATACGCACGAGTGACAATATTGTTATATTGACGGTGAAATCATATGTAATTGCAATGTATATCATATATACAGAATAAATAACATGTTATATTTATTATTTAACTCAGTTATACTCATAATTATACCCATCTAAATAATGAAGTGTTTGAATAACAAACTACACCACGACTTGGAGACGGTAAGCCGTACGAACGCACGTATGCTAACTTGTCATTCATAGGATATATATAATAATTAATATGATTGCACCATATTTATAATAAAATAATAATATTTATATGTTAATGGAGTTATTATTTTGGTATGGGTATAACTGTAAAAGAGGATGTGGAACAAGAAAAGAACATTGAAAGAGATGGTGAAATTATTACCACTTCTTCGGGTGATTCTTTTTTGAGTTGATCAAAAGGTATCCTTAGGTTGGATTTATAATAAAATTATGGTATATAGGTATAATTGAGGGTATTTGGGAGGGTATTTGAGTATGGGATGTATGAGACAAATGGATTTGGAGATGTGATTTTGAGATAAGGAGAAGTACCCTTTTTAAATAGAGGTGATGGTCACTTTAGGAAAATATTGAAATACTATTTTATTATACAATCATATTCTATTTATAATGCATCCAAAAGAATTTATTTCAAGGATAAAGTGTTGAATGGGTCGAAAACCTATCAACCAATAGGTTTTAGAATGGTTTTAGTTCACTATATTAACCTTATCGTTTAGGTTTAACTCTAAGTTAAAGAGTTTAACTTTTACCGTGTGTTCTTGTATTATTATAATAAATGCTTAATAAACATACTATAAAATGACAAGTGACACCCAAGTGGTTAATTATTTATATATCTAACATTATCTAAGTTCTTTGTCTGAACCAAAGATTTTTAGGAATATTATAACAATTAATAATATAGTATTTTTTAAAAAACTCATTTGTGTAAATTTGACACTATTTGGTATTTTGTTTTTGAGAAAGTCCTCACAACTTTATCACTTTGAAAAAAAATATTTAATCAACCCTAACATGTCTCATTAACCTATAAAATATGTTTAATTCACAAAAAGTCTAAATTTACATTTATTTGGATCTTTATAATATCAATTATTTTAATCTTTCATTAATATGGTATTTACTATATAATCATTTTTTCACAAATAAATTTA
Source organism: Viscum album (assembly GCA_963277665.1). NCBI lineage: Eukaryota > Viridiplantae > Streptophyta > Magnoliopsida > Santalales > Viscaceae > Viscum > Viscum album. The sequence continues at coordinate 654,624,446 of OY728136.1, forward strand.
ATTATTTAACTTATTAAAATTATAAATAAAATTCCATTATGTCAAAAATAGTGTTATCATTCTAATTAATATTTATAGTCAAATTAATCTTATTTATAACCCTATATTAAAATTGTTTTAGTTTTTAAACGTTGAATTTAACTATTTTAACTCTTCTTTAAATAAAATAATATTAAATTCCCAAATCTAATACATGTGGAAAAAAAGGATGATATTTTATTTGTAATATTGATTTTGGTCGAAATAAACTTATCCAATTAATTAGGAGAAGTGTTAGGGTAATTATAATATCATTTTTTACCTTTAATTAGCCAGTTTACTTTTAACCGTGGTAAATAAAAGTCAAAAGATACTATTCACCAAAAATTATTTTCATCTTATTACTGAATTTTAATTACTAATTTCAAACATGTCTCTCATATTTTTGAAATTCAATTCACATAAGTAGAAAAATTACATTTTAAGAAAATATGAAAAATCACCTAGATGGTGGGTAAAAGATGGTAAAAAGTTCAATAAAAATTTATATATCTGATATTATTATCAAATGAATGCAATGAATTACATTGAAAATATATAGGTATTATTTATCTATTTTCACATATAATAAATTTAAATAAAATAACTAATTATATAAATACAAATTGGTTTTAAACAATAACATAGTGTTTTTAACTATTCCTAAATAATTTATAGTTCTCCAAAAAATACCAAAAATTCACCCAAATATAATTTTGGTATTCCAAATACAAAAATGAAGTCCATTTTGAAAATTAAAATTTATAAAATTTTAAAAATTAGGTATTACTATTCATAACAGCTTGCTCGATTGGTCGTGGTGTATTGGAACTCAAAGTTGCGCACAACACAAGAAATTTTATTTTTAAAAAATAAAATTATCGTGGAATCTTGGGGTGTTACAATAAAAAAAATTCAATGAAACTTCATGATGAAACAAAAATTATTCAAATAAAAGGTCTCAAAATATATTGTGAAACTTTTTGTGTTTGAAGACATTATGAGGGATTTGATGGATTAAAATACCCCAAAATCCATTTTCCCTCAGAAAACAATTCTTAGGAGATTTGACCGATAATTTTTGGGGTGATATGCCTAATGAAGTTATAATAACTACTAAAGTTGATGAGATGGAATTTATAAATGAGATCACCTCTAATTCTGAAACTTGTTTAGTAGCCATAGAGGATGTGATGTTGATTGACAGTATGCTTGTTGGGCATTATAAAAGGGGTATTGTATTTGGGAATATTAACATTATCAACAATAGATGTATACCCCAACACTTATTACATAATATTATCATAACCATGGGTTGATACATGTGTTTCATAGTTTTAGATATTAAATATCATTAGTATTCATAGATCTCTCAATACATGAGGCCTCGACTATGGTGTTATATTATTTTGCAGTATCAGATAGCATGTAAAATATCAATATCATGTTCACATTGGGTGACTTGATGACAATCTACATTATGGTCACCCCAGTTGGATCTATTTTAAACATATGGTCTGTTTGGATATAGTAGTCCATGTGGAAGATTTTTTGGTGATGCATCTATTTATTGATATGTGAGAGACCCATTAGGGAACTCTAAAAACAAGTATACTTTCTTGAATACATGTTCATCAGTATATGGTATGGTAGGTTCAATTATAGAAAAATTTATAAAGATATAAAGATGATTTTTGAGGAACAATATCTAGCTAAGAATACACGATTGAGATTCATGATAGATGAGGATATTGTTAACCCTATAAATAACAGTATAATGAAACTGTTAGAAATACTAATATATTCCACAATATTGGTCATGTAGAGAAAATTCAATACATTATAACTATCCTTAGTGGAAAATATCCATCAACATTTCGATAAAGTCAAGGAGTAGATAGAAGATAATGAGAGGTTCAAAATTGAAAATGAGAAGAAAAGGGAGAATATATCAAATAGGGCACATGGATTATTTTCATAGGAGGTGGTTAATGCCCCATAGTTGGGTGAAGTTTATTGAGATGTTTATATCTCAGAGAAATACATGATCTATCTTTAAGATCTAATAATGTCTTCGTTTATGTGTTTAATAAATATTATGACATTTTTTTAATCCTTCACAATTACCTTCCATGTTTTTTGATTTAGTCACTTTTTACATAACGAATAAAAAAATCATTTAATTTTAATTAGAATTCCTTGTATCATTCATTTCCTAGCCTAACAATTATTGATTATATATAAAACTCACAATGAGTAATATCATAATAATAATAAAAATATGTGGACATTTTATGGGAATAGATCTAGTAAATAATTAATTATAAATAATGTATTCAATTGTAATATATATATGTATAACTATTAAATATATTTCAAAAATGAATCCTCATATGTATATATGATGTTTAAATATGGTGTCACATATTCCATCACCATATATCGAGGTAAATCCATGAGATAATTACAATATGATTTTATTTCATCATGAAATTATTCTCTTAGATGAATATAGGTGATTTTGATATACAATAAAATATACAATCAATATAATACATGGTTAATATATTTTTATAAGAGAGATTAAAATGACTATGAATAATAAAAATTATGAAGGGGTATTTTAGATGTTGATTTTAGTGATAAAAATGTTTTGGCTACCATGAAATTATAACTTCATGAATTTCACACAGACAATTTGAACCAATATATGTGAGTAATAGAAATCAGATCTATTTTTTCAAGGTTTCTATCTTAGTGAGAGTAGCATTAATTTTTACAACTCTATATGGTAGTCCCTAAAATGTGTTTCCTTTTTATATTTTTGCACTATCTTTTTCAAAATCAATGAATGGGGATTGTATTACCATGAAATAAATCATCATTTACTCTAAATAAATTTATATATTTTCAACCTAACATGTTATTTTACTATTCCATTTTTCAAATTCATAGATTGTGCATAATTTATATCAGTTCTATGCCCTGAGAGATAAGACACAACTCTTCCCAATGATGGCCATTGTGGATTTCTGACATGGTGAGTGCTTTGTCTTTTCCCTTAGCTGTTTAATGTTGTAGTTTGATAAATCAATGATTTAGTGTTCATGTTTGTATATCTTTGAATACAAACTAATATGATTAATATATTTAGGGAATGGTTATATCCTGACATGAATAAAAACCCCAATAGTAAAATAGATAGTCTCAAGGGGTCATCGATATCAAAAAATAGTTTTGGGGGTTTAAAGATCATATATCATAAAAATTACGGTGAGAGAGTCTACCTAGAAAAGGTAAGGTAACCCCATTATGAATAAATATCATAGTTATAATATAGAAAATCTCATGGATGGGTTCATGTGGATTAATTTTATGAAAAATTAAACCAAAAGATTCTAATGATTACGGTAATACACCATTGACCAATAGATGTGATGGTCTATATAGAAAGTTAAATGTAAAATATATATGAATTGAAATAATAACACTAATATAGCCCACATTAGGGAGTGGTGTGATACCAGATGGAAAATAGATCGATGATTTTTGAGTTCCCTAACACCTTTGAACATAGAATAAACTTTATTTAAATTATATGTTGGGGTGTTTGAGTTGGGGAGTTATGGGATAGAATACTATTTTAAGGAAGATGACTACCCATAATTAACTGGTGTATCCAATTATAATATATTCAAGTTTTCAAGGGTGAAATTAATTAGAGGTTATTCTCATTAGAATAAAAGCATACCTCTTAATAATATCCTAGATATACATTATATATATATATATCATTACAAAGAAGATGTGTCTTTTTGGAGAGGATACACTTAATACAAATATCTATAAAAGGTTTGTGTTGATAAAATATTTTATGTAATGATGTATTTTTAAGGAGCAGATAATATTCAAAATATTATGGGAACACTCCCATCAACAAAACCAAGTTTATGTTATTTTGATATATTAAATCTGAGTGGAATTAGATTATGGTATTTATCATGGTCAAAGATATATGGCACAAATTTCACAACACATCATATTAAAATAAAAATGAAGGCACATATAATTCTAATGATATAAAAAGAGTTCTATCCTATCTCTTATAAATTTATTTTATAATAGAAAATATATACTTAGATATATAAAGGGAGTAAAATTTTATGATGTCATAATTTTTTGTTGAAAATGGTTCTGATTCACAAGTGTTTATCATTGAGGGAATTGGAATATACTTGAAAAGATGGATTATATAATGTATATATTCACTAATAATATAATTATTTTTTGGACTATGAAAACTCATTTATAGTAGAATTTAATGATTTAAGGTGATTTGAACACTTATTTAATGAAGTATATTCTATGAAAAAAAACCTCAAGAAGGGTTTTACCACTATTGAGGTTATTACAGTGTATTGAGCATGCTCCTTATGTGAAGGAATGTGATTTAATATGTATTAATTACATAATCACTTCAATGGAAGAATATTTTTATGTGAAGTGGTAGTTTATTTTCAAAATACATACAAATTTCATATATAAATCTTACATGAATGTAGAAAATAAGTTAGGTTCATACTTTTTCATAGATTAGTTGGTCCAATGAGTATTTCATGACTATCTATTACGATATCTTTTGGTCTATAAAAGCATTGATTCTATTTCATTTTTCAATCTATATTTTTCACAATCCAAGAAAATAAATTTCTTAGAGAGTGGGGACTATACTATTTGTCTGGATAACCTTTATATGTTTTCAACATAATAAGAATTTTATTTTCTTCTATTTTTTCTCTTTATCATTGACATTGGATAAGAATGACAATGGATAAAGGAGTAAAGAATTGAATTTTGATCATGATTATACTAATGGGGTCTCAACCTAAAATCCATTATGTATCTGTAGTTAATAGTTTATTTTCATATAATTTAACCCACACATGGATAGATTTTAAGGTTATAAAATATGGAACAATGTGGTTAAATATTGGGTTATATAAATTTGACTAATAGTGTGGTAACATGTTTAGTGATTCAAGAGAAATTGGACTAGTGATAAGGGAACACTAATGTAGGATAAGAAACATGGTTAAAGGGGAAATTTTGACATGACATGAATATTATACACTATGATTTTGTAGGTGACCCACAATTATAAAAAAAATATTGTGTTGTGGTCACAAGAATCATTTTATTCATAGTTCATGATGTTGCGTGATTCTATCCTAGGGTAGGGCCATTTAAAGAAGCTTGGTATGATTTTGAAAAATCATACACTATGCTACATTGGAGGATTGGATGAGATGTATATTTCTAATAAAGTCCAAAAATAATCGATCAGTGTATCACCATGTATCATTTTTAAATAACAATCAACTAATAAGTAGTTATGGGAAATGATAAGTCATCCATACATAATTTATAATATTGAATGACTTAGTCAGAATTAAGAAGCACATACACTAATATAATGGGTTGAAATTAATTGAAAATTTTCTCAAATATATAGAAGATAGATCCATGTTTCAAAACGTATGTTGTGATAATAGGAATCTAACTGCATTTAGATATTAACTGGGAAATTTTTTTTGTAATGAAAGGGTAAAATTAGCAGTGATAGCTATTTTGATATCCATGATTGTATTTTCAGGTCGCATTATATGGCGTCTTGGTGTATATTAAATATAGATTACCAAATTTGAATTAGGGGTGACTTCATATTGAATGATAAGATAAAGGTGAATTTTATAGGTGGGTTTTGGATAACTAATCCAGACACTACTACATATCTTAGAATAAAAAAATCAATCAATACTTATTTAGGATAGAAGAAATCTCAAAACAGATCTGAATCATGTGTAGGGTGTGGTAAAATTATTACATCCTCATGCCAGGTTATGGAATAGAAAATCCCAATGGAAATTATGAAGATCAAAATTTAAGATGTATTTCTTGATAATATGGATATTTATGAAATTTGGGTTTTCTAAATATGGATCAATACAACCAATCCTCTCACACAGATCTTGGACCCATGTAAGGAAATTTAATTGGTACAAAATTGATGTCTCATCGTAGTTTAGATTCATGTGGGGTGGATTAAATGTCATTCATTTTAATATATTTTCACTAGGACACATTTTTTTAATTTTTAAGGTCATAAGATGAGGACCATTGTATAGAGGGATCTATATAGATATAACCCATGAACAAAATTAAAGTGATCCATCATAAGGTAGAGATAGTTTGGAAAACCTAACAATACTTTATGGTGTCTCAAACACCATGTTTAATAGAAAATTGGAAAAAAATTAAACTTGTGTCTAAGTAATAGATAGAAAACATTGTTGTTACTAAATTTACATCTAATAGATAAATAAATAAACTTTTAGTTATTGGTAATAATTCAATCACATACTAAAAGAAAATTTATAGAGCCAACATGAATGAGTGGTCTCCAAACACTATGATGGATATGGGAGTAACATTGGTGATATTTTTTGCTAGATATGGTCAAGAACTATAGGAATCACTACATATCATGAGATAACATGATTTGAACCACATAGAGTTATATTATGGGATCCTCTTCATAGACTGAGGTCATATACCTGGAGAACATGATAATGGATTCATATTGATCCTAGGATATTATGATCAACCTATAATAAATAAGTAATATGATCATTTTCTGTGGGGTTTTGTCAAAAACTAAGTTGATACATTCATGGGTTACAATATATACAAACAAAATTAGATTAAATCCATGCATAGTTTTGAAAAGGTGACTTTTTTTCTATTATGGGATTGAATTGGAAGAATCTATTGTGTTATTATTAATATTTTTTGATTCAATTTAAATTTTCTGGAATCATTATATATAGATTGGGTAGAAAATCCAATCTGTAAAAATTATGTCAAACACTTAGTTAATTATCGAAAAAATATATTTTTAGAATGGTAGAGAATAACTAATATAGATGTTACTATTATTCCTCTGTGGATAATAATCAAGTCACATGTAATCCATAGATTAGATTCCTAATGTCGATCATGCTTTGGTACAAGAGTTAATAAAATGGATTTGTCTTTGTATAGTGTTGTGGTAAAAACTATGTTTTGAACCCATACAATATGAACCGTTATGAAAATCAATTTCAATATCAATGTGAACAAAATAATAAAGAAAAAATAACTTTAAGTACTTTAATGACTATACATATTGACCATATTGTTTTTCAATTTATTTTTATTTGACATTTACTAGTTTGAGAAATTTTAAACTCATACATAAAAGACTATATGCCATTCAATTTAACATCATCTGGACGGGATGAATGTTTCATATAGTTTATGTCCATATGACAGGGACCATTATTTTTCTTACAGGAAATTGTAAAAAAAAAATTCTTAATAATAAATTTATTATATGTGATCATGGTATTCTCTCAATACATTATTATTAAGGAGTAATATTAGTTATAGTAGAAGTTTTTTATAGTGTATGGTCCACCCCCTTTTACTATATTTTTTGAGTTTTCATCATGAGTATTTTTAAATAAAAAACTATTTATTCATTGTTAAAAGATCATAGGTGATCTTTATTATTGAATTATTTCATGACATTATTTTGATGAACCATTAGTTTACATACTATATGTAACATTTTCTAATCAGGTAGATCCAACACGTCCATAAGATTCAATCTCCGACCATATTTGGTCAAATAATTATGAATGGTGATGAAAAGTGAGGGAAGATAAAAATATATGGTTTGGATTTCCTTTGTATCATATAAAAGTGATTATGGGGTCTATTTTGTGGAAGTTATTTTTATTTTTCCCTATTATATCATTATTTGTAAAAAAATATATGCATGTATGATGTGATGAATATTATTGTTGAAGAAAATGGAACTTCCCTTTTGTTGTGTGATTGTAAATATACTTATGATTGGATAAAATATCTTTACTGATTATAGTATTTCAATATAGGTTTTATTTGATGGTTATTAAAAATATGTAGATAATAATATAGATAATATCCATTTTCCTCTACGTTTTAATTTTTGTTGAATATTGGTATAAGAAATCCCTCTTTGAAATTATATCATATCTGATGATTTATCAATAATTATTAATTTTAAAAAAGATGTTATTAAAATTTTATAGGAAATAACATTATTCATCAAGAATATGTGGTTATTATTTACAATACTTGATAAGACCCTAACAACTATTATTGTATTTAGAGATTTGAGATGATTTAATGCTATGATTCAAGGTGATAATTCCTTGTATATATATTAAAATTTTTCATGATAAATAAATTAGAAAAAATATTTATAATGTATTGGAATATGTTTTAAATATAAGTTAATGATTTCTATCCTCAACTGATCCAAGGGGAAAGATCAACACACCATGTGGGGGAAGAACTCACCACACGATATCTAGTCGGCATGGCCAACCTAATGTAGTAGGGCGGTAAAGCCAATATTAGTAGGTAGGAAGGACTAAATTTCTTGTACTAGGTGTACATATGGGAAATAGTGGTTCTAACAAGGGGTGTAATGACAAGAGAGGAGTGGGTTCCCAATGTGAACCCATATACTTATAATTAGATGAATTATGTGAGGTCCTGTGATTTAATGAGGAGTCAAGTGGCATGATATTTTGATGTGGTATATACTTATGCGGGTACTATTAAAAAATTAATAAGGAAAACATATAACTAAAACTAAATAATTGAATTGATATGTGTTTTCTTATCATGTCATGAAATTATCACCTAACTTCCAAATGAATCTCTAACTCATATGGCTTGATTCAATTATATAGAATGACCAAAAACATCATCCCTTTATCAGGACACTATATTATGTAATGAAATCATTAGATATCCCATAATGATCCTACATTGACCTTACATGAATATGAGAAACTATAGGCTTGTACACATTATGCATATAAGAAATGATAACTATACAGATCATTTATAATAAAAAATTCCATATAAAGAAGAACATATGTTCTATGAGTTTTATTAATAACCATTCTTGTCAATAAAAAACACAGATCTTTCATGGCATAGACTTTCCAATAATATATTTGAACCTAATGTGTTGTTGATATTTTAGATGAAGTAATAACAGGATAAATATATATAAATGTTAATTTAATATTATTTCCCATTCAAAATAGTCCTCTTTCATGTATGAAAATTGAATGAGAAAAAAGATGGAATAATTTTGTGCACATTCTTCCATTAACGCCACAAATAGGCTACACCCAAGAATCACGCGATTCATATAATTTTTTTCATTCCATTCATGATTAATGCATGATATGTATTAAATTTTAATGATCATCATTCTATGCATTATCATTATATATGTTGCGTATTAATTTTATGTTGTGAACAATTTTAAATCCATCTTCATATGATATCAATATAGGCCATGTGATATTAACTCATGAAAAATAATATTCATGTAAAATTAATGATAAGAGGAATACAAATTTAATAATAATATTTATATAAAAAATTCATGTAATTTTTGGTTTTAGGTGTGATGTTGCAGTTAGGTTGAGTTTTTAAAGAAAGAATATCATGACTTCTGTGTCACGGTCTATATAGTGTTAAAAGTGGAAATAAGGGAATAAGAATTGAGTCACTTAGATATTTTAAAAGTGGATATTTGAAAATTAATAAATAAATTACATGTAGAAACTAGAATAGTCTTAATGAAGAAATTTAAAGGAGAAGTCTAACTCAATTAAAATTAGTTTTAAATAAATTGATGTTATGAAAAATAATTTTTTGTCTACATGAATACCATAAATTATGATATCCAATTGTTTTTAAATATATATAATCATGGTAATTCAAAATATTTTATTCATTCAATATTTTAAATGATCATGATAGAGAAAAAAAAAATAAAAAGCTGACAATGGTGGCATTGTGATACAAATTCTAATCAGTTAAAAAGGATGTATTAATATGAAAGTTCATAAAAATTATTCAAGAGGGAATATTTTGATGTCCTGAAAAAGTAAAATTAAATCTATTGTTATTATCAGCATAAACATTATTTTAGTCAAATCCATTATGGAAAAACCGATGAATATTTTTTAAACTACATTAGAATAAGAGGAAAAAGGAAGAGGGGTCGAGATCCAGTGTTGGTTGATTGAGTAAATCTAAAATTCTATAAGAAGTAGAAGAATATTATATAAGAATAGAGTACATTATTTTTCTTATCCATTTTCAAGGAATACAAATAAAAATATGTATTTTTTAAGTTGTTAATGAGGTTAATGAGAGGAAGATAGATATTTTTTGTCCAATATGTATATATAAATAAAGGATATACAATTAAAACAAGAAAATAAAAATAGAAGTATGAAATTTATTTCATGTTCTGGTGAAATTAAAAATAGAAGGAGGTGTATGAAAATAGAAAATAATCACTATAATAATCAATATACGTCACATATGGTGAAGGACTCTACTGATATTGAAAAAGGATGAATGAAGTTAAAGTCTATCTACAAAGGAAACATAATTCTCAAATTTAATGTTGCTTGTATGAATATGATATCACCACCATAGGTACTCAGGATTATTTTATATCACCAATATATAGTATAGGGTACCACACATAATGTTCATGACTATATTCTATCTGACCGATAATAACTACTTCCCATTTTAGTGGCATGTTTGATCATGGATAATTTAGAAATTTCTCAATGTAATAACCATTATTTTGGAAATTTTATCCTTTTAAATATCATTTAAACTATTTGTGTGTGTGTAGAATAATGAAGGTGGGGTAATATAATAAGGGAATAAATATCCTAACAAGTAAATTATTAGTAATTTATAAAAGGATAAATATATCTAAAATAGAACCAACACTGATTCACCCGATCTCAGTTGTAATTATATCCCAAATTGGCGCTAATAATATGCATCAATGGGATTTTTACCTCCATTTTTTCCTCTATTTTTAGGGTATTATCTTTTTTAATATTTCAGTCTCTTTAAACAATTGAAAATGAGTTGTAGTCATATTGATGAAACATTTAATAAAAATTAGATTTAAATATCTACAAATACTATGTTAGAAGAGATAAAAAAGATAGAATAACAAGATAAATAAGGAATCTGTCTTCTGGCTATAATAATTTTCATAAAGTCGGGTTGTATATGAATAAAGAACTCATTTTAAGAGAGATGATATTGTGTTTCGTATTTCCACCAAGGAATCGATGCCCTTCCACCTAAAATGATTCAATATATCAAGTGATATATGAAAATTAATTTAAAAATGATCATGAATAAGATTTAATCAAAAGTGGTGATGATGTTGTATTAGTAATAGGTCAATAAATATTGTTTTATAGATTAAATAATACTATACATTGCATTCCTAGAAAAATATTATCCCTTTATTTGAGTTTTTGATAGAATATACGAAGAGATCACCCATCATGGGGGTGAGTCATATAATTTAGAAAAGGATTTTAGAAAGATTTTTTTTATCTAGTATAAAACTATCTAAAATGTTTAAATAAAAGTAATAAAAAATATGGATTTTAATAATGGATCTACATGTTCAAAGAGGTGTGGCTCAACACATTTTGAGAAAATTATGGGACCTCTAAAGAGTTTTAGAAGATTATCCACGCATATTAAGAAGATAATATATCTTATATTGATGTTAATAAAGTGATATTGAATGTTAAATTCCATAAGATCAAGGATCATGAAAATTTGTTTCATGATATTATTACAATTCATGATGAACAATTTAAAATAATGAAAAGGGAATGTGAATAAAATTTTAAAATCTATGGAAAATGAGAAAATTATTTTAAACATAAAGTGTCCAGAACTATACATTAATATGATAGATCAAGATACTAATACATATATGTATATATAATTAATGGTTACATATGTTTCTATAATAAATCATTCAATAGAGGATTATAATGATAAACAAAGAAGACCAAATTTTGCACAAATATCAGTAAAAAATCAACTATCTAAAGTAGTCTCTAATAATTAAGATCCATCAATTCTTATCCCTCATATTTTTTCAAAACATGTTTTTATGTGTAGTGTATAATTAAAAACAAAATATGAAAAAAAAATATAGATTAATAAATATGGTTATAATTATAACACTATTACCATGGTGGATATAAGAGAAAAAATATATGATCTTTCCCAAGTTCATCCCAACCAATGATGAAAGACGTATAAAAATATTTTGATCCAAATTATGGATTGCAAGAAGTCAAAGTGAAATGATAATGATTTGTATGTTTTTTTGGTTCTATAAGAGAGGTTAGAATTAGGAAATTATATTGATTGTACAATCAATTAAATTTTTTATTATAAATGAATTCCATTTCATGTAGGAAGAAGCTATAAAAGATACAACATTATAATATCATGAATAATAAAAAAAACATTGAGAATACCTAAAAATATTTATAATTATTATAATAAGTGTGGTCCAAAAAATAGTTCATGATCATTGAATAATTAATCAATATAAAATTATAAAATAAGCCCATTGATTTTTGTAAATAAATAATATGCATCCTAGGTAAATTAGAAAAATAATGTTTTAAATATTAATAATTAAAGGAATATATCAAACTATAAAATATGAAAGACACATGGGTAAAAATATCATGAAGACCGTGTCAAATTCCACATTGAAATTTTTATTATGTCAATAAGAACACTCACATTTTCCCTTGCGTATTCTAAGTGAATAATTCAAATATTCATAATTATTTTCTTGTAGTTCAGCCAAAAAATTTATAGAAATCAAATAATATGGAGGAAGCACAAGAAAATATCATAGATAGTATGAAAGAAAATAATTCAGATGGTGAATCTAAATATAGTGATATAATGAAAATAATTTTATTAAATAATTATTATTTTTGAGGAGTTATATAGATGGGCACACTTCAAGAGAGTACTCAACAAATATTCCATGAAAATAAGTGTTTCAAAAGAATATGACAGTCACACTAAGTGATTCACATTCCATAAATTCTCGTGAGAAGATAAAATTCACAAATAAAGATATTAATGATGTTGTGAGATCCATATTTCCAAAAATTAAACTAGTATTTAAAAATGGAATTGTAATCTTTATGATTTGAGAAAATGGGAAAACATGGTTGAGAAAACACTCTCAATATTTTTATTTACATTTGAGGATAAGTAAGATCTACCTTATTACATTATCTTTTATGTGTTGAATTTTTACATATATTTTCAGGAATTATGTGTGATAAAGGTCTTATAGGGGTTTGAACTAATGAGTAGTATCATAACATGATATTTAAAAGAAGAAAATTACATATTTTATTGATATATATTACAATTCCACTAGAAATTATTATTAAAAAAACCATGATGAAGATGTAGAATAATCAATTATTACTTGAAAACAATGTTAATCAGTTGTGGTTGTTGAAAAATCAAGAAATGCACATATTTTATAATTAAATTATGGTTAATTCTCAAATTTTAACATCCTAAAAAAATTAAATAATAGATTTTTTATTATTAACAAAATTTGGAGTGTCTCTTAATGGGGGGATAAAAATAATGATGATCAAAAACGATCCAAAATTTTTAGTATATTCCAGAAATTTCATATGATGATTTTATTCAAATGGTATCTAATATTTTGGAATTATCATGAAAAATTTAAAAAAAATTGAAATATTTATAGTGGAACATTATTTAAATCAATGACATAAAAGTGAATGATTGAGATAAAGTTCCAATGCTATTGTAAAATATAAATATTTTTATTTAAATTACTTTTATTTTTTTCTTGAATTGATTATAAGAGTTCAATGTTGATTTATTATATAATATATTTGTATCATAATTGGAATCCTCCTAGAAAATAGTTAGATATCATTTTGGAAGGGTAAAAAATTGTCACAGTATCATGTTTAGTATATAATGGATAGCCTTGTTGTCTAAATGATAACCAATTGTTTTGAGAAATGATTGTGGATAACATATAATTTTACTGGAATGGTTGATGTCACATTTTACTAATATAAATTTATTCAACTTTCCATATATTTTTCATTTATCTCTAATAAGTGGGGTACTATTTGAAATGACATGTTAATGAGAAAAGGGAATTTAAATTAAGAAAAAACATATGAACATATTATTTACAAGGTGTTTCCAATAATTAAAATGGGTATATTGTTGATACCACATTGGGAATGTTCTATTTCTTTTCAAGATATTTCAATATGATGTGAAAAATAATTTTTTTAAAGAATAGTGGATTTTTCCAATTATTTTTTTGTTTGGAATTATGAAATGATTGGATAACACATTTTGGAAGATTTGGGGAGTTTTATTTTTGTGTTTGATGAAGGTTAAATAATGGTAAGGATAACACTACTATAAAAATACCATATACACAAGGTTTAGAATCGTGGTTATATACCCTAAAACATGGGTATAGGATATACCCATGGTTTTTAGAATCGTGGACATTGATACTATTGGTATAGACATATACACATGGTTCATAAACTGTTGGTGTAGGAAATATCAATGGAAATTCATATACCCACGGTTTGTCCAAACCCTTGGTTATAGGTATTAATGTAAAAAAACATCCACTTTTATTTGAATGAAACACCTTTCTAATACACTTCAACAACATTACATCTATCCCATAACATAATTCTTGTTCACATATTAAACAGATATATATATATATATATATATGAATGTATATTGTAATATATTTATATTAAATTTATTATTATGATTATAAAAAAAATGGGACAAAATATAGCCACAATTTGGTCAAATCAGTGGAATGGGTCCATATAAAAAAAATCCTCCTCTGGGGTTTGATCATATCACCTTCCTTATATACTCCAATGATTATAAACTATCCTCCAACATGTTTTTAGTTTTAATATTCAAAAAATATATATTTTTATAAATGTAAAAATTTATTTATATCAAATTTATTATTATTATTATTATGGAAATAAATAATCCAGCCTATACCAACAATTATGTCAAACCACAGTTATGGGTTTTCCGGTAAACATTTTTCACACAAAACAAATTGCCACAGTTTACAAAAAATCATGGGTATAGGGAGGATTAATAGCCACATTTCTTGGAGAACCAACAGTATAGATCCGCCTCAATAAAAAAATTTTCCCAATAAACCTATTACCATAGTTTACAAAGATCATGGGTATAACGGTGTCCTATTCCCAATTTTTTTTAGAGAAAGATGTTTATAGGATTTCCACAATAGCTATTCCCTTGGTTTACAAAAACTATTGGTATAAGTGTTAACTATAACCAGGTTTTTTTAGAGTACCATGGGTATTGACTATTTTCCAGTAGTGTAAGTATATTGATTGTATTCATATACCATTCATATATTATTCAAGATGAATATTGGAAGATGAAAATCTTATATGAAATGGAGGAAAATATGATGACTGATTAACTATTCGTAATTTTAAAAAACATGTTTTTGAAATGTTTGAGAAAAAAATTAATCATTATGAAGAAATGTTGGCAATATAAATTTCTTGAGATGAAAATGAAAAATAATTTTTACATGGAGAGATTAGAATTAATTTTTAATGGAGAATATTAGTGAGAATTCTATGAAAAAAATATTAACATTTTTTCATGATGAATATATGATGTTGAATTTTTAGATGGTCTTGGAATATGCTGATAATCTCTATTGACTATTTTTTATAGAGTTTAATAAAAATTTAATCCATCACCAAGAATGTGAAAGAAAAACTCTCCATATGGGAGCTGGCCCGTATAGTGGTACCAAGGTAGAAGGGCGAAAGAACTAGCATAGAAAGTAATTCTAGATTGTATAATATGAAAAATTCATATTCAAAAGTGGTTTTAGTTCCTCCATGTGGGGAAACATGACATAAAAGGAGAGGGTTCCTGGAGCATGTCTGGATACTCCTAACTAGTTCACTGATGTGAGGGCCCGTTTCATTATGTGAAAAGAATAAAACTTGTTATTCTAATGTGTTATATGGGTATATTGGTTTTTTTCATTGTGAAAAAGGAATAAATATAACCGAAACCTCTCAGTTGAACTTATATGTTTCAAAAAATCATGCCACATGATAATATCCAAACTAAAGTCAAATACTATTTCTCGTTTAGCTAGTTTTTTATCAACCCTATGATCTTGAACCTCGACCACAGATTGAGCCACCATGACCAATCCATGAATATATTTATATTATATGAATTTCCTCCGCATATGATATATTATTATGAAAAATTGTCAATATTGACTCCCTTTATGCATGATAGATGATAGCTATATGTATCTTTCATAGACATTGAACTTTTATATAATGAAATTAGGACATTAAATTAGTGTAACTATTATCCATGCTTATATATCAACAAAATAGATCTTCTATTGGCATACACATTTATTAAGGATATTTGTTCCAAAAATGTTATCCATATTTAAAATTATTTACCAACTTTATATTTCTAAGAGGAATATTAAAAAAAATTCTTAAATGAAACTCATCCTGCATGAATAAAAATTGAGTAAGAATGAATTTTAAACAATTTGGAATTATTTCTTCCCTGAATACTAGATATATGCTACACCCAAGATTCATTGGGTGTATGTGATGTGAATTAATCCCATGCATGATGAACATTATTTATAGATAAAATAATCATAATCATTATCCCATACACGATCATTAGATATTTTGTATATTTATTTTTTGCAGCGAATGATAGTGAGGTCATGTCGATATGATATTGATAAATGTCATGTGATATCGATACAGGAAAACCTCCATGCATGTAATTAATATTTTAAATAGAATCTTTGTGTTATAGTAATATTTTATTATATACAATCCATATAAAGAATGGTTTTATGTGAAATGATGTAGGTAAGATTGGTGTTCATTGATAGAATATCACAATTCATGTGTTATGATAAATGTATTGTTTAATATGGAAGTATCGGTGGAATACGTGGGTATATTGCGTATTTAAAAAAATGAGAACAGAACATGGATATTAAAATATCATGTGGAAATTTCTTATGTCTCCATGAGGTAATTTAAGTGAGAAGTTTGGATTATTTTAAATTTGTTTGAAATATGAATATATGATGATTGAATATTGTAGATCTAGTCAAAGACCGTAAATGATTAGGTCCAAGTAATTTGATAAAATAATAATGATGGAAATTAAAAACATTTCATTCATATTTTATTTTTATTGTAAATTTGAGAGACGAAGGAAAATAAAAAACTAATGTTTTAAAATACCAGGATATATTTTTTTATAGTTTAAAAAAGCTGTATTCGGAAGATAGGTTTGAAAATATTATTCAAGAGATAATATTTTGGAGTCAAGAATAAGGCTAAATAAATCCATTATTATCATCAAAATACATATATTTTCAGACAATTCCATAAATTAAGAACAAGTAAATATTATTTACACAAATAAATAGAGTAACAAAGAATAGGTAAGAGATATACAATGAAAGTTGATTGAGTGTACTACATAAAAGAAGAAGGAGGTGGAGGAGGAGAATATATAAGAAAAAAACAATGTATTGTGTACATATGTCTTATTATGATGAATAATAACAAGAATTATATTTTTTTCCATGAAGTTCAAAAGATGAATAAGTCTCATCAGACCATCTAGATTGTATTGAGGTGAAATAGAATTTAATTCAATATAAGAAAATAATAAGAGGATAAAGAATACGATTTCCTGTTATTTTATAATTAAATATTATATAATAATGTGGATATGAACAAATTAACATTGCAATATTAAATAGGAGTCACATATAGGGATGAAATCTATAATTGTGAAAAAATACATGATGAAATTAAAGATTGCCTACACAGGATGTATAAATATATAATGGGAAGCTACATTTGGGACTCATATATCTCTAGTCTAATGACAAGGGATTATTTTTTGTTCCCCCTATTTAGTATAGGGTAGAAAAATTTAGGATTAGAATTTCTTTACCCAACCTTCTGTGTCTACTTACTCATTTGAATTGAATTTGTGATGATATTTTTTTTTTCAAATTTCACCAAGGAAAATACATTTTTATCTAAAGGTAATCCATGTAAATATCATGAATAATTTTTGGGCCTTATATAGAGGGAAGGTTAGGTAAGGGAATAATAAAATCATTATCATAAAGAATCAAAAAGGTAGAAATGATAAATGTATATATTGAGATAAAATGGAATCAAATAAAATTTATATCCCCTTTCCCTATATCAGTTTTGAGTAAATATCAGTTTGGTCCAAACAAGTTTGTGGTGTGGAAATCCCACAAAGTATGTAGAATTATTTTTTTCTAGGAAATAATTTCTTTTATTAGTATCTTCTGAATCATATTATATGGATTTTATAATGGCCCATGAATGTCTATATTATAATGTAAGATAGTGGGATGAATGGTTGGAAAAGATAATATATTGTCAATACATCTTATTTAAACATGGAACCATTTATTTTTTTCTTCTATAAATATTCTCTAAATCTGAAAATTATATTTAAATTAATAAAATTGTTGTCAAAAATCATCTTAAAATCTTAAAGTGGAACTATTTATTCCCATTTATAGAATAAATTATTATTTATAAACCTGAAATGCATGGACATGGGTAGCGGCCATGGGCCAATGACATATATCCCCCATATAAAAAAGTTCAATGAATTTTTTCATCACCCAGTATTTTTGGAGGTTTATAGATGAATTTTACATATATATAACAACAATATATTTGTGTGTAGAAATACATGTTGTTTTCTATCATCGATGGAAAAAATATCCATGTATATGAATTTGATACAAGATAATAACACCAAAATAGTGGTTTTCATATATTCAATCATATAATTTTCATATAATAGAGGGACTCTCCATCATCAAACCACATGAGGGTGGAACCATCGAATCTTATCTGGTAAAGAACATATTGGGAATTTGGGTCACCATAATGGATGGAATTTCTTTTATACTGATAGATCTACTCCTCCATTCCATGAAATTGTCAGAGAATTATATTTTAGATGTAATTTTTATAGGATATATCCATTCAAATATGTATTTAATCAGAAATGTAAATTCAAATTTTGATTCAATTGGTGTTAACATCATAAATTTCATCTATATAGAAAATGATTAATCTTGACACAACCCTACAATGTCTGATATGGATTAAAATTTCATCTATTTTTGGATTATGAAAGGCTTGAAATACATTTTATTATTAATATACTTGTTCATTTTGTGAATGAGGTATGTAATTTAATTCAGATATAAAGGAAATCCATCCATCAACTATTTTACATATTCAAGAAATCAAATCAACTCTTATATTTAATTGGGTTAATCACCATTTAATTTCATTATCTCCAATTGAGAATAGAATTTAATATCTAATTGGTCCACCGGGAGATGAAGGACTAGTTCAAAACATGTGATAAGAGCATGGTATTATACACATTGTTGTTTCATCCACCAAATAGTATAAGGTATTATGGACAAAAAACATTTATTGTATTGATGAATACAATCCCTAATAAAACATTTTTTAACGTTGTGTTTTCAATTCATGAACTTATAAGGATCATAGAGGCAGTATAAAAATACATTTCCCATGATTTTCTATTTAAATATAAAAAAACAACATCTTTATTTGGGTTTCTTGTGTCTAATGGTGAATTATATGAGATAGGGTGCACTGTTAGGATGTATGCTAACTCTTCTACATTGATTTTTTTAAACACGAACAATATTACAAAATAATTCAAAAAACTACCAACTACACCTTATTCATAGTTATCATTGGATAAATTAGTATATATTTGTAAAAATATATATGTGTGTAATTTTTACCTCTAGGTACATCAAATAGGGTCTCATTTATTCACTATAAATTTTAATGCAAGGTAGTTGTTCTTGATATCCGAATATCATGTTTTAGTAAACAAGATAGTACTACTAAGATAATAGTACTTGTTTTCACTACCCACGTCATTCGTCTATGTTAGGAGGGAACTAAGTGATATCTCTACGTCTTCCACATAGAGGATAAGGGGATTCCATTTAAAAAATTTCATCAGGACCTATTTGTTCAAAATAAACTATTTTGAGGCAATAAAATAATTTATGAAAACTCTCTTCCAATATGAAGGCATCCCATTTATTTATCAAATTCAAAAATGGAGATAACATACTAGTAATATTATGTGTTAAAAAAACTAATATAAGAATGATATATCTAAATTCTTTTCAACTATTTAATATTTCTAGGAGGATGAAAATAATGCATCACCATACTCTTCTTGAGGTATAATTTGATTCCACAATGTTTTATCATGAATCTACAGAATTTACCATGTGTGACCCCAAAATCACATTTCATGGTGTTCATCATCAATATAAATTAACGAGGTTTATTGAAAAATGACCCAAATTGGGAATATGGCCACAAAAATGTTATTATTTCACCACCATAGCTTCAATATATCATACTAATTTCTTCCCTATAATGATCATGATGATATGGTATATGGTACATTGTTAAATAGTTCTAATTTTCATCAATTTTATTGGAATTGTGTGATGCATGGTTACCCTTTTAAGTATCCTTAATGTAGTTAATCTTCATTATATGGTGCCATTTGGATTATTATATTACCATAATATTAATTAATTAGTGAATGTGATTAAAATCATCATATTTTATTAATTAGTATCTCCATTATTGGGATAGAGAAAACACCCTTTAGATAGTGATGATTTTGATCTCCAAAATAAACCAGAAATATGATTTATTATATCATTTCTTGATAGAAATCATTTTTCAATCAATTTAATGTTGTTTAATTTATTTAATTAATATTTATTTTATGTAATTATTAACTTTCCCTTCAAAATTTAATCTATGTGATAGATAAATTATTTTTTTCTACATATAACTATGATGGACATATGAAAATCATATATAGTGGGAAGTCACCTAGGGTTTTATCATAATCATTTATAGATAATTAAATGAAAATATATCTTGACGTTACTTCTGGATGAATATTTATTTATTATGTTCGTTAAATTCATGGTTGGAATCACTAATGAATAACATCAATCTTCTTTTATTACAATATTGACATATTTATCTTCATCAATGGTCTTTGGGACAACTACCTAAAATACTAAAGGAGTTTTCCAGATTTATTAATCATTTTATTCAAAAACTAGACTTTTGAGATCTTGAAAAGGATTGTGTATCATTATTACTTTTATCATGATCAAATCGATTTTTTAAATGAACTAGTTCACCTTTTGGACAATGAAATTATACTTTAATTGATTGATCTTGGACATTGCTCGCTTTTTATGGGACAAATTTATAACGAATAAAATGGACTTTCTAATGGTATTTGATTATCAGTAAAACCTATATTCTAGAGGTTGAGATTTTTTCACATAGTCTACATAGTTGGTTCTTCTCTATTCGTCGATAGCGATCAACAAGGAAAAATATTAACTTGAACATGGGTGGAAATATGTTATATCATTCATATCATTAGGCAACAAAACCCAGTTTCATCCTAGATGTAAATATTTCATCACAGTTCATTGAACAGTAAATATGAAATCTACATTGTGTTTACTCCAAGGATTGAAAGGGATATACTATAGAAAATTTTAGAAGAAATATCAATGGATATATTTATCCATGGATGTCCCCCATCTATTTTATAGTACACTAAATATATATATTGGGATTCACATGACTCGAATGGGGGAACTATCACTATTGAAAACACTAAAATTCCTATTATCAAATATTTTTGTCATTATTGATATGATAAGGGTACTTTCAACAAAGACAGAGAGACATTATTCCTATAAATATGAATACATATGTTTCTTGATGGACCAATATGAATTTAATGTTATAAAATATGGTCCCTAAATGGGACTTAGAGATTGATCCTTCCAAAAGGTCTATGTTCACTCTTTTCATACCAAAATATTATTTTGATTGGGGAAGATTAGTTATCTTCATTTTAGACAAAGATATTAAAGGTTTATATTTGTATATAATGTACCCCAAAACCATTATCAATTAGTTTCTAGTGAATCAAGATTTCGTATAGATTTCAAGATATATAAAAGGGTTTGACGTCTCCACATATAGTAGTCTCCTAGACGTTTTCTATGAAAAAATGATAGTAATACTTATGAAATATTTTTTATTTATATGATATGATATTACTATAAAAACTATAGTCTCAATATATTGTGGGATCAAAATAGCCTCATTGGGGGATTATATGAGCTTCATTGATAGTATAGTGGAATCCAATATGCATATCATATCCATAATGAAATAAAAAGTATTCAAATTTTCATGTTTCTATGATAAAGACATACTCATTCAGCCTTGAGGCTACCCAAACCCTGGAAAATGATTGCCAAATTGGATTTTTAATAAAAATTTATATTTGGTGGTGAGTCCCCTTCAAATGAATGAATTTGGGAGACTTATTTATGATATAGATGTTGGGATGAACTAAACACCCCACACCAAATTTTTGACTAGGAAACTATACTTATAATAGTTTTTCTCCATGTATGATCTAATCCATAAGATCCAAGGTACATTCAGGATCATATTAAAGATCTTTTTGGGATTGTATACTTCATTCCTATAGATTTATGTGATGTATATAACCCTACTAGAAATGAGTTTTAACATTAGGGTTCCACCATGGGTTCAATTTTTTCAGGACTCTAAGGACACCTCACTAGTTATGTTTGGGTAACATGAGTTCATGTCATTCCACCTCAATATAAATGTGTAAAATGAAGTAATATAACTTAATAAAACTTTCTTGTGACTCATCTTATGATAAAGTTTTTGTGTTTTTGGTATTTATATCCCACACAATGATAGTTTATGTTGTCTAGTAGATTCATGTACTGACCCAAACTACTATTAATCAAAATTCATCTTGATCTAATTAAATGTATCATTATTTGGAATAGTTATATAAAACATAAGTAGTTACTTGGTTTATTTTTTTGATTTTAAAATATCGTTATGTATTGTTACTGTTTCTAATATAGTTGTTGAATAGTGATCACATGAGTAGTATAAAAATATGGCCTTAACAAATCCAATTAACTCAGATAAGTGAAGTGTTGGCCTCATCTAGTAGAATTTATCCATATAAAGCCCATTTTTCAGAGCTCAGAAGGGAGGTGGCGTCACTGGGCTTCAATCTTGACCATACCTAATCTAAACTTTGATACTTTAAGCTTTAACGGAACTGCCTACAAGAGAAGGGTATGTTGATACAGATTACCAGCTGAATTATTTTATCTAATCCACCCCAAGATTATTCTATCATCTCACACCATATTTTTAGGCCTAATGTGAGTCTTATTAGGGATTATGTACCAATACCCTTTAACTATGATTATTTTCATTATTTTTTTACAAATAATATACAATTATTTTTTCCTTATTACTTTGTATATTATTTTTAAAGAAAAAATATTATTATTAGTTTATATTTAGATTCAATTAATAAATCTATGTTTATTTTTAAAATAAAAATTATTTTAATAAAATATTTTTATTAAATATAAATAATCGTATAATTTTTATGAATACAATTAAAATTGTTATTATCATTTGAAATCTATTTATGTAAAAAACCAGGAATTTTTATATGTGTTTGTTTTTTTTTAAAATTTAAAATTAAAATAATTAAAAAATAATTTAGATAAAATTAATATTATTTTTTGATTCAGGACATCAAAATTATCTAGTGGTGAATTTTTCAAAATTTTCAATGGCATTTAAATTTTGAGGTAAAAATTATATACCATTTAAATATATAATGTGTTTTATGACATCATAATTATTAAATAGTGATGTAATAAAATTATATAAAAATATTTTTAGACCAATATATTCTTTGCCTTTAAAATAATGTGATTTTATTTTCGTTTGATGAATTTTACAATGTCTTAGTGGACTCTCCAATTCTTATTAACTATTTTAACATTTTAGAATGATTTCATCATATGTGTGACACACCTCCACATAATCAAGACTGATATTTTAATTAGTTGGCCCATTGGCCTTATAAAATATTTTTTCCACTCTCCTTTTGGAAAAACTATAGGAAAACCATGGATTGGTTTGTGGTTTTTATTATGTTAATGTTTGGTGTCCAAAACCCAAATAATAAATAATTCCCTCTCCTTTCATATATAAACCCACCCATTCTCCAATTCATCTTCACTAAAACCATTTATAGCTTGACCAACCTTAAACTTCATTATCTATAATCCTCCCAAGGTTCACCATCCTACCAATAAGCCACTTCCATTCCTTTGGGGTCACACTTCTATGTAAGGTATTTCTTCCTCACTCTTTTTGTCTAAGTTTCTTTATGTTGTTATACCCTTTTCTATTCAGTTAAAAATTTTGGGGTATGATTTTGTACCTCTAATGTACTGGCCTATTTATGTTTTAATGATAATATACCCATTATCTCTAATTAATTCCTCTTGTTTACACCCATTGCCATGTTGAAATTCTGCAATGACCCGAACATTCATTAATGAAAATTCATCTTGTTCTAATTAAATGTATTATTATGTAAAAATATTTATATAACATATGAAATTATTTTGTTTTATTTTTATAAATTTTAAAATACCTTTTTTATTTTTGATAATATTTCAATTGAATAGTGATCACATGAATAGTATAAATATAGGGATTTAACAAGTCCAATTTACTCAAACAATGGAAGCGATGGCCTCATCTAGTAAACTTTCCCCATATGAATCCCATTTCTCGAATCTTGGAATGGAGGTGGAATCATTGGTCTTCACTCTTAACCAATCCCAATCTGAGCTTCAACATGTTAATCTCGAAAAAAACCGCCTATGAGAGAAGTGGAAGTTGATAGAGATTACCACCACAAAAATGTTATCTGAGCCACCCCAAGAGTCTGTCACCATCGCACACCTTACCCTTCAGTATTATGTAGGTGTTATAAGGGTTTATGTGACAAGATCGTATCACTATGATGATGTGCATTGTTATTGTATATAACAATGAATATATATTCATTTTATTATTATTACTTTGTAAATATTTTTTAGAGTGAAAAAAGTATTTTTAGTTAATATTCAAGTAAGAAATATATTTTTATGAATAAAAGGATTTTATAATTAAATATTATTTTAATAAAATATTATTATTATTAAATTAATTTTTATTAAAAATAAATTATCTTCTAATTTTTTGAATACTGTTGTAATATTTATTAAGGTTTGAAAGCTGTTTTTGTCCAAACCCATGAATTGTCGATAAATATTAGTTTTTTATTTTACAAGTAAAAATTAAAAAATTTAGAAAATTACTTGGATAAAATGAATATTATTTTTGGAATCATGAAGTCAAAATTATCTAATGGTGGGTTTTTCTTATTTTTTTTAGACAGTCGGATTTTTGGGTAAAAATTAAATACCGTTTAAATATATAATGTGTTTTTTGACATCATAATGACCCAATAGTGATGTAATAAAATACTATAGATGATATGTTCACAAAATATATATTTTAACATTAATATAATGTTATTATAGGTTTGTTTTATTTATTTTAAAAAACTTTAGTGCACCCTCTAAGAGTTATAACATATTTTCACTTTTCAAATGAATTTTCTTTAGCGGGTTACTCACCTCCACATAATAACCCCTATTATTTTAAATAATTTCTGCCATTGGCTTTATAAAATATTGTTCTCCACTCCCTTTTGTAAAAAATTATGAGCATGAACCATGGGCTGGTTTGTGGTATTGATTAGATTAATGTGTGGTGACCCAAACCTAAATAATAAATAATTCCTCGCCATTACATTATAAAACAAACCCATATTCCACTTCCTCTTCACTCAAAGCCTTTGAAGTTAGTCCAACCTATGCCCTACTATATATATAATCCTACCAAGGCTCCCCAAGCACCTAATAATCCACTCTCAAGCCCCTCCCAAGCAATTGTAATGACACTTCCATGTAATGGATTTCCGTCTTTTTTCTCATTTTTGTCTCAATGTAATTATGTTGTTATGCCATTTTAAATTCAATTAAAATTGTTGGAGTATGAATTAAAACATCCCCTTTACTTACCTATTTATGTTTTAATTATGAGAGACCCATTTAACTCTCATTTAATTCCTCCCATGCATACTGGTTACCATGCTGAAATTTTGTAATGAATTTCTCTCTCCTCATTTTCATTCAACCTATTCCTTTTAATTTTGAATCCAAATTCCATTACATATGTTGGAAAATGTTTCTATATGAACCCCTTACTATTCATTTTATTTTTATATTATGAGACTCCCATTTATCTCTCATCATCCATTTTTATGAATTTTTATGTGACGTCGTTATGCTGCCCAAATTGCACAGTGATTTTCCAAGCCCAAATCATGGTGTGGTGAATGTCATATTCATATATCAATCAAGGGTATTCACCTTTAAGAACGTAAACATATTTAATGGTACTTTCATGTGTTTATTCCACTTTTCTTAATCATTTAATAACTTATGATGTTCAATGATTCAATGTTATATGATCTTTGTGGCAGACTATTTCATGAAATAAAATGCCTTTGAAGGGTGCACCATAATAGCACTCTAATGCATTTGGTAATGATTAGTATCATGATACATCAAGTGAAATTTGGTTTTTCTAATTATAATTCATGTTCAATGAGGATTTACAAATACTCCATGTTTAATGAGCCTTGGCTCAAGCAAAAATCATGTAAATGTTGTTGTCACATTTCCTTCTTATGTTAATCATGTTATATCATGATTTTTTGTTCATGTTTATTTTATGCTACATTATTATGCCTATTGCCTAACATGTATTGTATCTTTCATATTACGCCTCACCTACTCCCTTACCTGGATTTATATCTCTCCCTTTTATTATGCATGTCCTCAGGTTATCTAGGAAATGCTAAGTAAGAGGGAATGTAGTGGCCATATAAAGGAATTTTTTAATAAGATGTTGCGTCCAATGTTTTATGTTGTTATGTAATGTTACTAATACCCAAATACAAAATAAATCTTGATCAACTATTGTGTATCATGTTATGTTTTATATTTAATAAATCATGTCTAATTGTGTAACAAAATCTGGGGTTGTTATAATTGGTATCAAAGAATAGGTTTAGTTATTTTTGGGATTAAGATTAGAAAACCCTAGAAAAGCCTTTGCGGTAAGACTAAGTATAATAAAAACATCCCTAAGTTTGGTGGGTTTTGAGTTAGTGGTTTATCAAGAAAATACATCCCTGTCTAGATATGAGCTGGTAGAGGTGGCTCTGGCACAAATGTACCTAGGGCTGAAAACCACGATAGGGAGGTTTAGTCTTGACCTGGGGTATCATGGTCCACAAAACGTGCCTTGCTACACTCTTGTCTATGAAACTCCTAAGGGACATGAATAGGTAAATTTACATGTTTAGTATGAACCATTATTAAGGGAATTACCCTATGAATATATGATAGAATATAGATCACTTATAACATTGATTGAATCCCATGGATGCATAAGTTAAAGAAATAAATATTATTTATAAGTTATCAGTTTTGTCCATGGATTACCCATTATGTGTTACCCCTAACATTCCTTTTATTCTAGCCAATGGTAGGTAATAAGAGGACTCGAGCTAACAACCTATGTGAAGATCCATGTGATGACTGTGCTAATGAGATGTCCAATCCAATTGGATCTGGAATTGGAAACTTTTACATGATTCTCTCTCAGTTAACTCAAGATTTGAATAGAAACATGGGTCAAGAGGAACTCTCAACACCCCCTAATAAAGAATAAGCTGTTATCGAAAGCTTCATGAGACAAAGGCCTCCTACTTTTAATGGATCATCTGATCCCTCAGTCACCGAACAATGGATCAACCCCATTGAAAAGTTCTTCTCCATTCTTCAATGATATGAATAAGAGAAGTTTCTCCAGGCTGCTTATCATATGGAGGGTGAAGATGATCCATGGTGGACATTGATAAAACATATGAAGCCTGAGGGGGAGATTGAGGCATTGGAATGGAAATATTTTAGGAAGATTTTTTTGGATAAATATTTTCTGCGCACCCTCTGGATTAAGATGGAAAGAGACTTCCTTTCCCTCGTGCAAAAAGATGAAAAATATGTATGAGCGTACCAGACACAGATCACAAGGCTTTCAAAATACACCTCCGAGCTTGTCATTACCGCCAAATTCGAGGTTGACCGCTTCATTTGAGGGCTAAAAACTAGCATGTGGATAGCGCTGGTGATTCGTGACTTCGATAGCTATGATAAAATTGTCTGATGTGCCCTCAAGGTTGAAATGGATATCGGAGAATCTTATGGGTATCATTGGATAAAAATAATGAGGTGGACTTCAATTATAGTAGTCCAATGGATGAATCCAATGGCGCTATGAAAATACATTACCCCACTTGTCAATGGTGTGGAAAGAAGCACCCGGAAAATTGACTAAAGGGGGCGATGAAAAGCTTTATGTGTGGAAGAAAAGAGTACCTAGCTATTAACTGTCTGTAAGAAAAACACGTGGCTCTGACAGAGGATATGAATTCTCAGCTAAACCGTCAATATATTGTTCATTGTTTCAACTAAAAAGAACTAGGGAAAATTGTAAACCAGTTCCCTAAGGTAAGGGTTTTTGGTGGCATCCAACAATGTTCAAAGTAACACAGGTGATCATTTTCCATCACTACCACTGAAGTGAACCCCAACTACAAAGTGGTGACAGGTAATCTTGTTATTAATTCAAGAATAGTGAACATAATTTTTGATTCTGGTTCTAAATATTCTTTTATGTCCATAAATTTTAGTAGAAAAATCCCAACATCACCACAAATCATCGATGTAAAGATGTCGGCGAGTACGGGAAATGAGGAAATCATTACTTCCCATGAATATAACTCCTCCCATATCATAATTTGTCTAGTGAAATTCTTGAAAAACCTCCTCATACTCCTTTTGGAGAAATTTTATGCAATTCTCATCTTGAATTGGCTTTCCTTATATAGATCCAACATAAATTTCCGTGAGAGGGTAATCACTATTCATACGGAGAATCGTCCCCTGATTCTATACAAGTTCATGGAGGAAGATGAATATTCATTAGCTCCATCATCTCAATCATGTATATTACTTCCCTATGATTATGCATATCAAGACCATAGGATTGAGTCCAAGGATGAAACCTTCCATGAAGAAAATCCTATTGTTAGGTAATTCTTTGAAGTGTTTCCTGGTGAATTGCATGGTCTTCCTCCTATAAGAGATGTTGAATTATCAATAGACCTTATACCCTGGGGAGTTTCTAATATCAAAGACTCCATATTGAAAGGCTATTATGGAGCATGAGAAGTTATTGAATCAACTATAGGAGAATCTAGATAAAGGATTTATATGCCTAAGTACTTCACTGTGGGGTGCACAAGTCCTCCTCATCATTGAGAAAGATGGGTCAATGCACCTTTTCATCGATTATCATGAGCATAAAAAAGTCATGATAAATAACAAGTATCCTCTCTCACGAATTGATGACTTTTTCGATTAGCTGTATGGGGCACAATACTTCTCCAAGTTGGACTTGTTGTCAGGATATTATCATGTAAGGGTGAAGAAGGAAGATATCCCCAAGAACGCTTTTCATACAAGATATTGGAACTATGAATTCATAGTAATGAAAATCATACTCACTAATGCTCCAACAATCTTCATGTACTTTATGAGTAGTGTATTTAAATATTAACTCCAAAAAAATTTGGTAGTCATTATTGATGATATCCTAATATACCCCAAAACCAAAGAGGATCATAAGGATCATTTAAGAACTATACTAGAGACCTTTTGGAAGGAGAATATTTATGAAAATTATAGCAAGTGTGACTTCTGGTTGAAGGAGTTATCATTCTTGGGCCATATAATCACATGAAATGAGATATCTATGGATACCTCCAAGATAGCTGCAATTGAGGGATGACCGAGGCCAACTTCGGTAACAGATATCCATAGTTTTTTTTGGGATATCTGGATATTATCAACAATTTATGAGAAATTAATCATGATTTTCTGACCCTCTTACCAAGCTAACTCAGAATGGAGGAAATTTTTCTTGTAGTGTTGAATGTAATTAATGCTTTAAGGAGTTGAAAATGATGCTTATCACTGAACTTGTTCTCACATTACTCATAATTGGATAACATTTTGTGGTATTAAGTGATTATTTATAAAAGGGACTGGGTTGTTTGTTGATGAAAAATGACAATGTCATTGCTTATACATCAAAGAAAATTCAAATTTCATGAGTAGAATTATCAAAAACATTATCTGGATTTGGCTGCAGTGATCATCGCTTTAAAAATTTAGCGGCATTATCTCTTTGGGGAGAAGTGTGAAGTATATATGTACCACAAAATCCTCAAGTATATATTCACACAAAAAGAGTTGAACATGCACCAACAGATATGGTTAGTGATAATAAAAAACTATGAATTCTCAATCCATTACCACCCTGGGAATGCGAAAAGGGGGAAGATTCTCTATGTAGAAAGGACCCAGCTATTCTATCATTGATAAGAATTTAGAAGGATCCAATCTTCTTAGATGTGATGAATATGGACATGGAAATCATAAATAAGAGAACATCATCAATCCTTTTACAAATAATTTGTCAGCCGTATCTTTTGTAAATGTTACAGGATGATCAAAAGGATGGTGTGGGAATTCAGAAGAATGTGGAAGCTGTTAGAAAATGGAAATCATTGGATTTCAATGTTAATGAAGAATGAATTTTGAGATTTTGGAAATGACTATATGTTCCATCATGTCCAGAGCTGAAGAAGGAACTTTTGAATGATGTACATAGTTCAAATTTCTCTATTATCCCAAGTAACACAAATATGTGTTGAGATATCTGAGAGAATTATTGGTGGGATAATATGGAGAAGAAGATCACCGAGTATACATCAAAGTTCTAGGTGTGTCATCAAGTGACGGTAGAAAGGTAGAAGTCTAAGGGGAAGATGCAACTATTTCCCATAATAGCATGGAAATGGGAGAACATCACCATTGACTTTGTCACTATAATTACAAAGACATCCAAATGCAGTAATGTAATCTGGGTTGTTATGGATCGTTCTACAATGTCTGAAAACATTATTTCAATTTGGGAGGATTTCTCACTGGATCAATGAGCACATATATATATCAGCGGTGTGGTAAGGCTACATGGAGTACCACTATCTATTGTAACTGATCGATATCCAAGATTCACCTCTACATTTTGGAAGTGTCTTCAAAATGATCTGGATACTAAACTAATCATCAGTGCATCCAATTATCCTCAAACTGATGTCTAATCAATGGAAACTATTCGGACAATGGAAGATATGTTAAGATCATGTTCAATGGACTTTAAAGGATAATGGGGTCAACACTTTCCTTAGGTTTAGTTCTCCTATAATCATAGTTTCTACTTGAGCATCTGAATGGAACCTTATGAAGCCCAGTAAGGGAAGAGGAGCAGAACACTGGCATGTTGGGATGAAGTGAGTGAGCATAATTTTCTAGGACAAGAAAATTGTTGATGAAATTATGGAGAAGGAGAAAACCATTCAGCAGCATGTCAAGGCAGCCTAAAGATGACAGATGTGTTATTCTAATAACCATCGATGATACGTTGAGTTTAATGTTGGAGACAAGGTAATCCTATGCATATCTACAAGGAATAAGGTCATGGGGTTAGGAAATAAATTGACGTTATGTCCTAGGTACAACGGCCCCTTCGAGATTCTTGATCGTGTCGGGGCTATGGCCTCTCGACTAGCACATACACCTACCATTCCCAATGTACATGATGTTTTTCATGTATCCCTCTTATTGAAGTATATACTAGACCCTATACATGTACTCTCTTCAAAGGTAGTATAGATATAGGATGATCTTTCTTATGATGAGGAACCAATGAAGATCTTAGATCATAGCTAATAATTCCTATAAAATAAGACAATGCCTCTCGTGAAGGTGTTGAGGTGGAACCACAGGTTTAATGAAGTAATGTGGGAATTAGAGGAAGTGATGAAGAAGATTTACCCTCAATATTTTCAGTGTGGGAAAATAAAATTTTGATGGAAAAATTTCTTATGGGGGGAAGATTATAACGATTAAAACATTCATTAATGAAAATTTATCTTGATCTAATTAAATGTTTTATTATGTAAAATGGTTATATAATATATGAACATCGTTTGTTTTATGTTTCTATACTTTTAAATACCATTATGAATTGTAACTGTGGCTAATATAGCCGTTGAACAATGATCACGTGATTAGTATAAATATAGGGCTGAAACAAATCCAATTTACTCAGACAAAGGATGTCATGGCCCCATCCAGTAGTCTTGCCCATTATGAAGCCAATTTTTCGGAGCTCGGAAAGGAGGTGGTATCATTGGGATTCTCTCTGGACCATGTCCAAGCCCAGCCTCACAATATTAAGCTCGAACAGAACTGCCTATGAGAGAATTGGATGTTGATAGAGATTACCACCCGTGCAATGTTATCCAAGCCACCCCAAGAGTTTGTCCCCATCACACACCTTACCCTTTGGTCTTATAGAGGTGTTATAAGGGGTTATGTAACAATCCCTTTGCACTATGATTATGTGCATTATTGTTTAATATAATAATTAGTATACATCCATCATGTTGTTGTTACTTTGTAAAATGTTTTTAATGCTAAAATAGTATTTTTATTTAATATTCAAATAAGAATAATATTTTGATAAATAAAAGGATTATTGAATTAAATAATATTTTAATAATATTTTATTGTTATTAAATAAATTTTTATCAAATATATGTGATCATATAATTTTATGAATACAAATTTTATTTTTATTAAGGATTGAATGTCGTTTTTCTCAAAACCAATGAATTTTTTATAAATGTTGGTTTTTTAATTTAAAAGTAAAAAATACAAATATTTATAAAATTATTTAGATACAATAAATAATATTTTTGTAATTAGGATGTCAAAATTATCCAATAGTGAGTTTTTTTTAAAATTTTGAGACTGTCAAATATTTGGGTAAAAATTAAATACCCTATAAATTTATAATGTGTTTTATGACATCGTAATGACCCAACAGTGATGTAATAAAATAAGATAAATGATACGATAGTCCAATGTATGGTTTTCCATTAAAATAATGTTATTTTAGGTTTTTTTGGTTTATTTTAGAAAATATTATTGGACCCACCAAGAGTTATAAAACAGTTTCACTTTTTAAATAAATTTCCCTGAGAGTGTGACTCACCTCTACATAAAAAACCCTACTGTTTTAAGAAGTTATGACATTTTCCTTATAAAATATATTTTCCCACTCCAATTTTGAAAAACCCAAGGGCAAAAACCCTGGGCTGATTTGTGGTATTGATAAATTTAATGTGCGGTGATCCAAACCAAAATAATAAATAATTTCATATCCTTTCATATATAAACTCACCCAATATTCCACTTCCGATTTATTTAATACCTTTTTTGTTCATAAAAAATCTTACCTCTTATATTTATAATCCTTTCAAGGTTATCCATGCTTCCAAGAAGTCTCTCTCAAGCCTCTCCCTAGCCTTTTGGATCATACTTCCAAGTAAGGGATTTCTTCTTTTCTCATTTTTGTCTCAATTTCATTATGTTGTTATACCCATGTAATATCAATTAAAAATGTTGGGGTATAATTTCACACATCCCCCGTACATTCCTATTTATTTTGAATTATTAGATACCTATTTGACTTTCATTTAATGCCTCTCGTGCACACATGTTACTATAATGAAATTCCATAAGGAATTTCTCTCTCCACATTAACATTGAAGCAAATCCTTTGTATTATGAATCTAAATTCCTTTAAATATGATGGGACATGTTTATATATGAATATATTAATGTCCATTTCATATAAATATTATGATACACCTCTTTATCACTCATCAACATTTTTTACGAATTTCTAGGTCACACCATTATGCTGCCAAAATTGCCCCGCAATTTTCCAGGCTGAAATCATTGGGTAGTGAATACCATATCCATGTCTCTATAAAGGGTATTAAACTTTATGTACATATACATAATTAGTGGTAATTTCATTTGTTTATTCCACATTTCTTAATAGTGTAATAACTTATGATTTTGAATGATTCCATGTTATATGATCTATGAGGCACACTTATGAATTAAATAAAATTTTTATGAATGGTGCGCCATGATAGCACTCCAATGCATTTGGTAAAGATTTAAATCATGATACGTCAAGTAAAATGAGGTTTTTCTCTTACTAATTAATATGAAATGAATATTTACTCATGATCCATGTGAAATGAGCCTTATCTCATCCTAAAATAATGTTAAATGATATTTCCACATTTCCATGTTAGGTTAATCATGTTATATCATTCCTTTATGTTCACATTTATCTTATGATCCATTTATATGTATATTTACTAAAATTTATTGTATTTATAATGTTTCCCCTCTTTAACTCCCTTTCAGGGATTTATTTCTCACCCTTTTTTATCCATGTCCTCAGGTTATCCCTTGCAATGCTAAGTACAAGGGAATGTAGTGGTCATGTAAAGGAAGTTTTCAATAAGATGTTACATCCTATAATTTATGTTGTTATGTAATGTTACTAAGCCTTATAGAAACTATAACTATAGATCTTCTATGTCATATCATGTGATGTTTTTTATGTATTAAATCTTGTCTATGTGAATAATAAAATGAAGGATTGTTATAAATACCGTAAGGCATTTCTCTCTCCCTATTTACGTTCAAGAAATTCATTTATATTATGAATCTAAATTCCACTACATTTGTTGTGTCATGTATATATATAACCCATTTACTGTTAATTTCTTGTAAATATTATCATATACCCCTTTCTCTTTCATCAGTAATTTTTATGAATTCTTATGTTACGACGTTATGCGGCCGAAATGGCACCGCTATTTTCTATGTCAAAGTCATTGTGTAGTGAATACCATGCCCATTTCTATATCAAGGTTATTCACCTTTATTAAAATTTAATTATTGATTATAGAGTTTCATGTATTAGTTCAACATTCCTTTATCATGAAATAAATAATGGTGTTTAATGAGTCCTTGGTGTATGATCTATGTGGAACAATTATGCATGAAATGAAATGATTAAGAAGGATGTGCCCTAATAGCTCTAAAATGCATTGGATCAAGATTAGTATCATGATACATCAAGATAAATGAGGGTTTACTCAAGCTATTTCAAGTGGAATGAGTGTTTAATAATTCTCAATGTCCAATTAGCCATGGAACATTCTTATATCATGTTAAATGTTGTTGCCACATTTCCATGATATGATAATCATAAAATATCATGCCTTTATTTTCACATTTCTCTTGTTCTCCATTGACATTATTATTTACTAAAATTTATTAATTTATTGTTGTTAAATCTTTTTTACTCCCTTAATGGGCTTTATATCTCACCGTTTTCTTATACATGTTCTCGGTTTGTCTAATTCAAATTATACTATGAAGGAATTTTATTGTCATGTAAAAGAATTTTTCAATAAATAGGTTTTGTTTTATGTTATAAGTTGTTTTTAATGTTCCTAATTTTACAAGACACTAGAACTCTTGATCCTAAGATTTTTCTTAAGTTCATTTTTATGTAATAAATTTTGTGTAAGTTTGTAATAAATAAGAGGGTTTTTGTAGTTTGTATCATAGTATAGGGTTAGTTAGTTATTTGATTAGGATTAAAAAACACTAGTGAAAGCATTAGGGATAAGAATAAGTATATTATACAAAATCCCTAAATTTTTTTGGGTATTGATTTTGTTTGTTTTTCAGGAAAATAAATCCTTGTATTGATACGAGAGGTTATAGTCAGCTCTGGCACATATGTATGTAGAGGTAAAACACTAAAACATCACTTTGAGCTAAACTCAAACGGGAACAGGTTCACAACAACAGAACTTACTTAACTCTTTTTTATGACACTATTGAGGGATATGATTTAGTAAATTCATAAGCTCATTATGATCCATAATAAGGGGAAGAAAAAATTCCTCTAATAATATATTTTGGGATGTGAATAATGGATAACATATATTGAAGCCTATAAATTTATAAGTAAAGGAAATAAATGTAATTTATAATTTATCCATTCCTATCATTAGATTACCCTTTACATTTTAAAACATTAAGATACTCATCCTTGTGTCTATATTGGATATAGTAGAATAGAAATCAAAAGTTAAAGGTAGGTTTATCTTCAATGGTTCTACGAATTCTTTTATATCCCAAAAAGTTTAGTAGAACAATACCAACACCACCACAAACCATGTAAGTAGACATTTCTGTGAGAATGGAAAATTGGGAAATCATTTCATCCATTGAATATTACTCCTACCCTATCAAAATATGTGGACTGATCTTTCCATATAACCTCTTCATAGTTCCTCTATTGGAATTTGATGTTATTCTTGGTATCTATTGTCATTACCTATATAGATCCAAAATAAATTTCTCTGAGAGGGAAATAACTCTCCATATACGGAATCGTCCCCCAATTATGTATAAGTGCAAGGAGGAGGATGAATATTCTTTAGAACCATCATCTCAATTATGGATATTACTATCATATGAGAATTTTTATCATGCTCAAAAGATTTAGTCTATGTAAACCAACATACTTGAACACATAACTATTGTGAGGGAACTCACTGAATTGTTTCCAAAGGAATTTCATGGTCTTCCTCCTAGAAGAGATTTTGAACTCTCAATTGATCTTATATATAGGTTTTTCCCAATATGAAAGGCTCTTTATATAATATTATTTATAGATCGTGATGATCTAATGAAACAACTAAAAGAAAATCTAGAAAAAGGGTTTAAACACCCACGTGCTTCACCATCGGGTGGACCATTCCTCTTCATTAAGAAGAGGGATTGTCAATGTGACTTTTATTTGATTATCATGGGATCAACAAAATAAAGAAATAGAAAAAGTATATTATGCCCCGAATTGATGACTTTTTTGTCTGGTATGTGGAGAATAATACTTATCCATGTTGGATTTGTAGTTAAGATATAACGAAGTAATGATGAAGAAGAAGGATATCTGGAAGACTTCTTTTCACACCTAGTACATTCCGTTAAAATTTATAATAATTTCTTTTGGAATCACTGATGATCCTACAGTCTTCACTGACATGTTGAATAGATTTTATAGTGATTACCTCGACAAATTTGTGTTAGAATTTATAGATGATATTCTAATATACTCCAAAACTGATGAGGATCATGAGAAACAGCTTATAACTATACCAGAGACCTTGTGAAAGGATAAGGTCTCTAAAAAGTACATCGTGTGTGAGTTATGGTTGAAGTATGTATCGTAATTTTGCCATATCATCCCGAGTAATGGGATATCTGTGGATCCCTCCAAGACAGCTACAATAGGGGGATGTTCGAGGACAACATCAGTGACAGATATCTATAGCTTCCTTGAGTTAGATGGATAATATTATCAAATTGTGGGAAATTTCCCATGATTTTCAAACCCTCTTAATAATCAAAAATGGAATAGAGTCAGGTTTTATATGATTGATGAATGCGAAGAATGATTCAAGGAGTTAAAAAGTAGGCTTATCACTACACTTGTGATTACACTACCCACCAGTGGAGAATGTTTTCTAGTATTTTGTGATTCTTTGAAGAAGCGAATGGACTATGTGTTGATGAAAAAAGACACATTAATTTACTTTTCTTCAATGAAATTGAATGATCATGAGAAGAAATATCCAAAAAATGATCTATGTTTTGCTTTAGTAATATTCTCTATCAAAATTTGGTGGTTTTACCTCTTTGGGGAGAAGTGTGAAATATATACAGATCACAAAAGCCTCAATCATATACTCAAACATAAAGAGTATAACATGGGCCTATGGAGATGGTCAGGGTTTATAAAATAATATGATTCTTCAATCCATTACCACCCTAGGAAATAAAACAAGGGGTAAGATGCTCTATGTAGAAAGGATACAGCAATTCAATCATTGATAAAAATTCAGAAGGATATAATCTTCAAAGATTTGATGAAAATGGACATGGGAATCATGCAGAAGGGAACATCATCAATCCTTTCACAGTTTATTTTTCAACAATTTCTTTTGGAAATGTTAAAGGATTCTAAAAATGATGATGTTGGAATTCAAAAGAAATAAGAAACAATCAAAAAAGGTAAATCCTCACATTTCACTATTAATGAAGAAGGAATTGTGAGATTTGGCTAACAAATATATGTTTCATAAATTCTGGAGTTAAATAAAGAACATTTGGATGATTCATGTAGTTCAAATTTCTCTATTCACCCAAGAAACAAAAACATGTATTTAGATCTCTGAGAGTGTTATTGGTTTCATTATATAAACAAGGAGATCACTAAGTATACATCAACTTGCCTGATATGTCTACAGGAGAAGGCTGAGAGGAATAATTATAAAGTTATGATGCATCCATTACCCATACCAATATGAAAATAGGAGAACATCACCATGGACATTTTCACTAGACTACTGAAGACATCCAAAAAATAATGTTGTTTGGGTTGTTGTGGATCGTCTTATAAATACTACACACATCATTAAAATTCGAGAGGATTGATCATTGGATCCACTAGAACGAATATACATTAAATATGTTCTATGGCTGCATAGACTACCAATATCTATTATATTCGATCGAGATCCACAATTCTCCTCTATATTATGGAAGAGTCTTCAAAATTCTATGAATAATGATATGAACTTCAATATGGTTTATGATCCTCATTCTGATGGCCAGTCTGAGAATACTCTCTACAAACATGAGAAAATGTTGAGATAATTCTCAATTGAGTTCAAAGAAAAATGGGAAAAACATATTCCTCTAGTTGGGTTCTCTAACAATAATAGTTTCCACTGAAGAATACAAATGTCTCTATATAAAGCCCTATATTAGAAGAGGTGAAAAACACCGGCATGTTAGAATGATGTTGGGGAGAGAAAACTCCTAGGCCCAAAAATGGTCTAATAAATGCTGGAGAAAGATAAGACCATCCGGCTATACATTAATGATTCTCATAGTAAACAAAAGAGATATGGTGACAACCGTTGACCAGACCTTGAGTTTCATGTTGGAGACATGGTAGTCCTCAACATATCACCGTAGTAGAGAGTTATGAGATTTGGGAAAAAGTGAAGTCTTATTCTAAGGTACATTGACCTTTTTTAGATCCTTGATCAGATTGGAGTAGTAAGTTATTGACTAGATCTCCGACCGAACCTATCTCAAGTACATGATGTATTCCATGTAAAACTCTAGAGGAAGTTCATACCTTACCCACCACATTTACCCAATCCAATGTTGGTTCTATTAAATAATGATCACTCTCATGAATAAAATCATGTGAAGATATTATATTTAAGGGAAAAACTTCTTCAAAAAAATTCAATGCCCCTCATCAAGGTGTTGTCCGAAACCAAAAGTTTGAATAGGCCTCGTGGGAATCAGAGGAATTGATGAAGAAGTCTTACCATAATCTATTTTAGTGTGGGAAAAGTTCATTTCAAGTGTCAAATATCTTAAGGGGGGATATTGTAATGACCCAAATTTTTATTAAATAAAATTATTCTTGATCAAATTAAATTTATTATTATGTAAAATGGTTTTATAAAATAAATCCACTTACATGGATTTATTTTTTTATTCTAAAATACCATTAAGAATTTTTACCATTTCTAATATAGTTGTTGAATAGTGATCAAATTATTATTATAAATATAGGGCTTTAACAAATTCAATTTACTCAGAAAATGGTAGAAGTGGACACTTCCAATAGAATTGCTCCATAGGGAGCCCCTTTGTCAGAGCTTGGAAGGATGTGACATCAGGAGTCTTCGATCTTCACCAAGAGCAAGGTGAGATTCAACATGTTACACTTGAATGGAATTTCATATGGAAGGATTTCATGTTGACAGATATTACCACACGAACGATGTTATCTAAGCCTCCCCAAGAGTTTGTCACCATAGCACACCTTACCCTTAGGTCTTATACATGTGTTATAAGGGGTTATTGTAAAGCCTTGAACTTACACATCCAGATTCAGTACTAAAAAATGTTGTGAATTTATTTTTTATAAAGGATAGAAGAAAAATAAACATTATAGTATAAATTTGAGGACCTTTTTTTATCCAGTTTTTTGAGGATTATACAAACCATATATTAACAATTACAACACAAATCATTTACATTTATTTAATTTATTCTTATATAGATTTTATTGTCCCTTGAAAACTATGTAGTATACATAATCACCTAAAGATATACATCAAAAAGTGGTGAGAAATAAATTAGTAAGAGGATAGATAGGAAGAATATAGAATTGGGTGAGCATAATCATAACATAGTTTGAAGATCATGAACACGATAAAAGCATTAATAAAAA
This sequence comes from Viscum album, assembly GCA_963277665.1. Taxonomy (NCBI): domain Eukaryota; kingdom Viridiplantae; phylum Streptophyta; class Magnoliopsida; order Santalales; family Viscaceae; genus Viscum; species Viscum album. Next base: position 654,665,257 of record OY728136.1, read on the forward strand.
ATATAAAATGTGGCTATGAAAAAAAATGAAACATCATGTATTAGTGTTTAATTACCAAACAGATTGGTTAAAAAATCCAAAATCATGTTTACATATAATTTAAATTTAACTCATGATATTCATCACTTTACCCAATGTGTTGTACTTTTGTATAATTCTGAGCACACCTGTCACATCATAACATTAATTTTGAGCTATATAATTCTGGGCGCACCCATCACATCATAATAATTTCATTATCATGCCTACCACCTATAAAAATGAACATACATAACCCATGGGAAGGAATGAGTTTCATATCATAAGAAAAAATTTAGAAACATTGGTATCCCAAAAATAAAGAGGGAATAACATGCATGATACAAAAAACATCAACCATGAGTGAGGATTAAAAGGTGTGCTTTTGAAAGAAGAGTTATTTTGTAAAATATTTTTTGGACATAGACTCCATTGGAGAAATTATTAAACTACAAAAGGTAATATAATAGTGACAAAATTCTTTTTAATGATTGAACACTCCAAAAATGGAGTGAAATTGGGAGAATAGAAGAAATAAAGTTGGGTTTGAGAATTTCCCCTTACCTTGTATCTAAATGATTTCTTCGCTTTAATGTCTTGTATAACCATATAATAATAATTAATTAACATATAAAAAACATTCTATACATTAATGTGGTTCATTATGGTTTCATTAAGTTATTTTATGGGCCATTTGATGAGATATAGAGTTTAAATCCATTGTTTATGAATGTTCATTTTTATGATTTTTTTAAGCAGTTCTCTTGAATTCATAAATAGAAGTTCATGTAGAACATGGATAAACATACACAACTGATTGATCATGTTAATAATGATATTAATGGTGTTTAAATTATCATATAATGAATTCTGTTATATACCATGTAAATGAATCATTATATATGAATTTCATGATGGTAATTTGGGTTAATTCATGTGGTTTTTCAACCACAATAAACTTATTTTGATTAATCATTTAGTAATATGTACATAAGATAGATCCATAATATTAAATAGGATATAATAAATATAATATAATTTTTTTTCAACCATAACAATGGTTTCATCACCATATCTGAAGGTGGTAAATGGAAAAATAAAGAAAACATGTCATTATTGAAGCTGAAAAATTAACACCTCATGAACAATGTTTTCTTTTATAAAATAAAAATAAGAAGGGAAAGAGATTGGATGATATATTATCCCATTATAATAATAACCTACCAGTATATTTATGATACGAGAGTTATTATAACATTTTGATGAGTATAGGTGGGTATATATTAAGAAAATAACATTAAATTGAAAAGAAATTAAAGGAAAAGAGAGAAAGGGGAATTACCTCTTGAATCCTCCTCTTAAGATCCTCTTTAAGGAACCTAGGATAAGTCTTTTGATGAGACCAGGAGATCTTGGTTGTGTGGGAGGGGATAAGAAATATTTTTGGATAGAATTTAGAAAATTATTGAATCTTGAGAGGTGTGGTTTGGAAAGTGGAGGGAGAGGGGTTAATTATACATGAGGAGGGTGTGTTTTTAAAATAAGATATTAAATAAAAAAATATATCAAAATTTAGATGTGTAATAGTAGTTTTTGAAAAAAGAAAGCATATACTAATATAATATAATTATTTTTAGTCTTTAAATCATCGTAATAATTATAATTCATTAATTTATTAAAAGGAAAGTGAAGAAAACGATATAATGATATTTGATGGAATCACTTTTTGACTTTAGGTTTTGGAATGTTGTTTTTAGGTTTGTAAATTGAATGTATTGTAATTTAAGGAATAATTTATGAAACAAAATTTAAAATTCACGAATATATTGTTTTATAAATATTATGTCAACATTACCACATTAATGATGAAATTTAGGACATACTGGTTATGTGAAAACTATATTTTTACTATTCACCTGAAAATTATTGAATTTTATAAAAATCCAAAAAATTTACCCTGACCATTTTTCTATCCGTTGACTAAAAAATGAAGATATTTTTTCAAAAATAATTATCTTGATAAGTTTAATTTAATTTTTATTTAAATTCATAATTTACTTGAAAAATACAGTTTTTAAAATTAAAAATGACTTTATAATGCAATAAAAAATAACATAAGAACATATAAAATAATCATAAAACCAAATGACATAGAATTATTAATTTATGAAAAGGTTTTAGGATAATTCATATTCTTTTAAATTAATTAACTAATCAAAATTAATTATTTATGAATGACAAAAATTCCAATACTTATACTATAATCATATTATCACGTATAAGATGCCTATATTTTATTTAATCATTCATGGGTGAAGTATATAACTATTTATAATGTTAGGTTACTATTCATAAGTGTAAGGTACTATTCACCAAAAATTATTTTGGTTACATTAAACTCCAAATAAATTATATATTCCAACCGTGTATGTCCGATTTTGGAAATTCAAAATAGAGAAGTGAAAAAATTACGTTTAACAGCTAGGTTATAAATGTCACATAGTTCTCATTAGCTCTTTTAAGAATATAGTGTTTCCTTTTGAAATATTATGATGTTATATTCTTCCCCCATGAAATGAATTGTGCCCCCACAATTAGTTCATTAAACATATATTTTTGAATATATGTATTTCTAAATAAGGAATACAAATTTCTTATATGTACCTAATTAACCATAATATTAAAATAAATTTTAAAACAAAAATTTCTAATCTCAAAATTTGTCACGACCATTCCTCATATACCAAATATAAATCCCTGAACTTGTACTTCCAGATTCAGTATAAAAAAATGTTGTCTATTTCTATTTTATAATGGATTTAATAAAAATAAACAATATAATATAAATTCATGGACCTTTTCTGGTCTATATTTTGGAGTATTAGATAAACAATATGTTAATAATTAAAACACAAAACATTTACATTCATTTAATTCATTCGTCCCTAGCTTCTTATTATCCATTAAAACTCTTTAGTATAGATAATCACCAGAGGATATACTTAAAAAGGGGTGATCTAAAATCCCAATAAGAGGATATATAGTAAAAATATAGAATGGGGTGAGCATAATAATAACATAGGAAAGGGATCTTGAACATGAGAGGAACCATTAATAAATTACTTGAAATGTGGCTATGCATAAAAATAAAACATCATGTCTTAGAAGTTAACAACCACACATTGTTGGGAACAAAGATAGAACCATGTTCACACATCATTTCACTTTGACTCGTTATATTCATCACCTTACCCAATGAATTAGAACGCTGTATAATTCTGAGTACACCCCCCAAATCGGAACATTAATTTTGCGCAATATAATTCTAGGCGCACCCATCACATCATAACATTATCATTATCATGCATGACACATGTAAAAAAGAAACATAAATAACCCATGTAATCTAATGGTCTTAATCTCATAAGAACACATTAATAAAATTTTTGTTCCCAAAAAGAAAGAGGTAATAACATAATTGATACAAGAACCATCAACCGTGATTGAGAAATAAAAGGATTTTTTTTGAAAAAATAGTGATTTTAGAAAACATTTGTTTGAAATAGACTCTAGTGTTGAAAAATTTATATTCTTAGTAAGGTAATATAATTATGAAAAATTATTTTTGAGGAGTAAACATACCCAAAATCGAGTGAAATGGGGAGAACCTAAAGAAAGAAAGTTGGGTTTGAGAATTTCCCATTACCTTGCATCTAAAGACATTCTTCCTTTTAATGTCATATATAACCAAATTAGATTAATTAATTAAAAATTCAGGAAATTTTTATACATGAATATGGATTATTATGGTTTCATTATGATTTCTGTGGTCCATTAAATGAGTTTTTTATTTTCAATACATTGTTCAGGAATGATCATTTTTATGGTTTTCTTGAGTAGTTCAGTTGTATTAATAAATGGATGTTCATGTAGAACATGGATAAATATCCATTAATTATCATTCATGTTAGTAATGATATTATATTATTTTAATTTATCTTATAATTAATTATGTTATATACCATGTGGATTAATCTTTAGATACAAATTTCATCATGGTCGTTAGGGTTAATTCAGGCAGTTTTTTGACCCTGATGAACTTATTTGGTTTAATCATTTAGTAATACGTGAATAAGATAGTTTATGAACATTAAATATGATATAAAACATATAATATATTTTTTTCAATATTAAAAATGGTTTCATGACCTGTTCTGAAGGTTTTAAATGAAAAAAACATGCCATTCTTGAACATGATAAAATAACCAATCACAAACAAGGTTTTCTTTTCTAAAATAAAAAAGAATATGGGAAGGTGAATGGATGATATATTATCCCATTATTATCATAAACATACATTATATATTTTACAATGGAGTTACCATACCATTTGTATGATGTTAGGTTAGGATTGATTTAGAAAAGAACATGAAATTGAAAGGAAATTAAAGGAAATGAGTGATGGGGGAATTTCTTCTTGAATCCTTCTCTTGAGATCCGCCATAAGGAACATAGGATTTTTTTATTAAGAGAACATAATCTCTTGGACATGTGGTAGGGGCTAAAAATGATTTTTGGAAAGAGTTTAAATATTTATTGAAGCCTGAGAGGTGTGGTTTGGAAAAGGGAGGGAGAGATGTAATTTATACATGAGGAGGAGATGTTTTTAGAATAAAATATTAAATAAAATAATATATCATGTGATATACTTTAAATTATAGTTTTTTGAAAACATAAATCAAATATTAATATAATATAATTCATTTAAGACTGTAAATACTATTTATAATTCTAATTCATTAATTTATTTAAAATAATTTGAAAGGAAAGTGATAATGATATTTTAAGGAATCACTTTTTTGACTTTAGGTTTTGGAAGGTTCTTTTTTGGTTTGTAAAATGTGTTTATTATATTTTAAGGAACCATTTATAAAATTAAATATTACATGAAAATTTATAATATTCTAGAAATTATATATAATCATTAAATTATTAATGATTCAATTTAGGATATACCAGTTATTTGAAAAACTAGATTTTTTCAATTCACCTAAAAATTAAAGTATTTTTAAAAAATCCCAAAAATTTACCATAAAATTTTTCGATGTCCACAATACAAAACTGATGTTAATTTTTGAAAAATATATTTTTCTAAAAATATATAACTTAATATTTTATTTAAAATTATAATTTACTTATGAATACTATTTTTATAATTAAAACATACTTTATAATGCTTTAAAAAATTATATTAGGTCTTATAAAATTATCATAAAACAAGAAGAAATAGAATTTTTAATTTCTAAACACATTTTTGAAAAATAAATATTCATTTAAATATATTAATTAATTAAAATTGTTTGTTAATGACTAACAAAAATACCAATACTTTCACAATTGTCATATTATCACATATAAGATACCAAAATTTTATTTAGTCATTCATGGGTGAGGTATATAACTATTTATAAGGGTCGGTTTCTATTCCTAAAGAAAGGTTACTATTCATATGGGTAGGTTACTATTCATAAGGGTATGTTATAATTCACCAAAAATTAATTTGGTCATATTAGACTCCAAACATCTTATTGATCGCAAAAGTGTATGTCATATTTTGAAAATTCAAAAACACACAAGTGACAAAATTAATTTTAACAGCTACATTATAAATTTCACATGGTACTCATTAGTTCTTTTATGCATAGAGTGTATCCTTCAAAAATTTTGGGATGTTACAGTTATGTAATAAGTCCCTAGAACTAAGATTATGTGCATTTTTTGTATAAATAATATACATTCATTTTATCATTATTACATTGTAAATGTTTTTGAAATAACAAATAGTATGTTAAGTTAATATTTAAATGATATTAATAAATATAGTTTTATTTTTGAATTAAATAACATTTTAATAAAATATTATTAGGAAATTACTTTTTATTAAATATAAATTATCGTATTATTTTTAATGAATAAAATTGATGTTTTTATTAATGATTCGATGTTTTTTTGTCAAAACCCAATAATTTTTATAAACACCATGTTTTTTAAAAGAAAAAATTCATATATTAAGAATATTATTAAAATAAAATTAATATTAATTTTGGATTCAGAACATCAAAATTATCTAATGGTAAAATTTTCATTATTTTCTCAGACAGTTGATTTTTTGGGTACAAATGAAATACTGTTTAAATTTATAATTTGTTTTATGACATTATAATGACTCAATAGTGATGTAATAAAATAATATAAAAATGTTTTTCGGCCAAAATAAGTTTTACCTTTAAAATAATGTGATTTTATATTTGTTTGATTAATTTCACAATGCCTTAGTAAACCCTTGAAGGCTTATAAACTATTTTAACATTTTAAAATAATTATCCTTAAGAGAAAGAATCACCTCCACATAATCAAGCCTAATATTTTAATAAGTTTGGAAATTGGCCGTATAAAATAATGTTTTCCCCACTATTTTTGGAAAAATCCATGGGCAAAAATGATGGGTTGGATTTTGGTTTTGACTATTTTAATGTGTGGTTTCCAAAATACTAATAATAAAGAATTCTCTATCCTTTTTTATATAATCCCAATCCATCTCCCATTCCTCTTCACTCAAAGCATTTTTAACTCAACAAACATCTTCCCTTATCTCTCTAGAATCCTCGCAAGGCTCCCCAAGCTCACAAGAAGCCTCTCTCAAGCCTCTTCCAAGCCTTTAGATCACACTTCCATGTAATGGATTTATTCTTCTCTCATTTCTTCCAAGTTTCATTATGTTACTATTCCATTTTTTCAATTAAAATTGTTGGGGTATAATGTAGATCCTCTCCTATAATGACCTCATTAATTTTGAATGATGAGAGACCCATTTCTCTCTCATTAATGTCTCCCATTTACACCTGTTACCATGCCAAAATTTCGTAAGGGATTTCTCTCTCCTCATATACATTAAAGAAATTTTTTATATTATTGTTTCTGATGCTTTCTCTAGGTAGCACGCATCCTCATTTTCAAGGATACACTGCTCTATTGACCTGTATTCTCGCTTTCCAAAGGCATGCGACAAATATTCATTGTTATGGGACGTTTTATCCTTGATTGAAACGAGATGATGGGATATCAGTTCTTTCTTCCTGGGAATCCTCCTCAGAGCTCGTCACCTAGTCTGATTCTCCCTTATAGATTAAGACGTTTTTTGTTAAACTCTTCCCAGTTCCATATCTTCATGGATGCCAGTTAATTACATTGCTTTTGTCAGGACATTCTAAAGGGTCCGGTCAGGGCAGCAACCTTCGGTCAAGGGAGTAGTCACGTTGGTCATCACTGGAATGTATAGACGTTGGAACACTGGTGTGTCTATCTTCATTCCCTTATTATATGGCTTCTTGAGGTCATGGAAGCCCAAGGAATCTTCGGTAAAATTTGAGGATTATATTCCATAGGCACATCTCTGAGGTTTTCCTCTGGTTCCCATGTTTAATACAGGGTATGTCACGAGTTTAATTTCTAGCAGTGAAGGATCAGATTGATTAGAACACTGACTAGAGTGGATCAGAAAAGTGTAACACCTGGTGGGTACACTGATATAGGGGGTGAGTATTCATGACCTCATTAGGATGTGGTATCCCAGGTTAGAATCAAGATGGGTGATGTATTGTTTAATGAACTGGATGGTGAATGAGATGGAACCACCGTGAGGATGATGATAATATTGGGCTTAAGTCTCGAGGAGACTTCCTACGTATCCTCGTGGAATGGAATCAATGTATGCATAGTTCGGTAGGGTGATCGTACAGCTACGGAGGTGACTCGTGAGAATGGACGCATCTAGAAGACCCTGAGGAAGTGGAACATCTGGGTTGGGGCATGACCTCCCTGAAACACATAGGCTTGAAGGGAAGATCTGGATGAAACGTGAGTGATGGGTTTGAACCTCAGGGAGGATTCCTATAGATCCATGTGGTAGGGAATCAATGTCCACATAGTTTTTCTAAAGACGACTTACTGTTTATTGGTGAAAAATGGATTACCGATGCGTGGGATCACAACAGCTTACCGCTGGATGGGGTCAGAACAACTTACCGCTAGATGGGGTCACAATGGCTTAACACCAGATGGAGCCACAACAGCTTATCTCTGGATGGGGTCATAACGGCTTACCGCTTCTTAAGGGATAATACAGTTTAATGTCATATAGGATGGTGGTGAATCAACTTGAGGTGGTCAGGTTTGGTGGGTTATTATGCTTAAACTTCAGGGAGGCTTCCAATGTACCATGCCTTCTCCAGGATCAAGGTCATCATAGTTCAAAAATGGGGGCATTTTGGGCTTACACTCTTAGGAAGCCCAATGTGTTGGTGAGCTGACATGGAGGGAGCCGGGACCAATGGTTTTTGGGCTTTGACCTCATGGAGGCTTCTGACGTACCATTCCATAGCAAGGATTAATGTCCTTGTAGTTGAGTTTGGGGTTGTTAAACCAATGTGAATGATGACCTAGGGTCTAGATGGATGGTGGAATTGATCCTCAGGGAGGCATCCAATGTACCCTGCCTTGGAAAGGATCAAAGTCCACATAGTTCAGATGGGTCTGGTCAAACCAACGTGAATTTTGTCGGAGCGACCTGGTGTCAGGCTTGAACCATAGAGAGGCTTCCTACATACCATTCCTTAGCAAGTATCAAGGTACTCGTAGTTCGAAATGGGGATGTAGGTGTGCCGGTATAATTTTCATCGAGGCCAATGGTTGTTGGGCGTGAACCTCAAGGAGGATTCCTACGGACCTTACTTTAGCAAGGACCAATGTCCTCGTAGTTCTAAAATGGGGACATTGGTGCACCAATGTGAAGGTTTTCAGGGCCAATGGTTGTTGGGATTGAACCTCAAGGAGGCTTCTTGCATACCTTACCTTAGCAAGGATTGATGTCCTCGTAGTTTGGAAATGGGGATGTTGGTGCAGAGACTTGAAGTTCATCATGGAAAATGGATGTTGGGTTCGAACCTCAAGGAGACTTCTTACGTACCCTACCATAGCAAGGATCAATGTCCTCATAGTTCCAAAATGGGTGTGGGGTTTACACTCTAGGATGCCCGGACAGGATGTCATGGTCTATGGTTACTACTCTAAGCCCATGCGAGTCATGATCGATGTGAAAAACAAGATGCAGTAAAGACTTGATGACCACGTCGTGAAAGGTGCGTCTATGGGGAGTGGAATAGGGCTTACACATGGTTAGCGGCCCAAAGAGGAAACATGGGTTTAAACATGGTTCGCAGCCTAGGGAGATCAATATTGGGATTTACTATAGTTTGGAGTCCTGGGTGGTGAAAAATCCTAGAAGGAGAGGGATTTGTCACCCAGGAAGATAGGAGGAGCAGGGATGTTCCCTCCTGCAAGAGAAGCTAGGGGCTTACACCATGTTGGTTTCCCTTTCCCCAAGGAATGATGTCGCTCCGATAAAGATGATGTCATTCCATGTGAGGAATTATCTCACTCCCGTGGAGAAAATTGGGAATAGAGAATGTTTGAGATGGGTCGTCATGCGTGCAAGGCATGGGGTGAGGCCAATATTTAATGTCATGTGCTGAGGATGAATGTTCGAGGAAGTTTAATCTCATGTAGATCGGATGAGGGGGGTCACTCAACATTTCTAGGACTTACATAAATGGCTCCCTCTACACCTTGCTGAAGTGAAGTGATAGGAAACGCCGTCACTAGGGGGTGTCATGGGGTGATCTCATTGGGGGGTCCACATTAGCATGGCTATGCAAAGAAGAAATAGCTGTTAGCGTGCCTATGAGAAGAAGCATTAGGCGAAGCAACGCAATGGGATATAACGTCCATGGGACATTAAAATAACTTTTTGAAAACCTAGGGGGTCACATGGAAAAAGGATTTTCATAGCAAAGGAGTTCATAGGTAGAATCCTTGTGAAGCTATGGTGATCCAGGATGTGGAGGGATTTGTGAAGGGATGTGCTTCAGGAAGTGAAGTTTCCAAGGATAGGAATAGACAATAGGTGCATATGGGAGGATTTTCACAAAGTGGAAAGCCATTCGTGAAGCAATGCATCGCGAATCAAATGTGCCTCACGATGCAACGTTTGGTCAAGAAATGTGCTTTGTGAAGAACAGAGACCCTGTATTTTCATGTGGGTCACGTGTGTATGGTGGGTGTTTTGCAAATCATAAATTCTTCACAATGTCCCGAGAACCCATGGGGATATCCTTCTTTCATGAAGGCCTGTTGGCTTAATGAAAGGCATCCCTCTCAGAGCAGGGGTTCAATTAAAACAAATGGGGAGGCACTACATGAATAAAAAGTACCTAGAAAAGCTCATGGTTTACAGAGAAAAAAGTACATCACGATTTGAGAGCTAAAAAGGTGAAAGGTCGGATCATCCATCATTTGGGATCAAGGGGAGCCATGTATTTATAGGCAATAGGCACAGTGAAGTGGAGTTTGCTCGGTTGAAAGACAAAGTTTTCTCCACAGTGGGTTGCAAACATCAAACCGGCTCATGGAGGATCCCACCTCCTTGCTCCGTGGAGGGCTCACAAACGTTAATTTCATATGCGGAGGCTCCCACCTTTTTTCTCCTTGTCTGTATCAAAAACGTAAAAGGGGTTCACAGAGCCTCCCACCTCCTTTCTCTGCGGGTGGCTTGCGAACATCAATGGGGTTCATATAGTCTCCCGCCTCCTTGCTCAGCGGCAAGCATAGGGCCATGGGGATCCGCTAATGGTCTTCGTGTGGAAGCCTCGGAGATATCCCTATTGTTATTCTTCTTCCCATATTTTGGTGCCAATAAATTGACTCCCTCAGACTTGTATACGAGGATAAATAATTGTTCAATGTTTGAGGGTCAATTATGAAAATACCTTGACCATCTGCGATGATATTTCGCGAAAAGGGATCGCGAGGCGGATAGACGACGTGCATGCTGAGCGTGTCGGGAAGATCGACACTGTATGGGCCTGCTGGGAAGCTCCAAAGTTCGCCACCTATAACTAGGGGAGATGACCTCTATTTTGTCCTTTCTTTCCTCTGTGTCTTTGGATTTTAGTTCTCTCGATTCATGAATCTTCAAATACTTGATGCTCGCTCTCTGTGAATCGAGCCTTCAACTTCGTGGTGCACAGCGTGTCTTCGACTCGGAGATAGCGCTTCGTGAATTTATTTTGAATGTTGTGGCAGGGCTCTGTGAACATTCTTTTTGAATGAGCTCTGATACATAGCTCCAAAAAAGTTCTATGCAAATCAAACACAAGAAACGCCCAAACTTATAACTGAATGTCTCATCAGAAGGCTGCCAGGGGGTCCTCATGGATGCTGCCTGAAGGAAGGAGATGGAGAATAGCTTGGGCCAAGGGTAGTAAATACGGTGGAATTATGACCACGGTTCATTGGTGGAGATACTATAAGTGATCCATAGGAACTATCCACTATGCAATAGGTTGACTTTTTATGGCTTTGGGTTGAGTGATGATGTATTCATTCCTGAAGCAAGTAGGGATGATCCGACTTACTGGTTCAGGAGTATCCCATATCAGCGTGAATTGTTCAAGGCCTCTAAAAGCCATGCCCAAGAAGACCCCATGCCCGTCGATGTTTATTGCCTGTATAACCACATGAACAATGTGGATGAGAAGGAATTGCAGCTGAAGACGTCCGCCCATCAGTACCATACAATCTTGAAGGTAGCCTTGAGGAACCCGGGGAAGGGATAGTATGAGGAGTGGGACCTGTGCCAGGGTGGAAATATCATAGATGATTGGGCCTGGGCCTACTAGGTAGGTGCCTCATGTGAACAGTTTTGGGATGAGCTGAGGAGAGTGGGACTATATATGGAAGATTGGGCCTCATAGTTTCACATCTAACAGTCGAAGTAGCTGATATCGGAGTTTCTGAGTAGGTGGTCATCGAGGACCAGTACCTTCCACATACACCACGGGGAGGTTGGTATCAGCTTATGGGATGTGAACCAGATATCAGGGGTCCCAGTATTAGGGGTAATGTATGATGAATTCTTCCACATCATGGGTGCATGGGAGGATCCGTAGCAAATGCCGCGACTGGAAATGGCATTGATGGAACTTGTTCCAGGAGAGGACAAAGAAGACATATGGGATGTCCATTTCTGGTGCTAGTTCATACAGTTTCTAAACATCCTGAAAGAGAGGAAATTTCCGATGAGGCCTCAGAATTGCCTAAAGGGGGCTCAATGAGGCAAAGAGAACTCGTACAAGCGGCTCTTGGAGGACATCCATTGAAAACCCTTGGTATTTAGCATTATCACCATGAAGCAGCCGATAGTCAGGATATTGGCATTCATCCCGGTTCTCATTTTCTGTTGGTTCCTACTATTGTGGGATAAAATCATGGCCATGTGACCCAGTGCATTCATCATGGGGTCTATGTTGGCGACATGAAGGTGAGTAATCCTTGGTATCCTGATGCTCACCAAGCTATAAAAAATGTTGTGGCACATCAGCGACGGGAATAGGCCACTAAGGATTTACAGGCCATTCCACCTCCTGTATGGGTGGAGAGCGGCCCATGTTAAGGGGGATTACGAGTACCCGAATCTCATCTCGCCTCTACGGTCGAACTTCTTCCCCTCAATTATAAATGTTGTGGGATTCTTTCTGGTTAATTTGACCACACCGTTTGTACTGAACCAGGTGTGGATGGTGGATGAATTCAGCTTTCACCTATTTCCATTACCAATGGGTACTTTTACTAATGATGGATAGGGAAGGAAGAGCCCCAGTCCAATTTTATGGCCTTTCGTGGTGGAGTGCAGGTGGAAATCGTGGATCGTGAGCCTCTATGTGATCCATACACCCCGCACCGATTTTCCATGAAAGTTCATTATTTGCAGTGACTGAACTCATGGGTCTATCAAGAGGTGCTCCCCAAGGAACATCTGTGTGTGATGAGGAAAATGTGGCTCATGTTCACTTGACAGGATGGGAAGATGTGGAATGATCTTCCTCTACCTACTATTTTCTTCAGGTTGGTAAAGGAGTATGCCCAAATCTGGAAGGTGGCCTATCTGCGGTAGATGCTAAAGTAGACAACAATTAGGGTTGGTGATAGTCAGCCTCTCCAACCTCAAGGATGAAGCTAGAAAACGAGGATGACATATCGTATTGGTGAGGCTTCCATGGCTGCGAGACCCGCACCAGTTGAGGGTGAGGTAGCAGTGATAGATCCAACAAAGGTAGCAGACCCAGAGGATTCAGAAGAACAGATCCATCGAAAGGGGAGTCCACCGAGGGGATTCCATAGGATACCCACCCATGATCCGGGGAAGCGGATACACCATATAGACATGCCAGAGAATGCTATCATCTGGGAGGCCTAAGACATCTAGGAAGTCATCTGGTAATTCCTCTGCCCTTTTGAGATGAGGCACCACTTAAACAGTCTCAGAATGGATTTTCCTGGGATATTCCCTATATGGGACGACTTTTCGGTGTCCTAGGCAGAGGTGGAGAAATACCTGGTAGAGATAGAGGATTTTTTACATTCCTAGGTTTCCCCGCGTACAATGATAGACCGTGTCAAAGTGCTGCTGGATTGTATGGTCCATTTAAAATTGTCGGCCACTAATCTGAGAGAGTGCTTCCCCCTTCCGGAAGAATTAGACGCGTCCTCTTAGGGGACGAGGCCAGTAGAGGGAGTCTGTTGGAGGAGAAAGAAGTTAGAGATAAAGCAATGGACATTGAAGAATTCCCAGAGGCCCTTGAGGTAAAATCCCATGCCCCTTTCTCAGGGTATGCTTCTAGGTCATTCTAGACCCCTTACTAACTTCTGAACTATGTAGGAGGACCTCATACACATAACTTGTTCTCGTTCCTCAGTGGATGAAGATGCAGGGCCTTCGGGACCCACACATATGGCTGCATCAATTACTACATCCAACAAGTCCAGGACACCTGAGGTGACCCACCCTGGATCATTCAATATTTCTCGTAATATACGGGGGACCACACCTTGGAGCCCCAATAACATCAACCTAATAATGAGACCAGGAATTTGATCTATTTATATCTCTTCTTCCAAATTCATGTATGTCACCAATTGACCATGTCAACTAACGTCCATGTTCTTTTTTGGTGTGTATAGTTATTCGATTGGCCTGGGTTGCTGCGACGAGGTTGGTCGGGACTTCTGGTGGCATCCTGTGCAGGGGAATGCCAGGGATCATGGAGTCCGATATCTAGATTGACCAAACTGCAGGGCTCCTGATCACCGATGGGATTGCCAGCGAGGTTGTGCCTAATATTATTGATTTGGGATTCGATGATGAGGATCGATCAGATAGCCAAGGTCCCACCGTGCATAATCAAACGCCAAATGTGGACCATGCTGATAAGTTCCTGACGGCAATCACTGCATATGAGCCTGCCAACCATGCATACTGGGCCGAGATGGCCTCTGATGAAGAAGACAAAAAAATAATATGTCACCAATCGTGGAACCTGATCAAGCGCTTCATTGATGACACCCCTGAGCACTATGGCTAGATGAGATGGACAGAAATTTCTCGCGACTTCGTGAACTGTGTGCTAGGGGAAGGGACACCCAACATCCTTACATTCTCATCCGAGATCTTAAGGTGGGTAAGATTTTAGTGTATGACTGTGGCCTTGGTGTGGGCTGGCAACAGAGGAAATTAGTGAACATCAAGAAGCTCCAGAGGCTGAAACAGAAGTTCAGCCACTGCAGGTCCAGGGGGATGAGCCCTCATCCACCCTTAACAGGAAATCTGAGCTGATATTTCAATTGAAGGCCCATATTCTAGAGGCTGAAGAGGGAATGAAGAGATCCTCCAAGGAGATTACCTTCATCCAGGCCGATGTAGAGAGGGCCCAGATGGAAGCTAATGAATTGTTCCCCATCGCTGGTGAAGAGGAGCAGGAATTGAATGGCTATCCTATATTGGAATAATGGAAATAATTATGATAAATTATCCAGTATTTTTCACTTGAATGGTTTCAGATGCAGGTTGTTGAGGTGCACATGGTTGTTGAGGTGCTCTTTGATGATTTAATTAGGATTTAGAAAATTTATGTTTTGAAAGATTTAATTCATGTATCTGGCTTATTTACTTCAATGAATACTCATACTTAATAATTTGTACTAGTGTTACTCTGATGGGTTGAATTATAGGAACAGGATTATGATCAGGGATATCATGGTGGAGCATATTATTAAGGTAATGAAGCATGATTAAATTAAAACAATAATGAATTCATTAATTGTTTGTGATTAATTTACATGTTTTCATTACTATTCAATAAATATTCATTATCCCTTATATATTTTAATATTCTGTTAATTATATTGATAATTTTAATTGATAATGATATCATGTATTGATCTAAAAAATTTAT
Source organism: Viscum album (assembly GCA_963277665.1). Lineage (NCBI taxonomy): Eukaryota > Viridiplantae > Streptophyta > Magnoliopsida > Santalales > Viscaceae > Viscum > Viscum album. Next base: position 654,680,682 of record OY728136.1, read on the forward strand.
TATTTTTACTTATGTGATGGTTCTTATAAATAATTGTAGAAACAATAAATGATTTTTAGCAAGGATACTATTAAGTTATCTCTTTCTTGAAACATGTGTGAAAATTTATAGTAAATGGTTGATTTTATTTATTGATAAATATGTATTTCTACATAAAAATGTGTCACCTATAGATTCTATAAAATACATGGTTACAGTTGACCTTAAGAAAACTACATGGGGATGGTGAACCAGTAATCCCATATCGAGATGGTTTAGGCTGGTATTCAACTTGTCATTGGATCAATCTCTGGTAGGATTTCCATTCAACTACTTTCCCCTTCTTTAGTTACACAACAATTTTGTTGGTATGTGCTTTAGTTGGAATGAAATTGGTCCCACTATAACATGGAGTTTGTCTTGATTTATGTAATGATTCATCACTGTCATGGTTTGGAATTTATTATTTAACTTGTTTCATTGATTTTCACGAACCTTAATTTCCCTTGTTGGAACTCTTACTTTTTTGGATGATTCTATTCCCCACCACCTCTTCATTGAACTTCTATGCATTCATCTATAACCAAATGTTGTACTATTTTATTCTATAAAACTTATTACTGATGATTCCATAATACAAAAATGCTTACAGATTCCTTTTTTCTTCTTGGATTAATCCCCTAATAAATGTATTCCATTACTTCTGAGGTTCCCATGTCTTATTTGTCTCCAACGAATTTACTACTTACATATTCCAGTATATTATTCTTTGATTTTTTTAGAACATAAGATGGAATTATTATCAGTTAATGTTCTTATATTAATTTATCTATAAGGATGGGTATGTTTCATTGAATCATAAATTAACACCTCACCCTCATCATCAACAAAATTTCCTTTTTCTTAGTAATGGTAAGTTACCTCTTTCTTGCAGGCTTCATTTCTTATTAGGTGTGGAAAGGTTAAGTATTTGGTTGATTTGATTTACTGATGAATATATATTTCGGAATTATTTTGTGTCAACTTAATCTTTTTTCAAATACATGTAAATATGGAATTAAGAAACCAAGATGATGAAGGTGAATGGGTAAGCCTTTATCATCTTTGTTGAGGCCAATATCCTGGTGGTAATTGGAGCAATCCAAAGTATAAACACCTTTCCCCATTCACTTGAATCAGTTTCTCAGCCCGTTCATTGGTGTGTTTCAATGACTATCATAAACCCCAAATATTTTTATTTCCTGGAATATTTTCACAATTTTTACTATACTGGAATAATTGAATTATTTCTTTTAAAATATTGAATATGTGTGATTTATCAAGGTTTTAGATTGAGGTTCTGGAGTTGTGCATGGATGATTTAATTTGGGATCAAAATATATAGTTTCTCACTGATTTAATTTATGAAGTTAGCTTAATTAATTAAATGTGTATTGGTACTGGTTATAAAGGTTAAGTTAGATGGTTTCTAGGGCATCAAGGTGATTTAATTCATTTCATATTTCTACAGTCTAATTTTTATTTGAGAACTAGGATTCCCATGAAGTTAAGATGTATCCTCAAATCCATTTCAAGTATTTTTAGCTACATATTAATGTTGGGTCATCCCTCTTTAAAGGTAACATTCCTATTACTATTTGAACAAATATTTCAACCCACAACACTCTGATTTTGATTCAATTTATCATATTAGGGTTTTTATTCACTATTATTTTATCTAGTATGTAATGACTGATGAATTACTATGTGATTTTACATTTTTTTTATGCTATATATTTAGGTAATCAATACTCTGGATTCTTATTTATTTTTAGGTGAATATTTTTTTGGGGTGATAAATATTGGTATGTTCTGGAATATTTTCACTATTTTTCCTATGCTAGAATAATTGAATTATTTCTTTTAAAATCATGACTCTTTGTGCAATTTCATTGTTTCAGATGTAGGATGTTGAGATGTGCTTGGATGATTTAATTTGGGTTCAAAAGATATAATTTATCACTGAATTAATTCATTCAGTTGGCTTATTTAATTAAAAGTGTGTTGGTGTAGGTTTTGAAGTTTCAATTAGATGGTTTGTATGGCATCAAGGTGATTTAACTCAATGCATATTCCTACCATCTAATTTTCATTGGAGGTACTTTGATACATTCCACTGAATCTATTACCAACTTTATAATATTTTTTTAATGATGATACATTCGTTATTTGTTTCTAAACTAGGTTTCTGATGAAATATTTCTAGTTTTCTTCCCTATTTCTTATAACATTCATATTTTCTTTGAAACCATTGGAATTATCTTTTTCCGGCGTCCATCATGTCCTTTCTGGATGATTGTTTCATTGTGCTATTAATATTGGACTCTTCACTGTAGGCCTGTTCCAAATTTAATCTTTAGTGCTACTTGATTTCAATTGATCATATTTTTACAATTAATTAAATTTTTTAAGGGATGTTGATTAGAAACACGCCTCTTTAGGATTGTTCTAAATTAACCACAAATATTTTTTATGCTTCTATAATATTGTTCTATGTTTTAGAATATTCTCAATGGTTATCCTTTATTGGAATAATGGAATTACTTATTTTAAATTCTACAATCCTTTTCACATGAATGGTTTTAAATGCAGGTTGTTGAGGTGTTCTTGGTTGTTGAGGTTCACTTTGATGATTTAATTGGGATTCAGAAAATATAGGTTTTTTATGATTTAATTCATGTATCTCGATTATTTAATTCATCGAATACTCATACATTATAATTTGTATTATAGGTACTCTAATGGGTTGCATTGTAGGCACAGTTTTATGATCAGGGATATCATGGTGGATCATGTTATTAAGGTAATGAAGCATGATTAAATTTAAACAATATTGAATTCATTAATATTTTTGTGAATAATTTATATCTGTTCATGGCTTTTCAATCAATATTAATTAAACCTTATATATTTTAATATTCTGTTAATTATATTTATTATTTTTATTGATAATAATATCATGTTTTCATCTAAAAAATTAATTAATTTTACTCTGGTGTAGGTTCAAATAAATAATTGAAGCAAGAATAAATTATTTTTAGCAAATATACGGTTAGGTTATCTCTTTCTTAAAACATGTGAGCAAATGTTTAGAAAATGGTTGAATTTATTTACAGATAAATATGTATTTCTACATATATATATGTCATCTATAGATTCTCTCAAATACATGGATACTATTGCAATTAAGAAACCTGCCTGGGGATGATGAACCCGTAAGCCCATATCGAGATGGTTGTGGACGATAACTAGGATGTCACTAGATCAATATCAGGTATGATTTTCTTTCAACTACATTACCCTTCTTCAGTTACACATCAAGTTTTTTGGGGTGTTCTTCTGATGGAATGAAATTGGGCCCACTATAACATGGAATTTGTCTTGATTTTTGTTATGATAAATCACTATGAAGGTTTGGAACTTTATATTTGAGATGTTTCATTGATTTTAATGAACCGTAATTTCCAATGATGGAACTCTTACTTTTTCTTGGATGAATAATCTCCCTACCCCTTCTTCATTGAACTTCTTATGCATTCAGTTATAACCAAATGTTGTACTATTTTATTCTATAAAATATATGCTTGATGATTCCATAAATCATACATGCTTATAGATTCCTTTTTATTCTTGGATTATTTCCATATTAAATTTATTCTGCTACATTTGAGGTTGCCCTGTCTTATTTTTTTCCAATGATGTTACTACTTACATATTCCAATATATCATTCATTGTTTTTATTATAACATAATATGTAATTATTCTCAGTTAATGTTCATATATTAATTTATCTATAAAGATGGTTTTGTATCATTGAATCATAAGGTATCACCTCTCCTCCCATCATCAACAAAAATTCCTTTTTCTAGGTAATGGTAAGTTACCTCTTTCATGCAGGCTTCATTTCATATTATGTGTTAAAATGTTAAGTATTTGGTGGATTTGATTTGCTAATGAATATATTTTTCTGCATGTTTCTATGTCAACTAAAGAATTTCCCAAATACATGTACAGATGGAAGTTAGAAACCAAGATGAGGAAGGTGAATGGGTAAGCCCCTATTAACTTGGATCCGGCTAGTATCCAGGTGGTCATCAGACCAATCCAAATCACAAACACCATTCCTTTTTCCCTTGAATCATTTTCTCATCCAGTTCATTGGTGTGTACCCATGATTTTCATAAACCCTAACTGCATGTGATGTGGATTATTCTTTTCCCCCTCTTAATTGAATATTCATCCAGTTATAAACAAATTCTGCACTATTTTATTTGGAAAATCATAAGCTTGATTACTCCAAAAACCATACATGCTTACAAATTCCATTCGCTTGTTGGATTAATGTCTTGTATAATTTATTACATTTCTTTGGAGGATGTCTTCTATTATTTTTTTTCAAATGCTTTTAATTCTTATCTATTATAATATATTATTATTTTATTTTATTAGAACATAATATGGAAATATTCTCAGTTACTTTAATTATATTGATTTTTCTTGAAGGATGGGTCTGTATCATTTAATCATAAGGTAACGACCCTTTTATCTTCATCATTATTTCTTTTTTCTATGTAATGGTCTGTTACATGTTGCAAAATGGCTGAAGATCTTATTATGTGTGAAAATTTTCAGTAAATGTTTGATTTGATTTAATGATAAATATAAATTTCTTCATATATCTATGTCAACTAAATATATTCTCTAATACATGGACAGATGGAAGTAGGAAACCACAATAAGCAAGGTGTACTGGTAAGCCCTTATCCATTGTGCAATGTTGTTTTAAGAATATAATATGCACTGTTTTCCCACTATATATTATCAGTATGAACTTATTTATCATTGTTTATTAATTATAATGGATTCATATTTTATTCCTGGAAACCACCCTGAGTAGGTTGGATGAAGATCAACACATATTATACTTCCAAGGGAAACATGGACCAATAAGTAGAATGTAGAAAAAATATTTGATAGCAACACTGGTGAGATTACACTCTTGTATTCATAATATTATACAATTCCCATTGTTTAATCATACATGGACATTGTATGGTTCCATACAATGTCTAAAAATGATTTACACTCATGTATACAAATGTTCAAAATATTTAATGTTACATAAACTTCAATAGTATACAGTACTGTATGCATTACACCTATATACAAATGTATATATTAAATAACTGTTATAAATTTTATAAACATGGTAATAAGAACTATAAAATTTTGTCTTTAATCATCTATCATGTTTTCATACTCTACCATTATTTTTTATCAATAAAAATTTTAAATTTATACATTTAATTACAAGGAGAAAAGTATTCAGAATCAGTTATTACATTTTTGTCCATTAATAATTTGAAAAATTATTTTTGTGTGTAGTGAATGATCTGGAGGGGGATACTTGGATCATGAAGATAGGGATTTGTATAGTGAAATAAAATTTAAAAAATCATTATTATATCATAAATGTATTTATTTTCATTATATATATGAATATTTCTCAATGTGTATAGCTTCATTTCACGTCTTAAATCTCAAATTATTCTTTATGTTCTTGTAAAATTAATTATGTCATAGATATTTTTAATTTCATCTTAAATGCCCCTATTAAATTTGAAGTAAATTATTTTATGATACACATAAGAATATATTATTTTGGGGTAATGTGTTATTCAAATGAATTAAATTAATAAAAAATTCTATATTAAGAGCCTTCATAATGCAGGTCTTCTCCATTCATTATCACTCTTTTCATCATGTTTTGTATTATCTTACTAATATTTCATATTGATGATGCATTCTTTAACATCATCCAAAATATTTATACCATATTCAGAAAGTGTAGAAAAAACCATTCGTTTTATCGCCCCCCTCAATGAAACCATGTCGGTCAAAAAACATGCTTTTCATTTTGATCAAATTAAATAGTTCTAGTTGAAACTCTTCCTTATTTATCTCCCTATCATCAATCACTGCACAACTAATATTCATAAACAAAACATAGAGTTATTCTATTTTACTGGATATAAATATTGACTCCCTTGTAAGCATTTGATGATCTTTTAGGCCACTTTAATTTTTATGCAAATTAACAACACAACATGACAGCCGGGAATCATATCAAATGATACCTAACACAATGATTGGTGAATTTGCACAGTATTAAAAGAGAAGGCATCAGTTTTTTAGGTATTTTTCATCAATCTACATATGATTTAAATCTTATCACCCATTCTTTGGGCACAAAGCCTTATATCTCTATCATTCCATATATTAAACAAATCACAATAGTGAATGTATTATGATCCTTTCAGTAGATTTTACTGAAACAAATCAGGTTGGGGTGGAAGGGAACCTACGCTGAGGAAGTGACACCCCCAACAGAATCAATGGGGAGGTGAGGAAGAGGCTGCATCCATTTAGTGTTCCATGGTACTTTGATTAGGGGTTGTAAAATACCATTATTATAATTCACTATGTGATATATGGATGAGTCAATTAAATTACATAATTTCTTTTATTGTTTGTTCATTGCTTTGTGATACCTACATGCTATTTTTACCCTGGATATATGACATTATCGAAGGTATTGATTAAAATTTTATTTATTCAATATTTTAATGTGTTGGATAAAATATCAATGCACTAATATTTATTTAGTGACCATGTTTTAATATTCATTTTTTATGTGCTATATTGAAGTACTGTAAGAAACCACTTTCCATTCAATCAACATCCCTATGTGACCATTGCAGCCACGATGCATGGGTATTTATTTCAAGATATTAATAATAGGTACTCACACTATTTCATTACTGTGTTCATAGCACATAATCTAAAAATAGTACCTACTATTAATGTTTTCACTCATATTTTTGTAATGAAATCATTCTCTATAGACATGTTCTTATGTGCCATCTTTATGAAAACAATATGCCATATGTTACTATAATAAATTCAATTTGGGACTTTCAATATTAATTTTTACTAATTCTTATTACAAATTTGTGATACATCATTTTTAGATTTTTCATTGGTGAAAATAAAGTTTCATTCATTTCGATGTATAATTTATGATACATCATGATAATTTTGAATCTTTTAACATCATTTTTTCCATTTAATTTATTTCTATTCTTTTTAATATATATTTTAAAAGCATGTTCTTATTTTTTAGTTCATTTAATTAACATTGGTTCATACGTTTTACTAATAGTATTCTCTTTTCAAATAAATTTTATTAATTCAATACGTCGTGCATACGCATGGGTGAGTACTAGTTCCATTATAAACACAATAAAATCATACTAATAAAAGGGAAAGAAACCTAAGCCTATGACATATAAGATGTAATTTTTTTTATAAAAACATGAACTTAATTCTTGAGGAAAAAATATCCTTTATTTTTCAGAAATTTTTCCTTTTTTCAAAATTACATGAAATATTAAAACAAAAGAAATTATTTCAAAATAAAAAATAAATCATGTAGTGAATACTTCATGGAAATAAAATTTCATGAAACTATAAAAATACATTCATTCTGTATTTGATAAAAAAAAATTTCCTCATACCTTTGACCAAAAATTCAAAAAGTACCTCAAATCGAATAATGGAAAAAGCGTCATTTCATACCATTAATAAATATTCAATAAAGGGTAACATTAAATTTAAACAATTGTATATGAAAATAAATTATGTTAAATAATTAATAAACATGGATTTGGGTGATAAATATAAACCATTAAATACTTGTGCATAAACAATCTTGAATAAAAAAGAGATCGAAATATTATCCATTACCATAGGTTCGATTTCATCTATAAGTGCCAAAAAATCCACTTTTTTTAGTATCTCTTTATAATTTTCACAAAATGTCTCCCTATGATGGATTTATTCCCCAACTGTTTCCTCTAATAAAAAGTTAGGGATGTTGGGAGCTTATTTGAGTATAATTTGAATGATCTAAGGGGCTTGAGAGGTGTGAGTAGTTTGGTATATTTGGTGGCCTTTTATAAGAGTTTGGAAGGTCACTTTAAGAAATTATTCAAATATTATTTTATAAAAAATTTATTTTCAAGTTATAATTGATCCATAGTTATATATTTTTTGGATATAATGAGGATGGGTATCAATCCTCACAACTAATATGTTTTAGACAAATTTAGATCACATAAATAACCTTATATTTTAGCTTCAACCCTTAGTTAAAAGCATTAACTCATACAATGTCTTCTTGTATTTTCATAATATATGGTTTCTATAGAGACAATAAAATTCCATATGAACCAAAAGTGGATTATCAATGACATTTAAAACAATATATGAGCCATTTTACTGAATCGTATATTTTTATGAGTATTATTTCATTCATTTATAAAGTATTTGTTTTAAAAAATCATTTTCTTCAATTTGGAACTGTTTAATAATTGATTTTTGTTAGTCATAAAAACATGATTACTTAAAAAAATGAATTAACTCATCTCTCACATTTAAATATCATCCAAAATATTTTTTATGTCATCAAAATGTTCAAATTACATTAATTTTAATATTTATAATATCATTCTCTTTAAAATATCCTTAATAAGGTAATCAATGCATCAACATTGTGTCATAAATAAATTTATGTATTTAATGTCAGAAAATTATAAATAAAATATAAATATGTTGGAATTCATTTAGGATTTATAATCACTATTTATATTTAAAGTTAAATATTTTTATAAAAAAATTGTTTTTGTTAAGAGATACATGTTTATGTTATATTCCCATTTTCAAAAAATTAAAATTTATAAAAGTTCATTATCAAAAACAAATGGCTCTATGGTGTTCTAAAGTAGACCCATGGATTCTCATTATCCTAAATATCTCATCTAATAAGATTATGACATGTGTTAGGGTAGTATTATATTATTATAATATTATTAGTTACACTTATTTAACTGATTTACCATTTAACTATTGTAAATACAAATAACTCATAAAGGTACTATTAATAATGTTAAAAAATAGAAGGTATATATTTAACTAATTTGAAACTTTTTAATCCAAATATTTAATCCATTTTTTCAAATTCAAGTCACATAATTTGAAGAAATTAATTTAAAATTAATTCATGTTCTCAACACATGAATGTGGGTTTTTAAGAAGTAAGAACTATCAAAAGATTGACATGTGTTTACATTCAGTTTAAATGTGAGATTATGTCGAATGACCAAAATTAGATTAAATGATAAAAAAATTCCAATTACAATTTAAAAACAATTAAAAATATAATCTTACTATAAAAATAATTTAGATGAAAAGGATGTTTTTAATTATAATACAGTGTTTTTCTATATTCTTTAAAATATGAATTTTATCACAAATATAAAAAAAATTCCAACCAAGGTAAATTTTGATTGCCCTATTCCAAATAAGAAGTTTATTTTTTCATGTATAATAAATAAAATTTTAAAAAAAGAATTTAAATTGGTACGCCATTAAAAGGTGGAAAAACTGTACTTTCTGAAACCTACATTGTTTATCTGAAAAATTGAATTTGTTCACAATTCATGTTCAGAAATTACAAAAGATGAATTTTAATGTTATATTAAATTCAAAATGTGGTTTATAATATGCATTTCTCCTAGTTTATATCTGATTAAATAATAATATATTAATAATATATCTGTGTTTAGTGAAACTCGATATTGCGTACAATGCAAGCTAGTGAGGAAGGTCTCTCCCATGTGTAACACAAGCCATGTCAGTGTTTCATGTACTAAAATATTCCTTTAGTGTTGAATATATAATTATCCAAACAAATTTCATTTATACATTTAAAAAAAATATATACTCATTATTGTGTGTATCTCACGTCGATTTGGTGTTTCATGTAATATAAAATAAGTCGGTTTAGTGTGAAAGGAATATTTGACATAGTGAATTGCTAGATATAAATGAAAATTTTAATTTATTCAATAAAATGGTCCATAAAAACTCATGGTGTTACATTCTACCCCCTTAATATTAATTTCTCTCTCAAAATTGGTCGGTGTTATAAAAGGTTTACTACTTGAATGTTTCTTTCTTAAAAACCCACATCAGGTAAAGAAATAATAAAACATTATTTTAAAAAGGAGAGTTAAAAACATAATGGTCACCCAAAGTAACTTACTACTAGGTGTCCACATAGGATAAAAATGGATATATGTGATAACATAGATATGGATGAAATATCTAACCATCAGGTTCTAATAGATAGTGATAGAGAGCATGGTTTGGAGAAATTTATCAACTAGAAAGCCATAAATATATAATGATTTAACTGACTATTTCATTAATTTTATTAGAAGGTACTAGGATATAGTTTTTAGTTTTCAATAACATTTTCCTAATCATGATGATCAAGAGAAGAAATACATACATTATTTCAGTAGAATATCATCATTCGTTGTGCCCTGAAAAATTTCACATACATCCCATATTCCAATAAATGAAGTTGAATTTTTCATTCCAATTTTGTTAATATATCAAGAAATACATATATTTAATGATAGGTCATTCCATCTATCTTTATCACAAAAAGGTTATCATAAGTTAACAAACATTCATAAGTCCTTATATGGTGAGATAATACATTATTCTAACAAAATTCGTTCAATGTGTAATCTTTCAAAAAAAAATTGATAACATTACAATTCTTATGAAAGATTAAAATCCAAATCTATAGAAAATGGTTCACAAATGCAGCATAAAATATATCCCCCATGTATCATAAAATATCTCTATTTGGTCACAATCCCAAAATGTGAACACCTTCATCCTATATTATCTTAAGTCACGGTAATAACATAAATTATCCAATATCCTTATTGAAAATATGCATGTCTCTTTATTCCAAAACATATTGGATACAATCCCTAAGACCCAAAAAGTTGTATACTTCATCCAGGATAGCATAACCTTATTTTAAAAAACTCCATAATTAGATCTCAAGAAAATAGCATCATCTAATTTACTTATTCAAATCCATAATATCTTTAGCCAAGACTCGTTATCTTAACATAAGGGACATATTGAGGGTTATATTTTCCTTAATCATGTGTTACAAAATCATATAACCTTACCCTTAAATAACACATTTGTATAATTAAAACTAGTCAAATTTTCCTTTCCAATATTTATTTAAAAAAATATACTGAAAACACATAATGATTTCATGATTAATATAACATAATCGTTGAAATCTGAATCATATACACATCAGTCATCCAACTATATTTTTAAACCATTACTCAGGATCCATCATCTTCATCTTTCCTAAAATTTGAATCATGTTTTAATGTTTTTTATCCTCAAAATTATTAGGATTAATGTAAACAATAATATAATATCATCACATACCTTTCACATGTCATTTAAAATCTCTTTATCATCTACCATATGACTAGTACTCATATCATCATTATAATTCTCATCATGATGTTTCCACTTAGGAAATTGATCTTCTCCATTCTCATAATTTCCAAATCTGACACATTCAATGGTTATCCACAATCTACGTGGTTTGGGATATTGACAAAGACCATAATTAAAAGTGTGAGAAAAACATATCAATTATTTGAAACACATAAGTAAGGTAAATTACTTATAATATTTCAATCTATGATATATTCAGTTTAACCCAAGGATAGTCATGATTATAAAAAAAACCATAGGATTATAACCTATACAAGACCTATCCTAATGAAATAACTATAAAAATCCATAGAAATATTCCTATAGAAGACACTATGGTTTTTATTTCCTAGTTTCCAAATGATGACTAAAATATTGCTCTAAAACAAACTCTAACAACCTAATCTTGTCATATAAGGTAATTACATTTGTTTTTCAGAATACATAATACATTACACCAATAGATGGCCAAATACTGTATTAGTCTAGTGTCTTTGGAAACTCATAATAAATTTATCTAGCTTGGTGAAGGATCTTCAATATCTCCCATAAATATCTTCCACTTAAGTTTTCCTACCTAAAACACATCATTATATCTTGTGGAAATGAAAATAATAAAATGGTGAGCTCAAATTATCAGTAAGGTTAAACATGAAAAACATCAAACCAAACATAAACATAAGATTGTAAATACATGAAACTAAATTTTGAATATCGAAATCATCAGTCATGAAATAAAACATGGCAGTTCGTAAGGAATAATTCATAAATGATCATGAACCATGATAAAATAATGTTAACATAAAACATGGAATTATAGGGAACAAATAAGAACATAATATGATATCCATAGAAGCTTGGGAATTTCTGTCAAGACCATCATTGTTGAAAAATTTGATTACTGAATATAGTTTACTTTTCCTTCCAGCCATGTAATACTGAACCAAAATTACATGTCATTCTAGCCCTATATTGCAGAACAAAATTTACTTGTCATCCCACCAATTTATTGGTGAAGAATATTTACTTTCATTTCCGTTCATGTTTATCTCATGAGATATCAATCTTTACCCAATGCATTGGTGGGATATATAGGTTGAACCCATATCATAAGGACATCATTGTTACATATCCCACAAAAACATGAACCATTCATCATAGTATAGACAAAGAAAAAAAATTGGGTATCTTAAACATCATTTCATCAAAATCTATATAAAATAAATTGATTTCATAAAAATAATTCCATCATAAAGACAAAAAAATGAATAATAGTGATAAAAACATAAGAATATTTCATAAAAGATGGAAAATAATTTTGATAGGACATGTGAACATAAATCTTGAGAAAAAAATAATTTCTTTTTAAAAAACATTTTATTTTCCCAAAATGCCACACAATTTTAAAAGAAATGAATTTAGATGAAAATAAATATGAAATAGTGTAGAATAATATTCATGGAAATGTGGTGTAACATCCCAGGTAAATAAAGAATACTAAATTTTCTTATTTATTAATATTTAAAAATTAAATATTAATTTTACTTTCAAGGGGTTGCTATGTTCGATAGCATACCTGATACGCAACGATGAGTTCCTTTGAAAACTTACGTTGCACACTAGTAATATAATAATATTATTTTAAATGGTAGTTAACATGTAGTCGTTGTATTGGCGGGAATGGATATAAATAACTAAAATATGATTATATATGTTTTTTTAAATGTTTTTACATTTATCCAATAAATGATAAAGTCTTAAAATATAGAAATAATTCAATTTTAGGCATTTATACCCTAATTTTCACTAAAGGTTCAATTATCACATTTTGATGGCGAACCGTCATTAAATATAGTTTTGATAAATCTTATAAATTCTATTGGACAAAATATAACTCTTCTTTAGAATCGGGACATCAAAATTTACATTGTGTAAATTTTTGGTATCTTTCCGATAAAGTTCATTTTTTAATGAATAGTGTAAAATGTTGTATTTTAATTCAAAATATATTTTTAATCTAATTTATTCATATGATTATATTATAATTTGAAGTTGGTTTTAAAGTGAAATTAGAAAATATTTTTACCATTAAATCTAATAGTGGTTGTTTGAATTAATTTCACTTTGAAATCGGACTTAAACTAGTGTTAATCTTTTGATACTTATTGTTTCATAAAAACACGCTATTTGTCATGACTGCGGGAATTAATTATTAAATTAATTAATGTGACTTATATTTTTTGAATTCTGTAAAATAGACTTCATTTTTGAATTCGGAATATCAAATATAGCTTAGGGTGAATTTTTGGTATTTTTCTGAAAAACATCAATTTTTGATGAATAGTGAAACCACTAAGTGGTACTTATAAAAACTTATTTTTCGTTTAAATTAAATTTTACCACTTCTGTGTTTTGAATATCAAAAATCCGACATATATGGTTGTCATTAAGAAGTAAAATGTGGTTCGATGAGATTAAAATAATTTTTTGGTGAATAGTAACTCTTAAGTTCTTAATCGTGATTAGAGGTAATTAGTGTAGTTTAAGGTAAGAATAATGTTTTAATAAAATGAAATGACCTAGAAACGTGTCCTTCCCTCATTAGGTCTGTCATGGCCGACCAAGAAAATCCATGGGTCAACTTGGGGACCCCATGGAGCCACTTTTTTTGGAAAATGACATAAATACCTTTTATTTAATGTTAAAGTAAAAAATGACACAAACATGAAATGTTTTACTAAAAAAAATTTTACATGGGGTTATACTAGTCATATTTTTGACTATAAATAGTCATTGGAAATTTAATAAGATTTCATACATCATAGTAATTTTTTTATAATTTTTAGAGAGTAAATAAATTAAATTATTTATGCAATCATGATGATGCAGCGATGACATCATTATTTAACGATTTAAATAAAATGGAAAGATAATGTAAAATATAAGACCTAAACATGTACAAAACCTATTGGATGAGTGTATTTTGAACCCTCATCACCTTATCCTCGAAATACATCAACTTGGGACCTTTTAAATCTGAAACTCCTTTGAAAATAAAGTAACATTTTGTAACTTTACAAGAGTGCCCCTTCTCTCCTCTTATAAAAGGCCCCCACCTCTACCTCCTTACCCACACTCCCAAAGCCTTTGTCTCGGCCAAACTCTGCCCATTTTGTCTCTCCACTTCCCTCTCTTACTCCTTGAAGCCTCACATTGGGCATAAGTCTTCCCAAGTAAGCCTTCGAGCTCAAACAAAAGGGAGTTACCCAATTTTAAGGTAATGTCTTATTTTGAGTCCTTTTGTTTTATTTTGCTTCTCCAACCCCCTAAACTCTTTTTATTCTTTTCTTTGTAACAACTCCAATATCCTAAATATACTAGGATGTTGTTATAATAAGTATTAGAGCTACACTTACACACACCTACATCTAATGGTTAAAGAACATATTGTTTCTGTGGATGGTGAATTTGTGCCTCCCGAAACGATGATTGTTCAACATTCTTTTAACACCTTCAAAGGTGGCCATTAAGATGACAATATATTTATATAAGATATATAATATGTTTATGTTTTCCTTAAGATTCTGTATTTTTCATTTTGGACATACCTTTATGGTTTCCATTATGGGTAAACGCGATATCTTCATTTAAGGAAGTGCGGACTACCGCCCCCTCAAAGTGATTTGATACGTTAATGCCATATGTGGGGCATATAAAGGATGGATTTAAAGTTATTATATATGATGTTATACTGGAATTATAATATACCTCTATATAATTATTATTTATTTCTATTAAAGTATGATATATAATTGAAAGTAAACGTACAGCTTACCGTCTCCATGAACGGTGCATTTCATTTCTTATCCCCAAATGTAATGTACTATTATAAGTACATGTATATAATGGATATATATGATTAATGATACATCTAAATGATGAATATAATTCTGGAATTAAAATATACATACCTCTCATTTAGTTTTAATTCCATTAATATGACAATGGAATGAAAGTAGCGTTCGTGCGTACGTACGACTTATCGTCTCCATGAACGGTGCATTTCATTTCTTACATCTAAATAATTATGTAATATTATAAATACATGTATATGCCGGATATATATGATATATATTATATCCAAATCAGGAATGTTATTCTGGATATAAATAACCTTTGACCACATGAACAACATGTAATTGTAAGAAGTCCGCTTTCGACTTAAGAACCAAATATCGACAAAAAAACATTATTAACTTAAATGGTTACATAATGTTTATAACATGGGAATATGTGATATAAAAAAAATAATGAACTTGAAAAAGGTTCTTAGGAAAATATAAATTAACTCAAGTTTATTATTCAGGACTTTAAAGAACGATCGAGTCAAGTCGGACTCGAGTTAAGGGACTTCGTCTCAATCTCCTTTCATTGAGGCATATTTCGTTTTATACACAACTTTATTTTATACGGTTTATAAACCCCTTTTACATTTACTTTTATAAAAAAGGAATCTTGTTCTACGAAGCCTTTTACAAAACGACAAAAAGGAATGTTTCTTCTAACCTACGTGGTGACAATGACCTTCTCCGCCGCTGCGAGTATTATTCGGTCATTGGCTTCCTCAACAAGCCGTAATGTTTTTAAAATGAAATAAATACCATATACTCATTTATGTATTTTGGTATTGAAATTGGTTTTTATAACAGATTTTTTATGTCAATATATTTATGTGATATATTGTGATCAACGTGTGGAAATGTTTTCTTTCCATTATATTTGTTTTAGGATTTTATATTGGTACTTGGACATTTGACGGGTGGTTACGTGATAAACCATATGACGGGTGGTGCCGTGAATACCAGGATGGGTGGTTATGTTATAACCTCCAACGCATTGGGTATGGAAGTCAGCCGTATGGCTATTCCATTAAGTATGTATGGAAGTTGGCCGTATGGCTATTCCATTAAGTGATATGTGTGGAAGTAAACCGTATAGTTATTCCACTTAAGTATGTTTATGTCCCAAGTTACCTTTATATGTTATGTGTTCTTTATATGGGTTTTATGGTAATCCTTTGGTTACAAAAGGGTAAGTAATGATATTTTATTCAGTGAAGAGTTTTTACTACTTCATGAAGGTGAATTTATTACTTTGATAAAGTATACATGGTTTTCTTGTTGTTTTGATAAAATAACAGTTTTCATTCTTTGTGTATCCCTTACTGAGGTTTTTATGCTCACCCCAAGTTTTTTGAAATGTTTTTAACAGGAATTAATGTGGAATAGGGTCAAGGATGGGATCAAGGGAAAGTCATGTTATATAAAACATGAAACTAGACATGTTTCTTTTTTAGAGTTTTTTATTCTATGGAAACTTAGTAGAAGTTTCTACGTTGTAAATCTTTTGAGATGTAATAGTTATGTTCTAATTCTCTAAAACTCTAAACCTGAAAATATCCTCAATGTGAATTTTTCATTTAATTCAATATTAAGTAAGGTTTAAGGTCGGGGACTTATAGTTGGTATTAGAGGTTGGTTTAGACAACTTTAGGAGTTAGAATAATATTAAATTATAATATAATTGAAATGATATAGAATTTAAAGATTACCATGTTGCTTCATCTAAGATATATCTATGTTAAGAATGATTTTTCATAAAAGAAATAGAGCATCTTTTCTGGGAAGGCACACAAAGGATAATGACTTTCCGAATCAGCTACCCGAGATGGTCGGAATCAGAATTGAGCAGTTTACGGTAGTGATGAATCACTTGAACCAGGTGATAAATATTATTTTGGTGCTTTTTAAAAGTAAATTGGAGAATGACAGTAATTTAAGGGGTATCTTGCAAACCTTAAAAGAAAATAAACTGTATGGAAAATTCAGCAAGCGTGAGTTTTGGTTACAACAAATTTCGTTCCTAGGTCACATTGTTTCAAAAGATGGCATAACTATTTATCCTGCTAAAACAAAAGTTGTTGAAGAATGTCCAAGACCTACAAATGTAACCGAGATCCATAGTTTTCTTGGTTTGGAAGGTTACTACCGAAGGTTTGTTGAAATTTTTTCACAGTTATCTAGTCCAATGACTAAGCTAACACATAAGGGTCTTAAGATTATCTGGAAAAAAGAATGTGATGATTGTTTTCAGGATTTGAAAAGAAGATTGGTGAATGCTCCAGTTTTGGCACTTCCTTCTAGGAATGGTGAGTTTGTTATATATAGTCATGCTTCATTGAAGGGACTTGGTTGTGTCCTTATGAACGATGATCAGGTAATTGCTTATGCTTCATGTCAGTTGAAAACTCGTGAGGTAAATTGCCCTAAACATGATTTGGAATTAGCTATTGTTGTTTTTGCTTTAAAAATTTGGAGGCATCATTTGTATGGAGTAAAGTGTGAAATATATACTGATCACAAAAGTTTAAAGTATATATTCACATAGAAAGAATTGAACATGAGATAGAGGAGATGGCTGGAATTAATCAAGGATTATGATTGTATAATTCACTACCATCCGGGAAAATCAAATAAAGTGGCTGATGCTTTGAGTCGAAAAAGTAATTCTTCATTAACCATGCTACGTTTGGAATGAGATCCTTTGGTTTTTGATTTGATGAACTTTGGCGTAGAATTTGTTGGTGCATGAAGTTCTTCTGTTTTGTTTCAGGTATCAGTGAGATCATCCCTATCAAACAGAATCAAGCAAGCACAAAAGCAAGACAGTGAGTTGCAGAAAAAGGTAGAGCTGGTTCAGAAGGGTAAGTTTCCTGAATTCAACATTGATAATGATTGTGTTTTGAGATTTGGGAAGAGATTGTGTGTGCCTTGTGATTCACAGTTGAAGAGAGAGTTGATATGTGAAGCTCATAGTTCTCCGTTTTCAGTTCATCCTGGCAGTACTAAGATGTACAGAGATCTGTGGGAGTATTACTGGTGGGATGGAATGAAAAGGGATATTGATGCTTTTACTGTGAGGTGTTTGACTTTCCACTAGGTTAAAGCAGAGCGGCAGTTACCGAAAGGGATGCTTCATCCTTTACCAGTGCTAGATTGGAAATGGGAAAACATATTCGTGGACTTTGTTGTGGGATTACCGAGGACATCTCGAGGTAATAATGCAATCTGGATTATTGTTGATCTCTTAACTAAATTTTCTCATTTCCTTTCTATACGAGATACTTTTTCACTAGATCAACTTTCCCGTTTGTATCTTAAAGAGATAGTCAGGTTACATGGAGTTCCTCTCTCCATTGTGTCCGATCGTGATCCCAGGTTCACTTCTAACTTTTTGAAAGGTCTTCAGAAGTCGTTGGGTACTGAATTAAATTTTAGTACTGCTTTTCATCTGCAATCAGATGGGCAGTCAGAACGGACAATTCTGACCTTGGAGGATATGCTACGAGCTTGTTAGATGGATTATCAGGGAAGTTGGGACCAACATCTTTCTTTGGTTGGATTTTCATAAAATAACAGTTTTCATTCCAGTATACAAATGGCACCATTTGAGGCATTATATGGGAAGCGGTGTCGAACTCCATCATTTTGGGATGAAGTGTGTGAAAGAAAGCTGATGGGAACCGAATTGATAGAAGAGATGGCAGAAAAGGTTCAGTTGATTCAGAAACACATGAGAACAGCTCAGAGCAGGTAGAAGAGTTATGCGGATAACCGGAGGAAGGATCTATCTTTCGAGGTAGGTGATCATGTTTTTTTCAAGGTTTCTCCATGGAACAGTGTGATGCGATTTGGTAAGAAAGGAAAGCTGAGTCCAAGGTTCATTGGACCATATGAAATTCTGGAGAGAGTTGGATCAGTTGCATACAGAGTGGAATTACCTCCGAGTTTATCTCAGGTACACAATGTTTTTCAGGTTTCGATGTTGAGGAAGTATATGCCAGATACATCTCATGTTTTGACCCAGAGGTAGTTCAGTTGGAAGAGAATCTCTCTTATGAAGAACAACCAGTCCAGATTATTGACTGAAGAGAGCAAGTATTGCGAAATAAGGTGATCCACCAGGTAATGGTTCTGTGGAAAAACCATATGGTTGAAGAGGCAACGTGGGAATCTGAAAATGCTATGAGGGATAAATACCCCCACTTATTTTTATAAGTGAATAAAATTGTGAGGACGCAATTCCCAAAAGGGGGGAAGGATGTAACATCCCAGGTAAATAAAGAATAATAAATTTTCTTATTTATTAATATTTAATAATTAAATATTAATTTTACTTTAAAGGGGTTTCTATGTTCGATAGCGTACCCGATACGCAATGATGAGTTCCTTTGAAAACTTACGTTGCACACTAGTAATATAATAATATTATTTTAAATGGTAGTTAACATGTAGTCATTGTATTGGAAGGAATGGATAGAAGTAACTAAAATATGATTATATATGTTTTTTAAATGTTTTTACATTTATCTAATAAAAGATAAAGGCTTAAAATACGGAAAGAATTCATTTTTAGGCATTTATACCCTAATTTTCACTAAAGGTTCACTTATCACCTTTTGATGGCGAACCATCATTAAATATAGTTTTGATCAATCTTATAAATTCTATTGGACCAAATATAACTCTTCTTTTGAATCGAGATATCAAAATTTACTTTGTGCAAATTTTTGGTATCTTTCCGATAAAGTTCATTTTTAATGAATAATGTAAAATGTTGTATTTGAATTCAAAACCTCTTTTTAATCTAATTTATTTATATGATTAGATTATCATTTGAATTGTTTTTAAAGTGAAATTAGGAAATATTTTTACCATTAAATCCAATGGTGGTCGTGGGAATTAACTTCACTTTGAAATCGGACTTAAACTAGTGTCAATCTTTTGATACATATCGTTTCATAAAAACACGCTATTTTTCATGACAGAGGGAATTAATTATTAAATTAATTAATATGACTTATATGTTTTGAATTTTGTAAAATAGACTTCATTTTTTAATTCAGAATATCAAATATAGCTTCGGGTGAATTTTTGGTATTTTTCTGAAAAACTTCAATTTTTGATGAATAGTGAAACCACTAAGTGGTACTTATAAAAACTGATTTTTCTTTTAAATGAAATTTTACCACTTTTGTGTTTTGAATTTCAAAAATCTGACATACATGGTTTTCATTAATAAGTAAAATTTGTTTCAATGAGATTAAAATAATTTTTTTGTGAATAGTAACTCTTAAGTTCTTAATCGCGATTAGAGGTAATTAGTGTAGTTTAAGGTAAGAATAATATTTTAATTAAATGAAATGACCTAGACACATGTCATACACTCATTGGATGTATCATGGACGACCAATACATTCCATGGGTCAACTTGGGGACCCCATGGAGCCACTTTGGTTGGAAAATGACATAAATACCTTTTATTTAATGTTAAAGTAAAAAATGACACAAACATGAAATGTTTTAGTAAAACAATCTATACATGGGGTTATACAAGTTATAGTTTTGACTACAAAGAGTCATTGGAAAGATAATAAGATTTCCTACATCATAGTAATTTTTTTATAATTTTTAAAAATTAAATAAATTAAATTATTTATGGCATCATGATGATGCAGCGATGACCTCATTATTTAACGATTTAAATAAAATGGAAAGATAAGGTAAAATATAAGACCTACACATGTCCAAAACCTATTGGATGAGTGGACTATGAACCCTCATAACCTTATACTAGAAATAAATCAATGTGGGACCTTTAAAATCCGAAAATCTTTTGAAAATAAAGTAACATTTTGTAACTTTACAAGAGTGCCCCTCCTCTCCTCTTATAAAAGGCCCCCACCTCTAACTCCTTACCCACAATCCCAAAGCCTTTGGCTCGGCCAAACTCTACCCATTTTCTCTCTCCACTTCCCTCTATTACTCCTTGAATCCTCACATTGGGCATAAGTCTTCCCATGGAAGCCTTTGAGCTCAAACCAAAGGGGTTTACCCGATTTTAAGGTAATGTCTTATTTTGAGTCCTTTTGTTTTATTTTGCTTCTCCAACCCCCTAAAATCTTTTTATTAATTTCTTTTGTAACAAATACAGTATCCTAAATATACTAGGATTTTTTTATAAGATGGATTCGAGCTACACATACACACACCTACATCTAATGGTTAAAGAACATACTGTTTCTCTAGATAGAGAATTTCTGCCTCCCGAAACGATGATTGTTCAACATTCTTTTAACACCTTAAAAGGAGGCCATTAAGATGAAAATATATTTATATATGATATATAATATGTTTATGTTTTCCTTAAGCTTCTGTATTTTTCATTTTTTGCTTACCTTTATGGTTTCCATTATGGGTAAACGCGATATCTTCATTTAAGGAAGTGCGGACTACCGCCCCCTCAAAGTGATTTGATTTGTTAATGCCATATGTGGGACGTATAAAGGATGGATTTAAAGTTATTATATATGATGTTATACTGGAATTATAATATACCTCTATATCATTATTATTTCTTTCCATTAAAGTATGAGATAGAATTGAAAGTCGCGTTCATGCGTACGTACGGCTTACCATCTCCATGAACGGTGCATTTTATTTCTTATCCCCAAATGTAATGTACTATTATAAGTACATGTATATAATGGATATATATGATTAATGATACATCCAAATGAAGAATATAATTCTTGAATTATAATATACATACCTCTAATTTAGTTTTAATTCCATTAATATGACAAAGAAATGAAACTAGCGTTCATGCGTACGTACGGCTTACCATCTCCATGAACAGTGCATTTCATTTCTTACCTCTAAATGATTATGTAATATTATAAATACATGTATATGCTGGATATATATGACACACATGATATCCAAATCAGGAATTTCATTCTGGATATAAAGAACCTTTTCCCACACGAACAACATGTAATTTTAAGAAGTCCACTTTCGACTTAAGAACCAAATATCGACAAAACAAACATTATTAACTTAAATGGTTACATAATGTTTATAACATGGAAATAAGTGATATAAAAGGAATAATGAACTTGAAAAAGGTTCTTAAGAAAATTTAAATTTACTAAAGTTAATTATTCAGGATGTTAAATAATGATCAAGTCAAGTCGGACCCGTGGTAAGGGACTTCGTCTCAATCTCCTTTCATTGAGGAATATTTCATTTTATACACAACTTTCTTTTATACGGTTTATAAACCCCTTTTACTTTTACTTTTATAAAAAATGAATCTTTTTCTACGAAGCGTTTTACAAAACGACAAAAAGGATTGTTTCTTTTAACGTACGTGGTGACAACGACCTTCTCCACCGCCGCGAGTATTATTCGGTCATTGGCTTCCTCAACAAGACGTAAGGTTTTTAAAATGAAATAAATACCATATACTCTTTTATGTAGTTTGGTATTGAAAATGGTTTTTATAAAGGGTTTGTTATGTCAATATATTTATGTGATATATTGTGATCAATGTGTAGAAATGTTTTCTTTCCATTATATTTGTTTTATGATTTTATATTGGTACTTGGACATTTGACGGGTGGTTACGTGATAAACCATATGACGGGTGGTGTCGTGCATACTAGGATGGGTGGTTACGTTATAACCTTCAATGCATTAGGTATGGAAGTCGACCGTATGTCTCTTCCATTAAGTATGTATAGATGTTGGCCGTATGGCAATTCCATCAAGTGATATGTGTGGAAGTCGACAGTATGGTTATTCCACTTTAGTATGTTTTTTCCCCAAGTTACCTTTATATGTTATGTGTTCTTTATATGGGTTTTATGGTAATCCATTGGTTACAAAAGGGTATGTAATGATATTTTATTCAGTGAAGAGTTTTTACTACTTCATGAAGGTGAAGGTATTACTTTGATAAAGTAAACATGGTTTACTTGTTGTTTTGATAAACTAATAGTTTTCATTCTTTGTGTATCCCTTACTGAGATTTTTATGCTCACCCCATGTTTTTTGAAATGTTTTTCAAAGGACTTAATGTGGAATAGGGTCAAGGATGGGATCAAGGGAAAGTCATGCTATATAAAACATGGATCTAGACATGTTTCTTTTTAAGAGTTTTTTATTATATGGAAAATTAGTAGAAGTGTATACTTTGTAAATATTTTGAGATGTAATAGTTAAGTTCTAATTCTCTAAAACTATAAACCTGAAAAGATCCTCAATGTGAATTATTCATTTAATTCAATATTAAGTAAGGTTTAAGGTCGGGGGCTTATATATGGTTTCATGAAACCAAAAAAAATCTTTCATTAAATATAAGTTAAAAAAATTATAGTCAATCTTTTTTTGGAAAGTCAATGAGTACCTCAAATCGAATACGAACAAAATATTTTTTCATATCGTTTAATAAAAATTAACCAAAGGATAAAGATGACATTAAAAAATTCTATTAAAATTGAAATAATATTACATAATTTGGAAACCTGGATATATATGAAAAATATACCCCATTAAATACTTAGAAATAAAAAATCTCTTATAGAAATGAGATTGAAAAATTATCCCTTACCTTGGTGTCTGATTGCTTCTATATGTGTCCAAAACTATTTTATTTCATGTATCTTGTTTTAATTTTCACAAAAGGCCTCCCTAATATGGATTTATGACCAATGTTTGGACTTTAGGAGGAAGGGAAGGATTTTTTGATCTTATTTGAGCATAATTTGGATGATCCAAGGGGCTTGAGAGGTGTGAGTAAGTGGGTATATGTTGTGGCCTTTTATAAGATAGAGGAGGGGAACTTTAGAAAAGTATTGAAATATTATTTTATTATAAATTTAATTTAAAATTATAATAGTTTCAAAGTGATATATTTAGAGTATATGATGAGTATGGGTCTAAATAATCTCAACCAGTTGGTTTTAGGCAAGTTTATATCCCAAAATTAACATTATATTTTAGCTTTAACCCTCAGATAAAAACATTAACTCTTACCAAGTCTTCTTGTATTTTCAAATTATAAGGTTATTATAGTTACTATGAAATTCCTTAGAAAAAAAAATGTATTATTAATGACAATTGAAACATTATATAATTAATTTGGAAAATTCTTATTCTTTTAAGACTGTTATATCATTATTAATATAGTATTTTTTTTAAAACTCATTTATTCCAATTATGAGACTATTTTTTAATTTATTTTTGTTAAAGTCATAACACATAGATTATTTCTAACCAAATGAATTCAATCATCCCTAAAATGTAAATTTCATCCAAAGAAGTTGTGGATAGCATCAAAATTTTCAAATTATAACTATTTTAATATTAATAAAAATATTTATTTGAATATTTCATTACTAACCTAATCATTGCATCATCATTGTTTCATTAATTTTTTTTCTTATTCCATGTCTAAAAAATCATAAATAAAATTCCCTAATGTAGGAAATATTCTTAGGTTTCTAATTATTATTAATAGTTGAAGAGATCATTTATATAAACAAAAATAAAATTGTATTATTTACGATATAAATTTTTATGTTATATTTCATATTTCTTTAAATTAAAAATTATTAAAGGTCATTATGACACTAAAGTGGATCCATGGGGTCATAAAATAAATTCAACGAATATCATGCAAATTCATATCTCATATAATCAGAATAGGTCACATGTTATGGTTGTTTAATATTATTATAATATGATTTTTTACCATTATTTACATTATTTACCCTATAACCATGGAAAATAAAAATAATTACTGATGTTATTATTCATAAAAGAAATAAATATAAGTTATATATTTCCAAAATTTTGAACGTATTAATCCAAATATGGTTTAAAATTTTCTACATTAAAATCACAAAATTGGCATCAATTTATTTAAAATTAAATCCAGTTGTCAAAACTAGAAAACAGTTTTTTAAGAAGTAACAAATATCAAGAGATTAACATGTTTTTATATCTATTTTATATTTTAAATTACTAGTAATTTTCAAATTTTTATTAAATTATACAATCATAAACTAATTAAACTATAAAAACAACTACAAATATAATCTATCTATATAAATAAATTATATGAAATGGTAGTTTTGAATTAAAATACAGTATTTTTTATTATTCATTAAATTATAAATTTTATCAAAAAAATAAAAACAAATCCATCCAGGTTATATTTTGATTTCACTCTTCCAAATAATTATTTAATCCTGTCAAATAGAATATATTAAATTGTAAAAAACTGGATTATAAATGGGTACACCATCAAAAGGCAGCAAAATAGTATATTTTCAAAATTACTTATATGATCTAAAAAAAATTTATTTGTTCTTATATAATGTCTATAAAATACATATAATAAATGTTAATATTCTATAATATTAACATTGTGGTTAATAATATTCATAACATCTCATTTATATCCAATTAAATTATAATGTTTAAATAATATGTCATTGTTTAGTGTAACTTGATATTGGGTACAACGCAAGCTATCGAGGAAGTTCACTCCTGCATGTAATGCAACCAAAGAATGTGTTGAATGTAGTGAAAGATTAATTAACTCTAGTGTATAACATATTCTAAACATAGTTTATTTATACATTGAATAGAATATGTACTCAGTATTGTGTGTATCATATGCCAACTTGGTGTTACGTGTAACATACGATAAGTAAATTTATTGTGAAAGGAATGTATAAATTAGAGCATTACAAGATATAAATGGAAATTTTAATTTATTTAAAAATATACTATATAAAACATACAGTGTTACATCAATGTTTACAAAAAAATCAAAAAATTCACTCAATGATAATTTTTACATGTTTATTTCAAATGTTATGTCAGTTATTAAAAATCTATATTCTATAATTTGGATATTTAACATTTAAAAATACCATTTCATTTGTAGAAAACTTTATTGTTAGAATAAAAAATATTCATTTTAACTATGAAATTACCTATTATTCTTATAATGATATGGATCAATAAAAAATAATTTATTAATATTAAAACATAATAAAATTAGTGAAGAAGTAACATTTCCTAGGTTTTCACTTTCTTCCCGATTTTTGGAAATTGTATCCTCAGAATTTTTATTCCCTTATTAATCATATGTGTATATTATCCCATCATTTTATTATCATATTCCCATGATGCTTCATCAATCATGAAGATTTTTTCACAAAACCATAACCAAGAGAATCACATTGTAATGTAACTCCTAATATCAATGGTCAAGAATACAAATATGATGTTCTTAATTAGATTGGTTCTATTACAACTATATAAAAATATGGGACAAAAAAATAGATGAATTTAAAACAAAGTAACCCGATAATAAAATAAAAAACACATCATTTACATGAGGTAATCATTGAGGTAAATCCACACAATAAAAACCAATACAGTCTTATATAGAATTTTATATGGTTTAATTAACCATGTTATTAACCATATTTTATTAAAAAATGTTTACTAATTTTCCATGGGGACACTATAAGCTAAACATGGTCACCTACCATTAAAGAAATAACATTATTATGGTGATCTTTATAGATTATATTCTTTTAATGAAATTCCATCATATGATTATGAATTACCTTCACTTTCTCAACCATATATTACAGTAATTTGAGTCATAAAACCTAATTTTCTAAAAATCATTTCAACAATATGGACTCTAACACCACATTCCATATAATTATGATAAATTCTCTATCATTATATTTGAATAAAAATGATATTATAAAAAAATTCCAGTAGTGAATGATATTAAAATCAACTTCCATTGAAATCCTGAAAAATTATCTAACCATGTATTATAATGTATGAATCATTGACTATGATAGTCCATCAGATTAAGGAAGAAAATATGTGCAGAAATTTAATTTAGTACCCAATAACTACATATATATTTTACAAAATTAGATGTAAATATGGTATAATGACCAGATATAATAGAATGAGTGATTATAGGAAATGAAATTATATATTTACCATAATGTCTATAAAAATTATCCAAATAAATATATTCTTGACAATGAAGAAAATTAATAAGTTTTGGGAAATATTCAAAAATAATTCATATTTCATTATTACCTTTTGATGTCTATATTAATCCAATAATGACATCCATGGATATATTCTATAAATTTATTTCGGGAACATAAAAAGATAAATAATCCCATTTAGTAATTGTCATTCCAATTTGAACTATTGAAAACTCAAACATTTCACATTGATGTTTGAAATATCTATTCACATTCCATCCAACCAAAACTATTTTCAAAATTATCTATACATGTTAGTAATATTGGGATGAAAAAAACAGAGTGCTTTGAGAATCAATAAATATTTCATTCCTAAACTAGAAATCCAAATGAAAAATTATTCTTAATAAGAATATCAAACCACCTTCATATTTCATGTAAATTTTAGAAAACATTCCTTTTCTTCTCAATTATACATTTTCTTATAATAAATTATCCTTATTCAGATAATTCATAGTTACTTCTTGAAAATATTACTAAACTGAAACCAAGATCAAAATAGAGGTAGTTCCAACATATTTAATTTCTAGAAAAACATTTATTAGATAATTAATAAAATAATCATGTTATATTTATGAAATTGGTAATTATAGATTAAATTTTAAACATAAATACTCATTTATAAGGTTTAATTATCCTAGATGGTTATTAATATATTTTTAATAATACTATATCAATTATATCCATCTTAAATATCTCATGTTTAATTTTTTTTGAAATGAATATATACTTAAATTTTTTATTAATTTTATATATGTCACATTTTTCACCATATAAACGAGTTCCCTGGATTATTAAATAAAACACCACATCATTCGTGTCAAGGTCATGTATGGATTAATTTATCACATGAGGTTTTAATTACTGTGAAGCATAATAAATTACCTATTCATTATCCATTAAAAAACTATCTTGTCCCTTCAATGAAGCACTTTTGTACCTAAAACTTGCCATTTCTTGATATAAAAGAATAAACTATATTATTCACTGCTAATATATTATATTCTAATAGATAATAATCACACTAATTCATTAAAATCAATTTAACTCTTTTTTGAGTTAAATTATTTTTTGTCGGGGAAATAACTAAAATATTGTTTTAAAAAACCATTCGTAGTAATCAATTAATCCAAGAAAAATATGAATCATGTTGGATAAATAGTTATTCTATATTTATATAAAATACAAATAATAAAAATATATTTCACATCCAAAATTCACATTTACAAAAAAATTTATATAACTTTTTTTATTTTATGGTTTTGAAAACAACCCTAAAAGTTTTCTCATGGTCATCATAACTTTTATAATATATTAGTTTTACATTAATAAAAAACCAAAATTTTATCCATGAAATAATGGAAAACACTATTCATAAGGTCAATAAAATATAGTGGGATCTTTTATCAACCCTAAATGGAATAAAAAAAATCATAATACTAATACCTAGTCTAAATCCATTGATAGGTAATTTTATCCTTCTTCACCTTCAATTGATGAAATGAATACCAAATTTCAAATTTAGAAAATTTAAGAGCTCCCTGGTTCTTTCTAAATAATGAATTATTAAAAGGAATCATATAATTTTCCATAACAATGATGTCATTCAAATATATATAATCAATAAAAATTCTCATGGGACCATCATTCACTTTAACAAAAAAATGGATCACCATAAGGTGAAGTGCTATAATGAATTAATCCTTCATCGAGAAAATATTATATATTCTATTTCAATTTCAAAATTTATTCATGAACCTTTTCACAAGGGTGTTTTTAAATTTTCACATTATCAAGAAATGTGAAAAATAGTAAATTAAACATCATGATCTTGTATAATACCAATAAATTCATGAAAAAATACATCAATATATTAACATACTATAGGAATAACACTAATTTGAATAGTTTACTTCTTAAAATAAGTTAGAGGTAAATTTGATTTACACGTTTAGTTAATTTATTTGATTAAAAACATGGTATCAAATGTGTGAATTAACTCTTTCACAAAAACTAAAAAGCATTCTAATAAGAAACTTCATTTAATATAAAATATATCATAGAATTATTAACAGAAATACAATCCATACCCATAATAAGATAAAACTATAGAAGGAGTAAGAAAATAAGGTATTCAATAAAGAATTTACATTTAAAATAATAGGAATATTAATATAATTTTTTTACATTAATACTAACCCAATATGTTCTTACCAAAATTTATAAATTTATTTCTTAATGTAAAATTTCCTATTCACCGATAGAGTTCATAAAAATGAAAAAAGTATAGATATTGACTTAAACAAGAAAATTGTACAATATAAATAAACATGTAATATACTTGAAGCCACTTACCTGGATGACTCAACATATTCAAATGTTTTATAAAATTATTTAACCACACCAATCTACTTATGATCATGAAAACTTATATCCTTGATTATTATCTTCAAGAAAATACTTATGAAATTACTCATTTCATTATAATTGTAACCTTTTATTATAAAATTTTCATTGTTTGTTTGGTAATTACTATTATCCATTTGTTTTTATTCATGACGACATGTCTAAATATACCATCTTATAAGAACTTAATATATTTTATAAAACATTCACCATGGGTATTTCTATATAACTTATCATCAGATGGAAACTCTATTTTCTTATCTTCGGATCTTTAAGATGTAAGCTTCCACACAACAGATAACCTGGAAAACATTTTATCATTTTTTTCATTAAAAAAAGTATTATCTAAAAACTATATTTATACATTATATAAAAAATGAACTAGTTTTGCATATCACATTTATTCATGAGATTCTAATTCCCTTTGATATATTGGTTTCAATCCTTCAAAGAACCGATTAAATTTACAATCAAGATCCATGATTTATTTTGGGGGATACCTTACCAACCGGGTGAACATTTATTTATAAATGTCCGCTAAATATTAATTTTTCTATATCAATTCCAAAAAATATATATTTTCCATCAAATGTGATAAAATAATATGAATTTATTTATCAAGGAAAATATTCTCAAACTCATCCAATTCAAGGGAATAAATCTATTTACATTCCTTGGTATCATTTTTCATTGACCTCCACTAATTGGATTCACCTTAAAAATGATAAATATCTAGAATTTACATTTTTATAAATAACCCATGACTTTAGTTTTATTTTCCAAATCTTCAATATATCCATAAAAGTAACCACATTAATAAATCCACTGAATGATAAAGGGTGTTTTTTTCTAAAATGGACAAAAAAATAAATATTAATCCATAATTAATGTGGTTTTTTTGTAAAATGGATTCTAAAATCATTAATATTATTCATCAACTGATCCATCATAGTAATAATCTACTTAGTCCCAACTCCAAATATTCTAGGTTGCTGATTTTGAAAGGATATTATACTCTGATTTTCTGTTTATTTTATCTTCCAAACTTATTCTAGGAAAACCACTTCTGAGTAATCATGGGTTAAATGATGTAATGAGGTATTCATCCAAATATATATAATTATAAACATAAATTAGAATCTATTACGATATCTTATGTACATTATCTGGACATATAAAATTTTCTAAAACCATCTCTCATACAAACCATAAGTACCAAATCCATATTCAACTAATAATTTGATTCATAAACCAAAAATCTTTGACTATTATTCTCAAATATATTTTTATTTTAACAGTTTTAAATAATTAGATCTTATATATTATATAATATACCCATGAATTAAAAAGTAGAAACTTTCAATCATTTTTCCTTTTTTCATAACATAATAATTTTAAATGAAAATTGATTTATTTTCCCAACAGATCTTCATCATGACACCTAGTCATCCTTAAAACCTATGAGGAATAATTGAATATATGATATGATAAAACATATTAATAAGGTACATAAACAAAGAATAAATGAAACAAGATAGTCCATTTTAAAACTATTAAAGGATATAAAAGATTTTTCATTTAAAATAATAAACATTAAACTCATAAAATCATTTATATTTACATGAAATAATTTTTATTACCAAAATATTTTTATAACACACATTATAAATAACATTAAAGTAAAACATTAATCATGTTAGTCTCTTAAAAAACATTATAACCCATTAAAACATATTAAAAATTACATTTTACACTTAAGGGGAATAATCATTCCGTTAAAGAGAATATTTTAAAATTTCATTATAAAAGAAATATATTTTCAAGAAAATTATTTTCAAAAATATCAAAATCCATGTACATTAATGGGATATCATCTTTTAAAAACACTTAAAAATATAATAACCTAATTGATTAATTCCAAAATAATTTTCTAGAGAAAAAATAATTACCTAATATATTGGAGTGGTATATTAAGCTCATCCATCATCATAATCAATTTACAATGACCATAACATAAATAAAGAACATGAAATCCTTTATTTACATAATCAAACACATAATAAATAATTTTAAACTATAATAAAAACATTTTTTAATATTGATATACCACATTACTTTAAAATCCAATTTTTAAAACTAAAATCCAAAGATCATAATGTTGAATGTTTTTTATTTAATATTAATATATAAACATAATATGTAATTAATATCTTTCATAGTTATTGTGATTATGGTAAATACCATTGATGTAGTACTCATAAACAATATTCATGAAATTCAATCATTTTTTATGAAATATGCAAAAAAATTCTTTCAAATACATTTATAAGAAAAAAAGGATATTGAAAATTATAAATTTAATTAATTTAGTTTTTATATTTGAAAATAAATAAAAAATATAGACATGGATGAATAATTATAAATAAATCCTGAAAACATCTAAAAACAAGGTTTTAAGATAGAATATACCAAACCAAGTGTCTTACCTGTTACATCTATTATTTATATTTCTGAATAATAATGTTATAGTAAATAATTATTTTCATAAATATATTTTTCATGTTTATTATCCTTTAATTAATAATTTTTATTTACTTAATAATATCTTATACATAATCACTTAATTGATTGAGTTTAATTCCTTAATTTTAATGTTTTTTGGTTCATAAGTTATTTTTTTGATAGGTTGGCTATGGTAAAATGTACAATGATTATATCATTTCAAAAATTATACTAATTTTATAAACATATTTTTATACATTATTTATACTTTTATAACAAAAATTTTAAGCTACATTAAAGAAATGAATTATGTTATAACATGGAGATAGTAGTCATTACATACACATGTGAAACATTTCCATTTTATAAATAATATGAGGAAAATAAAATAAGAATTATTTTATATTTAAATAATTATAATTATATCTTAAATATAAAATATTTTCATGAAACTAAATTATATATAATAGCCATGTGATATAATTCCCCAACACATTGGCTTGAGTCTAGGAGGAATTGTTACATGACCTTAAGAAAATTTTCCATGATCCCAAAGGTTGGTCATAAATTATAAGTGCATCAATAAAAGTGGGGAATATTTTCCCTTTTTAAATAAAAAAACCTAAACAAATATTCCATAGAAAATTACACCACTACATGATGCATGATAATAATGTAAAAAACTCATAACAATACCATTTCCAATAACATAAAACAACATAAAATTACCATAGGGGAAGACAACTAACATCAATGTACACATCAGAAGACAAAGCCAACAAAAATCAATGAAAACCCACATTTCTCTGAATATCAAACATACACCATCCCCAAACTCCACAAAATTTCCCATGTATCATGATTCACTACAAAAGAAGTTTGATAGATTACCTTTTCAAGTGTCCCAGTAAATGGTCTCTACAAAAGAACTAAAGTGACAAATTAAGGGTGAGTAATGACACTCACATTCCCCAAATGACATCCCTACTCACACCATAATGACAGGACATGTTATAAAATTTATATAATTTTTTATATAAAAACCATTTAGAATAGTTTAATAATTTATCCCAATGAAAAAAAATCCATACCAAACAGTTTATTAAAAAATAAACCAATTTTAAATGAAAGAATCCAAATAGGACATTCCAATCATTGATGAATTTAATTGGAATTATCTTTTCCATATCACATAGAAACATACACCCCCACACACAACCACACATGCTTGTTGTTACCATTCATGTTGAAATATTGATGTCTATAACACAACACTTTTTGGGGGTACATTCAGGACTATATTCCATCCCATTCCATCCATGATTAAACATTTATGTTAACTACATTTCAATAAAACAATTTCACATCAGATTGAATCAACTTAATTAAACTTCACATTTATTGAAAACCATAATAAACCAATCATTTCAATAAAACTAAACTTTTATTTAAAAACATTTTCCAAAAAAACAATAAAATAAAACACAATTTTTATTTAATTGTTTTTCCATGAATAAAAATCGAATAGCCATCTTAAATTCGCCCTTTTAAAATCATGTTAACATATTAGATGTCCACCAAAAATATATTTTAAACAATTACATTTACCATATATGATGAACAATTACATCAATCAATTTTAATAAACTTTCCCATGAAATTAGAAGCAAAATAATTAAAATTGAAATAAAGTATTATTGTTATAGAATTACGAGTCGAGATTTAATCCACCGACCTCAATAATTTTGTTAAAAATGAATAATGACACAAAACCGACTACAAAACGAGGTTGAATCTCCTAAAACCCACCTTATATATCTTCCCATAACAAAAACATGGCCCAAACATACCATTATTAGCATCAATAACTTTATACCAATCTACAATAGACTAGATCTAAGAAACTAAGAGATCAAGGGAAGTATATCAAATAAAAATCACTAAAAACTACCATAAATGAATATGTACTATGAGAGTACGACTTCAATACACCAATTAATGCTTGTAGATCACATAAAAATTCAAGGGGCATGATTTTACATCCTTTGGGAGTATTGATTATTGATTTATGGATAAAATATAAAAAAACGGAGGGACGAAAGGCTAATCTTGACCTATATCCACTTTTTGGGGATCTTGATTCTAAATAATGCATCGTTAGTCACATATTTAGGAAACTTGTGTGCTAAACATGCTCTGGAATCTACCTTATGGTGGAGATCACATGGTTGGTTCTTTGGGTTAAACAATCCATGCACCAACCATGAAAAATTTTATAGCCTCTCTTTTAATGGATTCTCCTTATCAGTCGCACAATTTTGAAAAATAGTACACAGACCGGTATGCCATCACCTTCACCTAAATCACCATATCCCCAGTTTCTTGTTGGAGTTTCTTTTTTTTTCAAAGACCAAACACTTTGTTAAAATCTAAAAAACATTCCAAAAGGCTTCCAAACCGTCCTAAAATTCACACAAAAAAATTACATGCCTAAAAAGAATAAATTCAGGGTTTATTACTTGAAAATTGGGTTTCTACATATTCCCCACCATTATATTTTCCTCATCTTAATGTAGAAAGCCAATATTACTATAAAAGAGTTCCAACCATAGATCATTCTTTTACTTCGCCAATTTCCATGATTCTTCCTGAATCTAATCTTGTTGCCACAAAACATATACTATACTAATGCTTTTCCCATGCATGACATTATCATTCCTATCCATAATCCTCACTAGCATATAAATCAATAAATAATATAGATATAGGTCAACGTGATTGCATCTAATTTCATGGTCAGGACTAGGATGATGTTTTTTTATCTTCGATAAGTAAAACACATTATACACCACATTGAGAAAAGGTTGAAATTCCCACTAGTATTCAACCTCACTAAATCATTGAAGTGTCTCATAAGTTCATTTTATTAAGGTGATAACTTTTCCTAAATTCAAAAATGTTGATATCAAAGCCTTTGAGACATCCTCAAGAACACATGACCCCAGACCTCAAATCAATCCAGCCATATAGGTTGATCCACATATTATTTTTGATGATTATGTGGCAAATCCATCCATTTTATAATCATCTCAATCTTCTCCATTGTCGCATAGAAATTTCATTAACATAACAATGAAGTCTTTCCTATTTCCACCCAACAATGTATAAAACAACCAAGACTCCCATATAATTATTCAAAATGAAAGATATGTATTGATCCCTGATTACAATTTTTATATGTGAACTCCACTAATGATAAAATATCATTCCATGAGACACCAAAATCTATTACACTAGCATGAAACATGTCTTTCAATGATTTTATCATCCATTTTAATTTTATGTCCAACTATGGACGGTACGCCATACTTATCATTAACTAAGTCCCAAGGGACTTCAGAATAGTATTCCATTAATGATACGTAAATATCATATATATATATATATATCTAAAACAATTGAAACTGGCATACCATGCCTCTTTACATTTTCTCATAAATATAATTTTAAAAAGTCCTCAACCATATGATATTAACAAATATAGATAAAAGGGAATGATTTTTCCAGCCGATCCACGGTCAACCATATAGAATCATGTTTCTGAACCATTACTGGGATACATGTTATAATATCCATAGAAATATGTTCCCATTTCTAAACAAGAATTTGTATAGAATGCAACATATTTTTTAGTCACTAATAATTTGTTCTAATCTAGTAAAAATTATATTATCTCAAAATAACTTAATCCAACTTCATTTTCAAACCAAATATCTGAAATTGTGATCTCAATGACTTATGAATATTTTTTAATATAGTATGAATAGTCCATATCTAAGGGAGTTAATATTGAATAATTTGATCCCAATAATCCATAGGTAAGGAAATCTGATTTCTAAACCATAATAATGAAATCCCCTCCAGCCTCCCACCCACAATGGTCTCCTCAGAATTGAGTTTCAACCTATTTAAAATTTATTATGAATCTGATGTCTATGACTATTTATCAGACTTCACCAAATTAGGATCCTATAAAACTAGAGAGAAAAATGATGTTCTTCCTCGATCATCATAATCCTTGTGCACGTGGTTAGGACTGACATCAACTACCACTCATCTATAGCCTCTTTTGACAACCGAGCATATGAATTTCTACTTAATAAATCTACAACCATATTTTCCTTTCCCTATGTATACATAATGTAAAACTAAATCATTTGGATATACTTCAACCATCATCTCTATCGTAGATTCATATAAATTTTTTAGAAAAAGACATCTCAAGATTCTTTTATTTGTAAACACAGTAAATTTCTCACCAACTAGTTACTATAATCAAGTATTCAAAGAATTGACTACATAAGCTAAAATCATATAATATTTTTCATATTTCTTCTCATGAAATCATGACTGCCTTAGTCCAAAGGAAAATAACATGATCTAGCGGCATGAGAACACACCCCAACCATGGTTTTGAAGAATCATAATACACAACATACCCTTGTACGCATTCCATAAAAATATATATTTCGACTAATGTAAGGATGAATTTATTCTCTATAAAAGATTACTGACATTGTTTACTCTATTTTAATAGATCATTATTTCTTTTCAATGCATTAATTATTGAATCTATTCATGAAAAATCTTGTACACAAATTTAGTAATAACCATTTTGAACAAGGAAATTGCATATCTCACAGACATTCAATGTAGGTTTCAATGATATAACAGCTTATAAATTTATTGGATCAATATAATAACATTTTTTTTAGATTCCATGTCCAATTAAATATGCTTCTTCTGTCTAAAAAATCACACTTTGATATTTTGGAATAAAACCAATGATCCATCATGATTTCCAACACTATCTCTAACAGTTTCTCATGCTCTAACCCTATCCTAGAATACAATAATATGGCATCCACAAAAACTAAAAAAAAATCCATATGCCTATAAAATATTAGAGTTATCAATTCCATAATGACTCTTGTTTTATTCAAAATACCTAAAATAATTACAAAATATTTATAATGTCCATATCTATGCTAAAAATATATCATTAGAATACCCCCGCATGAACCACCAAATAGTGACATACAGATCGCAATTAAATCCTAGAAAACCATTGAGGTATTCTCTATTGATAAAAATTATAATAAATTATTGGTAGTGGATACTCATTATTTATCATAACTTTTCTAATCTTATTATAATCTATACACAACAGAAGAGTTGCATCCATCATTTTGACAAACAACACCAGTTCTTCCCATAGATATGTGCTAGGCTGAATATACTCATCACTTTATAGCTCTTCAAACATTACATAAAATTAAATTAATTATAATGGTTCTATATGATATGATGTAAGGTAAATAGGACTAGTCCTTTTAAGGAGATTAATCTTAAACTCAGCATAAATTGTGTGTGGAAACATTGAGAAATTTTTGATAGAAGCATCCTCAAATTGATCAACCACTACTGCAAAACTGTTACCCTTGATATATTTAATTGATTCCAAATTCAGGGCTTCCAATTGGTATAATATCATTAATATGATGGGGAAAAAAGCATGTTCCACCTGCAATTACATTCCTTTATCCTCTAAAGAGATTCTAGAAATGATCCCTTGTCGTGAACCTACTCATTCTGGTATAACAGCCTATGTGAGCCTTGAATGACGAAAAAATATCCCTAATGAATATTTTTATCATTAACATATATATCAATCACAAATAAATCTCATATCGTCATGGCTGCATCAACTGTTATAGAAAATTCACTTTATATAGAGGCTCAATGTTCTCTTTGAACCATATAAGTTTTCTATTTAAACACCCAATGCATCATCTCAAACATTAAACATAACCAATCAATAGTACGATAAGAAATAAAGGAATGAGATGCACCCATATAATTCATATCATAAATAAGGGTAGGAATAAAAATAATTTTACTTCACACTGTCGATGGTCCATATTGATCATCCACAACAACTTTCTTAGTCTTGGAACCAAGGATGTTCATTGCTAGGAATAGAGTATGGTTTGTGTTTGTTTTTAATCCACATTGGTTTGAATAATGAGTTTTCATGGAATGAGGTCTTATGATTGAGGATGAAATCAATTTTGAAGGTGGTTCAGTTTCCCATTGTTTTCCAACATTTTGTTCCTCAAAATAAATAGTTTGTTTTTGGAAAATGAAGAGTTATAGTGATGGAATGGTGCACCACAACCCGTGTTCTAGAAACATTTCACAGATCACAAAATATTGTTTGTGGAATAGATAATCATGATCAAAAATATTGGAATGGTGTGTAGAGCGCATTGGAGGAACAGTTCCCAAAGTGAAGTTGAATTGCATGAAGGCATACGGTTCACAAAAGGATAATAGTTCGCATGGTGGAATGTAGTTCCGGAAAACAAGGTAGAGTTTTTTAGAAGTTGTGAACGGTGTCATTTTCAGAAGTGAGGTGGTTATTTGTGTCTTTGTGTAAGGATAATGGTGGTATAGGTACTAGGTAGGGTATATGGTTATTGGGAGATGCATAGTATGTGGTAATATTGGTTTCACATCAATGATTTTGTAAATATAGATTTAGTGGATTAGGCATATCTATTTTCCTATATTAGTAGCACTAATCCCATCTTTAATGAGCATGTTTGAGATGAAAAATGTGAGAGAAATTTGGAAAAATATAAAAGTACTTCACAAGAATACAACCCATAAATGTCATTAAATATAAATAATATGGTAATATAGTGATGTCTATAATAGTTCATAGCATAAAGTTTATGGAGGAAGAATGATAGTTCATTTAAGACAGTTCACAGAGGAGGACACTATTCTATATAGAAGAATAAATATGTAGACATGGTTTGCGAAGGTAGTACGCAGTCTCAGTTTTTATAAAAATTATGCAGAGGAAGCCGTGTAGTACGCCGAGTAGGGAAGTACATGGAGGAATCCGCTCAGTATGTGGAGAAAGGAAGTATGTGTGGAAGAAGTGTAGTACACAGCAGAGCAGGGGTAGTTTAAAGAGGAACTAGTTGCAGTACATAGTGTAGTACGGTCCATGGAGAAAAGAGTTCTGTATGCGGAATAACAGTTCGTGAACTCACAGTGCATGTAATAGTGAAATACATCTCTAGGTGAAAGCTGGACATCAAAAGATAAAACATCTATAGTTGAACATGCATTATTCAATTCCAATCCATTGAAGAGACCTTCAAATTGTTAAATAGATTTATGATTCTTCCCATTGTATTGAGAAAGGGGATTCAACAAAAGTGATCTAAGGGATATAATATTCTATCCTTAAAACATTGTAGATAATTTTCCCTTGAAATAGAGTGACTGTGATAAACTTTTGTTATCCAAAACTAGTAAAGATTTGTGGACTTTGGTACAACTGAAAACCAGTCAGCATATGATCCATAGATGTAAAACTTAGTAGTGATCCTAGTAAAAATTATATGTCTTCATTTTTTATGTGATTGTGTGTTTTATTAACTTTCTCACCAAGCATGTTTAACAGCCTCCTAATAACATGGGAACAAGACTTGTCAATTTAAAACAAATTGACACCCTAATTCACCAATCCTATCTCTGGGTGTTCTGGGTTCCATCACTCATCTCTATATAATTTATTACTTGAATCACTTTATTCCATACTTCTAGGATGATATTTACCTTAATGAGGATTCATGGCATTCCTATAATATCCTTGTCTATATCTATTATACATAGCAGATTGATCATTCTCCCCTTGTCTCTTTAAAGCATATGACTCCTACGACATCAAATAAGTGTCTTGAACACCCGAACTCATAGCACTATGAAAGTAGTGTTGATGATTACCCATCTGGATTCAATTTTGTCATGATATATGTTTTTCTGTACACTCTCACTTCATGTGACTAGTATAAAAAATTACAAACACCCTTACATGCTCTTGGGTCTTTGGGGAAGATTATCCAATCCATCTCTTTGATTATGATTCATACTACCACCATGTAAATTTGTGTCCTTCTTTTGATTATTCCCAGAATTAGAGTTCCCACTATTTCATATAGGAATCATTACACTTCCTCCACCTGTAGCTTTAAATATGTACCTTTCCTCCATAGACTGTCTATTAACCATCTATGTGTAATCTGTTATACAGAGCCAAAAAATCCTTGAGTGATTCCCCTACCACATCCTTGATTCAATGATTCATGCCTTCAAAGATGAACTAGTACCAACTTCTGATGAAAATCGGAACAAATTCATAATTTTAATCACATACTCTATAACTATGAGGCTCTACTAATTCAAGGTAATGAAATCTATCATTCATTAAATATTGAACATATAATTATAGAATAGTTTGTTAAAAAAATATCGAAAACCATACCATGAGTGTAAATGGTCCAATTTATGTTGAATAACTAAATCCCACCATTGGTGTGCTCGATCTTCCAGCATATACATCACCAACTTGACTTTCAACATTGTTGGTTTTTTTTGTGGAAATCAATGATTCGATTCATCCATTTCATCTAAACCACTTCCTTCTATTATTCCCAATCATCCCGAATGATAGGTGTATTATACTTTAGAAACTAATTAAAATGATCCTATTTCCTTGGTTAATCTATCAGGTTCCTACTTTCCATAGGTAGAAAATCATGGACTATATTCTGAACTAGGTTTTTGTTCACATGTGGCTTAGGATCAACCTAACACTCAGTAGAATCCTCCGTTTTTCTTACACAATGGCTACAGTTTTCCATTTTCATAAAACACAACAAAATCAAGATGTCTCACTATCTCGAAATATATTTCCATAAAATTTGAAATTCTATAACAGCATACTATTACATAAAAAATCAAAATTTTCAAATAAAATTTTTTTACAATCTCACAATACTTTTGAAAAACAATCCATTTTAAAAATAACCATTTTCTTCCTTTTCAAAATCTAACATTTCAAAACATCTTCATAAATTTTCAAAATCAATACTATTTCAAAAAATCAAAAACCATTTCTCAAAATGAAATATTTAACCCATTGGTATGAATTATATAAAATTAATGTCCTCCTCGTCTCATTGGATGAACCCATGATAATGGAATTTTAAATCCTATAACTGTCTTCAAAACACTTATGTACCCAACTCCCTTATAACATTAATTATAACCTAAAAAGGATAGCTATATCTATTTATTCTCTACATTTACAGTCCTAAAAATAATTGTCCTTTCTACAATCCCAAAACAAGGAATAACTATAAATAATTTCAAATCCTAGACAATAATAAAT
This sequence comes from Viscum album, assembly GCA_963277665.1. NCBI lineage: Eukaryota > Viridiplantae > Streptophyta > Magnoliopsida > Santalales > Viscaceae > Viscum > Viscum album. The sequence goes on from OY728136.1 coordinate 654,722,367, forward strand.
AATGACCACTTATAAGTCAACGACTGAACAATTTATAATAATTGATCAACAAATATAATTATAATGACCATGAATGATACCACTTGTAACATCCTTCCCCTCCATACTATCTTGAGTCAAGGATGAATTTATACATGCCCTTAAGAGACATCCATAAGGTGAAAAAGGGTAGTAATAAATTCCAAGGTCTTAAATACAAGTGGGGGATAATTTTACCTTTTTAAATAAAACAGACCAACCAGAAATTCCATAAAAAGTTCCACTACTACCTAATTCATGATAACAATATAAAAAACACAAAACAATATCATTGACATCAACCAAACTATAGCGATGTACCATCTTAGAAACCATCTAACATCATAGTTCACAATAGATGGAAATTCACAGAAACTAAATAGAATCCTATATAAATCCAGACCTCCATCATTGTTCATTCTCCAATATCACAAAACAATATAGGTATCACTGTTCACCACTAAAGGGGTGTGATAAATTAACATTTCTTATTTCCCGATAAATGATATCCATAAAATCACCAAATATTTAATGATCTTGTGGAAAATGAAAGTCATTATGAATTCCTAATTTTAAAACCCAACTCATTGTACTATGGAAGAACGAGGAATACCATTTCTATAAAAAAAATTCTATAAAAACAGTTTAAAATTGTTGATCAACTTATAATAGTCCATACAATTCCATAAAAAATTTCTAAAATAGATTGATTTCCAATGAAATCAACTAATCTTTCCCAACTATTCAAGAATTTAATTGTCATTACCTATTCTATATCGCATAGCTACATGCACCCACACACACAACCACACAATCTTGGGGTTACCATTAGTGGTGGAACATTCAGATCCATAACCCTCCCCTTTCATATGGGAAGTTTTATTACTATTATAAACTCCATTCCTTTCATGAATGACCATTTAAGCAAACCACATTCAAATATATCCATTTCCAAACCAATTATATCATTTTAATAAAACTGTTTTTTATTGAAACCCATAATCAAAAAACCATTTCAATGAAACTATCAATTTATTAAAAAACCCCTTCCAACAAACCAATACCTTAAAATTATATTCTCATTGAAAAAAATTTCACATTCGTCTAAATAAAATAGTAATTTTAAAATCAAGTCACCTCTTTCAATTTCCACCAAAACACCCAATTTTTACAATTCCAAAAACAACCACCAAATAGGTTTTCCATAAATAAATTTCTTAATAAATTACACACAAAACCATAAATATTAAATAAATCCTTCTAGTTCGAGAAAGATTTGTCTATAGTGAATCGACATAGCTCAAGAGTTTTGGTGAGAATGAAGAACGGCACAACAATTCTAATAAAACTAGGTTGAATATATGAAAAACAGCTTTAGATCTATTCCCCTAACATTAATAAGGCCACAACTAACCATGATTACCATTAAAAATGTTTCATCTCTCTAAAATAGACTATATATAAAAAATCGAAATATGGATAGAGAAGTAGATCTACTAAAAACAACCACAATCGTTCATAAAATGTGTCTTGTCACTGGAATCTAGCTTCAGCACATCAAGGAATACTGTAAAGTCACATCCAAATTGATGGGGAAGTGTTCCACAACCATTTCAAGGAATAATTTTCGAGTTAAGTAAAATATATAGAAAAAATAGAGGGGTTAATGGATAATACCAACATATATCCATTGTTTATGGGTCTTTTTTTAATCCTTAATGGTTGGACACATGGTTAGTCATACCCTGTCCTAAACATGCACCGACCTCTGACTCAAAGAGGACCTCACACAGTTGGCTCACATAGTTAGACAAACTGTGTTCCAATAATGAAAAGTACCACTATCCCACTTTTTAGTGTTTCTCATTAGTGGTCACCTAGTTTGGTAAAACATTGGGCCTACCCTTTCACTTACACATTGCCCATGTCTCATTATTCATAGTTTCCTATATGCTTTTCACTGTTTCATTAAACTAGGTAGCTATACAAAATCCCCATAAAATATTCCAAATGGATCTTAAACACTACCAAACTTCACCAGAACACTTTTCATACATAAAAGTCATAAATTAATGATTACATGAAATTTAGGGGAGGGATACATGCCATGAGTGGTGGTGTTGAAAAATAAAAAACATTGGTTTTCCAGAAAGTAATCTATACAAATGCATGAGTAATGAATTTATTTTTCATGGAATGGTAAATAAATAACTGGAATATTTATTTATAGTTGATAATTATATTTATATCATATATATCTTATTTTCTTATACATTATTATGACCATCAAATAGAGTTAGTGGTGAAAAATGAAACACATCATCTTCACGAGGTGATAGTTCGCATGTACACATGATTATGTTATAATTTACTTTTAAATTGATATGTAGATGAAACTTTTTTATTGACTAAACATAATAAAAATATAATATATATGACATACTTATGTTACAAAATTTTAATGGTTATTTGCATCTTTAAAGAGGGAAAAATAAAAAAAATCCTCAGTTAATAACTATACATATTATTCAGACAACCTCTATAGGTTAGTACCTAAATCGTTTTTAGGATGGTATTTAAATAAATACAAGAAATATATGATATGTTATGGAAAGATATTAAATCATTTCGTTAGTTTTTTTATAACATCCCTGAATTGGAATCCACTAAACAAGTTCCCTGATCTGAGTCGTCACATGACCTCAAGAGCGCCTTCCCATATTCCAAAGGTTGCATATTAGCAACGAGGGTCTAATGAGTCATATGGGGAGACTATACCATATTTAACAGAGTAAGTCACCGTTGAAAAAAATATAAATAGTGGAAAAATATGAACCACCAATACACATAGAAGCCAAACATCCCCCAATTGTGTAAAAACCAGAAAATAACATTTACAATTTCATGAAATACTGGTAGTGCCAATAAATAAAACCCTGAATTAAGAAAAATGGAAAATCCCAACATGGGTCCTAACCCCATGTCTAAATCCTTTTCCATGTTCCTTCCAAGCCTAAATCAACATCCTAGAGTAGGGACTTTTCCCTTGTACTTCCTGCAACCGCCAAATCTGCTCAGGTACCCAACAATGGCCCGAGTTGTGTGTGAGTACAAGACCCAGTAAGCCACCACAAATTGTGTTTAGAAAACATCCATTCTAATAGATAGTTCATGGAAGTACAAAATAAATGGTATGTAAACAAGGAATAGTTCACATTCCATTTATTGACAAGGATAATTTTATTCATGGCTTTCAATTATCCCTATTCCATTTTTACACTATTTTTACTATATAATCCATTTTAACATATGTTATTTTGGTTGGGCATATACATCATCTATACATGGATATAAGGAAATCGATCCTTATTAATAGGGTAAATAAGTTGATTCCCTCTCTCACTAGGGATACACATATCACATCAACACATTATCCAGACATTGATGCCTTAATCCTGGTGGAATGAAACTGTTTGAGGAATAGAGCCTTTATCATCTTCTGTAACCCATTAATTTATGTAGTGGAGTTTAGAGCCTCAGTATAACTCGACCTGTGGGTATAGAACATCATGTCAATACCCCAATACACCATTCTATGCGATAATTATTATTTATCCAATAAACAAAACAATACCATTGCATATCCAATCATAAACTATTCCAATGGAGATCACAAAACATATCAAACAATAAGCGAATTGATTCAATGTTGTAACCCATTAATACCTTTACCATTTACAATTCATCTCAATTTAGAAAAATTCTCATTCTCATGCCTTAACCCCTTATGTTTATTGAAAAACCCCTATTCCATTGAAAAATTCATCATTTACTATATATTTACCCATTGATCCCATTTATCATTTCAGAAGAATTTACCCACTTATTCTATTAAAGTAAATTTCTCATATCTCATGACACAACTAATCATTAAATTTAACTTTTAGGTGTACCACAATACGCATGTATTAACCCATTAAAAATATTCACTCATTTCATTATTACATACCATTAACATAATTCCCATTTCCGAATCCTCCATCCAATTATAAGTTCACCATTTATTATGCACTAATCTCTTATGTATTTCTAACCAATTTTCATTAAACAATTTCGCAATCCCACTCGACCCAATTTTCAGGTTTTTATGTCCTGAAAAACAACCCCATATTCCTTACCACCATAGTAATCTATATTATCATTCCATTTAAATCATAACAAACCATTAAAAATATTCTATATGGGCTTCACAATTACTCGTCCTACCCTTACTTAACCATACCACTCTCTAGGTCTGGGTTTATTTGTGCACACCATGGGTAGCCCAAGAATAGTGAAGCCAACCTCTATGCATCCCTCGGGGATCTTGAGGGCTTAAATTTGTCCCATAGACGCCACTTTTTTATCAAAAACTCCAACTGAACCAAGAATGCAATTAGGAAAGATAAGAACACATACTTCTATTCACAAGTCTAAAATAAAACTATAGGATAATACTTGTAGACCGCCTACCATGAACCTGATATTGAACTCAACCTTAATCGAGGCCTTGGATCTAGATTCAAATACCCCATGAAGCCTCAACCAATATATTACCCTATTAAAATGGTTTTAGAGCTTTGGGAGGAGATGGAAGAAAAAAGACATTGTAATTCACAAAATAGAAGCAAGAGGAGCTTTAGACTTACGCAAATATTCGATCTATAACAAATGACCCTCCAAACAACCCAGAATCTAAGAAGAACCACTCTAAGAAAGCTTCGGTTTTCCAAGATCATCACTAGGGTTGTAGGGGATAAAATGGAAGATAAACCTGAGTATGGGGCTTAAAAACATAAGATGCAATTTTTGTAATTTTCTCAATGTTTCAGAGTTGATCAGTTTCATACACATTTTTCCAAACCGTGCATGAAACACTATCTAAAAACCATCACTTTTCATGGTTTCGTAGGAATTCCACCTAGTTTTTTAATATTTTTCAAACCATTCAGAAGCACATTTCCATGGCATCATTGTTACCTTGAAAACTTCACACAGTTTTAAGTAACCATGCGCAAACCGTGCAACAGTCCCATAAACTCCCTTTTCGTCCTATTTTCATTTCTCAAACCCCTAGAACATGCTTGATCCCTAACATGTTTGTGGGAAACAATTATATAGGAAAAATGAAGAGGCCAAACTAAAACATAAACAGGAACATACATTAAGAAAATTTGGGATTTTAAAACCTCCCCACCTTATAACAGCTCATCCTCATGACGCTCGTCCAAGAATCACTAATCTTCTTTATCTAGAGGTTATTTAGTAGGATTTGTTATATATTCCAATATTTAATATTTGAAGTTTCACATCATAATGCCCACTGAACACAAATCAAGGGAAAAAACTTTCCCTAGAAGTCTTCTTCATCACCACTAAACACGAACCGAAAACTTATCAAGGATAAATCAACTTCAACCATAAAAACCAAAAAGAAATTCACAATGAAAAACATATACAATAGTTCCTGACTCACTACACAACAATAATTCACACTCTTCTTCAAAACATCATGGAGGAACCCATCAGCACCCCCTCGGTCTGATCATCTACACAACTCAATAACCAAATCACTTGGAGTCATCTTGGAAAAACCAATTTCATTCATATTTCAAATACATTCTTTTACTTCTAATGGTTACCAAACTCAATATCTCCCAAAGGATCATGCATGTTTATTTCAACCATATTTCTCATCATATGATGATTCACCATTATCAAGGAATGATCACCCAAAAATCAAATCAACTTTAATATCACCTGACGTGTTATAGATCACTACGCCCAAACATCCATAAGTTGTTACCCTGCATTGGCATCCTACCGCACCGTTGAATCCATTTTAGATAACATTATTACACAATCCAATCATTGACTAATATTAACTTGACCTCACTCTGGTATAAATTCAATTCGAATGGAACTTTTTGCTACAACATGTACCTGGAGGAGGGTCACACTCACAACACCCATTAATGTTTACCCTAACTGGTCAGACCACAATAAACTGTCTTGTACCATAACAACCACCTTCCACTGATGATACGTTATTCTCTAACAACCTTCCCAATATGATCAATGACATGAAGCCTATCATTATCATCCATCACACCAACTGAGGTCGTTACATGAATTCTGGTAGAATTCCATCATCATGGAATTACTTCCCTTGAGATCATCATCGGGCTTCACCCATAGCATCCCTCCACAACACATGGACTTGGTTCCCTCAACATCAATATTTTCTAAAACCACCAAAGTATAAATTTCCCAATTTTAACCCTGATCTTTATTGGAGTTATAGAACCCAACCTATATTTCCAAAACCTGTTATCATATCCTTCCACACTCTTCTACAACTTCATTAAAATTCTCACAAGATTCACATGGATCCACCATGACCTCAAACCCAACAATTGGCTCATTAGTCACCACATCCATGTCCAACATTTCCTCTCTGAGGAACCTAACATGCACCTCACATGTTCCTCGCTGGCATCTAGGTGCCACTACATCAACTCGATGTTCTCCTCTCCATATCCAGAACTGACTTATCACTCCCCACCTTAGGAGTTTCATTATCATTACACTCCACGAGGGATTTCCACAACCATGTCTCACTCTCGGTCACAAGACAACCCCTAAAACTTAGACATATATGGGTAGATTTTCCCAAATGAGATAACATACATCGCTCAATTCCCATTATAAACACTTGTGAATAGAACCCATGGATTTTTTCAATATTCATTCTATCCAAATACCTCAACCACAATCATAAAGGGTGCACATACCACCATCATGCTCCACATACACCATTTCCATGAGAATAAACTCTTTGATGTCCCTCACCCAACCAAACACCTTCATGTCTCTTGGAATATAACAAGAGCTTATCAATGTACCTAGGACAATGTCCACATATTGGGCATGATGATCACTAACTACGGTATGCTAAGAATTTTTCTAAGATAATCCCCACTAACTTATCTATTTCTGATATCACCTCCTATGTTGGGAGACCACAATCATCTGAATATTTATGGCTTCCCTATAGTATACCACTCAACAGAATTGAACCACTACAGCTCAAGAATGATGACTAACTGATATTCACCACCACCCCATGACCACCTCTCAACCAGTCGTGAAAAAATGTTTCATGCGTCCCTACATTAACCACACTACTCGAGTTCATTCAATGCATCCTTGGCAGCTAAAAACCAATGCACAAAGGCCTGCCACACCAACCAAACCAACAGTCTTCCACAGTCAACCCTTGTCTGAGGATATCTCTTCAACCGCTTACTTACATAACCAAATATCATAGTTATTCTGCCATATTAACCCTAAAACAGCCTATACATCTCACCCAACAACCAAACCATTCATTAAAATAGGTTCATCCATGTGACCACCTTTACCTTGGGTGTCACCATCAAACCAAAGCATATAGCTGCACTCCAGTCACACTTGTATCTTCCTCCAGAAAATGACTTCATGTCCTCTGATAATCATAATATAAATAGTCATGTTAGACATCCATATGCTAGAACCCTTCGAAAAAAATCCTTACCTCATATCACAAAAACTAGGGATCCCTTATGAAAGAACTGGGTACAACTATACCATTTACTAAAACATGGTGGTACTTAGTATGAATTGACACCCTTTTAAAGCATCTCTTGTGTTTCATATTTCAGGGTACTTTCACTGATGACCTAACCTCCCATTAGGTAACCCATGATTTTTGGAAACTATCATCATGTAACATATCTTGAGTGGCACCACCGACTATAAAGCATTCCACTTTTACCTCTCTTCCCAACCTACACTATACAATAATCTAAGTTCCCCCTGTCAGTGTCCAGAACATCTACATGTGCGACACACACTAGAAACAACTAGAAACTATGACTGACCTCTCTCATAGGTCACTATAAAGGTTTAATGATACAAAATCCATATACTAGATTCACAACGTGGAAAATAAAATGGTCCACACCCAAAACCAAATATACCAAGACATGAATAATGAAATTCTCATGAATGGAACTCTTACACAAGTTCCGGTGCACACTGTGCCTTATGAACTGAACAACCACTTACACGAGGTTTTGTACCCAACGTGTGCACATTCATCGACACTACATGAAAAAATATTCTCAACGATTCAAAACTCAACATGCAGTGTCTTTACTCACAAGGTCAATAAGTCCAGGAACTATCCTTAGTGTCCAGCATTCACTTTGTACGATCATGAATCACGAGAGCTTCGTAACTATTATTTCCAAACAACACCTCACAAAAAAAAGGCCAAACCCTACCAAGGGTTCCGTACACACACCAACTAGGCCATATCTTAACCGGAAAGGTCCCAAAATATAAATCCAAAGTCTCAAACTAGGTAACTCTCACTACCCCAAACCACACATACAATGGTCAAAACAAAAACATAAAAGATACACACGTTTGAACTCAAAAAAATTTATTTTAAACTTATCATTCACCAAACACTTCAAAGAATAACCAATAAGATATATCCGTTGATTTAAAAGGCCTCAAGATATTAAAATTAAAAAAAATAATTCTTCATACTCTATCCCAACAGTCACCATCGCACTAAGAACACTACCATCTACAATACCTAACTTGATTCATGGTTAACCTGGGGAAACAAATTTACATAATCACAAGTCTTCAATCAACACCTCTTAAATCCAATTATTAATGTACAAAATGATCCTTTATACTTATGAACATTTCCCATTTCACAACCTGTTACAATAATCATTTTAACTCATTTAAACCATTCATCTGGAAAAATTCATTATCAATATTAACTCCATTAATTAATTATTATCTTTTAGATATTGAATCAACCTTTACAATTTATCCAAATCCAAAATTTGATCATGGTCATAACAATTATTTATAAAAGATATTAATTAAAAATTTAGTTGGATTATTTTCATTCAACCACTTACATTACCATTATTAGGAAACATTTTCATAATATTTATCACGTATATAAATTTTACTCTTTATGAGCACACATGTTCTATGTGTGTTCCTGTAATGATGCATTCCACCTATATCCTTAGGTGCCTAAAATTATGCAATAATGCACAACCTCATGTAATTTTAGAAATGACAAATATATCTTAAATCATTCAAATCACACTACACATGAATCAACCAATGGTGAAATATCATTCAACAATAACAACAGACATAAAGAACAACACCCAGGGGGACTTTGGTTTTACCCCATACATGGGTCAGTTGCTCTTAAGAATGAGCTCATTACAAGGCTAGACACATCCTAATATCTTATCAATCATTCCAAAATAGTATGTACGGGAAAAGAATATCTTAGATACTACTTTGGAACATCCTAAATCTGGAATCCAATAAATCAGTGCCCCGAGCTGAGCCGTCACATGACCTCAAGCATTCATCCCCGTATACCAGGGGTTACCGAATAACATAAATGGTCTAATGAGTCACGTGGGGAGACTATACCCTATTTACCATAGTAATCCACTGTAGGAAAAATCTAAATAGTGGAAATAATATTAACAACCAATACACATACAATCCAAACATCTCCGTACTTGGTACAAACCAGAACTAAACATTGAGAATGTCATGACATACTAGTAGTGAAAGCGAATAAAACCCAAATTTATGATAAACATTAAATCCCCAAACAGGTCCAAAATCCATGTTCGGATCATTATCCATGAACCTTGGGATCCCAACTCAAAATCCAAGGGTAGGGCCTTTTCCCTTGGCATGGTCTGCAACCAAGAAATCAGCTCGGGTGCCCAATGGCGGTGTGAGCAGGATGTGAATACATGACCCAGTAGACCCCCACAAATGGTGTCTAAAAAATATCTAATCTAACAAATAGTGTATGGAAGTACAAATTAATTGGTAGGTAAACAAGGGACAGTACTGGTTCTATTAGTTAAAAAGGTTCATTTAATTCATGACTAGAACCTATCCCCATTCCATTTACTATACCATTTTTACTACATAATCCTTTTAAATGCATGTTCTTTGGTTTAGGCATATACATCATCTATAAATGGATCTAAGGCAATAAATCATTATTCATAGTGAATATAAGCCATGTCCATATCTCATTAGGGATATACAGATCACGTCAATACATTATACTCACCTCGAAGCCTCGGTTTGGGTGGAATGAAACTGTTAGGGGAATAGAGCCACCATCCCATTACCTCACCCATGTATTTTTGTGTTGGAGTTTTGAGTCTCGGTCTAACTCGACCCATGGGTGTATAACCTCATGTCAATACCCCACTATACCAATCCCTATGCACATGATTTTTTAAACAATCACCACAACCATACCATAACACAACCAATCATAAACGACAACTTTGGAGATCTTAATACATAACGACCAACATGGGAATTGATTCTATTCCATAACACATTAATACATTTTCCATTTAGAATTCATCTCCATTTAGCCTAATTCCCATCCTCATGCATTAAACCCTTACGTGTATTCAATAACCCTTACAACTTATCCAAATTCATCATTGATAATACATTTACCCATTGAGCCAATTTATCATTTAAAACCCATTTACCCACTTATACATTTTGAGTAAATTTGTCATATCTCATAACACAGCCACTCATTTCATTCAACTATTTGGTGTACCAAAATACCAATGTATTATCCCATTCAACATATTCATACACTCCCTTATTACATACCATTAACATACATTCCATTTCCCATTAAATAAAAAAACTATAAGTTCACCATTTAATATGCACTAATACTATTAGGTATTTTAAACGAAATTTCATTAAACAATTGACATAATCCAACTCACCCCAATTTTAACATTTTCATGTCATGAAAAATAAAACCTAATGAATTATCGCCATAAGAATCTCTATTATTATTCCATTTACAATATAATAAACCATTAAAACACATTCTACATTGGCTTCATACTTACTCGGTTAACCCTCACATAACCCTACCACTCTCTAGGTCTGAGTTTACCAGTGCACCCCATGGGTGGCCCTAGAATAGTCAAGCCCACCTCTACGCATCCGATGGGGATCATGAGGGTTTCAATTATTCACTTAAACAGCCCTTTTTGTATCAAACACTCCAATGGAACCATGATCACAATTAGGAAAGATAAGAACACTAGAATCCATGCACATGTCTAAAATAAAACCATTGGATAATACATATAGACCACCTACCTCGAATATAATGACGAAAACACACTTAATTGTGGCCTTGGATATGGATTAAAACACCCATTTATTACTAATCCAAACTCTCGGTAGAAAAAAGTGGTTTTTAGGGATTATTAAGGAGATGGAAGAAACTAAAAACCTAAATCCACAAAAGATAAGCAAGAAGAGCATTAGACTTACCAAGATCATCGATCTGAAACAAACGGTGCACCAAATGAACTAGAATCAAAGAATAACTACTCTTGGGAATATTGGTAAATCCAAGATCATCACTGGGGTTGTAGGGGTAAAATGGAGTTGAATCATAATATGGGGTTTAAAATCCCATGATGGAATCCTTGTAATCTTTGCAATGTTTTGGGGCATCATGTTTAACCTGCCTAGTTTCCCAAAATTTGTGAGCCACTTTCTAAAAAATACCCCTTCGCATAGTTTCGTGGGAATTATATATGGTTTTCTTAACCATGTTCTATCCATGCATATTCATCTATCCATGTCTACATAGTTACCTAGGATACATCACATGGTTTGGAATAACCATGCAAAAACCATGAAACATGCCTAGAAACTCTTTTATTTCTTATTTTTAATGTCTTAAATCTCCTAGAACACACTCAAGCCTTCATATGATCACGGGGAAACACTTATCTGAAACAAAAAGAGTCCAAACGAAAATATAAAAAAATCATACATTAAGAGAATTTTGATCTTATATTATTTAAGATAAGAGGCTCTTGAAGTGTGGAGAATATATGATACATAGTGTAATTTTATAATTGAGGGAGAGGGCACACATTAAATTTTTTAAAATATTATAATATATTAATTATTTAATAAATAAAAATGGATCCAAAATATCTCATATTGAAATAAGAGATGATTTATAGATAAAATATGACCATAAAAGAGGATTTATATATGTTTTTGTTTTTTTATTCCCTATTATTTTAGTTTTAATAATTTTAACGAGTTTTAACTGTTACCATAGTAACTAATTTTGTGAAAAAAGATACTATTCATAATGAAAATTATGAATGTGGACTCATTAAAATTTTCAAAATTCTGAATCAAAATATTTAATCAATTTTATCAAATATATATTTCATTAGTGGTGTAAATTAATTCCAAAAACATGCTTTAAAAATACAATGAAAAATATTTTTCTATAATATTTAATTTTTAAACATAAAAATTGAAATATAATAAATTTAATTTTAATATTTATCCGAATGAAATTTATTGGATTATGTTTATTAAAAAGTGACTACTTAAATTTTAAAAACAATGAAAAATAGAATTTTACATTCAAAATAACTAGAAAAATTAAAAAATAACAATATTTTATATTATTCACCCGGAAAATCATTTACTTAAAATAACCTAAAGTTTACTCAAAGATAATTTTAACATTATTATTTCATAAAAGATATATTTTTCTAAATTGAGATTATAAAACATTGAAAAAAAATTAAAGCATTAAAATCAATATAATTAAAATAAAACTACTTTATTTTCTATTGTGAAATTACCTATTATTCATCTAATGAATACTACTATATAATATATTATTTTTTATTATTAATAAGAAATTAAATTGATTTATTATTCATATTATATATTTTTCACACTTTTCATTTCTAAACCAATTAAACCAAGTATTTATTATCTATATTAAACATGAATACATGTTTAAAATATCTTTGGGTACTAAATAATTAAATTAATATGCCAAATGGATCCAAGATAACAATGTTAACAAAACAAATTCTAGTAAATTAATATTTTTATGAAAAATTCCTTAATGATTTCACAGATAAATGTTACATGGAAAACAACTTCACCAAACATATTATTGGGGATCCATCAATGTATTTACATTATAATAAATGTGATGGAGTCTCTATGACATTTGGTAATTAATCAAAATGATAGTTTAAGGTATTTAGTGATGTTTGTAAATCTAACATTGTTTTTATTTAAAAAGGTATTTTATTTGTAAGAATTTAAATATAGAATCATTATTATTCAAAATTTATATGAAGATATAATGAGTGTAAAGTTTGAAGATAATTATTTCATAGTTTTCCAAAAATAATTTTTTTTATTCTAATAGGGAATATAATATTTATTATGCTTATTTTTATTAATTAACTAAATATAATATCAAGTGTCTTAATTCTATTGAAATATATGATATCATATGGAATCATAGGAAAGGACATATGAACATTGGAATGTTAAACACCTATCAATGAAATAAAACATACAACATGTAGAGACCCAGGATTTTCACACACTAACATTACATAACTTTTTTAGAGTACAATAAACATTACACAAACAGATGGTCATAGACCATATTAGTTAAGAGACATTGGAAATATGTAAATTTAAATGATGGTACAAGAGTGAGATATATTATCTCCAAATAGTTTTTCCAAGACCAGAACCCTTCTTTGGCATATCAAACCTAAAATATATCTTCATAACATAGTAAAATAAATACAAAACGGGGTGGCCTAAGATTAATGTTAACGGTAAATAAGGGAGATATGTAAGCGAAAAATGGATATAAGGGTATAAGAACATGATTATAACATTATAATATAAAACCTTGTGTATCTAAGTTCATAATAATGAATCATTGGAAAATATATTGGCAATTCTTAAGAAATTAATCATAAAAAAATATATAAAATAATAAAAGAAATAATAACATTGGAATAATATGTGGAATTATGAAAAACATAGAAGATTGTAAAATGATTTCCATAGTAGTGAAGGAATTTCTTTCAAGGACATCTTAGAATTTTGGGTTAACATCTAACACCATATTTGCTGTCTTGTTTTACTCATATGTCCATATTGTTAGTATGCATTAACTCCCCATACCGTCTTGGTATCATGGTTCACTCTCATGGACTTATTAGTTGTCAATTTTCCCTCTAAATACCATCTTAGTCTGTCTCATGAGATATAAATCTTTACACAATTAATTGGATAGAGATATTTATCCCACTCATATCAGAATGATATCATACATACATGAACCATATGATCATAAACAATTAATATCATATCCCAAGAAATGATATGTGTATCATAAAAATTCAATCTTATCATAACCTAGGGAAAATATATATAGTTCATAATCATTTTATCAAAGAATAAACCTAGAAATTAAGTGGGTTTCATTCACATATAAACCATTATGGATTAAGTGGTTTCATAATCATAAAACCCAATAAAGAGAAAAGGGATTCATAAACATTACTCAATCAAAACATAATCCATTTAAAGAAAGAATATAAATATAACTATTGGACTATATCACATAAAGACATGAGTAACATAAATAAATGTAATAATATATAGAATTTTTTTTGAAATATCTCTCAAAAACACTTCTTGACCAAAATATCATTTCTTATTTAAAAAGGGTCTTTTTAAAATAGAAAACCTTTTTAAATCCATTTTCATTATAAATAATTTGAAAACATAGAATTGCATATTGAAATTATTATGGAAAAAAGATCGCATAAAAAATATCAAATAACTTTGAAACAATATTTCATACCATATTCCATCAAAACAAATCATGTATGCTCGATGAAAATTTTAAAACCTTCTTCTTTGAAAATAATTTGAAAATTTAAAATTAAATCATGAAAATAATTTGAAAACCATTTATTTAAAAATACGTTGAAAACATATAAACAAATATTTAAATTTTTTCAAAATAAAATTATCTATAAATAATTTTAAAACATATAAATAAATATTAAAAATGTTTTTGAAAACAATTTATTAGAAAATACATTGAATTCATATAAATAAAGACTACAATTTTTTTTAAAACAGTTTTTTTGAAAACAATTTGAAAACATATAAAGGATTATTAATAATATATTATAAAATATTTATATTATAATACATTGAAAACCTAAAATATAACTCTTAATAAAATTCTTATAACCTTTTCTAAAAAACATCGTATTGAATAAACACATATTTTATTACAAAAGATATTGGTAGTGTTGGACTTTCTTAAAAATGATTTCATAATAATATTATGTCCAAAAGAGTGGAAAAATGGTAGAAATAAGATGAATAATCCATGAATATTAAAAGTATAAGAAAATTCATGAGTTCTCTTGAGATATTTATCAAAATATTTCAACAATGGAAAAATAATAATAAACACTTTTGATAAACAATGAGATTTTTTTTTATAAACTCTTACAACTTTTATCATTGAATTATACTAAAAATGTAATAAAATGAAATAACATGAAGCATAAAATATCATTAGTATAATTATATTCATTATTTAACATCTCAATAGTATTATATACAGCTCATATAAAAATATTGGTTTATAAAATTCTAGGTGTATCAAAGAATGAAATTTGAGACCTAAATTCACTACCAATTAGAAAACATTTGAAAAAAACCCCCATGGAATAGATATAATAAAATGGATATTTAAATACTCACAAATATAATTTTAATAATCATATAATACATATATTATCATTATACAAACCACATATAAGAAATATGAGGTGAACATGGCATGTATCTAACCAAAATAAAGAGTTTGATGAAATTAACCTACCTTATATATAACTATCTTTGCACTCATACAAACCTCATAAATAATAAATATAAGTTTATTATATATATTTTATAGAAATATATTTTTATATCTAATACAATATATGGTTTTATTATGACATTATATTACCATTTTTATTAATAACATCATTTTATGGTTTCACTTTTGGTAATACATAATTTTTTTCTTGTATCTTAATTTGTTATGTATTTTGAATGCATACTTATATAAAGACATACATAATTTAAATCATGAAACAATTAAAATTTATACTAATTATAAATTAATTTATAATAATATAATGAATATATAAATAATAATATGGACTACATCGTTCATGGAGTCGGTAGGCTATACGTACGCATGAACGATGTTTATGTTTTTCATTGTAATATTGAAAGAAATAAGGCAAATGACATATATGTGTATATATAATGTCATTAAATAAGAATTAGTTTTTAATATGTATCATATAATTTCTGTAAACCGGTCCTTAATACATTCCATGTAGTGTGTATGTGAATCACATCACTTTCAAGGGGAGGTAGTCCACACTTCCCAAACGAAATTATCGTAATTACAAAAATTGTAAATAATGGAGATATTGTTTATATAAAAATTTAATAAGTATAAATAAATCACAAATATAATATATATAATATATATAATATATATATATAGTTTCCATTATAATTCCTAACCATGAGAGATTGTAAATATAAAATGAACAACATCATTTCGTGAGGTGGTAGTTCGTCGTACACAAGAACAGTATGTTTGTTAACCATTTGATAAAAGTGTTTGTAAGGGAATCCATAACCCTTAAAACATATATTTTTATTTTTTATTATTATTTTATTATATTATCATTTAATAATAATAATTTGGGTGGTGTATAATAAAAATAAATGAAAAGATCTTGACGAAGGATGTTACCTCTTCTTTGGGTAATTTCAATTTTTTTACACCTAATGGATTCCTTGAAAGTATTTATTCCAAAAGATAGTATTCAAGGAGAAAAAGATTTTTTTCAAATTTTATGGGAATGATCTTGGCTTAACCTAATTGGTTTGGAATGTGCGGGCATAGCACCTGCAGGGGGTGAGTATATGCTACTCAGTAGGGTCCCCGAGACCCTGAAGGTCTCCCAGAATCCACAAAGGATAATTCACAAGGAAAGATACAATCACAAAGTAACATCCAACACTAATTAGGTATATGCCCATACATATACCTAAGTCATCAATTCCAGTTCGACTCCAACATCTGATCCCAAGATCGATCACGTCCACACATGATAGTACAACCCAATCCACACAGGAAAGCACAACACAATCCACATAGGAAATAAAGTCAATCATATCGAAGATAATGATTGAAAGTGAAGACTCAGCTCGCACATGTATACTTCTTCGTAAGGTTCTAGATATGATCAGATGTAGCCACTGATTCACCTAATCTAGGACCCATGTAGGATACTAAACCAGCTATGCTGTTGGACCCACATAGGATACAAGTCCAGCTACTCTGTCAGACCCACATAGGATACTACAATAGAGGTCAAATACTGCCGGACCCATATAGGATACAAGAACAGTAATACTTCCAGACCCATGTAGGATACAAGAACAGTAGTCATCGTCGTCGAACTCACGGAGGATTTCAGTATGGTCTTCATCGCTGCCGAACCCACGGAGGATTTCAGGGCAGTCGTCGTTGCTGCCAAACCCACAGAGGATTTCAGTGCAGTCATCATCATTGTTGCAGTCGCAGCCAGCTCTAGGGTTCCGCCCACAGCATGCTTGTTTCTGGGAGGGTTTGTTCCACGAGTCAAGGGGTTGATACATCAACTGACACGTAGTCCGGAGTTGATGTATCCCAAAGTTCCTTCTTGACAAATGGAACTCAATGTGACAGACGGCGCGTTAATCGGACGCCCAGTCTGAGAGTTATTGGCTTTTTCGTTCCAGGGTACCGATTGATTTTTAAGTCAATACCAACCCAAAATCACACCAATTGCGTCCAATATTTTATTGGAGAAATCTCAAAGGTCTGTCTCACTAAGAAGAATCCAACAAAGTTGACGGCACGTCAATCGGATGTCCGGAGCTCAAGTTATAAGCGTTTCCGCTTTGACGACACGGTTGGTTTCGTGTTCGAACCAACCCAGCAGTACACAAGATTCTCCAAAACCTTGAGTATAATATACCGAAACTACCTTCTCGATCCAAGGATTCCAACGCAACTGACGGTGCGTCAATCGGAGGTTCGAAGCCCATGATATTGGAAAATTATTGAAAACAGTCCGAAAATGGGGTGTCTGGGCCCGGTCCGACCCGACCCAACCCCCCCTGTGGGCCCGAACTGGGTCGACCCAACCCAGGTCTGGTTCCGCCCCGGTAGGGCGTGGCCCGGCCCAGCTTGGAGTGGCCCGGTCCTATCCGTGCAACACGGCCCGGCCCGGCCAGGTGGCACGCTGGCTCCGCCAGCGGCCGAGCCTAGGGGGACGCGGTCCCCCCTCCCTGCGCTCCGCGGACGTGGCAGGTGCCACCTCTGCATCCGGATCCCGTGCGGAAACACGATCCTGGTCGCTTTCCATTGCAGCTGAAGCCGCGGCAGTTCCTCCAGGCAGCACGCCGGGATGCCGGTGACCCGCGCCGCCGGTGATGTCCGCGGGCCACCGGAGTTGTTACGGTGGTCCGTTCTTGCTCACGTCTGCGCCTGGGGTCGTCTTGGGACCCGTAGATTACTGCGACGACCTCCAATCGCCCAAAGGTCCCATTACATCATCACCCAATGTTCCGCGCATCAAGAACAGAGAAACGGTGGGTTCAGACTTGTTCGTTGGTCCGCACCCACCGTGTTAGTGGTTCAAAAAACATTGAACAATTTCTGAACAATTATTCAAATGTCGAGGATGTAATCCACAAAACGTAAAATAAATCAAAAACCCCCTACCTCAAAGAAGTTGCCGAGCGATTATCGTCGCGGGAAAAGACGTCGCGGAAGACGGTGTCGCGGAAGAGGATCGTGGCCATCGCGGTACACGGCGTCGTGGAGAATAGGATCATCAGCGTCACGTCATCGATCTCCGAGGAACTAGCGTTCTTCATCATCATTCGTCGGAGTCCGACGTTCATCGTCGTTCTTTGCATTCTCTAATGAAGAAGATAAAGATTCAAAGGTTTGAGTAATTCCTCTCCAAACCTTCTCAAACAACCAAATAACCCCCAATGAAATAAGACTTTGTCTTATTTCATTAACATACACCAGCCATCATTAAATTTGAAATTCAAAAGAATTCACAAATTAATTACATTGAATAACTTAACCAATTAATTATTTAGATAGTTGACATGAAATAAGTGGGGGTGTGGGTGTGTTTCTCAAATAATGGGGGTTTCCCAACATAATGGGAGGTTTTGAGGAAGTTGAAAAGGTGGGGCTCATGTGGAGCCCTCCTCACTAATTTCCTATCAAGAGGGGTTAGGATTTAGTGGGTCCCACCTAAAATTCCATACATAGGTTTTATCAACAGAGAAAAAAAAATTGTTGCACAAATTTAATTTTATTCATTAGTTTACCCTTTTTTTAATAACCACACCCGCGCAAACGCAACTGCAGAAAAGATGTTTCTAAGAAATTACCAGTGTTGTGGTTTCATCGGTGCCCTCTGATTTCGATTCCGAGCACCAGTTCAAAAGTTAGTAAAAACCACATGTTCGTTCACTGAACATACCCGAGCTAAACTTCGGAAAATGATTCCGGGAACACCGTGCCTCAGAATCAGGTGCCGTCAGAAAATGCGTACTCGTAAAATTCCAAGTAAAATTAAGAAAAAATTTCCCTTGAATTTTACGGGTATTTACATTACTCCCACCTCAGGGCCTTTCGTTCCCGTAAAGATACATCATAAACTAGGGTAACAAATGATGGTACTGAGCACTCATCTGAGCCTCCCACTACCAAGTGCTCTCATGGAGGTTCCCGAGCTACCCTCTGATGCGCACTAGAGGAATTGACTTCCCAAATAGGACCCGCTTATGTCAATACTCCATCTCCATAGGGACCTCCGCAAAATTCACCCCATCATCAATGTCCATCTCCCCATGGTCGATGATATACATCGGGTTGGGCACATATCTCCTCAGCTGAGATATGCGGAAGACGTCATGCACCCAGTGCAACTGAGGTGGTAGAGCCAGGTGATAATCCACCTCGCCTACCCTGCAGAAAACCTGGAATGGTTCGATGAAGCACGAAGATAACTTGCCTCCCCGGCCAAATCTCTGTAATCCAAGTCGGGGTGAGACCCGCAAGAAGATGTGGTCACCATCCTCTAACTCTAGTGGTCTCCGCCTCCTATTAGCATAACACTTCTACGGGCTCTGAGCTGCCCTCATCTGCTCCTCGATGACCTGGAACTTCTCTGTTGTGGCCTGTACCATCTCTTGTCCCACAAGTACGGACTCCCTGGGGTCTGTCCAACACAGAGGTGATATGCAAGGTCGGTCGTACAATGCCTCGTATGGTTCCATCCCGATGGTGGAGTGGTATCTATTGTTGTACGCAGACTCCACCAAGGGTAGGTGGTCCTCCCAGCTGCGACCAAAGTCGATGACACATGCACGGATCATGTCCTTGAGAGTCTGAATGGTCCTCTCCGTCTGACAATTTGTCTGAGGGTGAAAGGTGGTGCTCAGACGTAGATTCATCCTGAATGCCTCCTGCCACCCCTTCCAAAGATGGGAAGTAAATCGAGCATCTTGATCGTAGACGATAGATGATGGAACACTATGAAGCCTTACAATCTCGTGAACGTAGAGACGTCCCAAACACTCTATTGAGCCCTACTATCTTATGGGTAAGAAGTGAGCCGACATGGTGAGTAGGTCGACAATCCGCCAAATGGAGTCATGACCTCTGGAAGTACGTGGATGTCCAGTCATGAAATCCATCGATATCCCATTCCCCTTCCACTCCGGGACCTCCAAGGGATGTACCAAGCCTATTGGTACCTGGTGCTCTGCCTTCACCTGCTGGCAGGTGAGGCATCGAGATACGAACTTTTCCACAACATTCTTCATACCCGGGCACCAGTGCTGGCATCTGAGATCTAGGTACATCTTTTCCACTCCTGGATGTACCGCTAAAGGGGAAGTGTGAAATTCCCTCAGCACCTTCTCCTGTAAAGCAGCTAGTTCCATGGTACGTCCTCTAAAAAGGACGACATGCTCTCCTTATACATAGAATCCATCAGGTGACTGTCTTGAGAATATCTATGCACTCCGAGTCTCACAGTCAACGTCCCCATGTTGTGCCTCTCTGACCCACTGAAGAAGTGTAGGAGTGACTGTGAGTGACTGAAGAAAGGCTGGTCCATACCTATCCACAATGGATACCTCCAAAGCGGCTAGCTGCTTCGTCTCCTCTCCAAGTAGTTTAATGCTCGTCCTCCTGCTGAGAGCATCGACTACTATGTTCTCATTTCAATGAGTATAGACTATCTCAAAGTCATAGTCCTGGAGGAACTCGAGCCATCACCACTATCTCAGGATCAGGTCCTTCTGCGAGAAAATGTACCTGAGACTCTGATGGTCATAGTAGACTGTAAAGCACTCTCCCATCAGATAGTGTCACCAAATATTCAGAGCGAAGACCACTACTACCAACTATAGGTCATGGGTAGCATAGTATTTCTCATGCTGCCTCAACTATCGTGATCCATAGGCGATCACTGCTTGCTCCTACATCAGGACACATCCGATCCCGGTCCCTGATGCATCGTAGTAGACTACGTACCCTACTCCCTCCTCCAGCAGCCTCAAGATAGGTGTGCTGGTCAACCTCTGTCTGTGCTCCTGGAAGCTCTGTTGACATCTATCTGACCACACGAAGGGTTTTCCCTTATTCGTCAAAGCTGAGAGTGGTGCCGCAACTCTGGAGAAGTCTGGCACAAATCTCTGGTAGTGCCCAGCTAGACACAAGAAACTCCGCACCTCCGTCACACTCTTGGGTGGCTCCCAAGCTTGCACTCCCTCGATCTTCGCAGGGTCCACCGCAACTCCCGCCTCAGAGATGGCGTGTCCTAAGAAGTGGACCTCACGTAACCAGAACTGACACTTCGAGAGCTTATCATAAAGCTGGTGCTATCGGAGTGTGTCCAGTACAACCAGCAAGTGGTAGCCCTCCTCCTCCTCAATGGTCTAGTATATCAAAATGTCATCGATGAAGACCACGACAAACCGATAAAGGTATGGCTGAAAGATCCTGTTCATGAGACCCATGAATACTGATAGAGTGATGGTTACACCGAAAGGCATAACTAAGAACTCATAGTGGGTATACCGACATCTGAAGGTTATCTTCTGCACGTCCTCGTCCCGAACTCTGAGCTGATGATAGCCTGACCTGAGGTATATCTTTGAGAACCACAGTGCTCCCTTGAGCTGATCGAAGAGGTCGTCAATCATCGTTAGTGGATACTCATTCCTCACGGTCACCTGGTTCAGGTGACGATAGTCGACACACAGTCGCAAGATCCCGTCCGCCTTCTTGGCGAACAAAATCAGGGAAACCCAAGGTGAAACACTGGGTCGGATGAATCCCTTGCCCTGAAAGTCCTCCAGCTATACCCGCAGCTCTCAAAGCTCAGCAGGATCCATCCGATATGCTGGAGTTGATATCGGGGCTGTCCTGGGGGTACAGGTCAATATAAAAGTCTACCTATCTGCGGGGAGGTAGTCCTGGAGCGTCATCAGGGAAAACGTCCGCATACTGATCCACCACTACAGGAAAACTTGGACTCTGTACGTCAACTGCTCCTAGGATGAGGCTAGCCAACTGATGAGTGATCGGCTGTCCTCTCCTCTACGTGATTTCATCATGTTCTGCTAAGGCTCCCTTCTCACCGGTGAAGGTGAACCTTCTCCAATCAGTGCGAACACATCTCACCTTGCACCTAATACAGTCAATCTGAGCATGGACTATAGATAACCATTCAATTCCCAAGATGACGTCGTAAGGCCTCGACACCACTTCAAGAAGATCCCAGCCGAATCTCTCGCCTCCTAGAGTAAACTCCCACTTCCAGCACCAGTGCGTAATCATCGAGTCTGCTCCCGTAGAAGTCTCTAGCCGTTAGGATCGACCCAATGGCTCTGTCGGAATCTCTGATATCCAAACAAGGGCAGCGGCAATGAATGAATGACTCACTCCCGTGTCTATAAGAACTACAGCAATGGTGGAGTAGACACAGATAGTACCTTGAATCATCTCTGGCATGCCGTGGTCATAGGCCTCCACTGCCTGTAGATGAGATTGTCTCTGCCCGCCAGCTCCCTTTGCTCGGGGTGGGCCTATGGGTGGTTGTGGTGGTAAAACCTCAAAGTGTCGCCCACCACCGACTGCTCGGCCAGCTCCTCTGCCTCGCCCACCTGCTCCCTTCTGACTACCACGGTCAACCCTCTTCCTCTGCCTAGGTGGCCTCTCTACAGTCTGCTGCTCCTCTGCACAGTAGGTCTAGTAATCATGAGCCATGTGGACCTACCCGCCACATGCATAGCATTTTATTCTCCTCGGAATGCTGGCTCTACGCCGTGTGCCCCAAACCTCTAAGCCAGTGTCCTGAGGTCATCCTCCGGATGGTCTGGTCCTCCTGGACCCCTGTGATGTCCGTTGACTGCCAGCTGCAAATGAATCTGCTACATGCCGCCCTGCGGTAGGTCTCGCTGGTGGTGTAGGCTCAGCAAGAAAGTTCCCTACGAGAAGGGATCACTCCAATACTCCTGCCTGTGTCAGAATGCTGAGGGATATCATCAATGTCCTGATCTCATGACTCAGTCCCTGCTCGAAGGTTTGGGCCCGGAAGAATGGGTCCCGTACCATGTCTGTCAAATAGTGTGAGAGATCGGTAAATCTCACCGAGTACTGGGCGACCGTCATGCTGCCCTTCCGCAGCTGTAGTAGCTCCTGGATGCTCACCGCATGAAAGGTGGCTGGGACGAACTCCGAGCGGAAGAGGCTCTCAAAGTCCATACAGAGGAGATATGCCTCGTCGTGCACCCGGAGCATCAAGCTCCACCATCTGCCTGCTGCCGCGTGCATGAGGCTCATTGCAAGGATCACCATGAGGTCGGCTGGTGTCCCCACTAACCTAAAAACTCGAACAACCACCTCCAGCCAATCCTCGGCTGCCTGAGGGTCCATCTCCCCGTGGAAACTAGGTGGTCTATGACGCTAAAACTCGTGCAGTGCACTAAGGCGATGTGCACTCTCAGCAGCTAGGATTGGTGGCATCGGTGGCTCGGAGGGTAGTGGTACCGTCAGTGCCTCTGCTGAAAAAGGGCCCTACACCGAGGCCTCATCACTCGGTGGGCTGTCATCTCGTACAAAGCTCGGAACCCTAGCTGGATGCTGTCATGGGGCCATCCTGAAAAGAAACAGGTGCACCTCGATCAAAACAGTATACCTGGTGAGCTGACACAATGTATTCACAAAGAAAACTCTTGAAACACACATGCAATCAATGTTTTTTTCCATTGAGTCAGAAATCAGAAATCAGGGTCCTGGTGTACGGATACGTCAACTTCCGCACCAACACTGGACTCCCTGGACTGATAACCACACTCAATACCCTTAACACTATTGCTTCACTTAGAAGAAATATCAGAGTCTTGAGTTGTTTGGTAGAACCGAACTCCTATGAAACCAATTTGGCACGAACCATCCTCGAGGCCTATGCCGTGACTACACCAAGGCCGCCACCCGTAGGCCAGGGGCAGGTGACTAGCACCAAAGGCCTAAATCCCGATAAAGGGGAAGGAATTGCCTCTATAAAGAAAACAAACACCACAGAGTAAGCCAGCGGAAGTAACACTAAGTAAAAAATGGGTACAAAAGTAAGTGCGTAAAGTAAATGGGCCAGAATACAAACCCAAACTGAAAGTAAAGTACAACTGGAAAGAAAGTATAGTAACTGAAAGTAAAGCAGCAACGTCAAGACGTCCACTGGAAGTCCCACCTGCAGGGTGGGTACAGATTGCCTCCTCAGCTCCTCGGGTCCAGGCGTCCGCTCCGTGTACGTCCCGCCCAGTGGTCCACCTCCATGTACCGACTGCTCCCATGCCTCACCCACGATTAGCGATGTCCGTCGTCTGCATCCAACACAAAAAAGTACGATCATAGCCCGTGCAGGTGTGAGTATATTCTACTCAGTAGGAAACCTGAGACCCTGAAGGTCTCCCAGAATCCACAAAGGATAATCAACAAGGAAAGATAAAGTCACGAAGTAACATCCAACACTACTTAGGTATATTCCAATACATATACCTAAGTCATCAATTCCAGTTCTGCTCCATCATCTGAGCCCATGTTCTATCACGTCCACACAGGACAGTACAACCCAATCCACACAGAAAGCACAACACAATCCACATAGGAAAGAAAGTCAATCATATCGAAGATAATGATTGAAAATCAAGACTCAGCTCACACAAGTATACTTCTTCGTAAGGTGATAGAGATGATCATATGTAGCCACCGATTCACCTATGTTAGGACCCACGTAGGATACTAAACCAGCTAAGCTGTCATACCCACGTAGGATACTACAACAGAGGTCAAATTCTGCCGGACCCACGTAGGATACAAGAACAATAATACTGCCAGACCCACATAGGATACATGAACAGTAGTCATCGTCGTCGAACCCACGGAGGATTTCAGTACGGTCTTCATCGCTACCGAACCCACGAAGGATTTCAGTGCAATCGTCGTCACTGCCGACCCCACGAAGGATTTCAGTGAAGTTGTCATCGTCGTCGCGGTCGCAGCCATCTCTAGGGTTCCCGCACACAACATGCTCGTTTCCGGGAGGATCCACTCCACGAGCCAAGGGGTCGATACATCAACTGACACGTAGTCCAGAGTTGATGTATCCCAATGTTCCATCTTGACACAATGAACTCAACGTGACAGACGGCGCGTCAATCAGATGCCCGGTCTGAGAGTTATTGGTTTTTTCGTTCCAGGGGTCCGGTTGGTTTTTAATTCAAAACAACCTGACCGCACTCCAACTACATCCAAACTTCGAGCATAGTAAGCCAAAAGGTCTGTCTTACTAAGAGGAATCCAACAAAGTTGATGGCACATCAATCGGACGTCTGGAGCTCAAGTTATAAGTGTTTCCGCTCTGAGAGCCTGGTTGGTTTCGTGTTCGAACCAACCCGGATGTACCCAAGGTCCTCCTAAACCCTTAGTATAATATACCAAAACGACCGTCTTGATCCAAGGATTGCAACGCAACTGACGGTGCGTCAATAGAAGGTCTGAATCACATGATATGGGCAAATGACTGAAAACATTCCGAAAATGGGGGGTCAGGGCCCGGTCCAACCTGGCCCAACCCCCCTGGTTGGCCCGAACCGGGTCCGGGTCCAACCAGGTATGGCGTGGCCTGGCCCGTTTGTGTGAGGCTTGGTCCGGTCCGCGCATCCTGGCCTGGTCGGGTGGCACGCTGGCTCGGCCAGCGGCCGAGCATGGGGGGAAGCTGTCCCCCCTCCTTGCGCTCCGCGAACGTGGTGGGTGCCGCGTCCTCCTCCGGATCCTGCGCTGCCGTGGGATCAGGGTAGCCTACCGCCGCGGATTCAGTCATGGTGGATCCTCCAGGCGGCATGTCGGGACGCCGCCGTGCTGGCGACCCGCGCCGCCGGTGATGTCTGCGGGACACCAGAGTCGTTCCGGTGGTCCGTTCTTGCTCTCGTCTGCGCCTGGGGTCATCTCGGGACCCATAGATTACTGCAATGACCTCCAAACACTCAACGGTCCCATTCCATCGTCTCCCAACATTCCGCGCATCAAGAATAGAGAAAAGGTGGGTTCAGACTTGTTCGTTGGTCTACACCCACCGCGTTAGTGGTTCAAACAACTTCGAACAATTTCCGAATAATTATTCACAAGTCGAGGATGTAATCCACATAATGTAAGATAAATCAAAAACCCCCCACCTCGAAGAAGTTGTCGAGTGAGGATCGTCGTGGGAAATGACATCACAGAAGACGGCATTGCGGAAGGGGATCGTGGGCGTCGCGGTACACGGCGTCGCCGAGAAGAGGATCGTTGGCGTCACGTCGTCAATCACCGAGGAACTAGAGTTATTCATCGTATTTCATCGGAGGCCGGTGTTCATCATCGTTCTTCAAATTCTCCAATGAAGAAGATGAATATTCGAAGGCTTGAGTAATTCCTCTCCAAACCTTCTCCCACGATGAAATAACCCCCAATGAAATAAGACATTGTCTTATTTTATTAACACACACAAGCCATCATTAAATTCAAAATTCAAAAGAATTCACGAATTAATTACATTGAATAACTTAATCAATTAATTATTAAGAGATTTGACTTGTAATAAGTGGGTGTGCGGGTGTGTTGCTCAAATAATGGGGGTTTTCCAACTTAATGGGAGGTTTTGAGGAAGTTGGAAAGGTGGGGCTCGTGTGGGGCCCACCTCACTAATTTCCTATCAAGAGGGGTTATGATTTAGTGGGACACACCTCAACTTCCATACGTAGGTTTTAATTACATAGAAAATAAAATAAAAATTGTTGCACAAATTTTATTTTATTCATTAGTTAACCCTTTTTTTAATAACCACTCCTGAGAAAATGCAACTCCAGAAAAGGTGTTCCTACAAAATAAATGGCGCTACGGTTTCGTCGGTGCCCTCGGATTTCGATCTTGAGCACCGGTTCAAAAGTTACGAAAACCCGCTCGTTCGTTCACTGAACGTACCTGAGCGAAACTTCCGAAACTGATTTCGGGCACACTAGGACTTGGAATCAGGTGCCGTCAGAAACTGAGTACTTGTAAAATTCCAAAGAAAATTAAGAAAAAATTTCCCATTAATTTTACGGGTCTTTAAAACATACATCACATTTTTTTTAAACAAGTTATGTGTTCCAAATTTTTTAACTTAAAAAGTAATAAATGTAAGGACCCTGATTCCTGGGTGCCCATGGGGCATGATGTACTAGAAATGTATTAAAATTAGTTATAATAATACATATTGTCCCATTACTATAGAAGATCACGAGGCTCAGGATTCTTGGAAACCAGCTACTTCTGATAACTTCTTTAGTACAAATCCATGCTTGAAATTTTTTAAAAAAAAACGTAGGGTGAGCGAAATATGCCGAGTAAGGGGTTTTAAAAATATTTTAAGAAAATACCTTCTAAAAGCAGTCATTTCGAAGATGATAAAACACTTAATTAAAATCAAGGCATTATATTTTTCTTAAAACATGTAAATACTAAATTCTTTAAAACCACTTACACAGAAAAGATGTATGTACTTAAAAAATATTTCAAAGAAGACATAAATCAGAGAGCGCAAGGATGTGAAGAATAAATTATGCATAATCAACCAAATTACTTCAATTATATAAAGTTGTGTGTAAGCGGGGAAATCATTCATATCATGATTCATTGGCACATAATGTTCTTATAACAACATATCACATGTGTTACAGTTCATATCTCCTAAATTCATTCTCATAATCATGGGAATTTCTAACTAGGGGATGTCCTGTTAGTTGAACTAACCCCTAGTTGACCATTTATCATCACATGCGGAGGGAATGTATAATGCCAGACATTGTCAATACCATAAAACATACTTAATACGGGTCAAGGCTAACCGCCCATCTCGTTTCCATGGTAGCACAAGCCAAGGCTAACCGCCAAGACCGTCGCACATAACATCCCATGAGACACTTCCATTACCCAATGCATTGGAGCGCGGTATAATTCTGGTCGCACCCGTCCATAATCATTTAAGTCCAATACATCCCTTACATATTTTGACATAGTCTTACATTCATAGGGTATTATGTTTACATTCATTACTCATAATTCCTTTTCACATGCGTTTCTATAGTCAAGGAATAATAGTGCAAACATTAATAAAAACAGATTCATAAGTACAAAAAAAATCTCCGTACACATTAGATATTAACTTAGAAATTGAAAGCAGGGGCTTAAAAGTAACCTTAAAATGAACATAAACACTTTAACACTTAAAACACCACAATCCCAAGTAAAAAAAATGAGGTCGTCCATATTTAATAAACATGCTGATAAATGGGTTTGGAGGAAGTTTATTTAAATCTTTGCGAACACACATATACTTACACGGTCAATAGTATATAAAATGATGGATGATTTGGGTTGACACATGAGGTGATAAACGATGACATACTTAAAATTATTATATCATGGAAATGATATACATAAGGAAACTCATTTGGCATTAAATATTGTGATTAACATGTCATCGAACTAAATAAATTTTTATTCACTGCTAACATTCATGCAGTAGGATTAACATTGAATAATAAATAACATGATAATATAAACCCATAAATTCATAGTTCATCTCATTAAAACATTCCAAAACTCATTATTAAAAATTATAAATTACATCAAGGGTACATGCTAGAATAACATTGCAGATTAAGCCAGTCCACTGGTGCAACATACATATCGTCTTAGAATCCATTAAAATTTTTAGAATCTTATATGTGTCAAAATATAAACTAAGTCCTGATAATTATTAATTGAATCAGGGTTTTGGAAAACTGAACTTATGAATAGACATTCACCTGACCACATGTAAAGGTTTAAGGGGTTCACGCCACACATTTTAACAAAAATGCATGAATTTTCAAAGATGCTGATAAATGAAATTTTCTGTTGGAAGAACTATTTTTATATAAAAATTATCCTTAAACTCCACCATATACATAAACATGTATATAAGTAATTTTGGTATTATTCTTGAAATAATAATCTTTATTGGTAAATATAATTTTAATAAATCATCATGTTATATTGTGATCAATTTTAAAACAAATAATCAAGCTCTCCCCTTATGCTCGCACATAGATGTACATATACATCTATATAATCACAAGTACATATATATCTCTATGCTCCATATACTTTTATAATCTCACATGTTCATAATATTACCTGAAATCTCCATTTTTCATAAGGTAGAGTAAAGAAAAGGTTGTATACATATAAAAGAAATGTGTATACGTGACAATATTGTCTTATATATATGTATATATATATATACATATACAAAAAGTTTATACACGTATATGCAAACACCAGGACTAAAGTAAAACAAAGCCCAAGAGTTTCCCTTACTCATGTTAGGTTCTCCATGCAGGAAGTGGGAAGATGATATGAATGGTTATTAATCCCTTATATAATTATATATACACATGTGCATGAAGTATATATGTATAGCCGTGTATATTCACTGAAACAGATGCAATTAAAACAAGAAGATCTCCCTCACTCTGGTTTGATTCTCCGTACATGAAGGGGAAGATGGGTTTAAATTGGTTCATATGGTTATGTATATATATCTATATATATTTATAAAAAAATTGTAGATAAATATGTATAACCATCGAAACTGAAGGAAAACGAGACCAAGGAGTTTCCCTTACCTTTTTTGGAGAGGTGAAGAAGACGCAATAGATGACGTCGAGTTGGCAGTCTAAGATCCATGAAATCTCCAAGAAACCCTCCCCTCTCCTCGGTGAAATCTAGAGCTTAAAAGTATGGAATCTCCTTGAGTGAAGACGTCGATGGGGGGTATTCGAGGCCGAGGCGGTGCCAAACCTATGGAAAGAAGGGGAAAAGTCAGGTCCACCACCAGCCTAGGTGAAGAAAAACGCAGCCTGGGCTACTGGTTTGGCATGCAAGAGGAAGAATAAGTCGCACGACGAGGAGGGAGATCCGGATAGTGTTGGATGACCAAGACTAAACAAGGATAGATTGAACGGTCGAAGACAGGCATGACACTTAAAAAAACTCAGATGGACGTGATGGGAGGGGGAGGATCGGATGGCCGAGACGCGACATGGTGAAAAAAAACACGGGTCTCACCCCCCCTTTCGTTTTCTTATTTTCTTATCAATATTACTTTTAATTTTTTTTATTAAACTTATTATAGGAAGTATATTATTATTAACATACAATTATGAATAACTTTTTTTTATTTTATGAAAGGTCAATATTCATTACTGTTTATTTATTTACCCCTATCTACAACATATTATTATTTTTCCTTTATTGACTTGTATCCACCTATTTATCATGATCTCTAATTAAAATTAAAGATCCACATACATTAATGTTGTTAATAGACATAATAACATTAATAATTATTTTCAAATTTCACAATTAAGAGTGCGATGATGTAAATATTGACATTATGAAATAAATTTCTTAAATGAAATCATAATTTGACATCATTTCAAAACTGTTAATTATAAAAAGTTAAATAAACATTTTCATTATTATCATTAATTATTTTAAATTTAGGGGTAAGTATAATACATTTAACTTGAAGTTTGACGTATCATATATATATATATATATATATATATATGACCCAAGAGTTTTCATACATATTTTCATAGACTAAAATAAATCCCACCAGATTCAATATAGTTATTCATAAAATAAATATTTACTTGCTCATGTTAAAACGTGTATAATAAATAGTGGAAAATGATAATATTAATTACCACTATTTTGCATTATATAAAAAAAGCATTCTCATATGATTCACATTTTGGTAATTACCTATATTATCATTATTATTTTTGTTGTTTTAATAAAACATTAAATCCAATAACATAATTAATCTTTTAGAACCTTTCGGGGGTATCCAAATCTTAGCTTCAACGGCAAAATTGAAAATTAATACATTAAGGGATAAGTGTATGATGGGGGATCCAACGACTATATTTATTTTTGTTAGTGTCTAACGGTCGAATAGGTGTTCTATAAAAAAACCTGGTCTCGGGGTATCCCACACTGAAGGCGACTGAAGAAGAAAGAGGAGGAGATGGTTCAACTTATTCCTTTGGTGCTCAGTACGGCTACGGTGGCTTCGGACATCCTTATGTTTTTTATTGTTGGATTCCAAATACTCTTATCACCTTCTCGGGCTTCTTGTGGTTTTAAGCGGTCCTCCTGTAATTTTAATCAGGTTTATAGTTGTAATCTTTGGTTAGCTAAGCATCCTGTTTGATCGTAGAGTGGTAGTCACCAAGATGATCCTCATTTGAATAAAAGAGCCTTTCATTCATTTTGATGCGTTTTCTCTATTTTATTGTTACTATTACTATATTTTTTTATAAGATGATTATTTATTAAATTAATGGATAAACATTCCATTATTCAAAACACAGTTTCTTGGGTCATTACATTATTTCTACCTTCAAAGAATTGTGTCCTCGCAATTCTATTT
Source organism: Viscum album (assembly GCA_963277665.1). Lineage (NCBI taxonomy): Eukaryota > Viridiplantae > Streptophyta > Magnoliopsida > Santalales > Viscaceae > Viscum > Viscum album. Next base: position 654,754,640 of record OY728136.1, read on the forward strand.
ATAAAAGAAAACAGAATCCCTAGTCGTACAACATTACTGAAATAGGAGATCTGGCTTGGTTAACGGAATACCAACGTTGATACATAGTTTTTCCATTTCTCTAGCCCAGATTCACCCTGAGTAGCAGGTTTTGAATCCCTGCTCATGTGTACTACACGCAGGCTTCCATAGGGAGGCTCGTGCGGTGAAAATCTTGGAAATGTCCAAGTGGAAAAATTCCATGATAACCCTCCAAACTACATCATGCTCGAGGTATTCGAGATGGATGACATGGTTGAAGAGACTGAAATTTAAGACCGAGAACATAAGGGCTGCACTGAGGTGGCCATCCTGGGCAGCTATGAGGCAGTACGCTCTGGCAGAAAAGTAATGCACCATAGTAAAACACTGAAAGATACCATCGTAGTATCTTCCCCTTCTCCTTTAGCAGGGGAGTTGGGCAGTGGAAATGACATGAAAAACATTGTCATCCCCCTAACATGAACTCAGAATCTCAAGACTGTTCACTAAATCAAGCAGACATTAACAAGACCCTCGTAGGTGGAGAAATGGTGGATAATCCACCATGCATGTCCTGATCAAAATAACCTCTACTAACTCATCTGGTAGAGATGAGAGGTTCGTTTGACCATCCATCTGAAAAAGAACATTCAAATGAAATAACTTAGCAACACTGATAAGGTAGTGGTAGGAAGGAAACATGAAACTTTCAATTACAAAAACGTTACATGGCAAAGTCTGAGTTTACTAACCGAACACCACAAAGAGAGGAAAAACTCCCTAACTCCTCAAACCACACACAGGTTGAACAAATGTAGTTAAACTCATGGAAACCTCTATGATGCCTCCTGAGTTTAGCATGAGGGGTATGGAGTTTGGAAACATCATTATACAATTGTTCCCTAAGAGACAATCGGGCGGACTCATCTTCCAACACCCCAAAGTCCATCAACTGGCCCCAGAAGCCGTAGTGAAAAATCTGGCATAGGTAAACCGCTCGGAGGTCTCCGGCAGCAGCAAATTATTGAAAGGGGTTATCGAGCATCGTGCCAAATTTTTCGCCAGTCGTGAACACTCGGAGGAGTCCCTCATGGTACCTTCCTCAAAGTGCATAAGAGAGGAATTGGGTTGTCATCATTAGGAGGTAATCCATTCCCAACCCCTGGTGTAGACTAAGCACCCAAGGTGAATTTGACACGTCATACAGGAGCTTACATGACATGAGAATTCAGGCGTAATTAAGAAAGTTCTCCTGACTAGCCAGAGACACAATGTTCTCTAGAGCGTTAGTGGGAAGTGACAGAAGGTTGGTAGGTACATTTTCATCAGCCATCTGAAAGTTATAACTTAATTATTTAGTCAAACATAGTTGTATATTCATACTACCCTGTTTTATAGAGTTTCCTGAACCCATCCTCTGATGCCAACTGTAAGGACCCTGATTCCTGGGCGCCCATGGCGCATGATGTACTAAAAATTTATTACAAATAGTAATAATAATACATCATGTCCCATTACTACAGAAGATCGCGAGGCTCAAGATTTTGTGAAACCAGCTGCTTATGATAACATCTTTAGTACTAATCCATGCCTGAGAAAAATTAAAACAAAAACATAGGGTGAGTGAAATATGCCTAGCAGGGGGTTTTAAAAATGTTTTAAGAAAATTTCATCTCAAAGTAGTCATTTTGAAGATGATAAAACACTTCATTAAAATCAAGGAATTATCTTTTTTTAAAACATGTAAATCCTACATTCTTGAAAACCACTTTCACAGAAATGAAGTATGTACTTAAAATAGATTTCAAAGAAGACATAAATCAGAATGCGCAAGCATGTGAAGAATAAATGATGCATAATCAACCAAATTACTTCACTTCTAAAAGGTTGTGTGTATGCGGGGAAAACATTCATATCATGATTCATTGTCACAGAAAGTTCTTATAACAATATATCACATGTGTTACAGTACATATCACATAAATTCATTCTCATAGTCAAGGGAATTTCTAACTAGGGGATGTCCTGTTAGTTGAACTAACCCCTGGATGACCATTTGTCATCACATACGGAGGGAATGCATAATGCCGGACTTTGTAAAGAGATTGCGTCAATACCATAAAACAAACTTAATACAGGTCAAGTCTAACCGCTCATCCCATTTCCAAGGTTTCACAAGCCAAGGCTAACCGCCAAGACCGTCGCACATAACGTCTCATGAGACTCTTCCTTTACCCAATGCATTAGAGCGTTGTATAATTCCGGGCCCACCCGTCCACAATCATTTAAGTCTAATACATCCCTCACATATTTTGATGTGGTCTTACATTCATAGGGTCTCATTCTTACATTCATTACTCATAATTAATTTTTCACATGCGTTTCTATAGTCAGAGAAGAACAGAGCAAACATTAATAAAAATTGAGTCATAAGTACAAAAATAAGTTCGTACACATTAGATATTAACTTAAAAATTGAAAGCATGGGATTAAAGGTAACCTTAAAATAAACATAAACACTTTAAAACTTAAAACACCACAATCCCAAGTGAAAAAAATAAGTCCGTTCATATTTAATACACATGATGATAAATGGGCGTGGTGGAAGTTTATTTAAAACTGTGTGAACACACATATACTTACACGGTCAATAGTACAAAAAATGATGGATGATTAGGGTTTCCACATGAGGTGATAAATGATGACATCGTTAAAATTATTATATCATGAAAATGAAATACTTAAGTAAACTCATTTGGCATTAAATATTATGATTAAAATGTCATCAAACTAAATAAATTTTCATTAAATGCTAACATTCATGCAGCAGGATTAACATTGAATAATAGATAACCTGATAATATAATCCCATAAATTCATAGTTCATCTCTTTAAAACATGCCGAATCTCATTGTTAAAAATTATAAATTACATTGAGGGTACATGCTAGAATAACTTTACAGATTAAGCTAGTCCACTGGTGCAACGTACATATCGGCTTAGAATCCATTAAAATTATTAGAATCATATATGTGTCAACATATAAACTATGTCCGGATAATTATTAATTGAAATAGGGATTTGGAAAACTGAACTTATAAATACACATTAGCCTGACCACATGTAAATGTTTAAGGTGTTCATGCCACACATTTTCACAAAAATGCATGAATTGTCAAAGATGCTGATAAATGAAATTTTCAGTTGGAAGAACTATTTTTATATCAAATATATCCTTAAACTCCATCATATATATAAACATGTATATAGATAATTTTGGTATTATTCTTTAAATAATAATCTTTATGGGTAAATATAATTTTAAAAAATCCTCATGTTATATTGTGATAAATTTTAAAACAAATAATCAAGATCTCCCCTTATTCTCACACGTAGATGTACATATACATCTATATAATCACATGTATATATATATCTACATGCTCCATCTACTTGTATAATATCACATGTTCATAAAATTACCTGAAATCTCCATTTATCATAAGGCAGAGTAAAGCAAAGGTTGTATACATATAAAATAAATGTGTATATTCACATATATCGTCTTATATATAGGTGTGTGTATATATATATACGAAGTGTATAAATGTATATGCAAACACCAGAACCGAAGTAAAACAAAGCCCAAGAGTTTCCCTTACCCCAGTTAGGTTCTCCATGCAGTAAGTGGGAAGCTGATATGAACTGTTCTTAATCCCTTATATAATTATATATAAACATGTGCATGAATTATATATGTATAACCATGTATATTCACCAAAATAGATGCAATTAAAACAAGAAGATCTCCCTCACTCTGGTTTGATTCTCCGTACAGGAAGGGGATGATGGGTATAAATCGGTTCATATGTTCTTGTATATATATCTATATATATCTATATAAAAAGTGTATATAAATATGTATAACCATCGAAACTGAAGGAAAAAGAGACCAAGGAGTTTCCCTTACCTTTGCTTGGAGAGGAGAAGATGATGCAAGAGATGATATCAAGTTGGCGGTTGATGATCCAAGAAAGCTCGAAGCAACCCTCCCCTCTCCTCGGTGAAATTTGGAGCTTAAAAGTAGGGAATATCCTTGAGAGAAGATGTCGACATGGGGTATCTGAGGCTGAGGCGATGCCAAAACTGTGTAAATAATGGGTAATTTCGGGTCCATCGTCGGCCTAGGTGAAGAAAAACACAGCATGGGCTACTGGTTTGGCGTTCGTGAGGAAGAAGAAGTCGCGGGGTGAGGAGGGAGATCTGAAAAGAGTTGGACGGCCAAGATTAAACCAAGGATAGATCGAATGGTCGAAGATAGGAACGACACCTAAAAAAACTCAGATTTCTGCGATGGAAGGGGGGGGATCAGACGGCCTATACGCGACGTGGTGCAAAAAAACGCGGGTCTCACCCCCCCTTCGTTTTCTTATTTTTTATCAACAATACTTTTAAATTTTTTTATTAAGATTATTATATGAAATTTATTATTATTAAACTATTGTTATTAATCATTTTTTTTATTTTAGGAAAGGTCAATATTCATTAATGATTATTTATTTACCCATATCTACAACATATTATTATTTTTCCTTTAATGACTTGTATCCACCTATTTTTCTTGATATCTTAAAAATTAAAGATCCACATATATTAATGTTGTTAATAGACTTAATAAAATTAATAATTATTTTCAAATTTCACAATTAAGAGTGAGTTGATGTAAATATTAACATTATGAAACAAATTTCGTAAATAAAATCATAATTTGACATCATTTCAAAACTGTTAATTATAAAAAGTCAAATAAACATTTGCATTATTATGATTACATATTTTAAATTTAGGGGTAAGTATAATAAATTTAACATGATGTTTGACGTAGAATATATATATATATACATATATATATGAACCAAGAGTTTGCGCATATATTTTCATAGACTAAAATAAATCCCACCAGATTCAATATAGTTATTCATAAAATAAATATTTACTTGATCAAGTTAAAGCGTGTATAATAAATAGTGGAAAATGATAATATTAATTCCCACTGTTTTTCATTATATAAAAAAAATCATTCCCATATGATTAAAATTTTGGGAATTAGCTATATTATCATTATTATTGTTTTTGTTTTAATAAAACATTAAATCAAATAAAATAACTAATATTTTTGAACCTTTTGGAGGTATTCAACTCTTAGCTTCAATGGTCCAATTGAAAATTAAAACATTAGAGGATTAGTGGATAATGGGGGAGCCAACAGCTATATTTATAGTCATTAGTGTCTAACGGTCGAATATGTGTTCTATAAAAAAACCTGGTCTCGGGGTATCCCACACTCAAGGAGACTGAAGAAGAAAGAGGAGGAGATGGTTCAAGTTATTCCTTTGGTTCTCAGTACGACTGTGATGGCTTCATTCATCCTTATGTTTGTTTTGATGGATGCCAAATACCCTTATCATCTTCTCAGGGTTTTTTTTGTTTTAAGCGGTCTTCTTGTAATTTTAATCCTGATTTTAGTTGGAATAATTGGTTAGCTAAGCATCGTGTTTGATCGTGGAGTTGTAGTCACCAAGATATTCCTCATTTTTAATAAAAGATCCTTTCATTCATTTTGATGCATTTTCTCTATTTTATTTTTACTATTATTATATTTTTTTATAAGATGATTGTTTGTTCAATTAATGGATAAACTTGTCATTATTCAAAACACAGTTTCTTGGGTCATTACAATAAAAGACAAAAAACAAGTAATAATGTAATTTTTATGTCTTCAATATTTCCTTAAAATATTTCTTTTGGTATTTTTATATGTGATTTGTTCCCTTATGTTTTCACTTTATTCCATTTTTATGCTTAATTTTACCTCAATCTCTATAATTAATATTAATCACTTTAACTAATCTGTTTTGTGAAAAATTATGTTAATCATATTAGGCTATCAAAATAGAAAATATTATAATTTTATAGGTACATTTTTATATATTCAATTCATAGAATATTTTAACTTTTTTTTAAAGAAAATCTTAAAAAAAATTAGGCAAGAAAGCAGGTTTTCAAAGTGAGAATGTTCAAAAGTTCATTAAGATTTTATATATAAATTAAATATAAAAAATATTCCAATGACCTAAACTGGGTAAATATATGTATAATTTATCCAATATTACTTTAAAACAACTTCATATATAATTTATGTATATAAATAAATTAGATGAAAAACATTTTGGAATTAAAATTCAGTATTTTTCACTATTCAGCCAAAAATGATGTTTCTTAGGAAAATCCCAAAAAATAACTTAAGATAATTATGTCATTATAAATTAAAAAATGAAGTTTATTTTATGAAATTAAATTTATAAATGTTTATAAAATAAATTTTTTTTTATTTTTACAGAAGGCCTGAAAAGCAGTTCATTTGAGAAAATAGTTTTTTTAAACATATAAAGACTTTACCAAAAAATATATTTTTTATTATTAATATTTTCTATTTATATAAAACCCTTATAAAAATATTTTAAAAATATTTATTACAATTAATATGATTAATCATAATGGATGGGTTATAACTGTCTCATTTAAATAATTATGACAAAAAATGATGTTTCATAGAAACTCACTATTGCATATAATGCACTGCAAGTTAGTGTTTTGTGTAGGACAAGCCAAGTATGGTATTATTGTAGCACAAGATAAGTAGGTTTTTCATGTATCACCAACTTATCAAATGGTATCTTATAATCATTTATTAATATTTTGTTCCCTAATAATAAATAATAACTTCTTTCTTTCATATAACATACTCTATATTAAGTGTTGCATGAAATGAAAAATATAAAATTGAATAAATTAATAAGAAAATAATATTTCACAAAAACTCATGGTGTTACATTATAAAACCCTTGAAATTAATTTTTATTGAAAAATTATATGGGTTATCCAAATATTAATACTTGAAAGTCTCATTCTTAAAAACACATACCATAAAATTTATTACTAAAACATCCTTTAAAAAATAATGTTGGAAACATAATGATTAGGAAAAGTAACACTTAACTAGGTTCACACATATGAGAATACAGGTAAGAAGTGAAAACATGGACATGGAAGAGAAATATGACAATCATGTTCTAGATGATAGTGATATAGTACTTGGTCCGAATAAAGTTATCAATCATAAATCCATAAATCTATAATGATCCAAAGGAACATTTGATTCATATGAAAACAGGGTACTAGGATAACTTTTCTGGTTTTAAATATTCTTTCCTTATAGATGAATAATTTTCATGCGAATTTATACTTAATAGATTTTATTCACATTTAAAAGTAATATTTCACCCTTAAAATTACTTTTTTTATTATTAAAACACTTTTGAGGAAAAAGTGAGAAACCACAAAAGTGAAATGAATAGCCAGAACACCTAGAAAAATCTACCAGCCCTGCCCCACCCTAGAAATTGTGCCATGATGGAAGCCTTCATCAATGCTAGACCCCTTAGCAGATAGTCCCATACAGAGATGCAAGGGCACAAAAACGATGGCAACACCATACCCTCTCAACATCCTAATCCAAAAGGCCTACACCAATGATGACTTCATGCTCTGATCTTCTTCCAGAGTAGGTCCTAGAAGAATGCAGGAAATGAGAACAAAATCACAACAAAGTCAAAAATAAGGGATCCCCGAGTTGCATAAATCACACAAGCATTACCCTTGAGCCAACCACCTGAGGCCAAAAACATAAACATAGGATTTAAAGATAATCTTTATGTCACCCAAATCAGTTTCTCTAAATAAATTCCACGATAAAGAAGCCTTATATATATCAACTCCTTCTAATATAAATGACTCAACCACTAAAGCCAGCTGGACCCAAGACTGAATGTACTCCTCGAAAATGATATTTCATTGATTGAAACATCCAACCAAAATTGAGTCCTGTTTGTGAATCCATGAATATTGCTTCTCATTGAGAGACACCTCAAGAGACCGCCCCATCATTTTAGCTACCTCCTCCTCAGTTATGTTGAGAAATAAAGTTTGTTCTATCACTTGGTCATCAGAATATAACAGCAGGACCAAGGGATGATAATCCTAAGCCTCTGTGTCCATCTTCTAGTTGCTCATTTTTTGTAGAGCGGGTCTCTATATGAGGAGGAAGTGAGGAGTAGTCCTTCCTCCCCTTCATTCTCTTGGAGTTCCTATCACATTTTTGACATGTATCCTCATCTGCTGAGTGAGCGTGTTCAAGAACTCTGTTATCCAACACATTGACCCAGACATCCTCACTTGGAATAGTGAAATCAGAACTCAAATTGGCCTCTAATAGGCCTTCGAACCTGTTTCACAATAGAACCATCATCTGAAGCGAACCAGACTCCCCCTTCTGCGCACCTCCGGTTGTAACAGGCATATCCCGATCAGCCCCTTGCCTCCACTTACTATCATTAGCACTTCCCTTCCATGCCTTATCAGCTACCAATCAAGAAAAATCAACTAGATCCCTGCCCGACGCAAGATCCAAGACCTTGTTTCCCATATTCCCCTCGGATTCCAACTGAACCTCCACATGTTGGGCTTTCCCATCTTCATCCTGCACCCTACAGATTGACGGACCCACGAGATCCCCCTCAACCTGTTGAATAAATCCGACACTTTCGTATTAAGCCATTGAGCCATTGCACCATTGTTGAGGAGACCCATCCCCGCCGCATTGCAGTCCACTGTCTCTCTCGCAGGACGTTCTTCTACAACCAGCCATTGTGATAGAGGAACCCCAACTCAATTCTCAACACCCACGGCATACTTTCCAGAGTTCGTAACCTCACAAACTACTGGATCATTGCCCTTGCCACTGTCCACCATCTAATTCGCGACCTTCCCACCCTTGTGCCAAGCTTCCCTTTATTGGAGGCAAACTCTCTTACCCGCCATCAATGACGACCCCTATCGGCACATATTCGAGACATGCCCCCGCCTCCTACATGAAGAACAAAATTCCATCAAATCCTCATAGACAAATCGTTGTTAACACCTATAATCCTCACCAATCGTAATCTAGACAAAATCTAAAGGGACCTTCGACACATCTATCTTAACACATATCCTCAGGTAAAAAGTATGGAAAACCTCTTCCATTCGGCTATCTGAACAATGGTATTTTCCCACGAGGTTACCAAGCATCTTGATGATGGAGGGATTTGAAAACGGTAATATAAGCTTCATAAAACTAACCAAAATCACAGAATATGGCATGTCGCGGTTCATGTGGAATTAAAACGACCAACTAAACATGAAGAAGCGACAACCATTACAGCTCCGGGGTGCCCTTGACCAGGCAAGGATGATATCCTTCTCTGAAGAAAAATTGATTATGATATCGTTGTTATCGAGTAAGCCTACCATAGCCCTCTCTTTGAGGTCCCATGCATCGAAGAAGAACCTGTCAAAGGAATCAACTGATGGTCTTAGCTGATTAAACAACGCAACCATAGTGAGAATCCGAAGAGTAGAATATTTAGTGAACTCTAAATTCGAAATTTGGAGATTCGGGTAATCCTCGAGGAGTTCTGGGAAATTCAGGCATAATTTGATTTACAGAAAAGAAGGAAGAAAAAAATGATTTGAGAAAGGTCAGAATGTATGCGTTTCATTTTGGAGGAAGGATCCCTCCCCCGAAGGAGGGGGAGGGATACCCACGGCTGCCGCCGCCGTCACCTCCTTCTGAAAAAAGTATGGTAAAATTTTCTTCTCTAAGTAATAAATATATCCTAGGATCCATGAAAATCCATTCAATATCTTGTCAGTTACTCTCATCACAATTTTGGTAGAGTAGGTTATCTAATATTTATAAATCGTTATGTGGGGTGATAATAATTTAATTTCACAATCTTGCATCAGAAGTTTGACAAAATAATTTGATAGATTGAAATCCTTATAAACCTTCTAAAATATAAAATACCAAAAAATTAAAAGTAAGTTCACATAATAAAAAAAATTATTCCTCTTTATATCATAATTCTGGTCTTGGTTTTCACATTCGAAACATCTGAATACCATCATTTAATACTCTCTTAAAACATGGTAATATTTGGAATTACTATAAAAACATTTATAAAACATGAATTCATTCTTATTCCAAATATTAATTGATATATTCCTTAAATATATGAAGTTGTGAACATCATCCATAAACTATATTCTCAAAAAATAATTTTTCATTTCTATGGTTATAAATAAAATGTAATCTACTTATTCATATTCAAAATAACAGTATCCAAAAAAAATTATCCTAAAATAATGAAAATATTATGTTTTATCATCCCTTAGTCAAAATATCACCTTGTTATTAAATGCTATTTCAATTTCACCAGAAACAGTAATAATAATCTTATAAATCCTTTTCAAAATTCATAAATTGAAAAGTCTTTATTTATATCACCATTCATATAACATAATCGCGAATACAAATATATATAAACTTCAATTATAAAATTTACTCTTAATCCATAACAAATATACATCAACCCATTTTAGAATATCACTTTCCCTTTAAATTTCATATGTAGTTTCATCATCATCGGAAATATAACAATTTATAATATGACCATGCTGGTTATAATTGGGATCATTCTAATATAGAAAAAATATTTTCATAATGAACATTAATTCAACACTTAAAACGTATGACCTTTGGAGATGTCTTATAGAGGTCAATATTTCGATCCATTTCATTAAATGAACACTTCATTTTTTCATTGTAGTAACATTATTTGTGCTCTTCTTTTCCATAGTCAAAACATATTCTTATTCCTCTAAGACATTAACATCGGTGACAATTTCCAAATCATGAAAAAATGAACTGAATCTTATTTCCTCCATGGTCTCCATTAACCAAAATCTCAATGAACTATTTCCTTATATTACTTGGTGTGTTCAATTATGGGTTAAGGTATACAATGTTGGTAATGTTCTAGTAAAAATGACTAAGAATTACCACAACATCCTTCACTCTAGTGACTTTTCTATTTGACTACTAATGAGAAAATCATCCATAGATTAAATTATTAACCCAAGTCTTTCTAGTTACTCTAGCTGACTAAATCCAAAAAATATGTAGTAAGAAGTATTTAACATATTGAGGAACAACAAAATCATGAAAAATAACGTATGAAACCTTACTTAATCTATGAAACATTAGTTTTTCTTATGTTATTCATATGTGAATTATTTTTAAATCCTTCATGATGGTTTTTGAATAGTCTACAAATTCTTGAATCATATCACACAAGATTTACAATAAGGGTGTGCAACAATGCCCATTGTTGTGTAGTAAGTAATATTGAGTTGGGCTCGATGCATAGTTTTAGAATTATTAAACCTATGTACATCTATTCTAGGTCCAAATATGAATTTTTTTTATATTTTTATTTATTTCTATGAAACCACGTAGTCTATCCTTTTCCATGATTCCAGGAAATTTTCCTATAATTTTTTTATCATTAGACTTATCCTGAGACATTCCCTTCAGTTATCATTATTGTATTATCATCCCAGAATCTAAAAGATAACTAAACATTTTCTCTTATACCAACTGTATAAAGATTTTCATTTTATACATTAACATTACATATATTTTGAAAAATAAATAAAATATTACACAAATAGTCTCCCAAAAACTATATTAGTTTAGTTCCTTTAGAAAAATGGGAATGTAAACACATGTATATGAGTGAGCTAAATTATCTCTCACTATGTTCTCTAACATTATCTCTCTTATTGGAAATTTCATACCTATAATATATCATTATAACCAAGGGAAGAAAACACAAAATGGGTTAGTTTATATTCTCATTAAGGGTAAATAAAGGAGATATCTAGGCATAAACATGAGCATATGTTTATGACAGTGTGATCATGACATTAAAAGATCACACCCTATATATCAAATATCATAATCATAAATCAATGAAAAAATAATTATATTTATAAATATACGTTTCATAAGTAAATAAATAAAAAAATCTATGAAATATTAAAATGTAAATTAGATAAGGAATTGTTGAAATTACATAAGGATATAAAATTATTTCTATAGTTGTCAAGGAATTTATGCTAGGTCTATATTAGTAGTATGGGTTTACTCCCCATACCATTATATATAGTCATAGTTTACTCCCATATCCATATTAGTAATATGATTTCACTCCCATTACCATATTTTTAGTCAAGGTTCACTCCCAATACCATATTATTATATCTCATGAGATATAAAGATTTTATTATTGTATTGAAGAGATATATAGGTCTCTCCCATCTCATAATTAAATCATAAAAACATGTTCGAAAATATCATAATCATTCATATCATAACCCATGTAATTAATGGGTATTATAAATATTTAATTGTATCCTATACTATTGAAAATAAATAGGTTTCCTAATAATTTCATCAAATCATAACCTGGGAAGAGAATCAGTTTTCATAAAATTGTTACCGAAGAATGATAAATGGGTTTCATAAACATATAACACATGAAAGAGAAACTAGTTTCATAAACATCATGCCATAAAAACATGATCTGTTCAGAGAAATAATATGAAGGGAACCTTTCCATTATTTCCCATAAACTCATGAGTAACATCAAATAATGTCATATTATATAGAAATTAATATATAAATAAATTTCAAAATCATTTCTTGAAGAAAATATCATTTATTATTTGAAAAATAGATTTTTTAAATTTAAATTATTTTAAAATACATTCTATTTAAATATGAATTGAAAATATAAACCATTCTATATTTAATTTTGAAAAAAATATTACTTGAAAACATATAAACAATCCTAAAAAAATTTGAAAACCATTTTTCTATAAAACATATAAAAAAATATTTAGTTATTTTAAAAAAAACATTTTTCTTTGAAAACACAACGAATTCCTATAAATAAATATTGAAAATGTTTTAAAAACCGTTTATAGGAAAATAATATAAAAAATCTTTAACTATTATTGAAATTATTTTGAGAACCATTTTCTTGAACATACTTCAAAACATATACTAAAACATTGAAAATTTTGAAAAAACCATTTCATTGAAAATACATTGAAATAATAGAAATAAATCATGCAAATGTTTTAAAACCCATTTCATTAAAAAAATGGAAACTTATAAATTATTATTGAAAATTTTTCAAAAAAAAATACTTTTAAAATAAATTTAAAACCAATAAATAAATCTTGAAAACAATTCAAAACCTTTCATAGAAAAAATGGGTTTCAATGAACAAATATTTGTGAATGATGAGAGTGGTAAAGTAAAACTTTTTAAAATACTTTCTTGATCAACTTATTCAAAAAAAAGTGTAAAAATTGTACCAATACATGTAGATATTATTAATATACATAGGATAATAAGATTCATGAGTTTTCTTGAGTTATGGATCATAATATTCATCAATGGAATCATAATAAAAAATAATCTCGATAACCGATGTGAATGTTTTGAAAAACACGTATCAATTAGTAACATTGAATTATAATACAAATGTAATAATATAAAATTACATGAAGATTAAAATATATTTAATATAGGAATATTCATGATTTAATATTTCAATAGATTTATATATTCATTATAGAAAAATATTTGTGTCTAACATTTCCTGCGTGTTAAAAAAGGTAAATTGAGACAAAATTACTTTAACAATATGTAACATTAGAATTATAATACCCATGAAATAAATATCATAAAATGGATATTTAAATACCCATAAATTTTATTATAATAATAATAAAATACATCTATGGTTATTATACACACCATATGTAAGAAATATGAGGTGAACATTTCATGTATCTCAAAGAAATAAAAATGTGACATGAAATTCTCTTACAATATGTCTTGAATCTCTTCACACTCATACACACCCCAAGTATAATAAATTTAAGTTTATTATATATAAATTATAAAAACATATTCTTATATATAATTACATATATTCTTTCATTATTACTATCTTTTACCATCTTAATAAAAATTCTAAGTTACTGTTTTTCCTCGGGTAATATCCGCTTGGTTTTTCCCATGTATCTTAATTTTTTATATTTTTTGTCCTTATTATTATAAAAAAATATACATATTATAAAATATTTATATTGTCATTATATATGAATTTATAGAAATTTATTAAATATATAAATATAAAAATGGACTACACTGTTCATTATGACAGTAGGTCATTCTTACGCATGAACGATGTTTCTGTTTTTTTCTATAATACTAAAATAAAGAATGTTAATGAAATATATGTATATATAAAATGTATTTATAGTATAATCAATAATTCATATGTATCACATATGTTCACTAAAAAATCATTAGTATATTTCATTAATTTTTTTAACAAATCACATCACATTGAGGGGGCACTAGTCCACACATCCCCAAATGAAGTTATTATATTAAAAAAACGAAAATAATGATGGTAATATTAATATATTAAAAAAATTATTTATAAATACCTGATAAATATTATATTTATCATATATAAATATATGATCCATTTTAATTCCCAACCATGAGAGGTGGTAATAGTAAAATGAAATACATCATTTCATGAGACAGTATTTTACTATACACAAGAACGGTGCATTCGTTACCCATTAAGTTGAATTGTGTGTAAGTGCATGTATAAACCTTATAATAATGACATATATATATATATGTGGGTGTGTGTGTGATAATTGTTTTATATTATGATACTGTAATAATAATAATAATTGGTGTGGTAGTGAAATGTAATAAAAAAAGGAGGTTGAGGGAGGATGTTACCTTTTCTTTGGGTAACTCTATGGTTTTTTCCAAAAGGGGTTCCTAGGATGGATTTATTCACAAAGGGAGGAGTCAAGGAGGAGTTTTGATATTTTGGGAAGTGTATTGGGTATATATTTTCGAAACAAAAATTGTTTTTGAGGTGTGAATATGGGTGAGAGATAGTGGAATTTATAGGCAAGGGAGGGGACACACTTGGCATTTTTTGTAAGCAAGTTTTGTGTTCCCATATTCTTACCGAATAAAATATATAAAAAACCAAAAAGATCAATAATGAAAGATTTATGTTCGATATATAACTAGAAAAGAGATTTTTTAAAAGTTTCTATGTCATTTGGGCCTTTAGGTTAAAGGTTAATTCCATTGTTAGATAAATTTTACCATAATTTCCCTAATTAATCAAAATTATTTTCTATTATAATTTTGGTAAAAATTTAAGTCAATATTAATAGAATATAAAGATCATAATTATTATAATTATGTATTTGAATTTTTAAATTTTCAATTCATATCAGGGGTAAATTTAAGTATAATACTAATCTCACATACGTGTTGAGAAAGATAGTTTTTAAAGTGAGAATTTTGAAAAGTTCATTATGATTTTATTTTAAAATTCAATATAAAATTATTCAAATGTCTTAAATAGGGTTAATAGACATATAATTTATTAATGTTTCATTAAAACCAATTTAAAATATAATTTAACAATAAAAATTAATTAGATGAAAAACAAGTTTTGAATTAAAATTTAGTAATTTTCACTCTTCATATAGAAATTATGTTTCTTAGAAAAATATAAAAATTTAACCCCTAAATAATATTGAAATTATAAAAGAAAAAAGAATAATTTTTTTTCTAAATGTGCCTAAAATGAATTTCATTTTTTTTACAGAATGGAAGGAAATGATGATCATTTGAGAAAATATTATTTTTTAACATTGTAAAGACTTCACCAAAAATTATATTTTTCACAATGTGTTATATTTATATTAAAAAATTGTAGGAAATATTTGAAAAATTGATATTATTATCAATATTACTATATTTAACTAGTAGTGTTTATAACTATTTCTTCTAAGTAATTATAAAAAATAAAATAATGTTTTGTAGAAATTCAATGTTGTGTGTAACGCATGTGAAGTCAATGTTGCACGTATCATAAGCCAGGACTGTGTTGTTTGTAGGTCAAGCCATTTATTTTTTTCATGTATCAATAACATATCATGGGGTCTCATATAAGGATGTCTTAATATGATATAGTATACTAGTCGTAAAAAATATGGTTCTTTTTACAACCCAAGTTGTATTCAGTGTTCGGTTATATGAAAAACACCAAAATAAGATTATATTAATTGAAAAAACAATTTTTTCACAAAATCTATGGGTGTGACACAATAGCCACTAGATTTTAAAATTATTGATATTTCTTCATTTCCTTCATATTTAAATTTTAAATATCATAATATTAGTTTTGAATATTATAAAAAAATTGATCTTCTATACTATTAGATATTAAAAAAATTGATGTATTTGTTCCTATGTGGGATTCTAGATTAAAAGGTAATAAATATTCTTTTGTGATAGTTTCTGATTTAATATCTTTACATTGATACATTTTCGGCCACATTAAATTGAAACTTTATCAACATTTTATTATTTTGTAACTTGGTTCCAAATAAAAATTGGTTTTTATATGTTTCTATTAGAAATCATAATGTTAGTGCAAAAAATAATCTTTAATTTGAAACATTTCGCGATTAAAATTAATATTTTCAAAAAATAAATTCCCTAGAACACCACAAAACAATGGTATTATGGAGAAAAAAAAACCTATTATTGAAATTTCCAAAACTATGATCAATGAATATAATCATCCTAAATAATTTTATTCTCCATCTATTAATACAGTTTTTTAGGTTTTAAATATATTTTTAATTAGACATATTTTAAATAAACACCTTTATAAATTGTTTGAATGAAAAAAATGATGTTTTTTATTTTTATGTTTTTAGGTATAATGATTTTATTTAAAATACTAAATAAAATTTGATAAATTTTATTAAAAAGCTGATAAAGGTATTTTATTTAAAATTTTAATAAATTTAAATGTTAATGGGTTTATAAAAATGATCTATGGTGGTAAATAATCTATTCAAGTTATCTTCATTGAAGATGTTTTGAAAAAAGTTCTATTTTGGAATATTTTCTAGACGATTCTAATTATTTTAATTTGGGTGTATATGAATCTAATGATTATGTGAAAATTAATGGGTTTCTTACACATTTTTATTTTGTTCCAAAATATTTTATGTTTAATAATTCCACCATGTTGAAAATGAGATTTCTAATGTAGATTTGGCTATAAAAACTAGATTTTTATCTTTAATGAAAATTCTTATATTGATTTCTATTTCTTTTATAGTCTTGTTTTCGATTCTCAGAATGATAATAATTAGATTATTCATATATAATATTTAACTATTTAATTTGGTATAAATAAATTTGTTAATTTAGTTGAACACATAAATATAATCATTTTCTTATAACTAAATGTTTATTATATTAAAATGTATGAATCTAGTCCAATTATTAATAATTTAACTATCCTTGTTTCATAGTTCTTATTAATAAAACAATAAATAATTTGGTGTATCATTTTTTCTATTTCTATAATTTAATATATTATAATTTTATTAGAGTTTTCATATTTTTATGTTTTCAAATTCTTCCAATTAGATCTTAAAGTGTATTTATAAATGATTTTATTTTTAAATAAGATGATGTTCCTCAGAAAAATGGTTTTCAAAATGAAAAACTTCCTAATAATGTTTAAGAAATTTTAATTTAACTATATATTATTATAAAACCACAACATTGTTGGAATGATAAAATTACATTGTTTCTATTGAAAAAATATTTTTCGATACGTAATATAGATCATAATATTTTTATAAGATGAATTTCAAATAATAACTTAATTTTTAAAATATTTTTAGAAGATATATTATTTGGATATTCGATGTATTTGTTTTTGAAATTAATTTTGAATTTTGAGGAAGGATAATTTGATATGAGTTTTATTGTTGAACTTAAAATTTTTATTCCATCAAATAAATCAAATAAAAGGTGGTATATTTCAGAATAAATTAAAATATTTTAAATATTTTGTAAAATTATTTGGTTTAGATACTTATGAAACATTTAAATTAATTATGAGTATTTTTTTAAATTACATTTAAATAAATATAATAAATCTTCATATTTTAAAATGTGTTGATGCATGATTGCATGTTTTTTATGTTTTTATTCTTCTAGATTTAATATTATGTTTATTATTTGTTCATGTGATAGATTTAAATCTAATCCTATAGAATCTCACATAATATTTGATTGGTAAATTATCAGATATTTTAAAGAATTGTTAATTGTGGATTATATTATTCTAGACATTATTTTTTGATTTAATTAGTTTTTATAATTCATATTTTTGGAGGATTTAGAATTTCAAGGAAAAATCCCTTTTTATGTGTTATTTTCTTCGTAAAATAATAGCTCTTTGTGTTTTATGAACAAAAAATATAGATTGAATTACTACTGATGAAAGTTTATATATATTGTTTTCTTAAAGATTTTTTTCACTCCTTATATATTAAATATTCTTTATCTAAATATGTTTTTGGTATTTAAAAGTAATCTATTTATTATAATCATTCTTATAAATTTTTAATTAAAAAAACTAGACAAAATTCTAGAAAGAAGAATATTTTCATGAGAATTAAAATTCCTAGATACTATGTTATTAAAGGTCATATTATTATTATATATGATTCAACAAAAATATAATTATAAAATATTTTTTCCAAACCAATTGATTATTCAATGTTTGAGAAATTATTGTTTTACCATAAAATGTTTGAAATTTTGTTCAAAATTATTTTTAAATTTTCTTTGGACTTTGAATAATATAGTTTTATTTAAGAGAAATTTATCCTGTTGTTTAAATTATTATTTTTTAAAATTGTTCTTAGTCATCTTGTAGTTATATTTATTAATTCTATAAATTTAAAAATATTTAAAATGGGAGAGAGTTTCATGAAATATTTTTACAGTTTATTTATTTTCAAATGTATAGAGTTTTTAGGGATTTTGGTTGGTTATTGTTGTTTGTGTATATTTTGGATATTAAAATACCTCAGAATATTGATTTTTGTGCCCCTAAAATGATCATTATAAAATTAAAATATGTGTTTAATTATATTCTTTCCATGAAATTCATATTTTAATAGATAATTAAGTATTACAACTATTATTATTATACTTATTCGAAATAAAAATTCTTTAAATACTGAATGTATATCTTATGTTTCCATTTTTTGTTATTCATGATTTTATTGAAGTGGTTGCTTGATCCACTTTGTTTATATATATTTTGATCATAATAATATTTATAATTAATTGAGTATAATTACTAACATGTTGTATCTCAATCAATTGATCCCACTAAAATGAGTTAGAATAAGATTGTTATTTTATGTTTGTATATTCCTACTAATTTGGTGAATTATAAAACTTAACATTAGTGGATATTTAGAAAAGGCTTAAATTGAACATGAGTGAACTTTTTCCAATGTTTAGAACCAAATGTATAGTGATTTTTCATCAATACACATGATTATTTTGGAACCCTTCATAATGTGCTTTTTGAACCGACCACATGATGATTTTCAAACCTATCGTATGATTATTTTTTATCATTTCGCTAGATATTGTGAATCTAAAACATTAGTAATTCATCTAACCACATAAAAACTCAAGAAACCATAAGATAAAGAGTTTTAATTATCCTAAATATTTTATATAAGAAACCAGATAAACAAGTGACTACACCTTATACCCATGTGACCACACCATATAATCAAGTGGACATACCTTACACTCAAGTTAATACACCTTATTCTAAATCGAATCCACCTTAAACCAATTGAATTCATCTTTTAATTGCAAGGTAGAACAACTAAAAAAATTATATATTCCTCAGAGTAAATTTAACACTTTAGTTATTTTTTAATGTTCTATGATTTTATAACAACCCCTATTTTTTATTTATTTGGATAATTTAATATACATTAAATTCCTAGTAATTATTTTTACTGATTTTTCAATATTATAAATTTATATAATTATTATAGAAGTAATGAAATGTTTTTTAGAATTATTTAATTTGTTTTGAATGAGAATAAATATTTCCATTATTTTAGTCATATGCATACATTATATATATTTAATTTTTTTATAAATTAATGATGGGAGATAGAAATAATATTAGAAAATATTTTTATTGTATTTAATTTGGTATTAATAAAATTTGAATTTTTAATGAAACAAACTACATCATATTTCTAGGATTTTGTTTGACATACTCTTATATATATTATTAGATTACATAAAAATAAATAAAACATTTTTTAAATTTTTATTTATCTATTTGAATTCGAATTATTTTTGTTAATATAATTATTGAATGGTAATTTTCTCTCTCTTAGATAATTATTTAGTTTGAATTAGAATTATTTTTCCCAAACGGGGATTTGATTTTAGTATTTTTTTAGTTATATTAAAAAGTCATTAATACTCATTTGACTACATAATGATGAATTTCCATGAATAATTCATTTTTATGTGAATTTTAAACATTCATATTTTTAATGTGTTTTTTAAATCTCTGAAATCCAATGTGACCATTGTTTCATATAGTAGATGATGCCTCATGGAAAACATTTCTATAAGTACTACCACTAATATTATGATACATGGTGACCCACCACTTAAAGACTAGTTTATGTAATTTAGCAAGAATATTCCATTTTATCTTTATGGGTTTTTAGTCTACTATAGTTTTTTATCAATCTATGTTACACTATATTCTTCATTTTCTCTTTTACCATCAAAATCACTCTTTAAATTCAGATTATAACTCTTGGATTATAAATTGTAGATAGTTTTGGTTTTGAATAAAATATTCAAAATCTATGTGCATTCAATATATGGATCATGCTGATTAAATTTAGGTTATAATTTTTTAAATAACATTAAAAATTATAGTTCTTTTGGTTATACTTTCTCATGAAAAATATATTTTTTAATTTGGTTATGTTCAACAAATAAAAATAAGGTTTTTTATTTTTCATATCACAAAGGGTAAGTATATTCAAGAGTACAGTAGACCCATTTTATACCAAACTACATTAAATATATCTTTTGTTCATTATTTATTATTAACTTCATTATAATCGATCTTGAATGATAATTAACTTTAATAATTAACTTTAATAATTATATTAGATAATTTAATTACTCCCATTAATATTTTAATCTAGTTTTATTGTTCCCCAACATCTTTACCATATATCATCACCATATCTTCCCTAACAATGTAGTAATAGAGTAGGTCAAGACTTTCCTCGGGGTGGTGAATCCTAAAAGTCTCTCATTTTCATGCTACATGTAATTTAAAAGCTTAATGGTAATTTTATTCATCAACATTTAGATTAACTAGTTATGTAACTACCATTGATGATTGTTTTGTTGGTTAAACACCAAGATGATATGTCTCTCTACCATATTAATATTGTTCCTTCCATATATTACACAAAGCACAGATTCAACTCTACCAGTATTTTCTCCAATGTACCCATCATGGGGTTCTATCAAAACATAAAGTGTATGATATAATATCTTAGGTCACTCCTAACATTGAGTAGTTAGAATATGGGATTATGAAATTTGGTTAGAGGAGGATGAAAATCCTACAAATTTTGATTTGGTTTCCTCATTATATATACCGGTTCACATCACCCATTCATGGACTCTATTAAAGTCGTAAGGGACTCAAGGTAGTTATAGAATTCCCAGGAAACTATAATCTATGTGAATGGTAAAGTGGAGGTAGTTGATGAAACCACATATGGTCATATTTTTTATTAATACTATTGATATATTGCTTTAATTTCTATGTGGTAGCATATTTGAAATTGTTGTGATTCCAGCCATAGGGAATAGATTTTATATATTAATTAGTTGTTGGTGTTAGATGAACTAGTTTTCAGGGACTTGAGTTTTCCTGATGAGTGCACATTACTTTCACTGATTGAGTGGTTCCATCTTGATGAGGGGGTTCCCTGGAGAAGCTACTTTGTCCTAATTATCTAATTCACTCTATGATTGATTATTTCTGCTTGGAAATTCAGTATCAAGCCTCCTAAATATATCTAATTTAATTTTATATTGATAAATATGCTCCTCAGTGGGATTGGGATCTACTTTATATATTCAAGATTAATATTTTGATTTAGTTTAACACTATAATATTTAATGTAATATTGAACTAAATTTAATTTCATTGATATCTTGTGTTACATGAAACACCAAGCTTAAATGTACCATGATATACATCTCAAATATTATATGGCTATTATAACATAGAAATTTGAATAATTTGGTATGAATATTAATAGATAAATTATAATAAGTTTTTTTCTTATAATAAAAAATTATATTCCAATAAATTATAAAGGTAATTAATATTCCATTGAAGTTAAAAGTAATTTTTTTAAAAAAATTATTTTATGTACATGATTTCTTTCTAATTAAATTAATCATTATTGATGAAATATATTATAGTGAATTATATACATTCAATAAAAAAAATTAACTTTAATTTAATATTTTTTTTCAAATCATAGGACTAGAATATATCATGTTCTATGCTTACAGATTGTATTTCTCTGAAATTTGTTTTCATCACATTTTTTGTAATTATTTTAATTTTTGGTTGCACTAATTATAGATATTTACTATTGAAAAATTGATATAATATTTTAAATTAGGAGGATCAAATTTGATAAATTGATGCTTTTTAGATTTTCCCATTATAAATAGTAACCATGTTATAAATCAGCACCTCAAAAAAGGTTTAATTTGGTTAAACTAGGATTAAAATAAGAGTTATGATCAATATTTTTTATATTAATTCTTATTAGATGATGTTAAATAGATATTTAAAATCTAAGCCACAAAAGTTAATTCATTAAGGGTAATTTTTTCAAGAAAATGAACTATATAATATTTGATGAAAATAAAATACAAAATTTCACTATCTTACATTTAAATATGTATTATGTGTTCAAATTGTGAAAAAATATTATGTGAATGTATATAAATAGTTTTTTCAGGGATAATCTACTATATCTACTAATCCTGGGTGTCTCCTTGCTTATGTGTCACCTCCACAAAAAACCATGTCACCGCTTACTACATATCCAATTACCATTTACCCCTCAAATTTCCACTCACACCCCCGCATTACCCTTGGATTTCATCTCCAACCTCCACATTAACCTATACCCAATTGCGATTATCCTCCGTTCATATTAGGGTTGATGCTAAACATCCTCATCTCCCTCCCTCCTTGACTCCCCTCTCCCACCAATCCTCTGCCTTTATTTTCTTCTCCCTCCATGATTTTGTCCATCACTGCCCCACTCTTGACTTCACCTCCCTCCACAAATCCCCTGTCCAGTCACATCTACATCTACACCTCGCATCCACCTCTTTTCTTCTCCCTGAATACCTACTCTACCTCTAGATCACTCCCATCTAGCTGCTCCCCATCTGACTCCTACACAATGAGATGCTCTTTCTCAGGATCATCCACCTCCGATAGCTCCGGCTCTGCCTGGTCAGCCTCTGGATCCTCAACCTCTGCCTCCTATGGTTACCGATAATATTCCTCTTCTATGAGATCTACCACCCACAACATATCTTATTATTTCATAAACTATCATCCTATATTTTTATGTAGATCTCGCCAGCGAGTTGGTATTTTATCATTTGTACCCTATATATATCATAATTATCCCCTTTTAGGTTTAAAATTTCACTCACTTCATAATAAATTTGTAGGATTTAATGTAATTCATTGAATCTCAACATGTGTTTTATCATAAAAATTTGGAATTATTTTTAGTTCTCTCCAATAATTAGTACTTCCAGTTTCATATGAATTTTTTTTAATTATCCCCTTTTCTGATTCACCAATAAATGACTATACTTCTATTGTGCTACTAATATTTCTCGATTAATTAATTTAAACTAAAATTAAAATCCTTTTTTATTACCAAATTATTTTTCACATTTTTTCCTCAATTTAGTGTATTTAGAATACTAATTTCTAGTAGTTAGTATTTTGAACATAAAAAAGAATAAACAAATCATTTTGATATAGGATTTTGTTCCATTATAACTGTTCAATGCCTTTGGCTTTGAATCCTTATAATTTTTTTAATTAAAGATGGCTCTCCATTACATATTTACAGGAGTATGTAAACATGGAGGGTCTCAATTTTTTCAAGGAACCCTAGTTGAGAAGATTTGTATAAATCTGGTTTTTAATTTTACCAAACACAGATATCGTTCAACCTATTATTATTTTGTTTTTTTATCGTTTTCTTATTTAAACTTTGGTTTAATAAACATATAAAATGGATCATAACACCAATCCTTCTTTCATAGTTGCAAAATATGGAATTATACATTGTTGATTTTGTTTTCTTTTGGTGTATTACCTAGCTATATAACTCCATGTTCATGGAAATGTTTTTAGCTCTTGTATTAATGGAGACTTGAATGTGTTTGGTGTCATGACTTAATGTTGTTATTTTCAGTTGGGGTATAGGTATGGGCTTCAGGGGATCTTTTCTTCCCTAAAGGTATGTTTTTCTAACTTTGTAGTTATTTCCCATATTCCAATACATTTTCTTATTGGTTGTTTGGGTGTTCCTTATAATTTTTTAAAATGTATATGGATCTTCTTTACAAATATGCAGAAGTGGATGTAAACTTGGAGGGTCTCAATGTGTTTAGGGTACCATGGTTAAGCAGATTTATACAAATCAGGTTTATAATATTACCAAATTCAAATATTGTTCTCTCTATTATCAATTTGTGTTTTTTTTCATTTTTTGATTTTAACTTTGGTTTAATAAATATATGAAATGAATCATAACACCAATCCTACCTTTCATAGAAGGCGAATATGAAATTATACTTCAATGATTTCATTTTCCTTTTGGTGTTTTTCTTACATATATAACTCTCTGTTCATGGAAGTGTCGTGAGATCATGTATGAATGGAGATTTTAATGTTTTTGGTGTCATGAATTAATGGTTTTATTTGCAGTTGGGTTGTAGGTATGGGTTTCTGGGGATCTATTCATCTATAAAGGTATGTTTTTCTAACTCTGTAGTTATTTCCTTACTTTCACATACATGTTCTATATGGTGTTTTGGGTTTTTCTTAGGTAGATATAGCCTTCATATTATTTTAAAGATTATGTTCAACGTTGAAATAAATTTCTCTTTTTTTAACCGATTTCCATTGTACATGGTTCATTCTCTCACGTACCAATTACTGCCTATATTTCTATTGTGAAACCAATATTTATCGATTATTTTTTAAAAAATCACTTACAAAACATATTTTCACCAATTTATTTTTTATGTTTTATCTTCAATTAATTTTATTTAGAAAATTTTATTTCTATTAGTTATCATTTTCAGTATATAATAGCATAAAAAGTCCTTTTACTGGAAGATTTTTTGCACTAACAATTCAATTCCTTTATTTTTTAAACCTTATAATTTTGTTAAATGAATATGGATCACCCAAAAAAATTTGAAGGAGTATATTTAAACATGTATGGTATAAATGTGTTCAAGCTACCCTAGTTAAGAAGATTTGTATTAATCTAGTTTTTAATTTTACCAAATCCAAATATCATTCAACCCATTATCAATATGTGTTTTTTCTTATCGACTGATGGGAACATTCAACATTTGTTGAATCAATATATGAAATGGATATTAATACCCATATTACCTTTCCTAGGTGTTAAATATTGAATTATACCTCATTGATTTCGTTTTCCTTTAGGCGTTTTTTTGGATATGTGTCTTTGTGTTCGTGGAAATGTTTTAAGCTCATGTATAAATGGATCTTTGAATGTGTTTGGTGTCATGAATGAATGAAGTTAGTTATAGTTGGGTTTCAAGTAACATATGAAATGGATCTTTATACCCATCATTCCATTCACAGAGGATGAATATGGAATTACATAGAAATGATTTCATTTTCCATTTGGTGTTTTTTGGCCGTGGAGGTTTGTGTTCATTGAAATATTTCAAGATCATGTTTTAATGGAGGTTTTAATGTTTTTTTGTCATAACTAAATGACGTTATTTGTTGATGGGTTGTAGGTATGGGCTTCCAAATATATTTGATTTCCAGAAGGTATGTTTCACTAAATTGGTCGTTGTTTTCCCACATTCAAATACATTTTTTGTAGGGAGTTTTGGGTATTTCTTAGGTATTCATTAGGTCGATGTAGACTACATATTATTTTCAAGATCATGTTTGAACATGAAATATTCAAATAATTTTTTATCTTTCATAGATGTTACTTATCATAAGTGGTAAGTTATATAAGTGATTTTAAACAAGTGTTGTTAAATAGTATATAAATAAAATTGAAACAACATGACAAATACAAGCATCCACAATTACCATAATTTTTATATTTAGTAGTGTGATTAAGAACCTATGTATCACTGGAATGCTCTAAAAAGTGAACAAAACCATATCAGTTCTCTTTTATTCTGGACATTTTCAGAGGCAAAACCACCTTAGTGATCTTTATATGATGTTCAAATAATTTTTCTAACTGATCTTTGGTAATGATTCTGGGTATGTTTTAAATATAAACAGTGTTAACCTGAGAAGCAGCATAAAAAATGAATTTCTAGGATTAGCCCATCTCACAATATTAGAATAATTTCCTAGATTTAATAGTGGATTTGAGTGTTTTTCCTTGAATATTCAGATCATTTATGGTTGTAGTACTAAATAAAAGCAAAACCATGACTACGACAGGATATCATCAAATTCGTCAACACATGAACATCACCACTCTTGTGCCAACCAATTAAATACTTCCTCACATCTACAATAGTCCTATTTCTGGGAGCATTACCAAAGAATAATTGATACTTTGAATGAGATGTTGAAAATTTAATCGTTTTACCCTTAAATTGAGTGTCGTTCAACTATTTTTTTGCCATAAAAGCTAACTTGTTGGTTCTGAACATTACAAAAGAAAAACCCTTTATCTTTCTTGAATTTGGTCCATCTATTTTTTTAACTCTAGTTATTTGTCCTAGAGTTCCAAAAAAATCCCCATAAATCCTTCTTAGTTGTATCAGGATAATAACAACCAATATGTACCACTGATCTGTGAGGAGTGAGTGTTAGACATTCTGCATGATCCATGATCACCTCAAGGAGATTATTTCTCTTTTTATGATATGAAAATCCTCCTAATGAAATAATGGAACTGGGCACTTTTTGGAGCAATGCACCCATATAAGATTTTAAAAAACATAAAATATCCTAGATATTTTGTTTTTCACTTGGTATTTATTATAATTCTTACTCATTATTTTTATAATTTTTCATTTTTTATGAACAAATATTGTTGAATGAGTCACAATATCTTTATGTTGAATATTCAGTGAAATGGTACAATGTGATTATACTTTATTTTTCTATTATTTTATCTCTCTGTATATTTAACCCATTTCTATAACAAAATTCTATACCACTAATTAATGATTTCAATATATTAAATATAAACAATATTAATGTAAGGTAAAGATCATTCATGCAGGGGGACAGGCTAGAGTAATACTAGATTTTGATAAAATACACCATCATGGAAGACTAAAGCAAGGGAATATTTTCAAGCAGCAGGTTATTTTTTCAGTTAATAGTATCTTTTGTTTATACGAAGTATGACTTATGATTGAATTTTTAGAGCACTGGGTCATGTACTCTGTTAGAGAAAATGAATATTTTATATTATTTAGTTTGGTATTGGATATGATTTATATACATATTTCATTGTATACACCATGTTCCCAATTATATCTACGATCCTCTGTCTTTTTTTCTTAATATCATTTTTTTTAAATTACATTATTTAGTTGTTGTATATACATATATAGAACATGCATATTTTTTTTTTTCAAATAACTGTTAATATTACATATCCTGTTCTCTATCTATTATTTTTATGTTTCTTGTTTTTAAATACTGTATAATCTCATAGTAGTCCATTTTATTGCAACACCATGTTTGAATAGAAACAACATGTATGAATGGTTACTGTTTATTATACAATTAAATGATGAAATAGGTCACAATTTATTTCAATTCTATGTTCGGTATAATAGACAGTATCAAAAATAGACAATTTTATTGGGACACTATGTCTAAATGGTAATAGACAGTTATATTTTTCATTGGTGAAATTTCACAAGTTATTGCAATGTTATGTTTTGTATAATGTGCAATTCTAGAATAATAAATTTAATGTTTACTACATTTTTCTGTTTCATTGGTCCATTGAATTTTCATATTTAAAAATTCATTACTATTTATTAATCTCCATAATTTTTATTGAACCTACACATTGGATTTGAAGGACAACTCTGAAGTGGAAGACTTATTGAAAAAACACTTTGTTCATAGTAGATAGTACAACTTCATTTAGCTAAAAAACATCTACAAACATAAACATCATAAATATTGTTGCAATTAAAGACTGGGTTTTGACATTATGTATTAAAATTATTCATTTTCCTATATCACATTTTTTATTGGAACAAACACTTCTATATTTTATTTCTCTTTCACCTCAGATTACACTACATGAATTTCTTTTTCTATGGATTATGTTATCATTTTCGGAAACTTTTTCTATGGACTGTGTTATAATTTTTGGTAAGGCTAATGCATGTGATTGAGTGTAGTGAAGTGAAGCACAGGTGATGATCCATTATGGCCAACACGCATTACTTGAATGTAGTTGAATTTGATTCGCAATATTCCTCCAAAATTAGAAATATCTTTTTATGCGTGATTTCTTTTTTCAATTATTTTAATGGTGTGTGCATATTTTATCCACTTCTATCCCATTATTATAAACCAATACTTTGTCATTACAAAATATTAAACATTACTATTTTAAATTACTTTTAAAAATATAATTATCTTATTAAATAAAAAAAACTGATCCAATATGTCGTGCGTACACAGGGGTGAGTACTAGTGAAATTATATTCATGATGGTTAAATATTTATTATTTTTTAGTGATTATATAATTACATTAATTTTTTATGAAATTTTGACACCATATTAAATCAACCAATAAGAAAATAAAATAAATGATATTTAAATATTAAAACAAATATAATTTTAGTTATATAAAGTGTTACAAGAATTTTATAGGTGAACATTACCTATTTGTGATGTGTTGAAATATTATATTAAAGTTAAATAATTTTCTTCATTTATTTAATTTTAAATTTAATGAATGGTGTCAAAAATGACATTAATGATATTTCATGAAAATAATGTCATTTTAAATCATTTAAACAATATAAACATATTCAATATGGAAAATGGGGAAAATATATGGTCTAAAATGTCATCACTTGTAAATTTATGAGACAACTTTTACAACATATGTTAAATTAAAACCCTTTAATATAAAAAACATTTACTATAGTTTGGATTAAAATTAGTTAACCAAGGGGTTAAACTAAAAGAAATGGTTTTAAATAAAACTAAATACTTTATCAATTTCTTTTGATGATGATATTTTGACCTTATAATATATATTTGTGAATATTTTAAATTATTTAATAATTTTTTTATAATTTCATAGTTATATTTTAATATTTTTAAAATTTTCCAACATGTCATTTCCCGCCCATATAAAAGGAAACACATTTATCTCAATTACTAACACAAAATTATTCCATATATATTGTCCAAACTCTAAAAATTTATATCATAACTATGACTACAAAATTGTTAACTGTTTTTTCTTTTGAAAACACCTACCCAATCGTTCAAAAGTGGATATCCAAAGAAAATTAATTCAATGAACATAAAATCGCCATCAGTGATCACTTTCATTTTAATTATTCATTTACCTCAAATAAAAATATAGTATTTATCAAAATAATGATAAATTAATTATGAATAATATACTAAAATTTTATCATGATTTTTGAATTAGTGTAATTCAACCACTAATCCATTAAATGGAAAGTGAATGTAATGCTCATGTGTACATATGTAAAACCATATCCAAATAGAAATGTGATTAATTTTTCCTCAAGATATTTTATTGATTGGGATTTTGATGTTTTTAATATTTATATATGATATTTACTTAATTATTATTCTTATATAGTTATAATATCTTTTCATACTTTTATCCTTCTAATCAGTTGAGTATGATTATGTCACTGATGCGTACGTGTGGACTACCACCTCAACGAAGCGGTGTGATTAATTTTTCATTTTATATTTACATGGATGGTAATAGTGATGGAATTAATAAATTTTGATGATATATATGATATTAAAATAATTCTATAATTATCAATTATTATATACCATTATTTCTGTCATTTCATAGAAAAGTGAAATCATTATTCATCCATTAGTATGGTTTACCATCTCCATGAATAGTGTAATACTTTTTTGTCACAATATTTTAGGGAAAAATATAAATAAATATTTAATGAATATATATTATATTTATTTTCTAATGAAAATTCTATATATTATGGATCCATGAGAAATTTACAAGGACTGAAATGATGAAAAGAAAACATACATTAAATATTAAATTAGATTTCACCCAAAACAATGATTTTAAAAATGAATTATTTAAAATAGGTAAAAGAATGCTATAAAAATAATATATTGTATTATATATATACTTTTTGTTTTTTAATCGATTTATAATATTTATATTTCTATTATATTTTAGTTTCAAACACATAAAAAGGAATTCGGACCTCTGGAACGGGTTTTTTTACATTCTCATCATTATTTTAGTTATTTTATGTTTACATCTCCATTTGGAGAAATTTTTTATAATTATATCATTAAATAAATATATTTTATTCCCCAATGGTTATTTTTATAAATTATATTTTTTCATTTCACCATTCTCTCTTTAAGTACACAACATATCATAATAATGACTTTAAGTAAAAGTAACTTTGTTTTTCTACTCGCTCGATAATATTTATCATCAATTTCCATATTATGCTTAAAATGTATAAAATAATGTATTTGATATTTTAAAATTAATTATTAATGAATTTTTTTACCATGATTGTTTTTTTTAAAAAATTAAGGGAAATATTATTTATATTTTCCGAATGATTTACTTTTTATCCTTTTATAAAAATTGTGAAAGGAATGTTCTCATAACATGTAAAACATGAATTAAATTTTTAATCATAATTAATGCTCTATTTTTTGAAAATTAATTTAATCTTTTAAAAATATTTTCCTCAATATTTTGGATATTTTTATATTTTAAATTACTAATTTCTATGTGAAAAAATATATTATTTTCAGATTTTTTATCGGGATATTTTGATTATTTTTTAATGAATATTGATTATGTTTAATGTTATAATTTACTCAGTAAATACTCCTAAGATGCCATCCAACATATTTATTGGTTAGTTTTATGATCGATCTGACATTGTAATGTATTGATATTTCATATAATACATTTTCCAAAAAGGAAAGTTGTTGATTTTTTAAGTCATATTGACTAAGTTGTGTTGTTTATTCACATGATGGATGAATTATTCTCATAATTGATAGGTGGGTACTATAATTAAAAATCCCCTCAATTTATTAGTATGATTAATTAAAAAATCTATACTCACTATTTTTCAAGTTTCATTGAAATTTATATGATATGTTTTTTCAGAAGGTATTGATAGAATGTTTGAGATGTCCTGGCATGAGGCCTCGATGGTAAGTTTTAAATATTAGAGACTATGAAATATATCTCCATGAGATCACTTTTTATAACCATTTGATGATGTGAATAGTTATGATATCCATGGATAAGATTATTCTTCATGTGATTATTTATATATCATTATTTGATCATCATTTACTCATGTAATTTTATCAATGAATTATTTTGTTTCACCATTTTAATCTTGAACAAGATGGTGCATGGTCCTGGGAGCTTAACTAGTGGATATGGCATCTAGGTGTTTTATGCATCATGTTGGTGATGAACATAATTTTATTTAAACTAATTTCCAATTGATGTCCTCCATCTACATCAAGAAGAAATAATTCTCTATGTGAAGGGTTTGTAAATATTGAAAATTCATGATTGGACAATGTAGGTATCAGTGGGAATCAATTGTTTGGATCAACTATGTATTAGATATCAATTTATCTCTCAGTAGTGGTTGTTGATGGTTATTTTAGATCTAAAATGGTGGATATAGGATCTATAGTTGTGAGCGAGAATGGAGCTTCTCACAGTACGGTTGGAATGGGTGATGTGGATGGAGCTCAATGTTTCGGGATATGGTTGGAGAAGGGCATTGAATATCAAAAATCCTCACTAGTGAGGTTTGGTATGATAAAACATGGATCCTGTTGCGGTGATGATGTGGAGGATTTTTTACCTAATGACCTCCATGAGACTCATTCTATTTTAAAAGTGGTGGGGTGGGTTATGTTAATCTGGTTACTAATGTGTGTAACTGTAGTTTACAATAAGTTGAAGGGGAACCCTATATAAGAAATTTTACGTGTTCAAAAGATGTTATTCAATATCATAATGTGAATAATAGTGACACTACACATTTGATTTCTAAAAAAGAGGAAATATTTGATACATTTATGATCAGAAATTTATCTATTATTTCCAGGATTAAACTTCTCACTAGTGATGAAATCTAGGAAGTAGATTATTTAGTTCAAAAATTACCCTTTGTATGTAATTATTTGTATTAGATATGTACACTAATGGGTATGGGGTTTTCTTATTATTTTTCCATCGGAATAAATGAATCACAGGTCATGGGGAATCAGATCAATTGTTTTAAATCCAACTATGGTCTACATTTTTGAAATAGATTTTTGTTTTAAACCATTTACATTAAAAATTAATAGGGTCCATGTTTGTATTAAAATTATTGGTCTTAATAAAATTCTATGTCATTCCATGATTTTATTTATATTTCATCTTCTATTGGAACTCTAATTTAAATGAATATAGCTACTAAGGAAACTAATATTGGGAACATTACTAGGGTCCTAGTTTTGGGTGGCATAATTATTTACTTAATTAATAATATGGTGTTGTCAGCTTTGGATAATGAAATTTACCTCAGTGTGGAATACAGAAGAGTTATTAATTTTTGTACAGAATGTCAAATAATTGGTCATGTAAAAGACACATGCCATAAAAATTTGGGTCTATCTTTTTAAAATATAAATGGGTAACATGAGACATCTTATAGGAATAAAATGAATGATTAGTATAATGTGACTCATGTTGATGGAAAACATGCTTTATAGAATAAACATGTATATAACATTATTAATAATTCTTTGATGGGAAAGACCCCTCCCTTGGTGACGAAGCATGGTCTTGGGTTTTCTATTGGCACATAAATTAAAAAAAAATCTTTAATTCTAGTCCTGTGGGAATCTGGAATACTTGTAGTTTTTTTTGGTAGATAGGTGAAAGTCTTGTCTTGGATGAGAATATGCAAGTGTATGCATATTTCTCTAAACAGCGTGATGATGGAGTGCAATAGAAAATAATTGATTTTGTTAATTTTTTGATCTCTTTGGATATTTTGGAAGACATCCCTTCACAATCTTTATTGGGTCAAGGATGTGTGGAGATGGTGGTTTTTAATTCCAGTGATGAATCCGTGAATTAATGTACCCTAATGAGGGTAGCAGGTAGCAGTAGTCATGTTTCTTTTATGGATGCTATTTTATTTTTCAAGGAAATGGTAGTTAACATTGTGGGTATTACCCCTTATCCTTTTAATATAAAGTCATGTAGAAACTATTATACCCTACCACGACCTATTTCCATTGGATCCTCCTCAAAGTGATCTAATGCAGATATCCTTAATATCATAGAGAATGTTAAATCTCAATCCAAGTTGGAAACTACTAATGATTCTAAATATGGAGATGAAATGTATTATTATGATCTTTAAACTAATTTACTTACTTATGAGGGAATGTTCTTTTGTTTAACCACTCTATTCTCTTTCTTGTACATTACCTTTATTTTAATTAATTCTTATAATGTTTTCATATTGCTAGACTTGTCTTGTATTAGCTTCTATGAAATTCAAATCCTTATTGAGAATCTTATATCAGTCCGTTATTATGTTTCCTTACCCCATGGTTCTAGAAACAATATTATGATTGATATACAAGGATATGGTAAATGAAATAATAGCATTATTAGATGAAATTATATGTTGTTTTTTTGTATAAAAAGTTAATGTGATATTCATGTATTTATCTTGTTTTCCAATAATAATAAACTCTTTTTACTTTGGTTTGAGATCTCTTGTATCTTGTACCAATGAAAAAAAGAGTCCATTGAATTAGGTATACTAGGATTGGGGTCATTACAATTGGTATCAAATAATGTTTAGTAGAAATATTGGAAACTATGTGAAATAAAACATAAATTAGCGAACAAGTCCCAATGCATGATTTTGAGGATAAATCCATGTATAATACGATATCCTAATGTTTTTTAGATAGATATTATGTGATTTTACATGAAATAAATCTATTACTAGACACTATAGGTGAAAGTTATTTTGAAAAAAAAAATTAGAGGTGTTAACCCTAAAAATAGTTGGTCATATATATCATGGTTGTTATTCGAGTACACGGTGAGTCTGCCATTGTTGCATACCTTTTTTGAAACTCTCAGGGGAAATCATTGGGTTAATTAACGTTTTTATTACAAACCATTATGAAATATTTTATATTATTTTTATGATTTCATATTATTCCCAAAGAAACTGTGTTTTTGATTTTGAGTTTAGTTATGCATAAATTTTCAATTTATTTTATGTTTTTCTACAGTTTAGAAATTATTGATTATATTTCATAATGTTCTGATATAAACTAGTATAATTAAATTTTTATAAATGGAATATAATCAAATGAATGAGAACTATATCAATGAAAAAAATACATTTATGGATTTCTTGTATCGATAGGATAATTAAACAAGATCAAGAGCTATAGTTGGATATGAGAAAAGTATAACTATATTAGAGTAACTAATCCAGGTTATGACTAATAATCATGCCTATATGGAGAAACCTACTGACCCAAAAAGTAGTGTAATAATGTTATAAAAATTCTTGTGTTATAATCATCTATCATTCAATGGGACTCAAAATCCAAATGTAGTTGATCAATGGATACGTTCCTTAAAGAATATATTTTCCACATTAGGATGTAAGGAAAGGGATATTATTTCCATAGTATTTTATCATATCTTATGGTATGTGGATCAATGGTGGTCAATGATTGGGAATACTAAGAATGAGGTGAAAAAAATATCATGGAATATATGGTTTTTTTGTACCTTTTATGGAAAAATATTTTCCTCACGAATGACGAGAGCATAAGAGGAGACAATTCATGAGACCAAGGAAAAAAGAAAGAGGAAATTCTATTAAGTATAAAGCTACCATTACAAGGTTATAAAAACCTTTTTCGGACTAAGTACATAATATAAAGATTAATATTTTTCATTTCTGTGATATTATTAAACAATTCCTTTGAATGTATACTATATCCCAATCATTTTAATCATATTGGTTCATGTTATCATCTAATATAGGGATAGATAAATATTTGTCCTAGATTTATGTATTCAAAGGAAAGAAATAGAATAATAAAATTACACTGAAAAATGATTAAAGGGAAAAATGGAATGAATAATTTTCTAACATGTTATTCCTATAGAAGGAAACAACTTGGTATATGATTAAAATTAAATACTTTTCATTATGTGCAGAGAAAAAGGTCTTCATACTCATGAATTCATGGGTAAGATAGAATCTATCAACATATGGTGCATTAAATATAAATATATTGGGAATTAGTAGAATCACTACCCTAAACATTAGGTGAACATGAACAAAATAATACTAGGGGTGAAGTCTGTGTTCATGTAATTAGTACATCCAAAGTGGAAATTCCTAGAGACATGGTGGAATTTATAGTAATAATCTACTCTAGTATTGAAAATTTTATATTTCAACATGGTTCTACCCACTATTTTATATCAGAAGATTTTTGTATGGGTATAACATCTCCAACTGAATGATTATATATTTAGTTAGTGGTGAAGAATCCAATTTGTAGGATACAAAATTATCAAGTCTATAACGCCTCTCTAATAGAAGTTTCTCGAAATGTTTATCCTAAAAAATAATATTATTCTTCTACAAGATGAGTTTGACAAAATTAAGAATATGGGTTGGAATTATTAGTATATATTCCAATCAATTACTATGTAACGAAATTCATAATTGATATTTGGAATAAATATTCAATTATTTATTAGTTAGATCATGAACATGAATCTCCATTAAAAATTACATCCATCGTATGGGTTTTCGAACCTATTCCAGATCAATATTTATCTCAATTATTTGGGGATAAAATAAATAGTGGAAATGTTCCTATAGTTATGGAATATGCTGATATATTTTTAACGGAATTTTGTAGTCTTCTCATGAATTGTAAAGTTAAGTTTTCAGTATAAATTATAACTATTACTATGATCATTTACAAGACTCTTTATTAAATGGACCTAATTAAGTTTCATGAATTGAAGTAGAAACTCTAGGATAGTATTGATAAGGGATTTATTAATCATATTTCTTCACCATGAGGTGAACCTATTCATTTGGTAAAGAATAAATATTGTTAATCTCATATATTTTATAGATTATTAGGATTGTAATAAGATCAATATTAATAACATATATCCTCAAACATATTTTTATTATCAGTATGATCAATTATAAAGATATCATTATTATTTTAGAATTGTTCTTTGATATAGATACCATTAGCTAAGGATCATGAAAGATGATATAACCAATACCGAATTACATATAAGGTATGGTCATTATAAATTTATAATATTTCCTATTGGACATACCAATGATCCTACAATATTAATGGTTTTAATGAATATAGACTTTATATAATAACTTAATCAGTTTCTAGTAGTATTTATAGAAAATATTATTATATATTCTTAGCATATGTATGATCATGAATAAAATATAATAATTCTACTAAAGATCCTGAGGAAGGATATGTTTTATGATAAATTTTCCATGTTTTAATTTTGGATCTATTAAGTTTCATTCATATGTCATCTAATCTCATGTGAGGTTATATTAGGGGATCCTTCAAAAATAGATGTTATTAAGAAATATACTAGACCAACCATATTTATTGAAATCGATAATTTTATTGATTTGGGTAGATATTACTGATGTTTTTGGAGTAATTTATCAAGGCTATATATTTCAAAAACCAAGTTGAATTGGAATGCAGATATTTTATTATGGATAAATAAATGTGAAGAGATTTTCGAATAACTAAAGTGATGGTTGGCTATCACTCCTATGATTACAAAACTCTATAGTAGCGATGGTTCTGTATGCTATTATGCTACATCAAATAGGGGACTAGCATGATTCCTCATGCATATTGTCATGGTTATATCTTATTCTACTCACCAACTGGAAATTGATTAGTAATATTACCAAACTCTTGATTTTGAGTTGGGAGTTATAATATTTTCATTAACGATATAGGGTCATTATATGTATGTGTGGAAGGTTTGATATATATAAGATCATAAAATATTTAAGTGTATATTTACAAAGAGAGAGTGTATTATGATATAGAGAAGGTTGTTCTAGTTGATAAAATATTATGATTTCTCAATACATTACAATGTTGGGAATGCAAACATGGTGGCTGATGTTATGAGTTAGAAAAAAAATTTAATTTATTCAGGATGGGGATTGATAAAGATCCAATATTATTGGATTTTTGAAGGATGTATAATGAAATACTAAATAAGGGGATAAATCATATCATTCAAAAAGAGTGTTCAACCATCTATGAATTTGAGGATTAGTAAGGCACATAAAAAAGATATGGAATCATTGAATAAGGTGATGAATTTTCTTAATTTCAACCATTATTATTAGAGAATTATAATCTCTAGGAATAGAGTATATGTCTCAACTATACCATACATGATGAAGGATTTATTTGATGAATCCCATATTTCATAATTCACAAATAATCATATATATACAGTGATGTACATAGATCTGAAGGAGTATTTATAGTGATACCAAATCAATAGGGATATTTCAGAGTATGAATCTCAGTGCCCTAAATGTCTGCAAGTTAAGGATAATAGACAAAAATCTATGGTGATGTTACAGTAATTACACATACCATAATGGAAATGGGAAAACACCGCTATAAGTATCTTAATATGGATCCCCAAAATGTCTAGAGGGCATAACAACATTTAGATTTTAGTTGAACTCCATAAATAGTAATCAAACATCATTATTATTTTTATATATTTATCTCTTTGTCAAATCGGTAGAAAAACAATTAAATAATTTCTACATTTTCATGGAGTGCGAAAATCTATTATATTTAATTAGGGTTAAAGGTTTACCTATATATTATAGAAAATTAGTCAATGTGCTATATATATATATAATTTAATTCCAATACATTCTATCATCTTCATATAGATATATAGTGTAAAAGAACAATTCATTCCTTAAGGGATATGATACGATATTTTTTATCTATTTTAATGGTATTTGGGATCAACACTGTACTCTAGTTGAGTTTTTATAAAAATATCTTTCCTCGGGAATTCATAAGGCTCATTATCAAGAACATTATGTAATTAAGTGTAGAACTCGAATGTGTTTGTATGATTTTGATGAAAAAAATTTATTTGTACCTAGGATAGCCTAGGAAATGGTATAGAATGTTGTATCCATTAAATAGATCATTAAGACAACATAGAGTTGACACAAAAGTTATAATGATTATCATCAATGTGTTTTGGATATTGAAGTTAGTGAGAAGTTGTTTCTTAAAATGTATCCATGGTAAAATTTTATGGGATTATGAAATAAAGTAATTATAATCCTTCAGTGTATTGGCCCCTTCGATATTATTGATCAACTAGGGAAGGTGGTTTATCACTTTGTACTTCCACTGTTCCTCTCTCAAGTTCATGATGTGATCCATGTATCACTTATAAGTAAGTACAATACCATTCCTTCACATATAATGACCCCAAAGTATATAAAAATCGATAATAATATTTATTAAAAATAATATTTGATAAAAATATTGGATCTTATAGGTAAACTAATACAAAATAAAACTACTCAGTCGGTAAATGTTTTCTAGAGAAGGGAAAAATTTGACGAAGCTACCTGGAAACCCAAGTATATGCTGAAATAGGGATATCATCATTTTTGTATCATAATAGTATAATATTTAGTTGAATTTTTATTTTAAGGGGGTATAATGTAACATAATGATATTTTATTATATATTTATTTAAATTTAATTTTTTCGATAGCATGCGTTACATAAAACAATGAGTTAAATTAAACCTTAATATACTACAAAAATATTATGTCAACACTAAAATGTAGGCACTAAAATGTGACCATATTAATAGGACTAGATATATTATGAACACTTTATGGTTTATAAGGAATTCATTTGTGATCAATTGATCACCAATGAAAAAAATATTTGAGAGTAAAAGTGGTGTTTTACTAAAAAAAAATTTATGATCGAAAAGTGTTTTTAATTAATTTAATCACTATTGGTGATTGATTTTAAATATATATATATATATATATTAAATAAAATTTTATAATATTCATATTAATTTTTTTAATACATGGGATAATAATAAATTATGTTCTATGGTTAAAAATTTATTTTTCTAAAAAGTTATTTTTATCAAATTATTCGCAGTAAATTTAAAATAAATGTCTACTAATTATTGTGATTTAATATTGATAATTGGATATAATATTTTTAAACAAGAGGTAAAACTTTGGTAAATAATTCCCTTTTATTTTTTTTTCATTATAGATTGTAACAGTGGGAAAATTTAGTACCTTAGTAGAGGATAAATTAGGATAACCTAAAATAAAACTAAATTCCATGGTCACCATTTTTAAATCAATTATTATTGGATGATGTTACTTTTACCATTATCACAATATGATTAAAATTTAGTTTTTTAATGGAAACATGTCCATGAAAATGAACTGTGTATCATCTAGAAAAAAATAAAAAAATATACCTCTCTTACCCGTAAATATTTCTTATGTGTTCTCATAAAGACTCACAAAAGTGGTGAATGAATATAAATGGTTATTTTGAGAATAATTAAATTATATTATTGTTCTTAATTTATATTAATCTTTCTTATTATATAATTATTATAATTTTTCATGTAACGATGAGATAATATTTCTTCAATTATGACAAAATTAGAATAAATGATTTTTTAAATATTAAAACTGATATAATTTTTGTGATATATTTTTTTACACATATTTATTGTTTTAAACACTATTTTATGTACGTTTCAAAGGATAATAATTTATTTATATATTTTTCTAGATGCATTTGAAGTCGAATTTAATGAATAGTGTCAAAAAAGACATCAATGGAATATTTGGAAAATAATAGTTTATTAAATTATTTTCAAATTTTTAAAAGAAAATATATAAGAAAATCGAGATAATATATTGCCAAATATTTTCTCCCTTTTCCATTAATGGGCCATATTTTACATTATATATTATATTAATTCCCATTTAAATCTAAAAAAGTCATTGCAATGGTAAAGATTTAAATTAGTTACCCAAGGTGATAAACCAAAATATATGGTTTAAAATGATAATTAAACCTATTTAAATAAATTTATATTATTATATTTATATATTACCCTATTTTTAGTTGAATATATATCCATATAAATGAATTTTCACCAAAATTGATTTAGTTATAATTGAGTAGTTATAAAAATTTCTAGTGTGAACTTTCACAACCATGTAAAAGGGAACCCGTTTATCTCAATTATTCACACCACTTTGAGAAATATAGCTCAACCAAACCTTAAAAATTTATATTTTTATCATACTTACCGAAGTAATGGAGTTTTTTCTATTACCAAAATTCAGTTCCTAGTATCCTTAAGAGGATGTTGAAAAGATTTCTTTCCAATCAAAAGTATTCATCTTAACTGATCGCATTATTTTTACTTTTTATTTTTCCTCATCTAAATCTACTGTATATAAAATAAAATAATAAATTAGTCCTTTTAAATATAATATACTTTTATTATGAGTATGAAACCATAATTATCCACCCCCCTTTTTCTTCAAATAGATGGTGATAGTATCAAACATGTGTATCCATGACTTACCCTCTCTATATAGCGATACAATTAATTTTTCATCATCATCATTTATGGATGGGTATTATAATTTGATTTATATTTATATATGATATTATTTTTTTTTAAATTATAATATCTTATCTAGCTTCTTAACTCACAATCCACGGGAAATAACAATGTCTCATGTGCATACGTGTGGACTATAAACTCTACTTAGTTATTTGATAAATTTTTAATTTATGATTTAAATTAATGGTAAAAATGTTTTTTAAATAAATATATATGATTTGAAAATTATTTTTTAAAATTTTGTTATTATTATCCTTTCTTTTGTTTCATCAATCAAAAAGTTAAAACATCATTCATGTGTACATATGACTTTCCATATCCATGAATTGTGTAATTTATTTATCTATATCTATATTTTACGGATGAATATAAAAAATATATTTAATGAGAATATATGATATATTTATATATATCATTATTAACATATTAAAATTGATTGAATGATGAAACAATTTCAAATACTAAAACCACAGAACCAAAACATACATAATAATAAAGCATCTATCCCCTAGGATAGGGTGGCATGTAGGTGTTGGTTTGGGCCTAGGGTATACATGGTGTGGTGCTAGAAAATACCTCATTACCTGATATCATTTTTAAATTTTCCGTGAAACAATTTTCTATATGTAAAATAATTGAAATATGTAGTTTCAAAAAATGTAATAATGATACTCATCTTCCTTGGAGTGTCTCAGTGATGCCCTATATCCTATTGACTAGGATCTTTTATCCCCCACTCTATCATAGAGGGAGTTTCTTGGCCTCTTTCATACCCTAAAAATTGAATTCCCACATTTATTAAGTTTTTAAATACAATGTTTCTTCAATTGTTGCAAAGGATTATGATTTTCCCGAAAGTTATATACATGTATCATGGATAAACATAGCTATATTTATTTCCATTACAGTTCAATAATTCATCATATCATTTATATCTAATGTTAGTGGCTCTGATATGGAATATTTGGCCATCTATTGATGTGTTTGATCGTCATGGGGTTTGTAGGAAATAACAGTTATTTGACATCTTGATAAAATAATTATTATCATTTGGTTTGGATAGATGGAATATATCGTTTTTACATGTCCCAAGGATCCTCGTCAATGTGTTGGTTCCTTCTTCTACATTATTTGGTAGAACAATGAATTTCATATTCAATTTGATAATCTAACAACGGAATTTTGGGTATGCTTTCTTGAAATCCTGTTATACTTTGAAAACCCCTTTATCATGTATATTCTTAAGAACTTGTTTGGTCATTTCCTATGATCTAAAGGAAGAATGGAAATAGTGCGTCATCCCATTTTCGTCGATTTTTTTGGATGTAGATGTCTCCATGAATCCAGTGAAGTGGGTATGAATTAAATATGGGAAGGAATTTCGATGGAAAAACTATTAAATTTGAGTCATTTTCTGATGATTTCTTGTCTTTAAATCGATTAATACAACTTTCTTCGGTCAGTCAAAGTAGGTCTCCAAATAATATGATACAGGAGTTGAAAGAGGATGACTCAGTTTCATGTGTTGGCACTGCTACAAAGTATGAAAATGATTTTGTATGCGATTTAATGGTTAGATGCACAAGAAATGTTGGTTAAGTGAGCTCAGGTGATGTTTTTATGCCGAAAAAACATTGGTGATTCCTACGGATCCTAAGGATAAGGTAATTTTTATAGGTTGATGATTGATTTTCAGGTATTTACCCCTTCAGGGGAAGTTGGTAATTTGGTAACTACTACTGTTGTAAGTGATTACCATGAATGAATAGGTATTATTATGGAGCCTCCGTTGATTGATGATTCTCATGGTTTCCATGAGAATTATCCAAAATGGAGTCTCCAATGGTGACTAGTAATTTGAAGGAAGTGGAAACCATTGAGCTTATAAATCATATTAAATGATTACCTATTGGTGCTATGATTTAGTATTCTGAGGATGTTGGGAATAAGGAGTTGGATGCAAAATTGGATCCAATTGGTGAACCTGCAGTAAATAAGGTAGCCTTTGATGGTCAATCAAATGTTGAAAAGCACTATGTCTGGTCTTTGAGGATACTAACACACTAACCTAGTACATGGGTCCTGGATTTTTGTATCCAATAGGTTTGTATATGATAGTTTGGGATCCATGGAATGGGTATCATTTCATTGACATAGAAAACAATAACTTCCATGCTGAAATTCAAAAACCACATAGATCTTCAAAATTTATTGGTCGATGGTAAAATGTCATTGATGATGAAAGGAATACAATTGGTAATATGACAAATAGTAAAGTCTCATTCAATTATATTTTCACACAAGGGAATAAAAATGACTCGGCAACTTCGAATATGAGGTCGAGGAAGGATTACTCCAATGTACCAAGGAAATTTTCTACCTAGTCCTCCTCAAATATGCTATGATGAATTGATGTTACGTCATTTAAGTACTTCAGTAAGGGTAACTCTTCATCTGAGAGGGAAAAATAGATGTCTTAGTTAATATGAATTATTTATAGTACTGTGATTTTTAATCCTTTTTAAAATGGTTGTTGTCTACATTTCAAACCCATCCATTTTTTGTCTCTCTGCACGTTATTTTTCTAAAAACATTCTTAGCAGCAGGTTTTCTATAATCCTGAATATTCTGGTAAATAATTGGGTGATAAAGGGTTATAAGTAAATTTTAAACGGATTTATATATATTATTATGGTTCTTTAACACATATATATTAATTATATATTTATTATAAATGGGTTTTAATCACATGTGAAGGAATTACAACCTGATGTAAGGATTTATTTCATAACCTCATCATTATTTGATATTCTTTATGTTTATGTATTTATTTGATTAATTATTTTATATTTATATCATAAAACAAATATATTTTAATATCCTCTTTTAATTTATGTAATATAAATGTTTTTATTTCATTTTCCTTATTTAATTAATCAATATACTATAGTAATTTTTTTTAAGAAAATCAACCCAATTTTTCTACTCTTTTAAGAATACTTTTCTTCAATGTACATAATTTTAATAGAATGTAGATAATTTTTTTTAGTATTCTAAAATGACTAATTTAAGAAAAATTTACTCATTTTTGACTTTTTTTTAAAATGG
Source organism: Viscum album (assembly GCA_963277665.1). Taxonomy (NCBI): domain Eukaryota; kingdom Viridiplantae; phylum Streptophyta; class Magnoliopsida; order Santalales; family Viscaceae; genus Viscum; species Viscum album. The sequence continues at coordinate 654,799,185 of OY728136.1, forward strand.
ATTAAAAAAATCTTCATGTATTCTTTTGAACGTGGTAATTGTTTACCTTTTATGAAATTATTAAACTGGAGTATTTTAACTTATACAACATGAATAGAATTTCAATCCATAATGATCACTCATTTTTTTAATATTACATTAATTTTTTATAAAAATATTCTAAAATAAGATATTTTCATCAATATTTTGAAAATTTTCAATTTCAAATAATTGATTCCAAAGTGAAAAGTGAAATTTTTATCAATAAATTTTTTACTAATCTATTGAATGTATTTTCATATTTGTCAACATCCATTATTGAATATTGTAATTTAATAGTCCTATAATTAATTAAATATATTTAAAATATTTATTTTAATTTTTTATGATTAGTTTGACAATGTATTGATATTTTGTAATCCATTTATTCTATTATAGATAGTTTTTTAAGACATGTGGATTAAGTTGTGTTATTTATTCATATGATGAATGTTTTAGACTTATTATGTAAAAATTTATGCACCAAATTACATATCCCATTTATTCATAGGTAGGACTGATGATAATGACTGTATTTGGTATCTGTAAATTGTCTTACAAATTTATGTATGATATGTTGGCATGAGGCCAAGATGGTAGGATTTAGATGTCTTCTCATGAGTCCTTAATGGTATGTTCTAGATGTAAAACATTATGATTTCCATTATCATGGAATCATATTTATAGAAATTTCATTAATTAAATTTTTCTGATATCAATAGATTATTTTCAATCTCATGTGATTATTTGTATGGAATAATTTGATCATCATTTATTTTTCCCATATTATTCATGGTTTATTTTCCGTTGAAGTATGCATAACCCTACTATAAAAGTGACCTCACCGCTTTCGTTTGTTTGTTTTCATAATTTGGTTAGTAACTATATTATGATTGATATTTAGGAATATGACAAATGTAATCATTAAATTCTCAAATAAAATACTATGTTCTGTTTTAATTATTTCAAATGTAATGTGAAATTCAAGTATGTATCTAGTTTCTCAAGTCTATAAAAAAATTTAGTATTTTGGGATTCCATCATTTATAGCGATTACAAATTTAATAATATAAACACCGAATCTAGGTTACTATGGTTAGGTTATTTACATGTTGAAACATATTTCCCAGTCTCTTTAGCTGAATTCCGCATAGTTGGAAGCAACTTAATATGGGGAAAATCATCCAGTTCTGGAGCCTATATTTTTTTTCAGGTACACAAGTATTCTTCATTCATGTTAGTGTGAGACACATTTTTTATGTTTTTATCCTTTACCATTCACAAATTTTTATTTAATGGAAAATTTTATCTTTAGGTGAAAAATAAATGATATTTATAGAAACAAATAATGAAATAAGAATCAAATTCTCATTGCCAACGAGCATGTACCCACGTTGTAATGGCATCTTCTTGTCATTCAAAATACCCATGATCAAATCCTGGGAGGGACGAATTTTCGGGTACTATAGCAGGGCATTGTAGCTGTACTATACCAGCTACAGAATTATAGTAGTGGGGGCACTATTGTGCTGGGGGATCCATAGAAGTACTGTATTGGTGGTGTACTACAGCAGTATGGCACTGTAGAATCACTATTCATTGTGGGGTCCTTTGGGCAAAAAAATGAGTATTCAAGCATTGTATTCAGGCCACATGGCCTTGGGCCTTCGGGCTATGTAATGGTTCTCCCTCAACCCATTCTTAAAGAGGACTTCTCTTTAAATAATTAATTGAGGATTCAACCCCAACCTTCGAAAAAATAATAAAATTCTCATTTTAATTGTAAGGGTCTTTTTTCCCTATAAATATATGTTGAGGAAAAAATCATAATAATTCTATATTTTTTTATTAGGTGTTCGTTTACACATAAAACTTTTAGAATGATTCAAAATTTCTCTATAATGTCCATAAAATAGTGGTTTATTGATGGGAATACTGAGGGATCCCTTAGGTGCTTTCACTAATCACAATACTAGTGAATATGAAAAATCATGTCATGGAAGAAAATGTGTAGGTTATTCTTATGACCCCACTCCTAATTATGAAATATTGAACTTATAGGAGGGTACAGATAATTTTAATGTCCCTATGGTCTATTTTATACGTTTATCTTCCACCATCACTACCTATATCTAGTATGTATTTAATGATTCTAATTGCTGTAGTGGTGGTAAAAATTACAAAATCTCTTGGGGATGGAGTTATTCTAATAGTACTAGTGTGGCGAAAAATATTGTTTCATTACTATCGGGGTAATATCCTAGTATAATCTAGAAGTATTTCATTTTTAGTTTGAAAGATACTCATCGTCGAGGGTTACTCTATGACTATAGGTTTCTTTCCTCACATGAGAGGCATAATTAACCTTCCTCATAGCTTAATACAGGATGATATAACATTTTCACTCCTACAGAGTAAAATTTTTATGTTCTTTTTGTTTTTTAGTATTTTTCTACAAAATTCAAATGGAATTGGAAAAAACAAGACATAATACTTGGCCTAAAGTGATAAAATTTTAAGCTTTAGTCCCTAAAAACCATATTATCCATTAAGAATAGTAGACTATAGTGTAAAATTTACATTCCATGATCTGATATACATGTTAAATGTGGTGTTAATAAAAATATAGTATAGTAAAATTATACTATTGAGGAATTTATTTTATATATTCTTTTGTAGTTTCCCAAAAATGGTGTTTCAGGTAATCGAAATGGAATTCAGGTCAACATTATAGCAAAGCTAATCCATGATCCTTAGCTGGTCAATATACATTCCCCATAATTAAGGTATGTAAACATGAGATAAGAAAATTTGTCCAATAAGCTACCAAACTAATAAATTGTTAACTATTCTATTAATTTCATTGAAATGTCTTTCTAGGGAATGTTCAAGAAGCAAAATATGATCAGTATTCTATTATGAACCAATTCATTCCAAAAAAACCATTCAATTCTCTTTCTCCTCAATGAGGAGTTCCTTAAATTGATCTAAAATTACAGTTCATTTCATTGAAACATTTACAAGAGGATAAATGTTATTTAAAACATCCTTGGTTTTATCAAAATATACACAATTTGGGGTTAGTTAAAATGATGATCATCACCCCATGTGATTCATTAACTGAGAGAATACACTATTGATCAACAAACCAAGTGTAGTAAGCCTTAATGTCACAAGTTCGTATATTTTATTAAAATGAGGGTTTAAAAAAGAATAATCTTCCTTTATTGATAAAAAATTTACATAATTCTTAAACGGTTATCTACAAAAACAATTTTAGAGAAATGAAAATCACTTGAGGTTCATTGTTGGTTGAAATAATATCTAGATATGTAATACCTTCATTATAAATTCCATCATATAATAATATTATTCTATGTTGGAATGTTTGAAGATATAATTCATTGACAAAAGTTAAACCATTCATTTCATCCATTTAGTAATCAAATTTGAAGAATTATGAATAATTACATCTCACAAAGTTTTTAAATTATGGTAGATTAATATTAAATCCACAATTTAATCAATACTCATTGCTTTGAAATCTCAATAGAATTGATTATACAAAGTATTTATGCATCCAAAGAGTTCATGAAACCAGATGGACTATATGAACATCATATTGCATCACTAATATGATTTCAAAAAAATTACCATACCCAAAATATGCAACATTCCCTCATGAATTATCGTCTATATTACATTGGATCCCGCCCAGAGTTGGAGATATCGATAGAATATAAAAAGATAAAAAATTAGAATGATAGTTACCTATAATTTTTGGTAACCTAATCATGGAAATAGCATGAATTTAATTTTCACAGTAATTAATTTGGAGAGAGTTTTCACTATTTGCAACATTAATAATTTTAATTAGATCTTATTTAATATAGATTCGATTAGTATATTGATTAAAATTAATTTGAATAATCCATAGCAGAAGTAGGAATATCTAAATGGTAACTAAAAATATGATCAAAATCTTGTTTGATAGAGGCATCTAGATGCAGGTATCAACATGTTTCTAAATTCTCGATACATGAGGAGTCACCACATCAAAAGGATCACCAGAAGACTTACATGATGCTATTTCAATAGAAAAACTAAGGAAAAAATAATAAATTTCAACCATATTTTGATTACATATGACACATTTTGAACACATGTTGACTCCAATCGACAGAATAAAATCATCATTGAAAATTATATAATACATCACCCTCTAATGAGTATAGACTCTTGATTTATAAATCTATTATCTACTCAAAAACATACACATTCTTATCTTTTTCACTTTAATTTCATCTTGATGAAAATATTTGGATTAAAGTTAACCCCTGGAGGTAGGTTCCAATACCAGAAAAGGGAATCATCGTTAATAAATTTATAACTAATAACCATTTCTCAAACATTAGAAAGAAGCATGTCTATAGAGGATTAGAATTTATCTTTGATTGACACATTCGTATAAATTTAAATTTTCAAAAAATATATGATATTAAAAACATGAATAATTATCCCGTTGTCTTACCAAATATTTAGATATTATTTGATTTTATCCACCCAATAAAAGTTCATTAAAATTATAAAATAAGAATCCTTAAGGGTCATCAAAATGAAAGAGTCTACATAATTTAAATTCATAACACTTAGCTTGCTAATGAATCATTATATGAAAAATAAGGACTATATGAAATACCATTAATCATACTTCACATAAATTATCTTATAAATATTTATTGAATTAAAATAGATTTTTAATGCCAGGTTTAACATAATCAATAGTTTGAAAACATCTCTTCCATGGTATGGAATCAAGTCTTCTCTAAATTATTCTTACACTCTTTAAGAAGTTATACAAATAAATTTCAATACACATAATGAGAGAATTCATCCTTTTATAAACCATAAACAAAAAAACATGGAATCAATAAACTCATTCAAATATATAATCCTTCCTTCCATTTAAATAGTGTTTTTTTATATAAAGGAAATTTTTTTCTTATATAGATCATAATATAAGATAAATGGGAAACTTGTGGTTTTCCCGAAAACATAGGGACATCAAGATATGATATGGGAAGAAACTATTCTATAATTCCCAACACATCGATGAATACCAATTTTCTAGTTATGGTAATGTTTTTTCAAAAGCGTAAATAAGATTTAGTCTAACTAACCTTTTTCCATAAGACCATTTCATAATGAGAAATACAAATTTTATGTTATTTAAATTTATTTTATCACCTTCAATGAAAATGATAATATCATTAGCATATTATAAAAAAAGTGGTGGAATCCATAACTCTAGTAGATATGATGGATTTTTGTTTTCAATTATCATAATGGCTAGGAAACACATGATCAAATAATATTCATCCATAGAGAAAATAATATTTGGAGGAGATAACCATGCACAATACCTTTGTAACATGTAAATTATCCATCAATATAACCATTTATGATTAAAAACCCATTGGTGACATTAGAACTGTTTTCACCCATTTAATAAAAAACACAACATATCCCTTGTTGGATAAAACATTTCAATTACAATCTAAATCTATAGTACCAAATTTCTCTTTAAAAGAATTGTTTATAGAAATATTACATCCCCAAGTAGATTTCATAAGGATATTTACATGTTGTGAGGTAGTAATAATAAAATATTGAATAGTTATAACTTTTATGAAACTAAACCGATTCATAGAGACAATCCTTCCATCATTACTCAACAAACTATTAACAAGAATTTTCAAAATGATCTCATAAATAGTGTTGACATGTTTCATAGGCCTGAAATGTTGAATCCCATTTTCATTTTCCACATTAAGAACGAGTTCATAAAATTGATTATTTATTCACTATGTCAATTTTCCACCATTAAAATACAAACTAACAAGTCTAAAAACCTCAAAATGAGTTTATCACAAAATTTCTGGAAAATTTGTTTTTGAACCAATCCAACATAAGAGAGATACATACATTAAGCCCAAAAATGCTACATTAAAATCAAAATAAAGAGGCATTGAAAAAATAAATTTTTCATTCTTCTGATTGATATAACTAGAATTGATATCTTTTATTACATAAATGTTAGTGTTGGGACCATAAAATATATTTATATAAAAAAAGACAACATTACTAGCCAAATCCTCCCAATTTTTTTAAATACATTTCATTATCACAAACAATATCCAAAGGTTTATTGATATAACAGAACTTTTGAATAGTATTAAAAACAATTAGTGTTCATATCACCCCCTTTTGTCATTTCACATTCATTGATTCCATTTTTATACATTATTTGAGATTAATATGGCATTAATATCATGTGTTATCACCCTTTCCCACTAAATACCTATGGAAATATCATATCTATTATTATTTTCTTGAAAAAAAGTGAAAAAATGATTCCATTTGGATAATATTTTCATCAATATGACTAAATAACTATTAACTCCGGATCATCATATTTTCCATAAGCAATTTAAACATTATAATAAAAGAAAAGGCATCATCTTTGTAATTGATATAATTCCACGTATCCTAAACCAGTTTTTTATTTCAATCAGGATAAAAAACATGAAATTATTGATTCTAATTGGAATGGTTGGATCAAACTCTTTAGTAATAAAATTTTTCAAAATAGGGTGATGAACTGAGTTAAATTTACAAAGTGTGGGTAGGAAATAGAGGAATATTTATCCTAGGTAGTATCGTTAATAAACACTCTGTCTAATTTTATGGCCACCATTTTATTAAGATGTTTCCTATACCATGTGTATTTGGTCCCCACCATGTTAACATCATAATGATTCATATTATCAATATTATCATTGAAGTCTTCGATCAATGAGGATTCATTAACCATGAAAATACTCTCATTAGGATTAAGGATTTTTATTAAATCCCCTAGAAGAATCCACGACTAATTTATTAAACTAATGATAGTTTAAATGATTTTCTAAAATATATTCTTTCTTGAAATACATTATAATAATAGATAAATGAGAAGAAATGTTGAATTCCAATTAAATTATGATTAAATGTAACCATCTACCAAGAAGAACTTAAATTATAAATACCATCGATCATAAAATGTTCACATGCACATAATAATTTAATGTCATTACTGGACTGATTTGTGCTAATAATCTTATAACTCATACATTTAAGAGTATAATCACACTAATAAAAAATTATATTTGGTTGAAAACTACCAAGAAGACTTAGTTTATGACTGTTTACAGATATCTAGAGAGAATTCATTATTTCAAGGATGGTATGGTCCTAAACTATCTATAAAAGGATATTTATTTAAAACTATACTAGCAGCAAGAGAGCCCTTTTTTCATCCTAGTAGAATTTGTATTCATAGTGGATTTCATGGTAGAATTTATTTTCATTCATTAATTTCCTTGAATTTAATTTTTTTATTTTCCATGGATATTCAAACTCAAGAATACCACTACCTACATATGATCTTAAGTGGTCATGACATAGTATTTATCATTCACTATAATATCATCCTTACTGCCTTAATGTTTCAATATTCAAGGATATTATGTTGTCTCCAATGTAGACACATTCAACAATTAATTAAATTTATAAACTATCATATTATCCTTCTCTTTATTTCATTTATGTGACAATAATCCATGTTCAATTTAGGTCACTAAAGTAAAGGGTTTCAGTGAATAACTGTTAGGTATTGATACCTTTTCCTAATAACTATTACAACCCTCCAACATTTCATATTTAAAATTATATATATTATAAGATATAATATATGTCATACAACCCTAGTTATTTACACTGCAACATAAATTTCAACCGTCCAATATAAAATTTTCAGCATCATTAACGTCATTTTTTGATCCCTATGAAGCCAAAGGCATGCTGGCTGAATAAGTTTGAGGAGGCCCTATTTACATTTTTTCTTTTTGATAAATAATTATGTGATATGTACCTAAAGATTCAACTTTGAATGAGAAAACATATATAGATGAAATATGTAATATGATATATTTATAATATATCATGTCAAATATTTCCTCTTGTTCTGAATTCAACACCAACTATATCAGACAATTAAGGTTTGATTATTGTTTTTGTATCAATACATTTTTTAAACCTCCATCATAGTTAATAAATATATTCAGTGGATGTTAATAATGGACTTTCCATAATTAATTGATGTTTTAATTTGATATAGTCCATACAGAAGGATTGCATCACCATTATGAGTGTCATAAAAACAATTTATATAAAGACCCATAAAATTCAAGGGAAATTTTTTTTTAAGTTTATTTGGGATTTTACAAGAACTCTGTTTCTGACAGCACCTAATTCTGAGGCCCGGTGTGCCCGGAATCATTTTATGAAGTTTATCTCGGGTAAATTTAGTGAAAGAACGAGCGAGTTTTTCTAACTTTTGAACCGTTGTTCGGAATCAAATTCCGAGGGCAGCAATAGAATCGCAACGCCAGTAATTGCTTAGAAAACCCATTTCTAGAGTTGCGTTTTCTCGGGTGTGGTTTTTAAATTTTTGGGATAAGTAAAGGAATAAAATAAAAATGGTGCGACCAATTTTTTTTACTTAATGTAGTTTAACCTAAGCTAAGTGTTTGGATTGGGACCCACAATATCCTACCCACTAAGTAGGATATTTTTGAGGTGGGACCCACACAAGCCTTACCATTTCTTTCAACTTCCTCAACCCCCTTTTAATTAAGGTAACGCACCCGCACCCCTATTAAGTGGAAGTCAACCCTTGCGTTTTTCTGTTTAAGAAAAGCCTCTATTAATTTGGGCAGTTTAAACGTTGCAATTAATTCATTTAATGATTTCTCCATTTTTTAATTTCAAAATGCATGGCTTGAGAAATAAAATAATACAAACTCTTATAATATTTGAGTTGTTGGGTTGTGAGCGGCTTGGGAGAATTTTCTCAAGTTCTTGAAGTTCTTCCTCCTTGGCGGAGAACGCAAAGAACGTCGACCACCGACGACGGATGATGGTGAGAGACGCATTCCTCGGAGATCAGCGACCCGACGCGCATCACCTCGTTATTTCATTCTGCGTCAAAGGAAGGGAGACACCATTCCTCCGTGATGCGACGATCCGCCTTCTTATGCGGCGATTAATTCTGTGACGTCCCTTTCCTCGACAACCTCGTTCGACGACTACGCTCAAGGTAGGGGTTTATTTTAATTGTTTGTTTGTGATTACTTCCGTCGACATTCTTCTTTTCAGTTTGAGCCACCTGATATCGTAATAACGGGAGGAGGTCGGACCGCACGAACACGGCCGACCCTCCTCCCCCTTGTTGGTTTGATTTTGTTGCGGCACATATAAGGCGGCGCGGTGCCGAAGCACCGTGCGAGAAATATTAAAGGAAGTGCAGAGAAGCGTGGCGCCGTCACGTTGTTCCATTGAAGAGGAATTAAACTGCGGCGCCGTCGCGCCACGACGCAGAAACACAAAGGCACCGCGGCCGGAGTAGGGCCGCGGTGGAGGGTCACGACGTCGTCACGCTGCACCGGACTGACCAAGGCCACGACCATAGGCCGCGGAGGAGTTGGGAGCAGCGGCCGATTTCTGGCTGGCGGCGCCGGAGCAGGAGGGTGGAACCGTGGGGTCCCGCGGAAGTAGCATGGCCGGCCAGCCGGGCCAACCGGCTTCTGAGAAGCACTAGGGGTCGTAACCCCTGGCTGGCCAGAAGGAGCGGCCCCCCTCATGGGGGTCGCGGTTTCACAATGTGGGGTAGGGGGAGGCAGCCCCCCCCCCCCTCATCACTCGACTGTTATGGCCGAGCTGCCTGGCCGAGCTGGCTTGGCCGAGCCGGGCCAGGTCGTGCCCAGGCCGCGCCGGGCCGCGCCCAGGTCGGGCCGAGCCACACCAGTGAGGCCAGGCCACACCCACCAGGCTGGTTCACACCCTATTGGGCCAGACCTCGACCCAGGTCCGGTCAACCCGGTTCGGGCCGACCCAGGGGGTACCGGGCCGGGTCGGACCGGGCCCGAACCCCTAATACCGGAACTCTCATGCTCTTTTGCCCATAACATGGGCTACGGACCTCGGATCGATGCACCGTCATCTACGATGCGATCCTTGGACCGAGACGATCGTTTTGGTATATTACACTCAAAGTTTCGGAGAACTTTAGGTTCGGCTGGGTTGGTTCGTACACGAAACCAACCGGGCCCTTGGAGCGGAAACACTTATAACATGAGCTCCGGACATCCGATTGATGTACCGTCGACTTTGATAGACTCATATTAGTGAGGCGGACCTTTTGGGTTACTCCGATCGAGGTTTGGACATAGTTGGAGTACGATTGGGTTGGTTTTGACTTAAAAACAAACCAGGCCCCTGGGACGAAAAAACTAATAACTCTCAGACTGGGTGTCCGATTGACGCGCCGTCTGTGTCGTTGAGTTCCTGTTGACGATACGGAACATTTGGATACATCATATATGGACTATTTGTCAGTTGATATATTAGCCCCTCAGCTCGTGGAGCGGACCCTCCCGAACGAGCTTGCTGTGTGTGGGAACCCTAGAGCTGGATGCGACTGCGACGACGATGACGACTGTACAGAAATCCTCCATGGATTCGACGATGACGACTACAGCACTCAGCGATCCTACGTGGATCAGTGCTACCGATCCTGTGTGGGTCAGTGCTCAGCGGTCCTGTGTGAGCCAGCGACTACAGATCCTGTGTGGGTCCAATCCTGTGTGGGTCATTGCGGGGGTTAGTTACCCATCTATCCTTTGTGGGTCATTGCGGGGGTTAGTAACTACCGATCCAGTGTGGGTCCATCGACATAGATGAATCAGTGGCTACATATGATCATCTATATAGTCTTACGAATAAGTATACCTGTGTGAGATGAATCTTGACTTTCAATCCTTATCTTCGATAAGATTGAGTTGATATCCTGTGTGGATTACGTTATGCTTTCCTATGTGTATCGTGTTGTGATTTCCTGTCTGGACTGGGTTGTACTTGAGCTCGGATATTGGAGCCGAACGAGAATTCATAACATAGGTATATGTATGGTCATATACCTAAGTAGTTTCAGATGTTACTTTTTGATTGCATCTTTCCTTTGTGTATTATCCTTTGTGGAATTTGGGAGACCTTCGGGGGTCTTGGGGTCCCTACTGAGTAGCTTATACTCACCCCTGCACGGGCTATGCATGCACTATGTTGTGTTGGTTATAGACGAAGTACAACACTTATCATTGTTGAGGCACGAGGAGTAGGTTGGTACCTTGAGGTGGACCACTGGGCGGGGCGTACTCGTAACGGACGGCTGGACCTGAGGAGCTATGGAGGCTATCTGTACCCACCCTTCAGGTGGGACTTCCAGTGGACGGCTTGAGGCTGTGACTTTAATTTTCAGTTGTTGTACTCTCTTTTTCAGTTTTACTTTACTTTCAGTTTGGGTTTGTATTCTGAACCACTTACTTTTCCACACATACTATTGTACCCAGCTTTATATAGTATTTACTTTTTCTTGCTCTATGGTGTTTGTTTACTTTACAAAGGCAATGCCTTCCCTTTTTATCTGGAATTGTGATTTGGTGCTAGTCGCCAGCCCCTGGCGTATGGAAGGTAGTCTTGGGGTAGTCCCGGCAGGGGCCCCGAGGACAGGTCATGACAATTTTCTTTATAATCATGTATAAAATAAAAAATAATAATATCTTTAATAATTTTAGGATATATATTTTTATCCCAATTGATCGTAGTGTCTTGCACTCTTACAATTCCATCAAGAAACACTTCATCATTTCATAAATCCATAGAAGATCCAATACTTTATTTCTCTCATTCTCCCTTATTTTTAAGATAATTCATATTTTTTCCAATGGTATTCTTTAATTAAATGGAATTCTATTACTTTTTAATCCATTTCCCAAAATATTTATTTCCAAGAAATCTCACCATCATCCAAATAAATGCCCATAACCTTGTGTTTTATATTAACCACCTTCCCTGAATTACTAATAGGGGTGGTTTTACTTGCATATGGAAACCCCTATAGCTAAAAATAGAATTTCCAACAATTCTACAAACTTCTCAAATGGTGGACATATTGATACTCCACATTTACCTCATATTTTTTATCATTTTAAAATAAGTAATTCATGATATGAATATTTGACTAAATATTAGAATCAACCAAAACTCTAAAATATTAACCATGATCACCATTTAGAGTATAATTATCCATCATCAGATGTAAGATTGTGTATGAAACAAATCATGTGGAATTTTTGGGTTCCAAAAAAACCCAATTAAATCCATGAAATATTAACCATATTTGAGATTTATATTTTATTCATTGAAAGGATTTATGTTAATTTCCATTTTGTATATCCTAAAAATTATAGGATTCATGTTAACATTCCCCAACGTCCATATAGCATTAAGATCATCATTATTCCCCATCAGTGTGTGAAAGATTCCACTTTTTTCAGGATTAATTTACATTCACTTGTTCCCCAACAAAGAAAAATCTAGATTTCTGATCTATGAAAGACCATTTTTTTATTGCATTAGAATATGATATCATTCAATGAATTGATAACATGTATAAATATTTTCGCAGTAAAATGGAATATATATCTATGATGATTAAGAACCCTCCATACTTCGATTCAACAAAAACTGAGGGTATAGGATGATCATCTTTGTCAAAATTCAATCCTCGAAGAGCCTCGTTAGGGTAACTTGATTTCAATTCCCTGACTGCAAATTTCCAGCAGATTTTAGGTCATCACTATGTTTATTTTGAATATAAGAGTAAAATTAAGCACATAACTGAAATTTCATTTCCAATATAGATTAAAATAATCCATGATCTATAGTAATATCAAAAATAAGTCAAATAAATTATAAATTTCAAAGGAAAGTTAGAAGCATTTCATGGTAGTGTCAGAATTTGCATAGGATCGGGATCCATTTTCATTATGAAATTAGTCGAGTTACTATCGATATGAGGGAACCTAGGGAAAACCATCGCTCTGAGAATAAAAATATTTTTGAGGAGGAATTATGAAAGATCACTATTTGGAGGACCACTATAGTTGATCTTTTATTTTTAATAAAGGATAGGGTCTCCATTATGGTTGTATGTTTCATCACAAAAAATATAGTTATAATTTATACTCCATGGATGACCTTAATTGTTTTTATAATGAATAAAATGGGGATGTCCATTATTGTTATTGATTTTTGATGAGTTATCGAGGCTTGTAACTTCTTATCTAGTGATCATCATACTATAGAAAGGACCTCTTCTATGAGGAGAACATTTATTACACAATTTTATACTAAAATAGGGAGGAAATATTTGATTGGTTCCTTATAGAGTATTTCCAAATAAATATTTTCTATTTCACAATATATACGACTTATATGGATGAATATTTTCTATATGATACCATAAGGAGGACCTTAATGGTTGATATATTCAATATCACATGAAGTTAATGTATGGCGGATTATCTAGAGAGGACCTTTAATGATGATAATTTCTTCATCCCATGATGATTTATAATAGGAAAACCATCAATATAATATTTAAATATGTCAATGAGCCTCAAGAATATTGGTCGAAACAATGATATGAGACAATTTTTAGGTTCCCAGTAGAATATGTCAATGAACATTCTAAATGTTTTTTGGAATGGGATATGAGAATGATCAAAAGATAAATATTACCATTGGTAATACCACCTTCTATATATTAGTATCTAGGTGACATGGTAAAAACGTCCATCATAATTGGGATCATACAAATAGGATATAGAACATCATAAATTAGATCCCTCATTGGAATCTCTTTTGTTTACATAATAATATGTTAATTAGATTTATTGTTTTCCACTAGAATATATCAGTGGGGTTTATCTGTTTCCCATAGGATATACTGATGAACTTCATTAGTGGGAATAGTAATGTTATCCTTCTCTTGGTTTACTATAAAAGTATTCCAATAATCCTAATATATGTTTATGGGTAAATATATAAATTCCCATTCTGTGATACTATATGGAAATTATATTGAATTCCATGGATTAAAATAGGAGTATGGGTTTCCATCTAGGTTTTCATTGATATATTCTAATAAATTTTATTGATGGGAGAGGGGATATGACCCGGATCATGATTTGTTTCAAGGATATTTCAATGAACATAATATTTCAAAATAATGGTTTGTGTGTTCTCTTAGATATTTACTATAATTTTTCTATGCATATAATTAATGAGAGTGTGGATATAATCCTACTACTATGTTTGACCATCCAAATTCCCCTAAATGGGCGTCCACCAAGGATTCATTATTTGTAATTCTTATAATCTATAGAGTGATTTCTAATGATTTTTCTTGAGGATTTGGGGTTGTCCAACACTATTAATGGAAATGATGAGAAGGATCCATCTTCAGAAACTCATTAACAGTTCTGGGAATACAATCTACCTCTTTATATAAATCTATAAGATAATGGAGGTAATAATTTTTTTCTATGGGCATAGGATATTGAAGAGGATTTAGGTTGAGATAGGATCTACTCAATCCTTTATAAATCATCACCATTTTAATGTTATATAAGGACTTATCTCCAAATGTACTTCGAGAATTTCCTTTAGAGCCAGTATAGATTCATATGTAGGGTACTATTATACTAGGTAACTCACAAACTAATTATAGTGTCACTTATTTAGTGATAGTGTATGTATAATTGAGAAGACCATTGGCTTCATTGAATCCTAATAATATTCCTAAGGTATTGATTAAAAATGAAAAATAACGAATTGTTCCCAATAGTTTCCACCAGGATATTCAAGGAGGTTTAGGGGTTATGGTACTTTTAGATATTCTAGATGAATGTGTTAGGGATCCTAAAATAATATTCATAAACAGGGAAACCATTTAAAAAATATCATAATAAAAACTATATTGAATTGATCCCTTTAACTCATCAAGGAATTCACATTGGGAACACCATTTTTATTCCTTCATTTGGTTTCAACCTATGATTTATGAGTCGGTTTGAACCCACATTCCAATGGTTGGAAATCACTAGGACCTCACACTGACAAATTATATTCAAAATGATTCAAAAGGATATATGGGAATATCATATATTAATGGGTCTAACTGGCTAGTATAAAGCTCTACTATAGTCAAAATTCATGTTCATGGAACCCTGTGGGAATGTGTGAATCCAACATTAGTTGAATGAAATAGACAACTTGAACCATTTGTTTTTTAAGACATTTAGTTCAATGTAGTTGTGGTAAAAGATAATTTTTTTCATTATATTTATAGACAGATGTTTCTAGAAGGATTATGTTTATAGGATGCTTCTTCTGATTTAATCAGTGAATGGTAGTTTAATTTTAGATGTTTTTCTGTCAATATTTCTAAAAAATTTGAATGTTTATATTACACCCTAAGATTTTTCTGAGGTGTATATTTTATTAAATTTATTTTTTGTGAAGAATTTTGTGGTATAACAAGATAGTTTTTCACTAAATGAACCAATGGTTTATCTTTGGGTATATGTGATACTATTCTTTGATTTTATTATACCCAATTTCATATTCTTTTGATTGAAATTACATCATATTTGGCAGAGTTTTAGAGAAAAAAATATTATTATGTTACCTTCTAACCTAAAAATTATAATGGTGGGTGTTAAATGTATTAACTGAATTATGAAAATATGATTTCTAAATGTATATATAATTAATTATTTGGTGATTAATTAATTATAAATATAAATAATACACTTTTAAAATAAAAAGAAATTTATTTTTCTTAAAGAATATTTAAAATAAAATAAATCTGTCTATAAAATAAAAATATTCACTCTTGAAATATTTTATTATACAAATATATATTTAATTTATTCATTCAAATGATTAAAATATATATTATATGTTTTCTATGAATGAAAAAAGAACCAATTAAAATTTTCATATACAAGAAGTATTTTTAAAAAAATGTATTTTAGATTCTTTTAATGGGGAACCCATTTTAAATCTTGTTTTTAACATTATTTTATACTCTATTTTAAAAAATAAACATCTTCATTGAAATTGGACCATCAAAATTTACTTTTCATTCATTTTTTTGAATTTTTCTGATATGTATTATGTTTTTCTTTTAGAGTAAAAAAACTATGTACTGTATATGAATACTACATTTTCATGAAATTTTTTAATAGTGTTAAATTATATATTTGAATGGTTTTAGATTATAAATAGATCATATTTTTATCATTTATATATAATTTAGTTCATTTTAATTAATTTTACATTGAATATATATGTACAATACTTTTCAATATTCTTCATGTTTTAATTCTATAACGTGTTTTCTAATTCCAACAATGTGATTAATTTGAAAATAATTATTACCTATTAGGTGTTTTGAATTTTTCAAAATTGTCTCCATATTATGAATCATTGGGTCAAAATTATGTAAATATCTTTATTTTACTTTTTGGTATTATGAATAGTAAATTTTGGAATTTTTTATTAATATGGTAAAAATGTAAATCAGGTAATTTACCATAAAAATAATACTATAAAATTACACTAGCACTTGTCCTAATTTAATTAGATGATTCTTGACCGAAATCATCATTGGGTGAAAATTGAATCCTTTGGAAGACAGTTGGCAAAGACTATGACATTTAATGTATTATATTTAAAGAAACGTTTAATATGTCTTACTCAAATTTAACTAGCTATATCATTTTTAATATACGGTTATAAAGAATCTACGTTTGACTATAAAAAAAATTTAATAATAATTTTTATTATTTATCATGTAAATTTATTTTTATTTTTTAGTATATAAATAATTTCTTCAAAGGCTTATACAATGACGATGCAAAAAGTATTTAATTGATGAAAAGTAGGTAAAATAATAATAATTAAAATGATAATAACCATTAAAAGACCAAAAATCTTGAAAAATGTTATTGGTTGGGTGTATCTTGATCATAATCATCCAATAGATAAATTATTTACCATTTGGAGAAACATGTTAAATATTAGAACACTGGTAATAATTTATTTAAAGTTATGATAATGTTGTCGCATTCATGTTTTCATAAATATAACTTTTTTAAAGTAGGAATTTACAAAATATATATTCAAATATAAGTATTATTCTAAAATATATATAGGATTTATATTCATTATTGTATTTTTTTTATTCAAAAAATAGGTGTATTAATTAATTATAGAAAAGATATGTAGTAATTATTTTATTGATGGAAATAGAAAATAAATGTTATTAAAAACATTAAAATAAATATAGTTTTTATAAAATTAATATATCCAACAAATTTTATAGATGGAACTGTCTTCATGGTGATATAATAAAATATTTTTTCAAATTTAACAAGTTATATTAATATTTTTTAAAATTAGTGAATTGAATAGTGCTAAAATTGAGACTATTAATTGATTATCAAAATAATGTTTCATAAAATTATTTACAAAAAAAAATATTTTTTTTAAATATAGAATTATTATTATATGGTCTAAAATGTTATTAATTTTTTATTTGTAGTCTATATTTAATCAAATAATTTAAATGTACACTATTTTAAAACCGAATAATATGTTACATTAGTTACAAAAATAATAGAATAACTAAGGGATAATTAAAATGATAAGTTCTTAAGTGAGAAAAATGTCTACCATTTATTTTTTGATGAAATAATACCCTTATCTTTTATCATATTCAAAAATATTACATTATAGATATTTTTTATGGGCATTAATTTTATTAAAAATTAATATTTAGGGAGATTCCAAAAGTGCCCCTCATCTCAATTATAAAAGGGCAGCAATTCCCTAACATATTCACTTCACATTGAGTCTTAAAGCTCATCCATACCCTAAAATATTATCAAATAAACATACCTAGAAACATTATATAGGTTCTTGTATTTTCAAAATAACAAATATAGTGTCCCTAAGAGGGAATCTAGAGAATCCTCGCCGAAGAAGAAGTAATCTTCTTTACCGACTCTGTCTCAATTGTATTTCTTATATTACTATTTATTCCTTTGTTGTTCATATAATAAAGTAATAACTAAAGTATCACCAATATTATGAGATGTTATTATGGTTATATTACAACCATATTCCACCTTTTATCCATCATATGAAAAACGTGATCACCGTGCGTGCGTATGTACGACCTACTATATCATCATAGTGGTGTAATCAATTTTTCATCGCCAAATTACATGGATGGGTATACTATTGGAAATACTAAATATATATTCTTATTATAATAATATATTTATTTGGTAAAAAAATATACACCATTCACTACCATAACATTTCATAATTTAGGTAATGATATAATCGCCCTTGTGTACGTACGACATATCATCTCTACGCTGCGATGTGATTCATTATCCATGATTACCATTAAATAATGATTATATAAATGTATAGAATGAATAATATGGTATGTATATTACCATAATATTATTATGAAAATAAAATAAATATATTCCTTTAGTATTAATCGAATCATATATGATAAGAAATGCATATGAATATGAAGTAATTAACACCATAAGGATGTGTAATAATGAAATATTGTTAAAAAATATAATATGATCATATATGATATCATATAAATATAAATATGTTTCTGGAATAAGTTAATCATATTATTTGAATGACTATACATGAGTTTCAGATACGTAAAAGGTAAATCAGACCTAAGGTAAGGGTTAATTTCACAATATCATTATTATCATAGATTATTTATATGTTTGTATTTACTAGGGAATAATTATCATCCATGTACATATTTCTTAATATTTTTTTAAATAATTTTATTAGTCATTTAGATTTTTTAATGTCATTTTTACCCATTTCTGACTTTTTATTAAATTGTTAGAATGCAAGTTTTTATATATTCTTAATGAGGGACTTTTTGACTTTTTTGAAAAATTATGAGAAGAGAGTTTTATTTTAACTTATAGGACATTAATTGGTTTTTTAATGTTTAAGAACACCTTATATCCACGATCATTCCCTTACAAGATTTCATGGTTTTTTTAAATAAAATATTTTTAAAATATTTCACATCATTTTATTAAAAGAAAACATTTTCAAAAAATAATGGGTATTTTCCTCTATAATTAATTTCAAGTGTTATATAAAAATTATTTTTCATCTAAGATGAAATTATTTAATATTGATATGTTTCATGTATTAAATCTAGATTATTCTTATGGACTGATTATGTTTATGGTGAAATGATATTTATGAAATCCTTATCTTTTTCATAGATTCTGTTATAATGGTATGATATTTACCAAACCCCTTTTTCCATGGGTTTTGTAATTAATGAATGGGGTTTATTAAAACAAATTCCATTCCATGTGTTATGATATGATTTCTATTCCCATGAAACACATATGAACTGTTTTCATTATGTCATCGGTTGGACCTATATCTCCCTTCAATGAATTGGGTAATGATTTACAAATCATGAGATAGGTTTGGTTGGAACAAGAAATGATTTCAGTTCAGTAATACATGGTTAAGTGGGATATAAACATAGTTCAGAAATACAGGGTTAGAATGAGGAGTGAACTCGGTTCAGTAATGGACATTGTCCACTCTTATGGTCTTGGAAATAATCTTGGATAATGTGGAAATGATTTTAAATGCTTATGGGTATTCCACAATTCCAGGTTTTATTTCATTATCTCATGAATTATTTTATTTTTGAACATCTATGATATATCCCATGACATGATATTATGATCATTGGTATGCATGATATAATTTTCAAATTTTTTATTTATGATCTTATGTATTATGAATATGATACGACTGATATCTACCTTGTTTACCCTTAATGTGCATCTGACCAGGCACATTTTTATCTATCATTTTCACATGATACGATAAAGGGTATTATGTAAGATGTGTAATAGATAGCTTCTAGTTATTATGGAATAAGCGAGAGATGATGTAGATGTTTTATAAAAAATTCGATTATGTTTCCCAATTTCATAATGCACTAAACTAATATGGTCATTTGGAATGTTTTTGGGTATATGTTAATTCTTATTTAACATCCATTTATGTCAAGTGTGGGTCATTAGAGTTGTTATTAGTGTGAAAGTTTAGTTACCCTTTGGAAACATAGTTGAGAAAACTTTTGTGAGATCCCTTGTGATATTTCTATGGATATGCCTAGATATGTTCCTATGTATAAGTCAGTTTATATGTTACAATCCTTTAATTTTGGTAATTTTCATAGTTAACATGGTATTAAACCTAAGTATTTTGGGATTGAAAGTATATCCCCTTTATTATGTAGTTTTCCTAGTATTATTTTTCCACTCACACTATTATTTTTGGGTTTTATATAGTGGTTGGAACCCAAAGGAATCGTGTTAATGATGAATTCAATTGGAAATGCCTTGATTCTCCAATTTAACTACCAAATATTATGGTTACTATATTGAAAAATATTTTGACTATACTTACATAGGAAATGAATCATTCTAGACTTCCATCTATCTAGATAAGGGGAAACATTATTTTGAGTCATTTATGTGGAAATGTATAAGTTCTTTTAGTGGGTCTTCTGATCAAATTGTTTTTGAACAATGGATTATTACCATTGAAATGATATTTTCATTCCTTCACTATTTGAAACCTGATAAATTCATTTTGGTTGTTAGTCATTTTGGAGGTGATACAGATCCGTAGTGGACTCTAATCAATAATATGAGGTATCAAGATGAAATTGAATCCAAGGGATGGGATGAGTTCATAGATTTATTTTTCAACAACTAATTTCCTTTCATTCATTATAAAAAGATGTAAAAGTTGTTCCTTGAGCTTAATCAAAACTATGATGAATCTATTGGTACATATGAGGAAAAGTTTACAAGAATTTCAAGGTTCTCTTCCCACATTATCATCCAACCTGAATATCTGGTTGATCGATTTTTAATTAGAATAAATCCATGACATTGAATGGTGTTTTCCATTAATGAATTAAGATGTTATGAATAGACTGTGTGGTGTTCCATTACGAAAGAAATGGAATTTTGGGTCAAACATAAATCTCATGGTTTTGAAAAAAAATGAAATATGGATTTTTGGGGGAAATCTCAAAACCCTGGTGAAGAGATTGAGTGATTATTTAATATCAATGTGTGGAAGGAAGTATGTTGTATATTTTACAAAAGTGACAAGTTAAAGTTTTATGATTGGGAAATAATTTCATAGGGAAGTTGAGTTCCAATGTAATGGAAAAAATGATAGCTAATGTTGTGAATAGATAAAGATCAACACATATTACACATCCTACACATCATTGCTACAGTTGAAAGGAAATTTGGAATTATGATATCTAATACCCTAATCCAAGGGTTATCAATTATTATTGAAGTCAGTAACCTCTTAACTAAAAATATAAATGAAAATTACTTTCAATGACTATTGAAAATTTACAATATGAAAATTAAGTGGTGAAATGATTGAGTGTTTTTGTATTGGGATTCCATAATAATTTCATAGAATGACTTTTATAATATTATAGAATAATAAAATATCTATGTATTGGTCCACTATGGTTTTCTATATGTACTTAAGATTATATGCTGAGTGGTATCGGTAACCATGAAAATTGATTCATATATTTTTGGAAAACACATTATTAGAAGGATAACCCTTAATATGTATAAAATGTTGGGATAAAGAAATAAAGAGATGTTTGATAGTATTAATGACCTCCCAAATATTATCCAGACAATGTGATTTATTATATAATGGATTTAGTATATATAATTTTTTTGTTTTATGGTATTATAAAATTGAATATTTTAAAGCATGTATGTTTTCACTACGATTTTAGGGTAATTCATATTACTATCATTTTTCAAGAGAATACATAATGAGTGCATTCAAATGATGAGAATATGACCAATATGTGATACTTTATTATATATGGAGGATAAATGTTAAGCTGAATTAGCTAACCTCTTTATAATGATTGGTATTTTCATCTTTTGTATGTATTCTACAGTTATCCGTTTGTGTAAATATTAAGTTAAATTTAGATGATGTTTTTGAGGTTAATGTATTATCTCACCAAATGTAAATTTTTTCATATTTGATAACATATTCTAACATTTTTGTAGTAAATGATTATGGAATGACTTATCAATAAATGTATGGATATCATGATTTATTAGTATTTTAGGTATTCTAAATTCAACATCATTTCATTGAAGAAGAGATGAAGTGGAAATTGATCAAGTCGTGACAAATAGTTAGATTTTACAAAAATCAACTATCTATGTCATGTCATGAAAATTCATTAACATTATAAAAAATATCATGATGTAAAAACAATTTCATCTTATCATTATTTTAATAATATTAATGTACCATTTCTCACTTATTGAGTTTATGGTTTTCTGATAATTAATATTCTATGGATCACCCACATTCTTGTGATTAGTTATCTTTATGAATCTATATGATTATCTATTCTTTTCCTCTATCCTAAAATCTTCACCTATGTAATACTATATAAAAATATTGTTTAGAGTAAAATTGGGTAACCTTTATGTTTATAACAATCAATTTTAAAAGGAAGTTATATTATTCATTTTTAAGATGTGGGTATATATGAAAAGAAACAATCATGTATTAATCCATTTATAACCTAGCTTAATTTCAAGGGCGGATTTCGTTTTAAGGGGGAAAATGTAACACCGTGAGATTTTTAATAGACCTATTTTTTTAATTTCATTGATGTAATGTTTCATACACAACATAAAAATAATATTGTGATACACAAAACACTGGTATATCTTGAGTTATACTCAATTCTATTCTTTGCATGTGTTACAGATAATTTCTTGCACTTATGATAGAATTCATTTCATGCAATACCGAGTTTTAGAGAATAAAAAATATTATTAGGTAACCATACAACCTATCCATTATAATGGAGGGTATAAATATAATTAATTTAATTATGAAAATTTGAATTAAACATGTATATATAATTATTTCATTGGTGTGTTATTAATTATAAATTAAAATAAAACCCTTTTAAGTAAACCAATATATGTTTTTGAAAAGCATTTTAAATTAAAATAAGTGATTTTTTAATATAATAAAATCACATATTATAGATTTTATTAATGAAATATATGGGCATTATATTCAATCTAGTTTTTAAAATCCATATTATATGTCTTCTATGGATGGTATAAGAACAAATTCAATTTTTCAGATAAAACTTTATTTCTAAAAAATACATTTTTCCCTCTTTTTGATAGCGCACTCCTTTAAAATCATGTTTTTGACAATTTTTTTATATTATGTTGGAAAAAACATATTATTTCAATGTTTAGTATCCAAATTTACTTTAGTTGAATTTTTAGTATTTTTCTGATATATTTTGTGTTTTGATGAATTGAAAAAAATAATGCAGTTTAAATGAAAAATAAATTTTCATCAAATTTATTTATAGTGATAAATTATATATTTGAATGTTGCTAATGTAAAAATATATTATATTTTTATCACATAATATAATTTATGTCATTTTCAATAATTTTACAATGGATTTAGATATAAAAATATTTAAATCTTTTTCATGTTTTATATTTTACAACTCATTTTCTCATTTCGACAATGCGATTAATTTTAAATTAACTACGAAAAATTATAAATTTTTAATTTTCCAAAATGGATTCCATTTTTGGATTTACTAGTTACAAATTATGTGAATATATATATTTTTTTGGAAATATAAACAGTAACTTCAGTAATTTTTTATTAATTAGGTAAAAAAGGTAAATTGGGTAATTAAATGTAAACATAATCCTATAAATATATTCATAAACCATTCATATTATCATTGGTTGAGTTTTCTTATCATAAATTATCCTAGGGTCTAAATGGTATCATTTATAATCCACATTGATCATATTAAGACATTTAATATATTTTATTTAAAGAAAAGTTAAATATGTCTTACTCAATTTTTAAAAACTATATCATTTTTAATATAATGTTATACAAAATATAACTTCAAATTGAAATACTCATCTGAAATAAAGTATTTTTTTCTTTCTTATGGTAATTTTTTTTGAAGGTTTTTATATAATTAATTATATTAAAGGCTTACACAATTATGACACAGAAATTATTTAATTGATGAAAAATCAATCAAATAGATATAATTATAATTTTAATGTCCATTAAAAGGAAAAACCACTTAACCCCATAAACATCCAAATGTAGAATTATGGATCATTTGTATCCACATGTAAAACATTATAACACATATAATATTTTATTTGAAGTGATGTTAATGTTATCACATTCATGTTTTAATAAATATATCTTTTTTATTAATGGATTTTAAAGATGATATATTCGACTATGAAAATTATTCTAAAATATATCAGATTTATATTCATATGAGTATTTATTTTATTAATGAAATTGGTATATTAAATAATTACAAAAAACTGATGTTTTAATTATTTTATTAATAGAAATATAAAATAAATGTCATTAAAAATATTATTATAAATATAATTTCAGACATTTAATAAATCCTGTTAATTTTATGGAATGAATTTTCTCCATTCAAATAAAATAAAATATGTTCCCCCTTATTTTATTTATCATATTAATATTTTTTAAAAATCAATGAATTTAATTGTTTGAAAATTGACAATATTGATTATTTATCAAAATAATTTTTTATTATATTATTTAAAAAACAATAATACATTTTTAAAAAAAATATTATTTGGTCTAAAATGTTTTAATTTGGTCATGTATGGTCTTACAGATATCCAATAATTATAAATTACACTATTTGGATATTTAATAATATGATACATTATTTAAAATTTAAATATAATAACTATAGGTTAGTTAAAATGATAAGGTTTTAATTGATAGAAAAACTTGTTTAAAATATATTCGTTTATGATATTACCACCATATCACATATCTTATTATAATAGATGGAATTTTTTATGTTTTTTGATGAGTTTTTATTTTATTATAAATACATATTTTTAGAGATTCCAAAATATCCCCTCACATCAATTTTAAAAGGGATCCTCTTCCCTCACATATTTACATCAGATTGAGCCTTAATAATCAATAATCCCCTACTAATTTCCCTTATAAACATACCTATCCATATTATATTGGTGCTAGTCTACTCAGAATACCTACTCAAGTGTTCTTAAGAGGAGATCTAGGGGGATCTCAAAGAAAAAGAGGTAATCTCTTTTACCGACCGTATAAATGTCATTTACTCTTCTATTTTCTCTTATATTATTATTTCCATTGTAAAGTATAAATATCCAATATCACCTTTATTATTGGATGACATTATTTTTATGTAATAACCATATTCTAACTTTTATGCATCCTAAAAAAATTAAATCACCTCCCGTGTAAGGGCCTATATCAACATGGATCAACCCTTGCATTTTTTCGAAGATCAATGTTCTCGGTGGTGGATCGGAAGATTTATGGAGAATTTAGGATATGTAAAATACGGGAAGGGTGGATTACACATCGTTTAACTACATTACACAATGTGATATCCTATTTCATTTTTTGTTTCACACCATGAAATAGGGATTCACTACATGAAATGTTTCGGGGTTTGAAAAATAAAATTAAACGTCGAGGTGATGTATTTTTTTGGTAAAACTTGACCTCAAGGAATTTCACAATATGAAAAGATATTACACATCATGTAATTCACCAATTCTCTATGTTTTATGTGTTTTCTATCCACATTGTTTTTCTTCAAAAACTACGGCTCCGAAAACACTCCCTTGACCCCAGGAAACCCAAAGACTCTCTCTTCTATGTTTTAGAAATTATATCATTAATGAATGCTTCCTAGCTCCCTCCTTCGATCTGTAGTGGCTCTTCTTCGATATAAAGTATGCTTTACCTTCGTTCATCAGGTTTCTTCACTCTTTTTCCACCCATTTCTATTTTCCACATGATTTTACATGATCTCCATGTTTCTATTATTGTTTTCTTTGTTGTTGGTTGGTGCAGTTGTATCACAAAGTATTCATGTGGATGCAGTTGTTGTAGGAGAGGTGATCATGATCTGTTTGTTTGATATATTCCCATTTTATTAATGCTGATGACCTTTTAAGGTACGATATTGTATGATTATCTATTTATTTGTGTAAAACTGTAGATTTATCATGATTTATCCCCTTATATCACAATTAAATTGAACTAATTAAATATATTATCTAGATTATATAATTGGTATTGATCATGTAATGATGTTGTTGTCTTGTAACCTGATAATGGTTTGTCTCTTGATCATCTAGATAGTGTGATAACCATTCTTTATTTTTTTTTAGATTGTTCTTAATCGAAATTGGTTAATAACATAAATATCAAGTTAATTGATAATTAATTGGCAAAAATATAAAGAATCATTTTTAATATTCTAGTTTTTGTTGTTTTAATTTTATGTTAATCAAATAGATGTGAGTGTAAATGATAAATGCAGTTGGTTTATTAACCTGGTTTATGTTTAATGTGATTGATGAGGGATTAAATCCATGTTAAATAAATTTTTTAATTAATTTGGTGATAGATTATGATATCTTTATTTTTAGGTTTTCCATTGTTAGAAAATATAAATTATGAATCAGTTAATTCAAGATAGAATAAGAACTGATTGTTTGTTAAGGATAATGCCTTGTCGGACATGAGTTTTCTTATTTCTTGTAGACAATATGTTTCTTTTGATTTTTTCCATGATATATCATTGGGTGTGAATGATGTATTCCTTGTTTAGGGTTAAGAACATGTTTCTATGTTTGTTCCACCTGGTTGTGATGTGCTCTGGATAGAGGACTTGTGGTTATGGGGGAAGAAAGGTCTGGTTGTGACGTAATCCTAGGATGGATGATCTAGGAGGTTTATCAAGGTATGTGGGGGAAGGGAGGCCTAGTGGTTTTTTAATCAATTTACTCCTTGAGTGGAAAGATGCATCGGTTTATTAATGTGGGTGTCTGGGAGGGCATTCAAGATAATGGATCAGGTTGAAGAAGAGCAAACCTGTTGATAAGAAAGTGTATTCCTATTGGTTATATTATTTTTTATCTTCATTATATTCTCCACAGCATGAGGTTCTAGGTTTTTTTTACTCTCATTTTAAAAGAGGTAAATATGTGTGGGTTATGTCACATGCTTTCCATGTTTATCTTCTCGAGGATGGATGGTTCTATACTACTAATATAGGTTTCCAAGACTTGATGGGTAGCTCATCTACTCACCTTGTTGAGCCCCTTTTACTTGGTAGCATAAACTGTTTTCCTTGAATAAAAAGAAATATGGAAAAATGGAAAGTGGTCATTTTTTTAATAAATTAATAATTTTTTTACTCATGGGGAAAAGGCTTGTAGGGATAAAACTCTAAGGTAATCACTTTGAGAATTTTTGGACTCCGTTTGGTTATTCCTGGAGGGCATGGATCACTTTTGTAATGCTAATGTGATGCGATGTGGAAAATGATAATGGATAATTAATTTTTAAATAATTAATAAATTTAAATTAAAACTGATATAAAGGGTATGTATATTAATATAGATCATTAAATTTGTTTGTTCTTATAGGATATCAAGTCCTCGATATGGAATCTTGGAGTCCAAGAAATGTCAGTTGTTGGTGATTCTAAACTAGATTATTCTAATAGTGTGTTTTTTATGGGTGACTTAACCCCCATGGATTTTGAGCCCTGGGGTGTGTTTTCCCTAACATCCAGTTGGGAGGATGGATGGTCGAATACACTTTTTTCCACCTCTCTCTTCTATTGGTAGTTAATTTTGATGGTATGCACTACAGCTAGTTTTCCTTATATATGTGATTAGAGGGATGTAATGGATTTTCATTTTTCACACATATATATTAATGATATAGTTTCTTAAGAACTATTATAAGTGTAACGTGTATAGGTTGTGATTCCTTGGGGATCTATATTTTTTGTATGGGCAATAATTGAATAATTTATAATACATGGCATATGATACAAGTTATGTGGGCTTCGGTGGCTCCTGAAAACTACCTGGGTGGATGTGGTGGTGTGATGCATGAGGTGGATGTGGACGCACATGGTGCTTGTTGTGGTGCATCGACCAGGTGTTTGTGGGAAAACCTTTTTTGTTGAGAAAATCTATAGACATGCAACATCAAGAAATGTGTAAAACCAGTGGGGAAGTGGTAGCGGGGTACCCTTTCTATATTTATTATATTATATACTGTTGAATTTGATACTTGGTGAGATTATCCCTGGCGAGGATGGGAATATAGCATAACTTTTTAGTTGATGAGTTAGTTTCACTTGGTGTTCATTAGGATTTATCATGTCTTCTTTACATTTTCATGAGAGGCTTCAGGGACGATCGTACTGAGTATACTGTAATAATCCGCTACGTCATATAAACTATTTTTCAGGTTAATTGGAGCAGGATGGAAATCTTTCTCGTCATTACTAGATTGGGTTTTTGCAGGAGTTTTTTTTTTGGGATTTATGGCCATTTTCGTTTTACATTATTTTTTTACTTTTACTTTTTACCTTTTATTAGTAGTATTTATTGCATGAAATTATATATGTGCACTTGAGATTCATTTACATTGTGTTCTGAGTAGATGTTGGTTGAGGTCTATCTTATCCTTCTCTTCCGCATGTTTTCTCTTAGAGGTTAATGCCACCCATGTGTGTCTTTGTTATACCCTTGGTGCTAGTCACCGACCTAGGGCTTGCTGGAGGCTGGACTCGAGGGTTCACTATATCTCTTCTCACATTTTCAGACTAGGAGGGGAACATCATTTGGGGAGAGGGTCATTACATAGTTGTATCAAATCTCTTGTTTAGGGATATTATGGAGTTCAGAGTTATACACATGTGAGGTTACATGCATTAGTAGGGAAATAGTGTCAGATATGTTTAAGAAGTGATGTAAACATGGGAGACAAGAGGAGACACAAATATTTAGGGCCCACTTATGATATTAAGAATAGAACTCTATGCTTACAGTGGCTACTAAAAGAGGTGATAACAGTTTCAGTGTAGATACCAAGGAAATGATCATGCACCATTCTTCATTGATCATATGTATAAATAGGTTGACCATGGGATAGGTGAACCTAAAATTAATAAAAGAAAACATTTAATTAATGTGAAATTATTACATATTCTAGGTGTAGGATATCTAATTATTTTTTCTTTTGCTGGTATGCCTCCATGTCAGTGTCCATGTAAGGTTCATGTAGAAGCTTTTCATCAGGTTATTCCAGTAGATAACCATAGTCCAGAGGTTCATGATGAAGAAAGATGGAGGAGGAAACTCAAAGAGTTTTAGCACCATAGTTTGAGAAAGTATGAGGGGTCCATTTCAGATTTAGTCATAGAAGACGGGTTGGAGGAGGTTGTGATATCCTTTAGTATGATACATTCTTAGAGAGAGAACTGGGTATCATTGTTTGTGACAATGTTATGTGGGGCAGTGTGGAAATGGTGGTTATAGATCCTTAGGGATCACGAGGATTCAACAATCTTGTGGGAGGCGTTATGAGAGCAGTTCATAGTAGATTTTATTTCTTCAAACGTAAAGGCAACCATTAATTAAGAGTTTATTACCCTTCAATAGGGGAGCTCCAATGTATGATAGTTCTGAATCCATTTTACGAACCTTTTGTGATATTCTTTCGACATATTTCCATATGAGGAGGCTAAGAGGAGAAATTTTGAAGAGGATTTGATCCCATAGATCCAATGGTAGGTCAACAATCTTATGTAGAAGACATATCTCAATGTATTGGTGAGGGTAGATGTTAACAAGAAGATATTATATAGAAACATATTTTCATGAGAGGGGAGTCATCAGTATTCCCCATGAAAATGATCTTTGGTCAGGGGTTCCAGATTTTCTAGGTAGAATATTATTCGTTCGGCTAGGGGTAGGTCCCATCCTTCAACGTCATGTTCTATGGGGAAGCATCTCTTAAGCCTATGATAAATGGTAGAGTTCTTGTTTTTATTTTGGCGGATAAGGTAATCAAAAGTGAGAGTGACCAAATATTTTGAGCAGTCTGTGTGCGTCAAGTGTTCTACTTCATGTTCCTCTATTGGGGCTATTCCAACTGAGGTAGGAGCAATAGAATACAGTAGTTTTGGATTAGAAGAGTGTAGATGGTGTAAATAGAGGATAGCCTCAGGACTCCCCTCATCCTCCGAGATCATATCTTGACAATTGATTTGATTTCTTTCAGGTTCATGGATGTTGTATAGTAGTTCATAGTCAGCTTCCTGTGTCAGCGTTTCCAGTTCCAGGTGATATAGATGTCATTCTAGACACCATTTTCTTATTTTATACTTGAGTGCATGCATTGTTTGATTTAGGATCCACACACTCCTTCATATCACCTTCCCTGGGAAATGATTTGTGACTTAAGATAGCGAGGCTTCTAGTGCCCTTGGAATTGAATATGACAATTGAATGTAGAACCGACTTGTTTGAAGAATATAAAGACTATGAGATAGTGCTGGGTAAGCACCCCTCTTCAGGATATTTGTTATGATTATGGATACAACCATATGATTTCATCCATAGAATAGATTTTTTTTATTTTTTTACGCTATTGTGGATTGATTCATGTGGTAGTTTGTGTTATTCGATGCTGATGGAGAGCCAGCAGTGTTAGTTGTAAAAGAGGACCCTAGAATGGGTAAGAGGAAATATCCATCCTTGTCACTCTTGATGGTTTGGCTGATGCTGAGTTTGTCAATGATTAATTAGTTGTAATTTCATAGGTTTATAGAATATTACCTTGATGTCTTTCTAGAAGAGGTTATAAAATTACCACCTCAATGAGAGATCATGTTCCGGATCATGCTATTTCCATGGGTGTCTCCTATCTCAATTTTTTCACAAAGGACGATGCCATCCAAGTTACATGAGCTGCGTATATGACTCAATTCTCTATGACAGCTCTGTTTTGTTTAGATTAGTGTGTCACGAAGGGGTACACCATTTTTTTATTAAATAAGGATGATAATAGTTTTCAGATGTGTATCTCTTAACACCACATAAATAAAGTGACCGTGAAGAATCACTATCCTCTTCCATATATTGTTGATTTATTCGATCAAATGAAGGGTGTGATTTGGTTCTCATAGATTGATTTTCAGTTAGGATATCATTAGATATCAGTGAGGATAAATATATTTCAAATAGTTCCTTACATTGTCATCAATACCATTACGAGTTCTTTGGGATGTACATCAGTGTGACGAATGATTCAACTTTGTTCATGGGATTGATGAACATTGTGTTCTGTGAGTTCATGGATAAGTGCATGTTTGTTTTTATTGAAAACATCTTTGTGTACTCCATGTCTGATTATGAGCATGTGGGGAAGCTGCATATTGTTTTGAGAGTTCTTTCCCATGAGAAGTTGTTTGAGATGATTTCGAAAGTGCGAGTTTTGGTCTCGAGAATTCCCTTTCATGGGGAATTTTGTATCCCAGTAGGGAGTGGTTGTGGATGCAGCAAAAATAGAATCTGTTCTCTCTTGGGAATCTCCTTAGATAGTGGTAGATGTGTGATGCTTTCTGGTCCTTTCTAGCTATTATAGGATGTTTATACCCAATTTTTTAAGGTTGCAACTCCTCTTACAACATTTTCCAGAAAGAATCCTGGGTTTGTATGGACTGATTTGTATCCAAAATCTTTTGATTATGTAAAAAATATGTTGGTATATACTCTTTTTCTTTGTCATCCAGAAGAAGGAGTTAAATTTGTGTTTTTATATGATGCTTCGCATCAAGGGTTAGGTTTTTTTATAATGCATCAGAGATCAGTCATTTCTTATAGGACCCAGAATTAACATCCTCGTGATAGTAACTATTCCACCCATGACCATTAGTTGTTAGATATTCTATTTTACCTAGTGTTATAGATACAATACCTCTTTGGAAAATTTTTTGTATTCTTCATAGATCAGAATATCTTGAGGTTCATTTTCTCCCAGTATGACATGAACATGAGACAATGTCAGTGGATGGGGTTTCTATAGGACTATGACTTCAAAATTTCATATGCACCTGGATAGGAGAATTTTATAGCTGATGTACTGATTAGGAAGTCATGCAGTGGTATAGTTCATAAATCAGGTGATTTATAGAGAGTAATGGATGAAAATTTAGAAATAGATCTAGATAAGGGATAAGTTGGGGGTATAGTTTTTCTTTTTCAAATGATAGTGCAGTCATCTCTAGTGGTGCCTGTTTAAGAATTCAAATTGGGGGTTCATAAGGTGGATGCTTGGAGAGATTGTTTTGTTTATAGAGAGGTCTATGATGGTTGATGTGAGGATGAACATGACCAACTATAGTTTCAGGGAAAGCTTTTCATTCCATTGGCATTGCAAGAAATGATTCGTAGAGGGCTCCAGTTCTCCCTTAGTGGTACATCGTGGTGTGATAGGGATGTACTGGGATTTGAGAGGTCAGTTTTGGTTACATGGTTTGAAGCATAGAGTATCAGAGTTTATGTATTGATGTTTGGTCTTCTATAAGGTGAACGTCATGCACCATGTTTCCAGTGGTTCTCTTCGGCCGTAGATGTTCCTCAGTGAATGTTTGAAGTCATATCAATGGACATTGTTACCATTTTATCTCAAGAACATGGAGACTATGACACTATATGAGTGGTACTGGATCGTTTGAAAAAATCATCCCACTTTATAGCATTAATGGTTTCCAGCTCAGTGGATATTTTTTCAATGAAAATAATAGAGGAGGTGGTGAGAATCTAGAGAGTCCCAAGGATGATTATTTCTGATCGAGATCCTCATTTTACCACTAGGGTGTGGATAGGTATCGAACATTATTTTGGTTCTCATATATGCCTTTGCACATCATTTTATCTATAGATTGATGGTCAGATAGGGAAATCCATCTAGACTCTTGAATATATGTTTGGATCTCGTCTCTTGGATTTTAGAGGATCGTGTATGACGAACTTACCTATGGTTGAGTTAAATTAATATAATATTTTTCACTATACCATTGATATATCATCATTAATAGCCTTTTATGGTTGACCTTTCTGTTATCAATTATGATGGATTGGGTTAAGAGAGTCTGCAATTCTCAGGCTAGAACTAGTGAACAATATAATAGAGGGGGTTTGTGTGATTCATGGGAGGATGGAGATAGGAAAAGATCATCAGATGTCTTATGAAAATTCTAGGAGGATACAACATGTTTTTGAAGATAGAGATCACATGTTTCTGAGGGTGACTCTCTGTTATGGGAAGCAAAGGTTTGGTTGTGGGAGTAAGATTTGTCTCAAATTTTTTGCCCTTTTGAGGTGTTTAATCACATTTGATCCATAGAATATTTGATAATTCTTCCCCCGAGAAAGATCTTGATACATGATATTATTCATGTGTCACATCTCCATTGTTATCTTCATGATGAATCTCGCATCATCGATTGGGGGTGGGATCGATGTTGACAATGAAGAAAACTTCTAGGAGAGGCCTTTAGAGATCCAGAACCTTTAGGAGAAGTTGTTTCACATGCATTTTATCCCCTTTGGTTCATGTATTGTGGCGACATAGGGAAATATATGAGAATACTCGGGAACTTGAGTCGTAAATACATGCTCAGTACCCTAATCTATTTTCTGGTTAGTTCTTCTATTGTAATGTTTTTATTTAGTTGGTTGTAGAACCTTTTTATTTATGATATGGTTTTCTCTTGTTTCTTCTAGTGGGATACTCTCTTTCGATAGGTATCTCCCTCAGAAGAGTGTTTAGGGGTTATTTGAGTTTGTTGCACGGTTTTTCTCTTTTCCTCTAGTGATGTGGTTGATCTCATGTGTTGGTGAAAGCCTAGAGAGGTATCTTATGGGGTATTTGTTTAGATGACACCTCTTTGTTTCCTCTATAGGTTGGTTTAGAAATCTTGGGGATGGGAATGTTTTGAGAGTTTTCTAATGTAAGGGCCTATATCGGCATGGATCAGTCCCTTCACTTTTTTGAAGATCTAAGTGCTTTGAGGGAGTCTGGAAGATGTTTGGAAAAGTTTGGATAAATAAAATCTTGAAAAGGGGGGATTAAAAATTGTATAACTACATTACAGGTTGTGACATCATGTCTCATGGGTTGTTTCATGACATAAAATAGGGATCCATGTCTTGAAATTTTTTGGGTTCAAAATTTAAGATAAAGCGTTTATGCGATGTGTTTTTTGGTGGAACCTGGCCTCGAGGAATTACACAACATTAAAGTGGATTACATGTCGTGCAATGCCTCAACGTAATATTTTTTATGCATTTTTTAGCCACTCAGTTCTGGAAAACACCTATGGCTGCAATGCCTCTCCATTGACCCCAAGAGACCAAATGATCCACTCTTCAGTGCTTTTGTGGATCCATGATCAAAAAACGATCCCTAGCTAGCTCATTTGATCTGAAGAGATCAGTATTCGATACAAGGTATTATCTTTCTCCATTATTGAGGTTCCTTTGATCTGTTTCCATCTATTTCTCTTTGTAATGTGATGACACAAGATCTAAATGTTTCTAATGGAGTTTTCATGGATGGTGTAGTTGTGTTGCGGAATCCTCGGGTGGATGCAGTTGTTGCAAGAGAGGTTATCACAATTAGTTTGTTTGATCTGTTCAACTACAAATTACATTAACGACCTTTTTATGTAGGGGATTCGATTATTCCCTATTTATT
Organism: Viscum album; assembly: GCA_963277665.1. NCBI lineage: Eukaryota > Viridiplantae > Streptophyta > Magnoliopsida > Santalales > Viscaceae > Viscum > Viscum album. The sequence goes on from OY728136.1 coordinate 654,834,081, forward strand.
GACATTATATTGTAAATATAGCATGATTTATCCCCTTAGATTGAAATAAAATTGACCTAATAAAATATATAAACCAGATTACATAAATGGTATCAATCACATAGTGATGTTGTTTCTTTGTACCATGATAATGTCCTACCTCATGATTTTCTAGATAGTGCAATGTCTATAAATGATTTTTTTATCTTTTTCCTTATGTAAATTGGTAAAGAATATAAATCTAAAATTAATTTATAATTAATTAGATTAAATATAAAGTGGCATGTTTAATAATCTGGTTGTTGTTTTTATAATTTTATTTTAATAAAATTGATATGAGTATGCTTGATTAATGGAGATGGTTGATGAACCTAAAATATGTTGACGATTTTTTAATAGGTATTAAAGAAATTTTAAATTAATTGTTGAATTACATTGGTGATAGAATGTGATACATTGTTGTTTGGGTTTCTCGTAGTTGGATCGTGTGAATTCAAGATGTAATAAGAACCTATTGTGTGTTAATGATAATACCATATAGGGCATGAGTTTCCTTCATTCTTGTAAAGTATGAGTTATTTAGGCTTTAGAGCCTTGATATATCATTGTGTGTGAAGTTTTTATGCCATGTTTATGTATGATATCCCACTATTATGTTTTTACCTACTGCTTGTAATGTGATCTTTATAGGAGACTAGTGGTTGTGCAGGCAGAGAGGCACGTATGTGATATGATCCAGGGATGAATGTGCGTAGAGGATAATTCTGGTATGTGGGGGATGGGAGGCCCACTTTTTATGGCATTATTTGACACCTAGAGTGGTGAGATGAATCATTTTATGCTTTTGGGTGTTGAGTAGGGAACTAGAGATAAGGGAATGTGTTGAAGATAGAAAAACTTGTTGATATAAATGTGCATTCTTGTTGATTATATAATTTGTTTATATTATTTACTTTCTCCACTGTTTGAGGAAGATGGGTTTTTCTTACGCACTTACAATAGTCAAAAAAAACATGGTATGCCAAGTGCTTTTTGTTTTTATCTTCTCAAGGATGGATGGTTCTACGCTCCTACTATTATGTGGAAGGACTTGATGGGTAGCTCGTCTAATCACTATGTTGAGCCCATTGTCCTTAGTAGATCATAATTTTTACCTAGAATACCTAGAAATGTGGATATATATATAACATTTTAATGTTGTTTATAAATATATTAATAATTGTTTAACCAATGGGGTTAGTTATTTCTAGAAAGAAATTGTGAGGTTTGGACTACAAGATGCGGTGGTTTTGATTTTGTTATTCCTTGAGGGAGTGGAACAATGTTGGAATGGTAATGAGATTAAATATGGTAAATGTTAATGGTTAATTAATGTCTAAAGAATTAATTAATGAAAATTGAAACTTATAGAAAGGGATAAAGTAACCTAATATATATCTTTAAATGGTTTTTGGCTTATAGGATATCTAGTGTTAGCGATGGAAGTCTAGAGTCTAGGAGATGTTAGTTGCACTTGAGTCGACGACTAGGTTACTCCCATAGTGTGGTTGTGAGATATATTATATTCTATACTTCTTGTGATTATATACACCACTCGACCCATTTGATTCGAGAGAGTGAGACCCTGAGGATTCTAAGCCCTGGGTGAGGTTTCCCTAATATACTAGTGGGAGGATGGATGGATAACTACCCCCATTATCCCCACTCTCTTCTATTGGTAGTTACTTGTGTTTTATTGAAGGATGGTTATTTTATCCAATATATGTGTGTAGAGGGCTGTAATGGATTTTATTATTCACACAAATTTATTTTGGATATATTTTCCTATGAACTATTATAGGTGTAACATGTATAGGTTGTAAGGGATTGGTTATCCTTACTCGATGTATGATAGATAAGGGCTTAAGGTATATTAATTGACATAAGATACGTGTTATAAAGGCTATGGTGGTTATGAAAACTACCTGGTTACTTTGGTTATGTGGATGTGGTGGTGTCATGCTTGAGGTTTATGTTTATTTATGAGGTGTGTGTTGTGGTGCATCACCCAAGTGTTTCTGGGATAGCTGTTTTGGAGAGAGATTCTTAGAACGTGAGATGTTTTGTTAAAGAGGAATAATAGAAGGGAAATGATAGTTTGGTACTCTTGATAATCTTTATTATATTATATACTCTTATATGAAATACTTGTTGATAGTATCCATAGTGAGGTTGGGAACATAGAATACCAATTTAGGTGATTAGTTAGTTTCACCTATATTTCACTGATATTTAGAAAGATTTCATTACATTGGCATGAGAGGCTCTAGGGAGGATCCAACTAAGTATAATATTATACACACACTAAAATATATAAACAATATTTCAGTTTTCTTTGAGAAAATTGAAGATTATGTTGGTTACTACTATCTTGGGAATTTGTATGAGTTGTTTAGGATTTTGGGTGTCGGTAATTTTACATTATTTTGGTAATTGAAATTTTTCTCGTTTAGTTGTAGTTTTTCTTGTATGAAATTACATATATTAAATTGGGTTTCATTTACTTTGTGGTCTGAGCCGAATTTGGATGATTTCTATCTTATCTCTCTCTTCTACATGTTTTTTCTTACAGGGTAATGCTTCCCATCTGTGTGTTTTATATACCCTTAGTGCTAGTTTCCAACCTAGGTCCTACTAGAGGCTGGACCAAGGGGTCATTAAATCTTTATTTCATTACTGGCCTAGGAGGGGTACTCCTTTTAGGGAGGGGGTTATGACTGCATACGTACGACCTACCATCTCAACGTTGTGGTGTAATCAATTTTTCATCAAAACATTACATGGATGGGTATAATGGAGGAAATAATAAATATTTGAGATTATTAGAATAAATTTTTTATTTTGTAAAAAATATATACACCATCCAATTGTATACAATTTTACAATTAATGGAATGATATCGTTTCTCATGGGTACGTATGACCTAACATCTCTTGAACACGATGTGATTCATTATACATGATCACCATTAAATAATGATAATATAAATGTATAGAATGAATAATTTGATATATATATATATATTAACTTAATATTATTATTGGAATGGTAGAACTAGATTCTACGTACAAGAATTAGAACATATATAATAATCCAAGCATAAAAAATGAAGTAGTTAACACCCAAAAGAAGTGTACTAATTAAATGTTGTTAAACAAGTGATAACATAATCATATATGATATAATATATATAAATGTGGTTCTAGAATTATTTTATGAAAATTTATGAGAATAATTTTTTTTTACTTTTATGGAATAAATGGATTTTTTTATGCTTTTATAACAACTTACATATTTAAATAATCACATATAATATTCCATGGTTATATTCAAAGAAATTATTTTCTTCTAAAATTGCACCTCATTTTAAAAAAAATATCTTTTTTCATGAATAAAGTATAATTTCATCATGAATTAATTTCATGTGTTATATAACGATTTTTTCCGTTTATGATTACATTATTTAATAGGGAAATTAATCATTTTTATTTTTCATAGTATTATTGTCCTTTGATTATGTTTATGGTGAAATGATATTTATGAAATTTAAATCTTTTCATAGATTATGTTACAATGGAACAATATTTATGAGACCCATTTCTTTTTCATGGGTTATGTTATGAAAAAACTATGTTTATGAAACCCATTTCATTCCATGGGTAATGATATATTTTATGTTCTTATGGAACATATATGTATGTTTTCATTATGTGATAGGTGGAACCTATATCTTTATACAATTAATTGGGTAATGATTTACATGTCATTCGATAGAGAGGGATGGAATGGAAAATGATCCAACATCAGTAATATAGGGATAAAATGGGATGTAAAAATTGTTCTATAACACAAGGCTAGAATGAAGAGGGAACTCAGTTTAGTAAAGGACCTTTACCATTAGGGTGGTTTTTTAATTGGCATTGTTTAATATAGAAATTAATTTCTTATGCTTTTGTGTATACCTCCATTCCATTTTTTATATTATTATTTAAAGAAGTTTCTAAATTATGAATTTATATGATTTATCCCATGACATAATATTATTATATTTTATATGCAGGATAAAATTTTCGAACGTTTTGGTAGTTACCTTATGTCTTATGATTATGATATGATGGATATATCCATTTTTTACCCTTAATGATCATCTTATCTTACCCCATTTTATTTTTTTCCAATGATATGAAGAAGGGTATTAAGTTAGATGTAGGGGGTTCTTATTATGAAGGAATAAGTGGGAGATGATGTAGATGTTTTATAAACTAGTTTTTTGTCTTTCCCAGTTTCCAAAGACACTAAACTTATAAAATATTTGTAATATTTTGTATATATTATAATTATGATTTAATATCCATGTGATTCAAGCATGAGTACTATGAGTTGATCATTATTGAGATGTGATTATTAGTTTACCAGATGTTTTGGTCTCACTAAAGATTACTACAAGAGATCGAAGGTGGGGATAGTGGAAGAGATGACTTCCTATATATTTTAGTGGATAGTGAAGCAATATAAAATAATGCTACTCCATATATATATATATATATGGTGTTATCCTTGTTCTGAGTATACTATGATGAAAATATTTTAATTACTTTTCGTAGTAATCATGGGTGACTCTTATGTTTCTATTTTGTGATTACATGAGGTAAAATAATTAATATACAAGAGGTGGTGGTTCGTAATAACTACTCGATTACTTTATGGAGATGTAGATGAATTGATTCATGGGGTTAATGATATGTTGTAATGATGATATGTTTTAATTTACAATATCAAGGACATTGAATATTTTCCCTAGTATTTTTAGGAAGACTTAATTTGGGAGAGAGATGGCTCAGGACATGTGATGTTGGGATAGAGAGGCAAACCAGTAAAGATGTGATAGGAGGGTACCTTATTTGATATTTATTCCATATTTTATGATATATTTTAATAGATCCTTGTTGAGGTTGTGAACATAGTACACCTTTATAAGTGATGAGTTAGTTTCACTTATTGTTCATAGAGATTTAGTAGAAATTATTTTTCTTTTTCATGATAGGATCTGAGGTTGAACCTTAAAATTATACATATTATGTTTCACCAATATTATTTAAAAATACATTTTATTATTATTTGAGATTAATGGAGATCATGATATAACTTACTAGTTTATGGTGTTGTTTAAGAGCTATTTTGGATTTGACGTTGTTATATAAGATTTAATTTTGGAACATTTAATTTATATTATAGATGGTTTAGTATGTATGAAATTACATGAATGTATTTTGGTATATTTTACATAATATTGAGAAATATTTTCTGTGTTTTATCTTATCTCTCATTCCTCATCTTCATCATAGAGGGAAATGTCTCGCATTTGTGAGTATGATATAAACATAATGTTTCCCCCAAACCAAAAACCTATTAGAGGTGGGATTTGGGTTTCAATATGTATCTCCACTCTTTAATTCCCCATGAGGTATAACACTGTATAGAGGGGACATGAAATAGTGGTATCAAAGGAATTAGGTTGAGTGATATGATGGATTTTGGAGGTGGGCACTAGGGAGGACTGCATTGGTAGGTATGAAAATGGTGTCAAATTATATTAGTAATGAATATAAAAAAATTTATACAATCTATGAAATTATTATTAATGACCAATGCAATTATATTTGAAAACCATTAAATTTACTTATCATACAATTAAAAGTGATAATGGTTTCAAGGTATGGACCTAGGAAAGGATCATGAATCATCATTATTTATTCTTATCTTTTAATTGGTTGGACTTGGGTTATAGTTAAACCTTAATTAAATAATTTATCTTAATATTATGTATTCTATATAGAGTCCTAAGATTATAATAAATTAATGTTACATATTTTTAGATTAATATTCATTACAATACAAAAACACACACATAAGGAACATAATTGTTTAGTGCATTTGGAAACATGTAATAATATATTTTTATTTCATTATTGGTATTAAATTTCTCAAATAAACATCATCACATTTTTTACTCCTACTTAAAACCATTCATCATAAACCGATTAAAGGAAACATATTAAATGGTGAGATCAGATTCCCAGTAAGCATAAATAATAGAGATACATGGGCATAACATGAGAATTAGGAATTGTGAACATGAAAATAACAGGTCGAAACAATACATTGCGTATCAAAGATCATAATCATGAGTAATGACATAAATATTGGATGTTTATAAGACATGAATCATAGGGGAATCATATAATGTAATCTATGAGTGAATAAAATTGGCATAATACATAGAATTTTTGCATACAAATAAGCATAGAAAGTCTTATGTCAAGGACACCCACCAAGACAGTAATTAAATATTCGGCATGAGAAAACCACCCATGTACATACTTTAGTCTTAGGATGGCCTCCCATTTACCATCTTTCAGGCATAGTCTAACCACCTATATACCCACTCTTCTTGGCTCAATCTAACCACTCATGTAACCTCTAGACTTGTATATCATTTATCATTACCCAATGAATTGGAGGGAGATATAGGACCCATATTTATCATAATAAAAATCATATATATGTGTTTCATGAGATCATAAAACAATAATCATATCATAAACCAAGAAATAAAATGGGTTTTAAAACATTTCTTTATATTTTAGTGTTGTAAAATAGAAAATTCATTATATTATTATAGAATATCCCATGAAAAATTAAAATGGTTATATAAGAATCTTTCTTATTATAACTAGTATAAATTAAATGGGTTTCATTAAGATATATTCAAAATAAAAAATTTAGAGAAAGAATAATAATGGTATCCTTAGGTCATATCCCCAATAGAGAATATCTAACATCAATAGATGTCATATTATATGAAAAATGATTTTGAAAGATCATTTGAAAAGTTTCATGAGGATAATATCCTTTATTTTTGGAAAAATAATTTTTTAAAACATAAAAAATTTAAAAATAATTTTATTTTAAAATAAAAATGAAAACATATAAGGGATTCATAGGTGAAAATATGTGTCATGATGATGGTAAAATTTTTCCATTCTAAAAGTGTTAAAAAATATTTCTTTCCCATTTTTGGAAAAAAAATATGCATTGCTTAGAAAACGACATGATAATTATATTAAAAATAATTAAAACTGAAAAAATGGATACAATTGTCTTTTAAAAATCATAGGAGAATAATAAATCATTTTTGAAATTATTTTTAGAAAAAAATGTTTCGGAAGAAAATGAATTTCTAGCTGAAGGGAGATTTAAAGTTTAATTTTCTTAAAAACGCATTCTCAATAATGTTTTGTACCAAAAGTGGGAAAAGGGAAATATTACATAAAATATCATAAATAAATATAGTATAATAAATTTCAAGATAATTATTGAGAGGTGGATCATAATATTTCAATATTGGATACTTAATCATAAACAAACCAAATAAATGATGAGATTGTAACATAAGACCATTACAAATTTTCTAACATTTGATGCATTATACCCATGAAGGTATGAAATATGATTAAACATTAAATAACATCAGGATAAATAAATTAATGAAACTACTTTCCAAAGGGTCTGTATATACACATTATAAAAGTAATATTGTTACATAACATAACATATCCTTTAATGAAAGAAAAGTGATAAAACTATCCATTATTAATTTGATAAAATTTAAATCATAGAAAACAAGATATATTGATACTAAATTGGAAATTTAAATCCCAATGATTTTGAGGATAATAATCATAAAATATGTTAATTTTTAGTTTATTCCCCATATAAAATAAATTTGTTTTGAATATGGCATGTTTCTCACAAAAGAAAATAATTGAGATGCAAATCCGTAAAGCTTTAGTAATATTTTGAATAGTATTCATAAATAAATAATTACATAAAATAAAACATTAAATATTATTAAAATAATTATATTCATGATATAAAATGTAATGAGGAAGTATATCAACCACACAAAAGAAATTAGTGATTATTGTTCAAATATCTCAAAGAAATAAAAGAAATACTATAAAAGAAATATTAAATATTGTTAAAATAATTACATTCATGATATTGAATTTTAAAAGGGAATTATATACACCACAAAAAAGAAACGAGTGGTGAATTTTCATATACCTCAAAGAAATAAATGAAAGACTACAAATACCTTACAAAATTATTCAATTTTTAATTATAAACTGCATGAAATAAAGATAATAATGCAGATAGAAAAATCACAATAATTTTGAGGATAATAATCACAAACTAAATTCATCAATATTATATACACCTCATAAAAGAACCAAGTAATGTACATGAAAAGTGTTTCAGTGAAAATAAAAGAGAGATGAAAATCCCTTACCTAAAGTATTGACATATTCCGTACGCATTCATTCCTCATGTATAATAAATATAAGTTTATTATACCTATAAAATTTAACAATAATAATATATATCATACAATATATTATTTTCTTATGATTTTTATTTCCTATTTAGTAATAAATCCATATTAACATTATGTTTCACATAATTAACATATTTTTTGTATATGTTATGATTTAATAATTATGGTCCTTTAAAATTGATCCTGATTTAATAATATACAGAATTTTAAATAAGATAAATATATAATATTTATTTATTCATATTAATCCAAATAATATTTATAGAAATGAAATAAACCATTCATAGAGAGGTTAAGTTATATGTACACATGAACATTTTTTCCATTTTCGTATAAAATAGAATCAAATAAATATGAATGATATATTATCATTAACTAATATTTTTTATTTCATATATCTCACAACTTAAAACAATCCTTTTTACCTTCCATGTAGAATGTGAATTAATCAAATCACTTCATGAGGCGGTTAATAATTGAACAAGAGGGAAATTTTATCATATTCCAAAAAATGAAAATAATGAAGGAATGTATGATATAATAACATAAGTTCCATAATAATTTCATAAATATCATATAAAAACAATAAATAAATAATTATTTCCAACTTTGATATTTGGTAATGGATGGATTAATTATATCTGTTCATAAGGCGGTAACCCACATCACAAACAAATGATGATTTCATAACCAATTTAATGGGATTATAGATGGTTTTAGGTCACTCCCTTAAAATAAAATAAAAATATATGGAATATAATGAGGTCAGAATATAAAAAATTTCAGATAATAATTTATGTAGATGGAGGATTTAATAATGTAAAAATATTTGTTGAAGAATGTTACATCTTCTTTATGTAACCTCGTTAGGTATGTACCAAAAGTCTTTCTAGATTTAATTAAATACCAAATTAAGGCATATAAGATGATAGGATGGAATTTATAAAGTTATTTGGGTAGGTTATGGATGAACCAAAATGGTTTTATGGTTTGAATAATATATTATAGTGGGTGGCCTTTTATAATAGATGTGAGTGACACACTTGTGTGTTTTGGAATGAATAAAGTGTAATCACATTTTTACCAATAAAAAAGTATATAAAATAGAGTATTATAAATAATTAGACATTATAGATTCTAAATATTTCTATAAAATAAATTATATACATGTTTTAATGTAATTTAAACCCTTATCATTTTAGTTTAACTTCTTAGTAAAACAACTTTTACGATACTAATGGAAATTAAATTTTAATATTTCCCCTATTTATTTTGTAAATAAAATTATGTTAAAATTATTATAATTATTGAATACATTTTTCTAACATTAATTCATATATTTATATAATTTAAACTTCAAAATAATTTTATAGATTGGATAATGAAGCGGGTTTTCAATGACAGAATGTTCAAATGTTTACAATAATTTTAATCAAAATTCAACATGAAATGGCTTCAAATAATTTTTTTAGAAAACATTATTTTTATTTGAACTAAATTTAATTTACTTTAAACCAATTTAAAACATACTTTTACTTTATAAATGATGTAAATTAATATCTAGTTTTCAATTAAAATTTAGTGTTTTTCACTAATCATTAAAAAAATCAAGAAAACCCCAATAAAATCTCACTAATATAATTTAAAATTTATTATTTTGAAAAAATAAAATAACTTATCAAATTATTTTTATAAAATTATTAAAAATTAATTTCATTATAAGTTTGAAAAAATATATAAAACAAATTTCTTGAAAATTGCATCTTTAAGTGTAAAATTTGATTTAATCCTATCCCTTGTACTGAAAATAGATATGTTAAATGTTAAATATTTTATTTAAAATAACTATAAATATTTCATTAATATCATTCAACACAAGTGTTTTTTATTTATTGAGTAAAAAGAAGATTGTTGTCATAAAAATAAAAAAAATTAATATTCCTTCATTTTCAAGAAGTTTTTATTTTGATTGTTAATTAATTGGTTCCTAAGAAATACATTTTATATACATTTCTAAACCATATATTTTCATGTTTTTTATTCTTATTCATAAATTTCATTCCAATAGCTAGGTGATAACTATCATATATTATGTTAATAATATGTAACATTTTGTTTAAAACCAATGACTAATTAACACAAGAATAATTTTGTGTTTCATGTAACATAAGATAAATATATTGTTTCGGGGAACACAAACAAATCATAGTGTTACATGTAAAAGAATATCAACACGATAATATTTATTTATAAAAAATGATTCCAAAAACTAGGGTTGTAACATTTTACCCACCATAAAATGAATTTATCCCATGTAATTCATCACTTAAAAAAAATTAAGGATAAATATGCATAACTACATCCTTGGTGTCCCAAATATATCCCAAAATAAAATAATTTCTCAATAGAAAATACTATGTCTGTATTCTTTTTTCTAATAACTTTCTCTACTCGGTCCAAAATCTCCATCAGTTGTTTCTCATAATAAATATAATTCCATAGCATTATAACCTCTAAGTTTATTTAATTTGATGGATCATGAATATATATCGTCATGAGAGATATATGAAACACATATTTAATCTACACCTTTTTTATTGGATGTTAAAATTGATAGGATACAATCCTTATATAATCAATAATTTCAAAGGGACCGATATTCTAAGGGATTATCCTTCTTTTGTTTCATAAACACAATTTCATCCTATGGTTGTGCTTTGGTCAAATTCCAGTTTATTATTTACTCAAGGAAATGAATATTAATTTTTTTTATTATATAATCATTAATGGATCAAAATATTTATAATAGAATTATAATTCATTCCTTCTATCTCTAAAAAAGCTAATCACTAGTCATCAAATATGTATTAATCTTTATATAGTGAAAGAATACACATATCTCTAAAACCTCATAGAAAGTAAAACATGAATAATTCCATAAAAATTAACCTTATAACCCTTCTAAAATTCAATATATAAATCAGGTCACCAAATTTCTCAAAATAAATTTTACATTAATCCCCCAAATATCCTAAAGTTTATCTTTATTTACACATACCAAATATGTGAATACCATAGTCCTATACTTTCTTGAATAATGGTAATAGCCCATATTTCCACAAAACCATTAGGAAAACATACATACTTCATAATTACATGAATAAACCCACATATTATTGAATATATTATTTAAATCCCATAATATGTAAACTCCATCAACTATAACATAAAAAACTTTTTTAATAAAAAACTAATCAGTTCCAAGGCCGACAATAATATAATCTTTACTTTATTCATATCAATAACCACTTTATCCAAAAATAATTATATCAATATATGGAATATATTAAGGGTTATCATTCCTTAATAGAAATAAACCCTTTACAATAAATTACATTCCTAGTTCATTAGTATCATTTAACATATTTCATTAAATCCATAATGAAATCATATATTAAACAATCCATATATATTTCATGATTCATATAACGTAATTTTATAATTCTAATTTATAAACACTTCAATTACTCCACCTCATCCTTAAGACATTAACTATGATTCATCATATTATTCTTTAATACCTCTTTCCTTTTATATGTTTTTCAAGGTATCTTTATCATCCACAATATAAGTATTACTTATACCACTCTGTTGATTCACATCAAAATACCTACCCATATGATCTATATTTCCTTAATGATCATACATTCCACATTTTAGACATTAAAACGTCCATGATAGCTTTTGGAGACAAATATTCCCATCAATTTGGTTAACTGGTATTTTTATATTCCCTCCAAAAGTACTTTATTTGTGTTCTTTTAAAGACTTAAAACATCTTCCCATTCCTCAAAGACATTCACTTTGTTACTTCATCCCAAAATCTAGATATATAAGAATCTAATTCAGCTTTTCTTCCATTGTAAAGACCCGTAAATTTCAAGGGAAATTTTTTCATAATTTTATTTTGGATTTTACGAGTACGTAGTTTCTGACGAAACCTAATTTCAAGGCCCGGTGTGCCCGGAATCATGTTCTGAATCTTATCTCGGGTACATTTAGTGAACGAACAAGCGGGTTTTCCTAACATTCAAATCGGTGCTCGGAATCAAAATCTGAGAACACCGATGAAACTGTAGTACCGGTAATTGCTTAAGATTACCTTTTCCAGAGTTGCGTTTTCTCGAGTGAGGTTGTTAATTTAATGGGTTAACTATCGAATAAAATAAAATATTGTGCTACAAATTTTATTTCTATTCTAAGTACTGATAACCTAGGAATGGTGGTTGGAGTGGGACCCACTAATATCCTAACTCCACTAGGTAGGATATTAGTGAGGTGGGGACCACACGAGCCCCACCCCCTTTTTTCTTTTAACCTCCCACGTGCTTTTAATTTTGTAACTCACCCGTAACCCCCTTTTAAATGCCAAGTCAACTCTCTTAATTAATGAATTGAATTACGTTATTCAATGTAATCAGTTATTGAATTCATTTTGAATTTTGAATTGAATGTTGTCTTATGTGTGTTAATTAAATAAGACAAGGTCATATTTTTTTAAGGGTTAATTTGTTGTGCAAGAAGGTTGGACATGAATTGCTCAAGCCTTGGAATCTTCATCTTCCTCCTTGAAGAACGCAAAGAAGGCACCGTCATAGACGAAGAACGCCGGCCTCTGACGAAGGACGACGAATAACGCTGATTCCTCGGAGATCGACGATGCAACACCGTGTACCGCGGCATCGTGTACTGCGACGCTGATGATCCTCCTTCCGCGACGCCATCTTCCACGACGTCCCTTTCCCGTGAGAAACCTCATTCAATGACTTCATCGAGGTAGGGGTTTGGAATTTTGTTCGTGAAATATCCTTTGTCATTTTTCGTCCTTATTTTTGGGCCGCTTGTTATCAACTAATAGGGAGGAGGTCGGACCACATGAACATGACCGACTCTCCTCCCACTTTTGTTGTTGTGTTTGTTTTGGTTTAAAAGAAGGAGGCGCGGTGCAACGACACCGCGTGGAAACATGGAGAAATGCGGCGAAGATGTGCGGCACCGTCGCGCCGCGCCATTGAGGCCGAACGAACCCGCAGACGGAGTCGGGTCGCAGCGAAGGGGCGTGGCGGTGTCGCGCCGTGCCAGAGAACCACGAAGACACCGCGACCAGAGCGGGGCCGCGGTGGTGGGGCGCGGCGCTGTCGCGTCATGCCTGTCGGAAAAAGTCACGGCTCAAAGTCGCGGTGGTGCAAGGCGGGGCGGCTGGAACCGCTGGCCGCCGACACCATGGAGGGGTGGTACTGCGGGGTCCTGCGGCGGCAGCACTGGCCTGCCGGACCAGGCCGGCTATTTCCGAAGGAAGACCGGGGGTCATAACCCCCGGCTGGAAAAGGAGTGGCCCCACATGGAGCTACAGTTTCAATCAATGGGGGCAGCCACCTCCTCTATCCACTCGGCTCGGTCAGCGTCGAGCTGACCACAATGGGTCGCGCCCGCGCCAGGCCGGACCGGCCGCACCGGGTCGGGCCGCCCAGGCCGTGCTGGGCCACGCTGCCTGGGCCGGGACGCGCCGACTGGGTCGGGCAGCGCCCTAACGGGCCGGACCTTGACCTGGTCGGGCCGACCTAGGGGGTCTCGGGCAGGGTCGGCCTGGGCCCAACACCCCCTATTTTCGGGCAGTTCTGATCAAACGACCTTATCTTGGGCTACGGACCTCCGCTCAACGCACCTTCAGTTTTGATACGATCCTTGGATCTAGACGGTCGTTTTGATATATTACACTCAAGGTTTAGGAGAACTTTGGGTAGAGCCGGGTTGGTTTGAACACGAAACCAACCGGGCCCTCGGAGCCAAAACGCTTATAACTTGAGCTCGGGACGTCCGATTGACGTGTTGTCGACTTTTTAGGATTCCTCTTAGTGATATGGACCATTTGGCTTACTATGCTCAAGGTTTGGACGCAGTTGGAGTGCGGTTGGGTTGGTTTTTAATTAAAACCCAACCGGGCCCCTGGAACGAAAAAGCCAATAACCCTCAGACCGGGCATCCGATTGACGCGATATCTGTCACGTTGAGTTCCTCTTGTCGAGACAGAACTTTGTGATACATCAACTCTGGACTACATTTCTGGTCATGTATCGAACCCCTTGGTTCGTGGAGCGGACCCTCTCGGAATAGCGCATGCTGTGTGCGGGAACCCTAGAGCTGGCTGCGACTGCGACGACGAAGATGATTGCCCTGAAATCCTCCATGGGTTCGGCAGCAATGAAAACCGTACTGAAATCCCCCGTGGGTTTGACAGCGACGAATACTGGAGTGAAATACTCCGTGGGTTTGTAAGCGATGAAGACTGCACTGAAATCCTCCGTGGGTTCGGCAGCGATGAAGACTGCACTGAAATCCTCCGAGGGTTCGGCAGCAATGAAGACCATACTAAAATCCTTCGTGCGTTCGACGACATTTACTACTGTTCTTGTATCCTACGTGGGTTCGACAGTACTACTGTTCTTGTATCCTTTGTGGGTTCTGCAGTGTTTGACTCTGTTCTTGTATCCTTTGTGGGTATGCCAGAGTAGCTGGTCTGTATCCTATGTGGGTCTGACAGCTTACCTGGTTTAGTATTTTATGTAGGTCCCAGCTTAGATGAATTAGTGGCTACATCTGATCATCTCTATCACCTTACGAAGAAGTATAACTGTGTGAGCTGAGTCTTGACTTTCTATCAATATCTACGATATGATTGACTTACTTTCCTATGTTGATTGGGTTGTGTTATCCAGTGTGGATTCGGTTGTACTCCTATGTGGACATGATCGAACTTGGGATCGGATGTTGGAGCCGAACTGGAATTGACGACTTATGTATATGTATGGGAATATACCTAAGTAGTGTTGGTTGTTACTTCGTGATTGTATCTTTCCATTGTGGATTATCCTTTGTGGATTCTGGGAGACCTTTGGGGGTCTCAGGGTCCCTACTTAGTAGCATATACTCAACCCTGCAAGGGAATTGCCCGCACTACATTGTGTTGGATGCATATGACGGACATCGCTGATCGTGGTTGATAATTGTGGAGCAAGTCGGTACCTGGAGGTGGACCACTGGGCGGGACGTACACAGAGCGGACGGCTTGACCCGAGGAGCTGAGGAGGCTATCTGTACCCACCCTTCAGGTGGGATTTCCAATGAATGGCTTGGCATTGCTTCTTTACTTTTAGTTGATGTACTTTCTTTCCAGTTGAACTTAACTTTCAGTTTGGGTTTGTATTCTGGCCCATTTACTTTCTGCACTTACTATTGTACCCAGTTTTACTTAGTGTTTACTTCTGCTGGCTTACTCTGTGGTGTTTGTTTACATTATAAGGCAATTCCTTCCACTTTTTATCAGGATTTACGCCTTTGGTGCTAGTCGCCATCCACTGGCCTATGGAAGGCGGGCTTCGGGTAGTCACGGCACGAGTCCCGAGGATGGGCCGTGACAAATTGGTATCAGAGGAGTTCGGTTCTACCGCAGAACTCAAGACTCTGATCTTTCTTCTATGTGAAGCAATATTGTTAAGGGTATTGAGTGTGGTTATCAGTCCAGGGAGTCCAGTGTTGGTGCGGCGGCCGACATATCCATACACAGGGACCCTAACATCTGATTTCCGACTCAATGAACGAAAACATTTATTGAATGTGTGTTTCAAAAGTTTACGTTGTGATTACTTTGTGTCAGTTCACCAGGTATACTGTCTTGACCGTGGCGCACCTGTTTCTTTTCAAGATGGCCCCACGATGGCAGCGAGCTAGGGTTCCGAGCATTGTGCGAGACGACAGCCCATCGAGCGATGAGGCCTCGGTGCAGGGCCCTTTTTCAGCAGAGGCACAAGACGTACCTCTACCCGCCGAGCCACCGATGCTTCCAAACGTCGCCTTAGTGTACTGCACGAGTTTCAGCGTCAGAGACCGCCCAGGTTCCGTGGGGCGACGGACCCTCATGCAGTAGAGTATTGACTGGAGGCTGTAGTTAGAGTTTTCAGACTTGTGGTGACACCAGCTGACCTCATAGTGATCCTTGTACCGAGCCTCCTGTATGCAGCAGCAGGCAGATGGTGGAGTTTGATGCTTCAGGTGCACGATGAGGAATCTCTCCTCTGGACAGACTTTGAGAACCTCTTCCGCTCGAAGTTAGTCCCAGCCACCCTCCGTGCGGTGCGCATTCAGGAGCTTCTACAGTTGCGGTAGGGCAGCATGACGGTCGCCCAGTACACGGTGAGATTTACCAATCTCTTGCGCTATTCGACGGATATGGTACGAGACCAATTCTTCCGGGCTCGGACCTTAGAGCATGGACTGAGGCATGAGATCAAGGCATCAATGATCTCCCTCATCATTCCGACATAGGTAGGAGTACTGGAGCGAGCTCTTCTCATAGAGAGCTTTCTTGCTGAGCCAATACTAGCAGGGAGACCTACCACAGGGTGGCACATAGCAGAGTCATCTGCAGCTGGCAGTCGATGGATGTCACAGGGGTCCAGGAAATCCCGACCACCAGGCAGAAGACCTCAAGACACTGGCTCAGAGGTGCGGGTCACCCGGCGCAGAGCTAGCCTTCCAAGGAGCATACAGAGCTGCGCATGCGGCGGGCATGGCCACATGACTCGTGACTACCCGACCTGCCGTGCAGAGGAGCAGTAAAAAGATGAGGGGCCACCCAGGCAAAGGCAGAGGGTCGATCGTGGCAGTCTTCATGGAGAGGGTGGACGAAGCAGAGGAGATTGCCGAGCAGCGGGTGGTGGGCGACGCTTTGAGGATTTACCACCGCCACCACCAGGTGGTCCCCCTCGACCACAGGGAGGTGGCGGGCAGACACAGGCTCAGCTTCAGGTAGCGGAGGCCTACGACCACGGCGATCCAGAGATGATTCGAGGTACTATCTGTGTCTACTCCACACATGCTGCAGTTCTTATAGACACAGGAGCAAGTCATTCTTTCATTGCTGCTGACCTTGTTCAGAGCTCAGAGATTCTGATGGAGTCGTTGGCTTGATCCTTGCGGCTAGAGACTCCTACGGGAGCAGACTCGGTGATTACACACCGGTGCCGGTAGTGTTAGCTTACTCTAGGAGGCGAGAGCTTCAGCTGGGATCTTCTTGTAGCGGCATCGAGGCCTTACAATGTCATCTTGGGCATGGATTGGTTATCTACATTCCATGATCAAATTGACTATTTTAGGCGCAAGGTGCGGTGTGTTTGCACCAATGGGAGCAGGTTCACCTTCACCGGTGAGAAGGGAACCTTTGCAGTGCAGGATGGACTCTCGCAGAGGAGAGGACTGCCCATCACTCATCAGTTGGATAGCCTCATACTAGGAGCAATTGAAGTGCAGAATCTGAGTTTTCCTACAGTGGTGGATCATTATGCGGACGTTTTTCCTAACGACGTTCCAGGACTACCTCCTCACAGAGAGGTAGACTATTATATTGACCTGTACCCTGGGACAACCCTGATATCCACTCTAGCATATTGGATGGCCCCCGCTGAGCTTCTAGAGCTACAGGTATAGTTGGATGACTTTCAGGGCAAGGGATTCATCCGACCCAGTGTTTCACCCTGGGCTTCCCCGATATTGTTCTCCAAGAAGGCGGACGGGAGCTTGCTACTGTGTGTCGACTATCTTTGCCTGAACCAGGTGACCGTGAGGAACAAGTATCTGCTACTGATGATTGAGGACCTCTTCGATCAGCTCAAGGGAGCACGATGGTTCTCGAAGATAGACCATAGATAAGGATATCATCATCTCAGAGTTCAGGATGGGGATGTGCAGAAGATGGCCTTCAGATGTCAGTATGGCCACTATGAGTTCATGGTTACGCCATTTGGCATAACCAATGCTCCAGCGGTGTTCATGAGTCTCATGAACACGATATTTCAGCTATACCTCGATCGATTTGTCATGGTCTTCATCAATGATATTTTGAAATACTCGACCACTAAGGAGGATCACGCCTACCACTTGCGTGTTGTACTGGACACACTCTGAGAGAAGCAGCATTACGGTGAGATCTCGAAGTGTCAGTTCTGATTACGTGAGGTCCACTTCTTGGGACATGTCATCTCTGATGCGGGAGTTGCGGTGGATCCTATGAAGATCATGGAAGTTCTATCTTGGGATCCACCCAGGAGCGTGACGGAGGTGCGGAGTTTCATGGGGATAGCTAGGTACTACCGGAGATTTGTGCCAGAATTTTCCAGAGTTGCGGCACCACGTTCAACTTTGATGAAGAAGGGGAAACCCTTCATGTGGTCAGATACATGTCAGCAAATCTTCCAGGAGCTGAGACAGATATTGACCAGCGCACCTATCATGAGGGTACCAGAGGAGGGATTAGGCTACGTAGTATACTATGATGCATCAGGGACCAGACTCGGGTGTGTCCTGATGCAGGAGCGAGCAGTGATGGCCTATGGATCACGACAGTTGAGGCAGCATGAGTAGAACTATACTACCCATGACCTGGATTTAGTAGCAGTGGTCTTCTCTCTGAAGATGTGGCGACACTATCTAATGGGAGAGCGTTTTACAGTCTATTCTGACCACCAGAGTCTCAGGTAAATCTTCTCGTAGAAGGACCTGAACCTAAGATAGTGGTGATGGCTCGAGTTCCTCTAGGACTATGACATTGAGATACCCTATACTCCTAGAAAAGGTAATGTAGTAGCCGATGCTCCCAGCAGGAGGACGGGCATTCAGCTACTCAGGGAGGCAACAGAGAAGCTAGCCGCTCTGCAGATATCCTTTGTGGATAGAGATGGAGCAGCCTTTCTTGAGTCACTCACAGTCACTCCTCCACTACTGCATTGGGTCAGAGAGGCACAGCGTGGGGACGTTGAATATGTGACGCGGCATGCATAGATATCTTCAGGACAGGCACCTGATGGATTCTCTGTAGGAGGAGAGAACTCCATCCTTTTCAGAGGATGTACCATGGTACCAGCTGCTTTGTAGTAAGAGGTGCTGAGAGAGTTTCACACTTCCCCTTTAGCGGTACATCCAGGAGTGGTGAAGATGTACCAGGATCTCAGATGACAGAACTGATGGCCCGGTATGAAGAAGGTTGTAGAAAATTTTATTTCTCGATGCCTCACCTGCCATCAGGTGAAGGCAGAGCACTAGGTACCAGCAGGCTTGGAACAACCCTTGGTGGTCCCAGAGTGGAAGTGGGATGGGATATCTATGGATTTCGTGACTATAATACCACGTACTTCCAGAGGTCACGACTCTATTTTGGTGATTGTAGAACGACTCACCATGTCCGCCCACTTCTTACCCATCAGAGAGTATGGATCAATGGAGAGCTTGGGAAGCCTCAACATTCAAGAGATCATGAGACTTCATGGTGTGCCATCATCTATCGTCTCTGATCGAGATGCTCGCTTTACTTCCCGGCTTTGGAAGTGGTTGTAGGAGGAATTCGGGACGTAGCTACGTTTGAACACTTCCATTCACCCTCAGACAGATGGTCAGATGGAGAGGACCATTCAGACTCTTGGGGACATGCTCCGTGCATGTGTCCTTGACATTGGTCGCAACTGGGAGGACCACCTACCCTTGGTGGAGTTTTTGTACAAAAACAGCTACCACTCCACCATCAGGATGGCACTATACGAGGCATTGTACGACCGAACTTGTAGATCACCTCTTTACTAGACAGACCCTGGGGAGTCAGCACTTGTGGGACCAGAGATGGTCCAGGCCATGACAGAGAAGGTCCAGGTCATCCAGGAGAGGATGAGGACTCATCAGAGCCAGCAGAAGTCTTATGCTGACAGGAGGCAGAGACCACTACAGTTCGAGGATGGCAACCATGACTTCTTATGGGTCTCACCTCGATGTGGATTACGGAGATTTGGCTGAGGCAGCAAGTTGTCTCTGCACTTCATTGGACCTTTTCAGGTACGCAACATGGTTGGTGAGGTGGCTTATCACCTGGCTCTACCACCTTAGTTGCACCGGGTGCACGACGTCTTCCACGTATCTCAGCTGAGGAGATACGTGCATGACCAGACGCATATCATCAACCATGGGGAGCTAGTCTTTGACGATGGGGATAATTTTGCAGAGGTCCCGGTGAAGATAGAGGATCGATAGGAGTGGGTCATATGTGGGTGGTCGATTCCTTTAGTGTGCATTAGGTGGCAGCACGGGACCCTCCAGGAGAGCACTTGGGTGCGGGAGGCTCAGATGCGTGCACAATACCCCCAATTTGTTTCCCTATTTTATGATGTATCATTACGAGGATGTAAAGACCTGAGGTGGGAGTAATGTAAAGACCCGTAAATTTCAAGGAAATTTTTTCTTAATTTTTTTTGGGATTTTACGAGTGCGCAGTTTCTGACGGCACCTAATTCTGAGGCCCTATGTGCCCAGAATCATGTTCTGAAGTTTATCTTGGGTACATTCAGTGAATGAATGAGCTAGTTTTCCTAAATTTTGAATCTTTGCTCGGAATCAAAATTCGAGGACACCATTGAAAACACAGCTTCGGTAATTTCTTAAGATCACCTTTTCTGGAGTTGTGTTTTCTCGGGTGAGGTTATTAATTAAATGGGTTAACTAAAGAATAAAATAAAATAATGTGCTACAAATTTTATTTCTATTCTATGTAGTGATAACCTAGGCATGGTGGTTGGAGTGGGACCCACTAATATCCTAACTCCACTAGGTAGGATATTAGTGAGCTGGGTCCCACACGAGCCCCACCCCCTTTTTTTCTTTTGACCTCACATGTACTTTTAATTTTGTAACTCACCTGCAACCCCCTTTTAAATTCCAAGTCAACTATCTTAATTAATGAATTGAATTAAGTTATTCAATGTAATAAATTCTTGAATTCATTTTGAATTTTGAATTGAATGATGGATTGTGTGTGTTAATTAAATAAGACAAGGTCTTATTTAATTATGGGTTATTTCATTGTGCGAGAAGGTTGGAGAGGAATTTCTCAAGCCTTGGAATCTTCATCTTCCTCCTTAAAGAACGCGAACAAACGCACCGTCACCGACGAAGAATGCCAGCCTCTGATGAAGGATGACGAAGAACGTTAATTTCTTGGAGATCGACGACGTGATGTTGTGTACCGCAATGTCGTGTATCGCGATGCTGACGATCCTCCTTCCGCGATGCCATCTTTCGCGACATCCCTTTCCCGCGACAAACCTCGTTCGATGACTTCATCGAGTTAGGGGTTTGGAATTTTGTTCGTGAAATATCCTTTGCCGTTCTTCGTCTTTATTTTTGGGTAGTTTGTTATCAACTTAAGGAGAGGAGGTCGGACCGCACGAACACGACCAACTCTCCTCCCCCTTTTGTTGTTTTGTTTGTTGCGGTTCGAAAGAAGTCGGGACAGATAAACGGCACCGCGCGGAAACATGGAGAAATGTGGAGAAGATGTGTGGCGTCGTCGTGTCGTGCTGTTGAGGCCGAACGAACCCACAGCCGGAGTCGGGTCGCAGCGAAGGGGCGCTGCACCGTTGTGCCATGCCAGAGAACCGCGAAGACACCACGGCCAGAGTGGGGCTGCGGAGGAGGGGCGTGCCACCATCTCGCCACGCCGATTGGACTAGGTCGCGGCTCAGAGCCGCTGCGGTGCAAGGCGGGGCGGCCGAAACCCCCAGTCGTCGGCACCTCGAAGGGGCGGGACCGCGGGGTCCCGCAGTGGCAGCACCGGCCGGCCAGACAAGGCCGGCCGTTTTGGAAGGAATACTGGGGATCCTAACCCCTGGCTGGAAAAGGAGCGTCCCCGCATGGGGCCTCAGTTTCAATCAAGGGGGGAAGCCCCCCCCCCCTTTCTGCTCGGCTCGGCCAGCGGCGAGCTGGCCACACCATGTCGTGCCCGCGCCAGGCCAAACGGCCGCCCAAGCCAGACCAGCGGCACCGGGCTGGGCTTACCAGGTCACGCCGGGCCATGCCCTAATGGGCCGGACCCGGACCCAGGTCGGGCAAAACCCGGGGGTCTCAGGCTGGGTCGGTTCGGGCCCAAAACCCCCTATTTCCAAACAGTTCCGTTCAAACGCCCGTATCTTGGGCTACGGACCTCCGATCGATGCACCATCAGTTGAGATGCGATACTTGGATCGAAACGGTCATTACAATTTATAACCCTCATGGTTTCAGAGAACTTTGGGCATAGCTGTGTTGGTTCAAACATTAAACCAACCGGTCCCTCAGATCGGAAACGCTTATAACTTGAGCTCCGGACATCCGATTGATGTGCCGTCAACTTTGCTGGATTCCTCTTAGTGAGACAGACCTTTGGGCTTACTCTGCTCGAGGTTTAGGCGCAGTTGGAGTGCGGTCGGGTTGGTTTTGACTTAAAAACCAACAGGGCCCCTGGATTGAAAAGGCCAATAACTCTCAGACTCGGCATCTGATTGACGCGATGTCTGTCACATTGAGTTCCTTTTGACTAGACGGAACCTTCGGATACATCAATTTCGGGCTACGTGTCAGTTGATGTATCGAACCCCTTGGCTCGTGGAGAGGACCCTCTCGGAATCGAGTATACTGTGTGCGGGAACCCTAGAGCTGGCTGCGACTGCAACGATGAAGATGTCTGCACTGAAATCCTCAGTGGGTTCCACAGCGATGAAGACCATAATGAAATCCTATGTGGGTTCGATGGTGATGAAGACTGCACTGAAATCCTCTGTTGGTTCGGTAGCGATGAAGACCATACTGAAATACTCTGTGGGTTCGACGGTGATGAAGACTGCACTAAAATCCTCCGTGGGTTCGACATCAATGAAGAATGCACTGAAACCTGCCGTGGGTTCGACAACAATGAAGACCGTACTGAAATCTTATATGGGTACGACAACATTGACTACTGTTCTTGTATCATCTGTGGGTACGGAAGTACTATTGTTCTTTTATCCTACGTGGGTTCGGCAGGGTTTGACTCTGTTCTGGTATCCTACGTGGGTCTGGCATAGTAGCCGGTCTGTATACTATGTGGGTCTGACAGCTTAGCTGGTTTAGTATCCTACGTGTATCCCAGATTAGATGAATCAGTGGCTACATCGGATCATCTCTATCACCTTAAGAAAACTTATACCTATGTGAGTTGAGTCTTGACTTCCAATCAATATCTTCGATATGATTGACTTGGTTTTCCTATGTGGATTAGGTTGTGTTGTCCTGTGTGGATTGGGTTGTACTCCTATGTGGACGTGATCAAACATGGGCTCGGTTGTTGGAGCCGGAACTGGAATTGATGACTTAGTTATATGTATGGGCATATACCTAAGTATTGCTGGTTTTTACTTCGTGATTGTATCATTCCTTTGTGGATTATCCTTTGTGGATTCTGGGAGACCTTCGGGGGTCTCAGGGCCCCTACTGAGTAGCGTATACTCACCCCTGCACGGGCCATGCCTGTACTACGTTGGGTTGGATGCAGACGACGGACAACGTTGATCGTTGTTGAGGCTTGTGGAGCAAGTTGGTACCTGGAGGTGGACAACTGGGCGGGACGTACACAGAGAGGACGGCTGGACCTGAGGAGCTAAGGAGGCTATCTGTACCCACCCTTCTGGTGGGATTTCCAGTGGATGGCTCGACGTTGCTGCTTTACTTCCAGTTGTTGTACTTTCTTTCCAGTTGTACTTTACTTTCAGTTTGGGTTTGTATTCTGGACCATTTACTTTCCGCACTTACTATTGTACCTAAATTTACTTAGTGTTTACTTCAGCTGGCTTACTCTGTGGTGTTTTTTTTACATTATAAGGAAATGCCTTCCCCTTTTTATCGCGATTTACTCCTTTGGTGCTAGTCACTAGCCCTTGGCCAATGGAAGGCGGGCTTGGGGTAGTCACGACACGTGTCCTGAGGACGGGTCGTGGCATCCATGTCCTCTATTACCCTAAAAACTAGTAAACATTATCCTTATCTTTTTTTTCCATTCCAATAGTTAGTTAAAGTGAATAATTTTAATCATGTTTCATGATAATTGATTTTTCATAATCACAATATTCTTAATTCTAGTCACCATTCTATTTATTCTAAAATCATCAAATTTGTTGTCACATTCAATATTGACTAATTTTATTATAGTTCATTCCATTGACTTAAATCAGAAAGCATAATGTAAGAAACACTAATCATAGTGTAAAACCACATAATAAGGAAAAAATATCTTATAGGATATCTAAATCATGACACATTTTTTTGAATCTATAACACATTAGGTTTATAATTGCTCATTCATAGTAATAATCTATTTAAATCCTTCTCGGCGGTTCATAAAGTGTTTTTTATTTTTCAAAAATATCTCATTTGAGTGTCAAAATAGGTGTGCACCAAGGCTCATTTTCCTGAACTAGGAGACAATAGAATCTATCTCAGTGTTCAATTTTTAGCATGATTACTCTTAGGTACCATTATTCCAGATCTAAATATACTTTTATTTTCTAAACAGAAATGTAACTTTCTGTAACCCACTTGATATATAATTTACCAACTTTCCAAGACTTTCTCTTATAATTTGAAACATCCTTAAGCATATTCTTATATACATACCTAGAAATATACTTAGAAATATACCTATGGATATCACTAAAGTTCTATCATCCTTGATTCTAATGGTTAAATTAAACATTCCTATGATCCTATCTATAGAAACCCAGGATTCTTATTCATGGATATTAAAACTTTTAGTATAATATTCATTACATTTCATAAACACACACCTGAGTATCACAATACTTTAATTCTTTTGGAAACTTGGAATACAATATTATTAATCCATGAAAGATCATAATTGTCTCTTAGAAATATCAACACATTTAGTACCCCAATATAAATCCATTCTTTATAACTAGGGGAAAGGAAAAATAATAAATAATGAGGTTAGATGCTCTATAATGTTAAAAATGATAGAAACATAATATGGATATGTGAATAAGTATATGAGAACATGAAAAACACATTTTTAAACCATTAAATGAATATAAAATATCATAATCTAATGTCATGGAATAATTATTGGAAGTTCATAACACATGAATCAGAAGAGAATAAAAGAACAAGATCCATGAGAGCGTAACATTATAATAAAAAAATTAAATTTTGGCATACACATAAGAATATAATAAAATTTCCAAGGATACCCACCTATACCTTCATAATTTTTAGGATTTGGTTAACCACCTTTATACATTATTTAGACTTGTGATGACCTCCTTTGAACTATATTTTGGTCAGAATCTAACCATTTGTATACCTTTCATTTTTGGGAACCGTCTAACCATCTTTGTACTCTTGGATCTCAAATAATATTTATCATTATCTGATGTAACAGAGGGAGATATAGGTCCCACCCATCTCATAATAAAAATTCTAAATATGCATGCTAAAAAATCATAAAAAATTTATCGTAGTGTTACCCCTGAAATAAAATTTGTTTCATAAACATTTCATTATAACATAACATTTTGAAAATAATGTGGTTTCATAATCATTTCATAATTTCATCATAGAATAACCAGTGAAAAAATAGAATGTTTCATAATATCTCTACTATGGTATAACCAATGGAAGATAAATGGGTTTCGTAAAAATAATGTCACAATAAACCATTAAAAGAAACAATATGAATGGTCTCCACGGTTAATTTCCCAAGTAAATCATATGTAACATCAAAAGATATCATCTTATATGGAAAATGATTTCGAAACATCATCTAAAACTTTTCATGTGGAAAATATCCATTCCACTTTGAAAATTCCATTTTATATCATACATTTTTTTAAACTACACATATTTAAATATAACCTTGAATGTTTATAAGGAAATATTAAAAATAAATATTGTTCATGGTGATGGGAAGTATCTTTCGGGTTTTATAAGTTAGATCAAATATTCCTTTCACATTATAGGTAAAATATAAAAGGGAATTTTTTACAAAAAACATTAATATTCCATTAAATTTATTAAAATAAGATAAATATGGGTAAAAAGGACTTTTATAAATCACATTGGAGTAATAAAACCTTTTTTTAAAACATGGTTATGAATGAAAATAGATTTCTGATCAAATATAGAAATAATTTTATATTTTCATAAAAATATATTTATATTATTTTATGTACAAAAAGGTTGGAAAATGGGTATATTAATTAAACATATCTTGAATAAATATAGGACAAGAATATTGATTATAATTCTGGATATTAAATTCATAATATTCCATCATTGGAGACTTTATCAAAACAAACATGTTGAACGATGAGATTATAGTATAAAACAATGACCACTTTAGTAACATATTTAAAAAAATACCAATTAATGGATATCATTTAATGAAACTAACAATATCATGATGATAAAAAAATTAATGATATTAAAAATAAAATGGGTTTTATATACACCTTATTAAATAAGATAGTTTTATAACATAACATATCACTCAAAGAAGGAAAATTGAGGAAAAAATATATTTCCAATGCGGTATATTTAAATCTTAAACCCCATTAAAGAGAAATCCTAAATCAGACATGTAAATAAAAATAATTGGGAGTATAATAATCTTAAATCACATTGATGGGTTTTATATACACCACATAAAATAAATAGTGGATGAATATGGTATGTGTCTCACATAATTAATAAGTGAGATGGAAATACCTTACTATTGTAGTAACCTATTGAATAGTATTCACCAATAAATCATAAAATCTAATAAAAAATTTTGTATCACTAGAAAAATAATATTAATGATAAAAAAAATTAAAGGTGAATTATATATACCACATAAAATAAACAGGTGGTGTATATTCAAATTTCACCCCAAAATAAAAGAAAAACTTTAAATCCCATACCGATTTATTATGTTTTGAACCATGAATCCAATGAAACATATAACCTAAAATGGATATTTAAATAAAAATAATTTTCAAGAAAATAAAAATATAATAAATTCAAGGGAATTATAAACCCTATAAAAAGGAAACATGTAGTGAATATGGAATTTTTCTCAAAGAAAATTAATGTGAGACAAAAATCCATTACATTATATAGTGACTTCTTTCGTAAACATTAAAAACACCTATATAATTAATATAATTGTATTATATTTATATATTCAAAATTAAATTATTTTTAAAAATAAAAAATTATTATTCTATTTTTACATTTTATTGCCTATTTATTAATAATTTCATGATAAAATTATGTTTCAGGCTGTAACTTCTTTGTTTTCTGTTTATGTTTTGAATAGTTATTTTTAGTCCATTAAATTTTCATGATTTCATCAAATATAAATTTTTATGATATCATCAAATATAAAATTATTCACATTATATAATATATAATTTATTCAGTGTTTATTGTTTTAGTAGTCCAATAAAATAGTGATAGAAAATGAAATACACAATCCATGATGATGATAGGATGTAAATATGCATGAATGATGTTTCAGTTGTAATTTTTTATTTAAAGAAAAAAATTTAAATATTTTATTATAATTAAAAAATAATTTTTATGTCATATATATCACATATTTTTTTTCAAAATCATCCATATTATCTTCCATCCAAATTGTGAATGAATCCAATTATTCTTTAAGGTGGTAGTCCACTGTACACAAGAGAAATGTTATTCTATTCCATGAAAATAGAAATAATAAAGGTATGTGTGATATAATAAATCCATAAGCATAATGATATCATTTATATCATTTATAAAAAATAAATCCGTTATTAAATCAAATTGTAATAGGTGTTAATGAAAAAATGAATGACATATGTTCGTGAGGCAGTATTCCTCTATACACTTGAATTGGGATTTCGTAAACCATTTGATGGAAGTGAAGGTATTTGTTGGTCATGAACCTAAAATAAAAATATATTAGTATATATAAGATATTATATTTATTATATCAGTATATTATAGTAATAAATGAAGGATTTTTAGGAATAAATAACATTAAAACACTCATTGATGAATGTTAACTCTTTTTCGGGTAACCTCGTTATCTTTATACCAAAATTCTTCCAAGGGTAGATTTATAAAAAAAAAATTCAATTATTAGAGGATAAAAGGTTCAAAGTTATTTTTTAGTTATTTTATGAACCAAAAATGGAATCATGGTGTTCATAAGATAGTATAGGGGTGTCCTTTTGTATGTTGGGTGAGTGAAAACATGTGATGTTTTGAAATAAAAAAGTGTTCGCACATTTTTATCCAAAAAAAGGCTCCAAAATGGATTATTATAGATACTAAGACAATAGTATAACTAAATATACCAAAAAATATATTTTATAGAAAAATGATATGTCGTTTTAACCAATATACGTTAAGTTCAATCATTGATAAATAACATTTTTACCTTAACCACGATATTTAATTTTTACTATTTTCAATATTCATTTTGATAAAAAAAATAAGTTGAACTTGTCAAAAAATAAAATAATCATGATACTAAATATGTATCCCATTTATATAAATTCATTTAATATAACTAAAAAATTTTAATTTTAATTTAATCCTATAGACGTTATGAGAAATCATGTCTTCAAAGAGGAAACGTTCAAAAGTTAATAAAGTTGTTTTAAAAATTTGAAATATGAAATATATTTTAATGACCTAAATAATATTAATTTATATATAATTTAACTAATATTACATTAAAACCAATTCAAAATATAATTTCAATTTATAAATTAATTAAAATAAAAGAAATTTTTCAATTAAAATTTAGTTTTATCACTATTCATCAAAGATTGAAACATTTCAAAAAAATCCCAAAACATCACACCAACAGAATTTGGAAATGATGATATGAAAAATAATTTTTATTTTATGAATTTATTTTTTTAATAATTTCAAAGTAAATTTTTTTATAAGTACACAAAAAGTGAAAAAAGTATTCTCAGAAAAATACACTTTTGAGAATAAAATTGATATATTTATTAATTCATGTCGAGAAAACACATAAACTGGATTTTTAAATAGTTTTTTGAATGTATACAATATATTTTTCATTAAAATAATTCACCAAAATTAGTTGTTTTAATTGATTAAGTAAAAATTTTCAATTTACATAAAAATAGTTTTTTATAAATTGATATCCTTATTTCAAAATGATTTTTATTTTTATTTTAATTTTTTTGGTAAGAAAATAATAAATTTTATATACATTTTCTAAATTATATATTTTCATAATTTATTTATTCCTTTGCATACGTATAATTCCAATGTAAATGAGATCATTATTATGTTAAATTTTATTAATATGTCACATTTCATTTAGACTCTGTGATGAATGTACCACAACATAAACATAGAGTTTCATATAACGCAAGCTAAAATATATGTTGTGTGTAACAGAATAAATATGTAGAGTTGTGTGTAATTTAAAAATCATGAAACACTAAAATTTTTATGAAATAAATTATTTAACAAAATCAAAAGGTGTCACATTCTCAATTTAGGTTTTCCTAACCAATTTTTCTTTTGTAAGTATGTATTTAGGTTTATATAATTTTTAGCTTCATTATAAAGATGTAATGTATGATGTGGAAAGATATCACTAAAAAATTCAGTTATGTAATGAAAATACATAGAGGAGTTGAGATAGCCTTCCGTTAGATCTATGATCTGAAGGAAAATTGGGTTTATTTGGTAATGATGATGTTGTGTGGATCATCCCAGAAATATTGGATCATTTTCTTTATGGATTGAGATGATTCAAAAATTTCATGGGAGAGTTCTAGGATCAAATTTGAGTATAGTTTTGTTCCTCTAAGATCATTGTGTTCCATATCTAAATGATTTTTACCCTTAAATAAGGTAGTTTGAATGTGTGGTATTATGGGATCTATTTTAGGACCCTTCTCCAATATGATTTTCTCCTATTTCCAAATGGCAAAGATAGGGTGAGACATTTATAGGAGTCTTTGAGTCTAGATATTTAGAAAAAAGTCACCCTATTTATGTTTTTATAATATGTTGAGGTGTTATAAATAGAATATTTAATGATATAACTCTTTCTATGATAATATTTTTATCAGAGTGGACTTGTTAGTATTATCCATGTAATAGAGAAGTGGTCCTAGTTTTCCATATTTTAGGAACAATAATATTTTGGATTTTCGTTGTTGGTATCAGTAATCTTTATCTTATTTCTCAAGTGGTGTAGTCTGTTGGTCTACTAACATTAAAAAAGAAAGTTATTTTTCTTATTGGGGATGTGTTCGTTAGTGGTGAGAGTTCATGGAGGTTCTGTGAACGTAGTGTACAGTTTGTGTTCTGCTTCCAGTGCTACTATTGTAGTAGTACCAACTATGATAGTGGTAGTAAGGTGTTTTATAATTTTACCAATCGAGGAAATATGGGGTGGGTTGAGGATATCACCCAAATGATGATCATACTCAAATATCACTACATGACCATAAAGGTGGTCATCAATAGGGAAAAGTGGGCTATAAAAAAGATTTTGGTCAGCTGCAAGACTTAGATATTCTAGTGTCTAACAATTTGGAAGTCATTTGATGTTTTATTTTATTATATTATACTTGTGTGTATGATTTATTTTTTAAAGATCTATTCACTAAATCATTCAACCTTACCTAGACCATGTTATGGGTCTTGATGGGAAGAAGATTCTAGTTCCCATAACATTGATGAATCCAATTAGAGTTTTAGAATATTTGAATAAGGCATGTAGATATTTTGAGTTAGATCTAGGTCAACACAACTATTGTGGATACTAATTTTGTTTATTGATATATCTATCTGATATCATCCCTAGCATGGACTAATTGTATTTGGTGTCATGTATCGTGGATTGCTACATGATGAAGATTACAAACAGATAATGTGTCATACACATTGTTGACCAAGACTCTCATTTGGGTTGGAGGCATTATTTTTTCATGACATAATTTATGGAAAGGTTAGTGTTGAGTTAATTTGAGATCTAGTTGATGGGTTCTCCCTAGGTTGTGGAAGAGTACCATAATGTCTTTTCGTGTGAGGTTGTGGAATTACCTCTGTATGGGAGACCAAGCTTGAGATAAAGCTATAGTTGGATGGTTCTCTAATATTGAGGTATCTATATAAGATGAAACCTTATGGTATGTGGTATTTGTGATTAAATATTTATGGTCTTTTAATTTATGGTTTTGTTGTCTATGTGTGTTACCCTATGGGTGAATTGGTTTTGTTTGTGAAGAATACTGATAGATGCCTTAGTTTGTATATTTATTTTCATTCATTTAACCAGTTGATGGTGAATAACGGAAAAACAATATAACCAATTAGTGGTTTTTTTATCATTTAAAATTAGATAGTTAGTTATCGAATATTGATCTGTGATCGGTATATCATAAATTGTAGGTAAAGGATGAGAATATATAAAAATTTTCTTTTTTTAGGTTCTTATTTTCATTAAGAGTTTATTGTGATATCAATTAGTAAAAACCATGAACCAAGTAGCATAGATCTATCATCTTAACTTATTACATTATGATAAATTTCAAGGAATCATATAATGAAGATCCAACAACATTAGTAGTCTAGGTAAACTAGATACATACATTAGTTTTACATTGCATTTGAAAATGAAGAATACTATATAATTTTATTTAGAATAACACTATTTCCTCTATCCTATTCTTGGACATCAATCATAGTACACTTCATGGAATCCTGGGAAATTAAATGAAAATAAGGGTGATCCCACATGCTTTGTGAGAGTTAAAAATAGAAGAATCTGGTATGAATCAATATGCATATACAATTTTTCTAGGAAAAAAACTGAACACATAAGCAATAAAATTCATAAACTGGGAAGTAAGTCTATCTAGAGATAGTATGAGAACTAAAATATCATAGATAATAATAAATATTTCAAGTAAAATAACTGAAAACATAATTAATTTAATCAATATCATGAATATTACAACTACATAACACGAAATCAATATAGAAAGGTAAATAACTAAAAAACACATTCTATTTTATCAATAACTGATAATTGAATGCATCCTAAGATAATAAAATTATTGATATATCAGGGATAATAATAATAACATAATTATAAAGAAATGAAATTCATAATTATTGGAATTTTTTCTTATAAATTTTATACATCTACCATAAAAATATATCCTCTAAATATTTAAGAACAACTATGTGAAAACCCATATAGTTTGTCTAACTAATTTTATGCTAGTTTACTGATTCACCTTGTGAGAAAACTAATTCATCAATTATAGATCAATAAATAGTCCCCTACCATGTCTATATATCTAAATATTATCTCATATATCAAATAATAAATTTAATTCATTGAAAATGTTTTTTATCAGCATATATCTATATTTAGTAAAATATATGGGTTTATTAGTATTTCCACTGTTAATCCTACAAAATTTAATGTATACACCATCGGTAAAAAATATATAAATTTTAGGTAATATTATTATCCATAATCCATGAATATAGCTATATAAGATGAATTTAATGTCTAATGGAATTGATCATAATAAAGTGATTGTTTCAGGACAAAGTTAACAATCATAGAAGAAAGTGATATTATACCATGACATTTACAACATTATAATTCTCTATTTTATTTCCCCTAGTGGAAAAAATTAAAAATTAACATAAAATACATTAATTTTTTTTGAATCATCATATTACATGTAAATTGGGTATTATTTAAATCACATATATTAAATTAGGTGCATAACACTACAATATTCCGCAATAAAGGGTAATTGAGACTAAGTCCCTTACCACACACATATTTTTAGTTAAATGGGATTTAACATCTTATACAGTTGTTTTAATCATGATAATTACTTATAAAAAATATATATATTAATATTTATAATAGAATTTATGATAATTTTATGATATATTTTCACTCATTTGTTAATTATTTTTAATTATCTTTATTATTTCAGGTGTTAATTGTCTTGTTTACTCATTCATGATTAGTAATTGATGTTAAAAATATTTGAAATATTATATAGATACATCATCCCAAGAATAATTATCATGGAATAATTATCATATTTATGAATTATTTATACTTTTAATATAAATCATGAATGATGGTTTTGATAAATAATGTACATTATGATCCTTAACCACTACAACAGCCTAAAGGCCTTCAATTTATTTATTTTAATAAGACCCCATTTTAAGGGTGGAAGGGGAAACCCAACAAGTCTTCATGACAAAGGACAATTCAAGACTCAAAGGTCCAAGAGTGTCAACCCATAATGACAACATGAAACACCCCACCCCCTTATTTGATTGTGATGAGACTCTCTACTATTGAAAAGTGATTCAGCAAGAAAATGTCCCATGTCAAAGCAAAGGTCAGATCTGATGGCTAACGCTATACCCTCTCAAAAACCAAATCCAAAAAACTCTTCAAATTTGAACCCCCATTTCTATAACCTCCTCTGGGAATGCTCAATGTGGTCAAGTCCGGCACTACAATTCCATTGTGTGAATACCAGAAATCCACACAATAACACATAACACAATAGAACAACATACAAAATCAAAAACCATTACATTCCCTACATAATAGATGCTGAAACAATACCATACTTGACCCACAAATCCTGTCACCACCAATCCTCTCTCGTTGGCCACAAGAACCACCCAAAACACTCACAGATGGAAGATCAAAGTAATGACACCCACAAACTGGAGAAGAACAGATCGACCCCACTACCTGCGACTGAACGCTGTAGAGGATCAGGTGGACCTCACCGTGATGAACTTCACAAACCCACACTCCGCCAAAATAGGCCACAAACCTGCTACTCCACCATAGTAATCCATTAACTCCCAAATCCTCCACAGAATGATGAACTACGATGAAACCTGTGAACCCACTGCACTGCCATAGTAGTCCACGAACATGCTGCCCCACCACAGCAGACCAAAAACCCACGAAGTCACCATAGAAGATTGCATCATGACCCTGAACCCAAATCTCATCGAGAAGCAGCCAGAAAAGGTCAGGAACCTCACTACGGCATCAGAAAATAGGGATCTACTTCCAGACATCTTCTAGCCACATGGGTAACATCTCAAAGTTACCACTAGGTGGATATCAACACGACGAACCAATTCAAACATACATCACCGCCACAGTGCACCGTGAATCTACAGCACCACCACCGGAAGCTCTCTGCAAACCTGCAATTCCACCACTATACCGAGAAATTGCGTCGCCGCCAGAGCATGAAACACCTTGACCCACAATGCTGCCACTGAATAGGAAATACACACCGCAAGACTGCCAAGAGGAAGCACCGAGGAGGATAGCCACCTCCAACACAAGGAAATGGGGAGATGGTGGTGAAAGGGAAACCCTAATTGGTGATTCACCCCTTATGGGCTCATTCATTATGATCCTTAAGACAATTGGTTGAATGAAAACATGAGTAATGTTTTCATTTTCTAGTGATCATTATGGGAAGAAGGTAAGTAGTATATTATATTTCCATAATGATAAAAAAATTATATACCTTATTATATATTTAAATATATTAATATATATCTTCCATGTTTTATTGTGATGAAAAGAGTTTCACATCACTTTTGTGAAGGCAATAGTCCACGCGTACACAAACGATGTTATCATCTTTTAGTAAGTGAAATAGGTATAACAGAAAGTGATATGTATTATCATTAAAAAATGTTACATATTTAATGAATATAATAATTATTTCATTTATATTACATATATTCATTAATGGTGTACTTATTATGATCCATGTAAAGAATTGGTGAAAAACTAATCACATCGATTTGTATGGAGGTAGTCCTCCATACACACGACTAACCTTATCATATTACCAATGGGGAGAAAGTAAAATTATATATATATATATATATATATATATATATGATATAATGACATTATATGTATAATAATGTAACAAATATCATATATATACTTTCTATACATCTCAATACTCAATTATGAATGGTGGTAATTAAAAAAAGGATGCCATCAGTTTACGATGTGGTAGTCCACTATACACATGAATGATGATTTCATAACTAATATAATGGTTCTTTCGATGGTTCTATATCATTACCTTAGAATTAAAATATTTATTTATTTTTATGATATGGTTTTTATTATATCAAAATGGCTTAAAAAAAATTAATGGTGGTGGAGAAACAAAGAAAATAAAAAATACTTTTTGATGAACGTTACCTCTTCTTCAGGTATCCCCCTTATGTTTTCACCAATATCCTTTACATATTTGGATTTATTCCTTAATTAATTATTATATGATGATAGATGGATTATATTTAAGGGATTGGGGATGGTATTTTTTGAAACAAAAGTGATTTATGGTAAGAATAAGAGTTGATAGTTGGTGGCCTTTTATAGGTGAGGTGAGTGGCACAATTGTACATTTTTGAATGAAAATGTTGTACCAATGTTTTTCACATGAAACAAGTGTAAAAATGGATAGTTATTGAGATTAATATATTATAGGGTCTAAATATGTCCATAATACGGTTTTTAAAATATTTTTAATGTCATTTTATCACTTATCGTTTTAGTTTAACACCCGATAAATCCATTTTAATCATAAATGCAGTAAATATTTTTTACTGTTTTCAAATTTATTTTTGACCAAAAGATAATTTCACTAAATTAAATAATATAAAATATTATTAATGAAAATTAATAATCTTATTGTATAATTTAAATACATGTAATTGGAGAACATAAATTTAAATGTAATCATGTAGACATGATGAGAAAATTGGTTTTCAAAGACAAAATTCTCAATAGTTTACAATGTTTATATATGAAAATTAAATAGTAATGTTATTAAAAAGACCAAAATAGGAGTAATAAATATAATTGGAAAATATTATTTTAAAACTAATTAAAAATAATGAATATTTTGTAAAATAATTTAAATAGAAAGATTGTTTTCAATTAAAATTTTTATATTTTTCAATATTAATCAACAAAATGAATCATTTTATAAAAATCCCAAAAATTCACCGAAAGATAATATGCTATTATATTTTTAAAAAATTAGGTTTATTTTTCAAAAAAATGTCTAAATGTGGTGAAAATTAATTCAAAATTTTGCACACATTGTGCACCTAAACCGTCTATTAGAAAAAGTATTACTTTTAATTAAACATTTATTTTTTTAATGATTTATATTTTATTTCAAATAAATAGATAACCATAATTTCCATTATTTAGTTATTACTATTTATATATTTAAATTTAATATCTATGTTATAATGGTTTACTATATTAAGGATCACTCAAACTCAAGGTTGTGTGTTCTATTAGCTATTGAATATATGAAATTTAATTAAATGTATCTTTTTGTTGTTTATGATTGGTATTGTGTGTTTCATATGTTGTAAAAAAAATATTTTCTTATGTACTGTGTTACATTCTCCTCAAATTAATTAAATTGAATCCTTACAATTTATACTTGATGTAACATCCTAGGTAAATAAAGAATAATACATTTTCATATTTATTAATATTTGAGAATTAAATATTAATTTTACTTTAAAGGGGTTGCTAGGTTCGATAGCGTACCCGATACGCAACAAAGAGTTTCTTTGAAATCGTACGTTGCACAATAGTAATAAAATAATATTATTTTAAATGTTAGTTAACACGTAGCCATTGTACTGGCGGGAATGGATAGAAATAACTAAAATAATATTATATATGTTTGTTAAATGTTTTTACATTTATCTAATAAAGAATAAAGGCTTAAAATACGAAAAGAATTCAATTTTAGGCTTATATATTCTAATTTTCACGGAAGGTCCACTTATCAACATTTGATGGAGAACCGTCATTAAATATAGTTCTGGTCACCCTTATACATTATATTTGACTAAATAAAACTCTTCTTTATAATCAGGACATCAAATATTACTTTGTGTAATTTGTTTTTGGTATTTTTCCGATAAAGTTCATTTTTTAATGAATAGTGTAAAATGTTGTATTTTAATTCAAAACCTCCTTTTAATCTAATTTATTAAGATGATTAGATAATCTTTTGAATTTGTTTTTAAGTGCAATTAGAATATATTTTTACCATTTAATCCAATAGTGGTCGTTGGAATTAATTTTACTTTGAAATTGGACTTACACTGGTGTCAATCTTTTGATACTTATTGTTTCATAAAAACACGATATTTGTTTTGATAACAGAAATTAATTATTAAATTAATTAATGCAACTTATATGTTTTGAATTTTTTAAAATGGACTTCATTTTTGAATTCGGAATATCGAATATATCTTAGGGTGAATTGTTGGTATTTTTCTGAAAAACATCAATGTTTGATGAATAGTGAAACCACAAAGTGGTGGTTACAAAATTTGATTATTCGTTTAAGTGGGACTTTACCACTATTGTGTTTTGAATCTCAAAAATCCAATTTAAATGATTTTCATTATTAATTAAAATGTGGTTCAATGGGATTAAAATAAATTTTGGTGAATAGTAACATTTATGTTTTATTAATCACGATTAAAGGTAATTAGTGTAATTTAAGGTAATAATTATATTATAATAAACTGAAAATATCTTGAAACTTGTCCTAACCCTATTGGTTGAGTTATGGCCGACCAAGGCAACCCATGGGTCGATTTTTGGTACCCCATGGAGCCACTTGGGTATGATAATGACATTTATGCCTTTTATTTAAAGTTAAAGTAAAAATGACACAAACATGAGATATTTTACTAAACCAATTTTTACATGGGGTTATACAAGTCATATTTTTTACTATAAATATTTATTAGAAAGCTAAAAATATTTCCTACATCATGATATTTTTTTATAATTTTTAGAAATTAAATATATTAAATTATTTATGACATCATGATGATGTAGAGATTACCTCATTATTTAACGATTTAAATAAAATGGAAAGATAATGTAAAATATAAGACCTACACATGCCCAAAACCTATTGTATGGGTGGATTTCGAACCCTTATCACCTTATCCTAGAAACACATCAATGTGGGGCCATTAAAATCCGAAAACCATGTGAAAATAAAGTAACATTTCCTTACCTTCCAAGAGTGACCCTCCTCTCCTCTTATAAAAGGCCCCCACCACTACAACCATACCCACACCTCTCAAGCCTTTGGTTCGGCCAAGATCTGATCATTTCGTCTCTCCACATCCCTATGTTACTCCTTGAAGCCTCACTTTGGGTAGAAGTCTTCCCAAGGAAGCCTTTGAGCTCAAACCAAAGGGAGTTACCCGATTATAAGGTAATGTCTTCACTTGAGTCCTTTTGTTTTATTTTTCTTCTCCAACCCCCTAAAATATTTTTATTAATTTCTTTTGTAACAACTATAGTATCTTCCATATACTAGGATGTTGTTATAAGAATGATTCTAGATACACTTACACACACCTATGTCTAATGGTTAAATACATATTGTTTCCGTGGATGGTGAATTTCTGCCTCATGAAACGATGATTGTTCGATATTCTTCGAACACATTCAAAGGTGGCCATTAAGATGTCACTATATTTATTTATGATATATAATATGTTTATGTTTTCCTTAAGATTCTGTATTTTTCATTTTTGACATACCTTTATGGTTTCCATTATGGGTAAACGCGATATCTTCATTTAAGGAAGTGCGGACTACTGCCCCCTCAAAGTGATTTGATTCGTTAATGCCATATGTGGGACGTATAAAGGATGGATTTAAAGTTATTATATTTGATTAATGATACATATAAATGATGAATATAATTCTGGAATTAAAATATACATACCTCTCATTTAATTTTAATTCCATTAATATGACAAAGAAATGAAAGTAGTGTTCATGCGTACGTACAGCTTACCCTCTCCATGAATGGTGAATTTGATTTCTTAACTATAAATGATTATGTAATATTATAAATACATGTATATGCTGGATATATATGATATATATGCTATCCAAATCCGGAATGTCATTCTGGATATAAAGAACCTTTGACCACACGAACAACATGTAATTGTAAGAAGTCCACTTTCGACTTAAGAACCAAATATCGACAAAACAAACATTATTAACATAAATGGTTACATAATGTTTATAACATGGAAATAAGTGATATAAAAGGAAT
Source organism: Viscum album (assembly GCA_963277665.1). NCBI lineage: Eukaryota > Viridiplantae > Streptophyta > Magnoliopsida > Santalales > Viscaceae > Viscum > Viscum album. Next base: position 654,873,663 of record OY728136.1, read on the forward strand.
AATTAACTTTAAAAAGGTTCTTATACAAGTAGAAATTAACTCTATTCAGGAGATTAATGAACGACCGAGTGAAGTCGGACCCGAGGTAAGGGACTTCGTCTCAATCTCCTTTCATTGAGGCATATTTCGTTTTATACACAACTTTCTTTTATACGGTGTATAAACCCCTTTTACTTTTAATTTTATACAAAAGGAATATTTTTCTACGAAGCGTTTTACTAAACAACAAAAAGAAATGTTTTTTTAATGTACGTGGTGACAACGACCTTTTCGGCCGCCGTGAGTATTATTTGGTCTTTGGCTTAGTCAACAAGCCGTAATGTTTTTTAAAATAAAATAAATACCTAATACTCTTTTATGTATTTTGGTATTGAAAATTTTTTTGATAAAGGATTCTATTATGTCAATATATTTAAATTATATATTGTGTTTGAAATGTGGAAATGTTATCATTCCTTTATATATGTTTTATGTTTTATGATTTTATATTGGTACTTGGACATTTGACCGGTGGTTACGTGATAAACCATATGACGGGTGGTACCGTGAATACCAGGATGGGTGGTTACGTTATAACCACCAATGCATTGGGTATGGATGTCGGCCGTATGGCTATTCCATTAAGTATGTATGGAAGTTGGCAGTATGGCTATTCCATTAAGAGATATGTGTGGAAGTCGACCGTATGGTTATTCCACTTAAGTATGTTTATGTCCCAAGTTACCTTTATATGTTATGTGTTCTTTATATGGGTTTTATGGTAATCCTTTGGTTACAAAAGGGTAAGTAATGATATTTTATTCAGTGAAGAGTTTTTACTACTTTATGAAGGTGAAGGTATTACTTTGATAAAGTATACATGGTTTAAGTGATGTTTGAATAACTAACAGCTTTCATTATTTGTGTATCCCTTACTAAGATTTTTATGCTCACCCCAAGTTTTTTTTTGAAGTGTTTTTCCCAGGACTTAATGTGGAATAGGGTCAAGGATGGGATCAAGGGAAAGTCATGTTATATAAAACATAGAACTAGACATGTCTCTTTTTAAGAGTTTTTTTATTCTATGGAAACTTAGTAGAAGTGTCTAATTTGTAATCTTTTGAGATGTAATAGTTATGATCTAATTCTCTAAAACTCTAAACCTGAAAATATCCTGGATGTAAATTATTCATTTAATTCAATATTAAGTAAGGTTTACGGCCGGGGCCTTATAGTTGGTATCAGAGGTCTGTTTAGACAACTTTAGGAGTTAGGAAGGAGTAAAATTATAAGTTAATTTATGGTATGATTGAAATGATATAGCATTTAAAGATTACCATGTTCCTTCACCTAAAATATTTCTTTATTAAGAATAATTTTTCATAGAGGAAACAGAACAACTTTTCTGGGATGGCATACAGAGGGAAATGACCTTTCAAATCAGTATCCTGAGATGGTCAGAATCAGAACTAAATAGTTTGTTGTAGTGATGGATCAGTTTACTCAGGTGAAAAATGTTGGTTGTTTTTATTGATGATATTTTGGTGTTTTATAAAAGTAAAGAGGAGTATGAAATTCATTTAAGGTTTATCTTGCAAACATTAAAATAAAAGAAAATATATGGAAAATTCAGAAAGTGTGAGTTTTGGTTACAACAAATTTCTTTCCTGGGTCACATTGTTTCAAAAGATGGCATAACTATTGATCCTGCTAAATCAAAAGTTGTTGAAGAATGGCCAAGACCCACAAATGTAACCGAGATCCGTAGTTTTCTTGGTTTGGCAGGTTACTACCAATGGTTTGTTGAAAATTTTTCACGGTTAACTAGTCCAATGACTAAGCTAACTCGTAAGGGTGTTAAGTTCATCTGGACAAAATAATGTGAAGATTGTTTTCAGGAGTTGAAGAGAAGATTGCTGAATGATCCAGTTTTGGCACATCCTTCTAGGAATGATGAGTTTGTTATATACAGTGATTCTTCGTTGAAGGGACTTGGTTGTGTCCTTATGCAGAATGATCAGGTAATTGCATATGCTTCACGTCAGTTGAAAACTCATGAGGTAAATTACCCTACACATGATTTAGAGTTAGGTACTGTTGTTTGTGCTTTAAAAATTTCGAGGCATCATTTGTATGGAGTAAAGTGTGAAATATATACTGATCACAAAAGTTTAAAGTATATATTTACTCAGAAAGAATTAAACATGAGATAGAGGAGATGGCTGGAATTAATCAAGGATTATGATTATACAAATCACTACCATCCGGGAAAAGCAAATAATGTGGCTGATGCTTTGAGTCGAAAAAGCAATGCTTCATTAAACATGCTACGTTTGGAACGAGATCCTTTGGTTTTTTTATTTGATGAACTTTGTCATATAAGTTGTTGGTGGAGGAAGTTCTTCTTTTTTGTTTCAGGTATCAGTGAGATCTTCTCTATCAAACAGAATCAAGCAAGCACAGAAGAAAGACAGTGAGTTGCAGAAAAAGGTAGAGCTGGTTCAGAAAGGTAAGTTGCATGAATTCAACATTGATAGTGATTGTGTTTTGAGATTTGGGAAGAGATTTTGTGTGCCTTGTGATTCACAATTGAAGAGAGAGTTGTTATGTGAATCTCATAGTTCTCCATTTTCAGTTCATCCTGGCAGTACTAAGATGTACAGAGATCTGCGGGATTATTACTGGTGGGATGGAATGAAAAGAGATATTGCTGATTTTACTGTGAAGTGTTTGCCTTTTCAGCAGGTTAAAGCAGAGCGGCAGTTACCGAATGGGATGCTTCAACATCTACTAGTTCCAGAGTGGAAATGGGAGAATATATCCATGGACTTTGTTGTGGGATTACCGAAGACATGTCGAGGTAAAAAATGAAATCTGGGTTATTGTTGATCGCTTGACTAAATCTTCTCATTTCTTTGCCATACGAGATAATTTTTTCCAAGATCAACTTTACTGTTTGTGTCTTAAATAGATAGTCAGGTTACATGGATTTCCTCTCTCCATTGTATCTAACCGTGATCCTAGGTTTACTTCTAACTTTTGGAAAGGCCTTCAGAAGTCGTTGGGTACAGAATTAAATTTTACTAAATCTTTTCATCTGTAATTAGATGGGTAATCAGAATGGACAATTCAGTCCTTGGAGGATATTCTACGAGCTTGTTCGATGGATTATCAGGGAAGTTGGGACCAACATCTTTCTTTGGTTGAGTTTTCTTATAATAACAGTTTTCATTCCAGTATACAGATGGCACCATTTGAGTCATTATATGGGAAGTAGTGTCATACTCCAGCATTTTGGGATGAAGTGGGTGAAAGGAAGCTAATGGGACCAGAATTGGTAGAAGAGATGGCAGAAAAAGTTCAGTTGATTTGGAAACACATGAGAACAGCTCAAAGCAGGAAGAAGAGTTATGCGGATAACCGGAGGAAGGATCTATATTTGAAGGTAGGTGATCATTTTTTTCTCAAGGTTTCTCCATGGAAAACTGTGTTGAGATTTGGAAAGAAAGGAAAGCTGAGTCCAAGGTTTATTGGACCATATGAAATTCTGGTGAGAGTTGGATCAGTAGCTTACCGAGTGTCTTTACCTCCGAGTCTATCTCAGGTACACAATGTTTTTCATGTTTCGATGCTGAGAAAGTATATGTCAGATCCATCTCATGTTTTGTGCCCAGAGGTAGTTCAGTTCGAAGAGAATTTCTCTTATGAAGAACAACCAGTCCAGATTCATGACCGAAGAGAGAAAGTATTGAAAAATAAGGTAATTCACCAGGTAAAGGTTATGTGGAAAAACCATATGGTTGAAGAGGCAACGTGGGAATCTGAAAATGAAATGAAAGATAAATACCCCCACTTATTTTGATAAGTGAACAAAATTGCAAGGACGCAATTTACAAAAGGGGGGAAGGATGTAACATCACAGGTAAATAAAGAATAATACATTTTCATATTTATTAATATTTGCGAATTATATATTAATTTTACATTAAAGGGGTTGCTATGTTCGATAGCGTACCCGATACACAACAAAGAGTTTTTTGAAATCGTACGTTGCACACTAGTAATAAAATAATATTATTTTAAATGTTAGTTAACACGTAGTCGTTGTACTGGAAGGAATGGATAGAAATAACTAAAATATGATTATATATGTTTGAAAAATGTTTTTACATTTATCTAATAAAGGATAAAGGATTAAAATATGAAAAGAATTCAATATTAGGCTTATATACTCTAATTTTCACGGAAGGTCCACTTATCAACATTTGATGGAGAACCATCATTAAATATAGTTCTGGTCACTCTTATACATTCTATTTGACCAAATAAATCTCTTCTTTAGAATCAGGACATCAAATATTACTTTTTGAAAATTTTTTGGTATTTTTTCCGATAAAGTCCATTTTTTAATGAATAGTGTAAAATGTTGTATTTTAATTCAAAACCTCTTTTTAATCTAATTTATTAAGATAATTAGTTAATCTTTTGAATTGGTTTTTAAGTTCAATTAGAATATATTTTTACCATTAAATACAACATTGGTCATTGGAATTAATTTTACTTTGAAATTGGACTTAAACTGGTGTCAATCTTTTGATACTTATTGTTTCATAAAAACACGCTATTTGTTTTGACAGCGGGAATTAATTATTAAATATATTAATGCAACTTATATGTTTTGAATTTTTTAAAATGGACTTCATTTTTGAATTCGGAATATCAAATATATCATAGGGTGAATTTTTGGTATTTTTCTGAAAAACATCAATTTTTGATGAATAGTGAAACCACAAAGTGGTGGTTACAAAATTTGATTATTCGTTTAAATAGGACTTTACCACTTCTGTTTTTTGAATCTTAAAAATCCAATTTAAATGATATTTATTATTAATTAAAATGTGGTTCAATGGGATTAAAATAAATTTTGGTTAATAGTAACTTTTATGTTTTATTAATCACGATTAAAGGTAATTAGTGTAATTTAAGGTAAAAATGATATTATAATAAACTGAAAATATCTCGACACTTGTCCTAACACTATTGGTTGAGTTATGGCCGACCAATGAAACCCATGGGTCGATTTTTGGTACCCCATGGAGCCACATGGGTATGATAATGACATTTATGCCTTTTATTTAAAGTTAAAGTAAAAATGACACAAACATGAGAAGTTTTACTAAACCAATTTTTACATGGTGTTATACAAGTCATATTTTTTTAATATAAATATTAATTAGAAATATAAAACGATTTCCTACATCATGATATTTTTTTTATAATTTTTAGACATTAAATATATTAAATTATTTATGACATCATGATGATGCAGCGATTACCTCATTATTTAATGATTTAAATAAAATGGAAAGATAATGTAAAATCTAAGACCTAAACATGTCCAAAACCTATTGGATGGGAGGATTACAAACCCTTATCACCTTATCCTCGAAAAAAATTAATGTGGGACGATTAAAATCCGAAAACCTTTTGAAAATAAAGTACCATTTTCTTACCTTCCAAGAGTACCCCTCCTCTCCTCTTATAAAAGGCCCCCACCTCTACCACCTTACCCACACCTCTCAAGCCTTTGGTTCGGAAAATATCTGATAATTTTGTCTCTCAACATCCCTCTCTTACTCCTTGAAGCCTCACTTTGGGTATAAGTCTTCCCAAGGAAGCCTTTGAGCTAAAACCAAAGGGAGTTACCCGATTATAAGGTAATGTCTTCACTTGAGTCCTTTTGTTTTATTTTGCTTCTCCAACCCCCTAAACTCTTTTTATTCATTTATTTTGTAACAACTACAGTATCTTCCATATAATAGGATGTTTTTATAAGAAATAATCGAGCTAAACTTACACACACCTACATCTAATGGTTAAAGAACATATTGTTTCCGTGGATGGTGAATTTCTGCCTCACGAAACGATGATTGTTCGATATTCTTCTAACACATTCAAAGGTGGCCATTAAGATGTCACTATATTTATATATGATATAAAATATGTTTATGTTTTCCTTAAGATTCTGTATTTTTCATTTTGGGCATACCTTTATGGTTTCAATTATGGGTAAACGCGATATCTACATTTAAGGAAGTGCGAACTACCGCCCCCTCAAAGTGATTTGACTCGTTAATGCCATATGTGGGATGTATAAAGGATATATTTAAAGTTATTATATATGATGAATGATACATATAAATGATGAATATAATTCTGCAATTAAAATATACATACCTCTCATTTAATTTTAATTCCATTAATATGACAAAGAAATGAAAGTAGCGTTCATGCGTACGTACGGCTTACCGTCTCCATGAACGATGCATTTCATTTCTTACCTCTAAATGATTATGTAATATTATAAATACATTTATATTCCAGATATATATGATATATATGCTATCCAAATCAGGAATGTCATTCTGGATATAAAGAACCTTTGACCACATGAACAACATGTAATTGTAAGAAGTCCACTTTCGACTTAAGAACCAAATATTGACAAAACAAACATTATTAACTTAAATGGTTACATAATGTTTATAACATGGCAATAAGTGATATAAAAGGAATAATGAATTTTAAAAAGGTTCTTAAACAATTAGAAATTAACTCAAGCTTATTATTTAGGAGATTAAAGAATGACCGAGTCAAGTCGGACCCGAGGTAAGGGACTTCGTCTCAATCTCCTTTCATTGAGGCATATTTCATTTTATACACAACATTCTTTTATATAGTTTATAAACCCCTTTTGACTTTTACTTTTATACAAAAGGAATCTTTTTCTACGAATCGTTTTACTAAACGAAAAAAGGAATGTTTTTTAACGTACGTGGTGACAACGACCTTTTCCACCGCCGCGAGTATTATTTGGTCTTTGGCTTCCTCAACAAGCCGTAATGTTTTTTAAAATAAAATAAATACCATATACTCTTTTATGTATTTTGGTATTAAAAATGGTTTTTATAAAGGATTCTATTATGTAAATATATTTAAATTATATATTGTGATTGAAATGTGGAAATGTCATCATTCCTTTATATTGGATTTATGTTTTATGATTTTATATTGGTACTTGGACATTTGACGGGTGGTTACGTGATAAACCATATGACGGGTGGTGCCGTGAATACCAGGACGGGTGGTTACGTTACAACCTCCAATGCATTGGGTATGGAAGTCGGCCGTATGGCTATTCCATTAAGTATGTATGGAAGTTGGCAGTATGGCTATTCCATTAAGAGATATGTGTGGAAGTCGATCGTATGGTTATTCCACTTAAGTATGTTTATGTCCCAAGTTACCTTTATATGTTATGTGTTCTTTATATGGGTTTTATGGTAAACATTTGGTTACAAAAGGGTAAGTAATGATATTTTATACAGTGAAGAGTTTTTACTACTTCATGAAGGTGAAGGTATTATTTTGATAAAGTATACATGGTTTACGTGATGTTTGAAAAACTAACAGTTTTCATTCTTTGTGTATCCCTTACTGAGCTTTTTATGCTAACCCCATGGTTTTTTTGAAATGTTTTTCATAGGACATAATGTGGAATAGGGTCAAGGATGAGATCAAGGTAAAGTCATGCTATATAAAACATGGAACTATACATGTCTCTTTTTAAGAGTTTTTTTTATTCTATGGAAACTTAGTAGAAGTGTCTACTTTGTAATCTTTTGATGTGTAATATTTATGATGTAATTCTCTAAAACTCTAAACCTGAAAAGATACTCGATGTGAATTATTCTTTTAATTAAATATTATGTAAGGTTTAAGTCCGGGGCCTTATACTTGATCTCAATAATATGGGGATTAACATTTGCAAATTCCTCGTCGTAAAAGGTTTGATAAAATATACTCTTAATAAGAGATATAGGGAAGTAAAAAAATTCATATGGAATAACACATAACTGTGTTTCTATATAGGAAAACATGGGTGGAATTTGAAGATATGAACATGGATGAAAAAAATAATTTTAAAGAGACATTGCGGTTATTAATCACAACCATGTGAATGGTCAGTGGAATGTAAAGGGCATGAAAAGCCTAAATATGGGATGATTTAAATGACCATACGATTCATCAGATATACATTTTATTGGATATTTTTTTCGATATTCTTTTCCTAACATTGATTAATTACTTTACTGTTTAAGAATATAATGAAATATAATTACTTGATTTTTTTCTATTTCACATACAAAATTTCATAATTTTGTTTTGCTCTATAAATTCCATATTAATAAGATAATCCAAAAAAAGAATATCTAAAAAATAGTTTTTTTTATTCATAAAGAACTAAAATATACACATAATGGATTGTAATATTTATAAAAGGGTGACTAGTATTTACTTCTGTATAAATCTATTTTCCCAAACCAATATAGAAAGAAATTGTTATCCAATATTATAAATTAATCTCTAAACCTAAAAAAGAAACTCAATTGGTTTATCATCACTATTTATTTTTAAAATATTTTAACTAAAAACAATGTAATATTAACTAGGAAATCATGTAGGATTGTGGTATGTGATAAACCATTATAATCCTTCAGTCATGGGTTCAAGCCTTGTTCCCCTGATTGATTTAGTGGGTTCTCAATAATTATGAAAGTTATCCTTTTTGGAAAAAAATATTAAGATAATTATTATTTCAGGCCCAAAAAAAATATGATAGAAAACATTGAAATAAAATTAATAATTAAATACGATTTTACTATAGTTTTCAATATTAAATATATAATTTTTTTATTTATTTATAATATTTCATAATTTTATTTTACTATTATTAAAATTTTATTAATGATAATATTAACACAAAATGTTATTAATACATTTAAATTTTTATCTATAAAATGTAAATTTATCATTCCTAAAAAATTACACTAAAACATATGTTTGTCGTAAATTTCACGCAAAATATCATTAATCGTGGTAGATTCCCATTACATAAAACTAAATAATATTTGATTAAGAAATTATCCTATAATAAATATTAAACTCATAAACCCATGATGGTTTCTATAACTATTATGTTAATTAACACATAAATTCTTTTGAAATTTAATAGAATCATAAAATGATTCATGATACTTATACCATACTACTATATTGTTATAAATACTTCTATAATATAATTTTGGAATCCCAATAAATATTCCGAGTATTGTATTTGATTATTGGTCCTTCTGTGGTGTAGGAGTTAAAATTTTGATGAAGGAAATAGTATGTATAACGACCTTTCCCTCCCAATTTAGGATAATGAACTATAAATGGATCCCTAGAATGTGATTTATTTCTATTCATAATACTCAGAAATTTTTCCTCAAAAATTCATTACTTTATGCCCCTATTTTTCAGACCTAAAACGTTTTCCATCTCATTATGACACTTTATTTTTAATCTATGACACCATCAGTATAATCAAGGTTATTAATTTTCATCATATGTTCAAATAATTCATAATTTTCAATATATAAAAATTGAATTTTCCAAAGAATATTCCTGATATTATCAAACCAAGTTCCCAATAATGTTTATTTTCATATACTTGGTGACAAATAGGTCAATCCCAATGTTCCATTTTTAGTATTATTACCCCTAAGTACAAATTTCACAGAATGATGCCTAATTGTAATATCTAGTTAGTGATGTATTTCTAGGGAAAATCACAAAATCTCATCCTTACCAAAACATTAGAATCTCCTTTTATATGTATCCCTAATGTCTATTATATGATTATCTACCTTAATATATGTTTTTTATATATAGTTATTATGGATTCTAGAGAACTTTCTCTAATATTGACTATATCGACCTTAATTGTAGTTTTATGGATCCAGTGTCTTTTTTTATTACATTGAAATAAGATACTAGGAATAAAATATCATAGGACTAAAGGGTTTAACAATCTTGTTAAAAAAGATACATACCCGATTTTTTTTAATTTGAAATCACAAATTGAAAAATAATTTTATTTCAATAATAACATTATTATGTATAGAATATCTCTAAACATCAATCATAGTACAGTTCATGGAATTATGGAGAATGGAAAAAATTAAGTGTGAGATTATATTCTTAATAAGGATAAAATTGAATGTATTCTATTATGAATCTATAAGAATAAATAATATGTATGTGTAAATAACTGAACACAGATTCCATATATTCAATAACCTAATATATAAGTGAATCTAGAGAAGATATCAATAACAAATATCATGGATAATAATCAATATGTATAGTCCAATAACTAAAAACACATACTTTTTAAAAAATAACATGACTATCACAACTAGATAAGGAATAACTAATATTGGAATGTAAATAACTCTAAACACGTCTCATTTAATCAATAACTGAGGAATAAAATGCATCTAGATATAATATTATTGTGAAAATATCATGGGAAATTATAATATAAAAATTATAAATAATGAAAATTATCAACTATTAGATGTGATATCTCTGTAACATGATACCTCTGCAATCAAGATTTATCCTGAAGAGAGTGCTTAATTAATGGTAATAAACCCATTGATATTGGACAACTAATTTTATGCTAGCCTACTGACTCTCCTTGTGAAAATAACAGATAATTGAAGGGCTATTTATAACCAATAACCACTGATGTCTACATGGACAATTATTCATTCATTTATGGAATAAAAAAATTTAATTCTTGAACAATTTTCCTTATCATAAAATATTTTTATTGAGTAAATGATAAGGATTTATCAATATTCACCCAATTAATCAAATAACATACAAAGTATATACAGTATATAAAAATGGTATATAGTATAGGAAATAATTATATCCAATATAAAATAATATGTATAATAAAGATGAATGTAATTAATAAGGATAATTATCATAGGAAATATATTTGATTAGATTGAAAATAAAAAAAGTGATATTGTACAATAAATTCTACCACTCAAAACTTTTCAGGAAAAGTAAAATTAGGAGAAATAATTAAAATTGAAACATAAAATAAAATAATTAACTAATTAATAAGTATATTAAATTTAAATGGATCATTAAATACACTATATAAAATAAATTAGGTGAATAACATTACAATATGCCTTGATGAAGGGAAATCGAAATGAACTCCTTTACCTCACGCTTCCTTTTGGTTGAACAAGATTTTTCCTTAAATATGGTGTATTAAAAAATTTATTAATGTACACCATAACAATATTAATATTTATAATAACATATAATATAATTTTATAACATCTATTCACATGTTCGTTAATTATGTATTATTATTTTCATTGTTTCAAATATTAATTTTCTTGCGTTCTCATTCATGTTTTACCATGATGGTCATAATTCATGGGAATTTTATATGGTTCTACCCTCTCCAAAAAAACAACAATGACATATTTATAATATATTATATAAATTATAATTTTAATACCAATCATGAATTATAATATTTCTTAAATATGTATGTTACGGTCTTTGAGATAGTAGGTCATATGTACGCATGTTTATTGTTTTAATTTTTATATGGTCATTATAGAATGATGGAATGTAAAATTTTCTAATCAAATAATTATAATAATATTATATATAACATATTAGTTATTTTAATATTCTTATATATACCATCAATTTTTTGTGGTGATGAAAATAGATTTTTGGCTCTTTTGTGAAGATGGGTGTCCACCTGTACTCAAACGATGTTACCATCTTTATGTGAGTGAAAATGTTATGAAATAAAATGATATATATTACCATTTTAAATTGATAAATATGTAATTAATATCTTAATTTTTTAATATATATCTTTTAAATATATTATAATTATCCCTATTATAATTCATGTAATGTTTTAGTGAATGACAAATCACATTTCTTCGTGAGGCGGTTGTCCTCTGTTCATATGAGAGAGGTTATCGTATCCTCTATGGGAAAGAAATTTAAAAAGATATATATGATATAATTCAAAAATAGGTATAAATATTTTATAAATATCATATATATAATTCATATAAATCATCATAATAAACCTAAAATGTGGTAATGGGATAACGAATGACATCAGTTTACAAGGAAGTTGTCTGTCATACACACGAATAATTGCTTCCTAACCCATTTGATCGAAGTGGGGATTATTATACATAATAAATTATAAATAAAACTTAAATATTTGTTTTATATCTGTAGTTAATTATATCACCAAGGATTAAAAATAATTTAAGGATACTTAGGAATAAATAAAATAAAAATTATCATTGAAGAACATTTCCTCTTCTTTGGGTATCCTCCAAAGGATTGAACCAAAATTCTTCATAGATTGAATTTATATAAAAACAATGGCTTATAGGATTATAGTAGTATTGTTGTGAAAATAATTTGGTATGTAGAATCTGAAAAAATGGTAATTAAGGTCTATATAAGAGAGGAGATGGTGTATATTTAAATGTGAGGTGAGTGTCACACTTGTAATTTTTTGAAATAAATAGGTGAAATCAATATTTCCAAACGAAAAAAGGATAAATAATTTATTAGTAAAAATACTCTATTATTATAGGCCTGAAATATTTTAATAAAATATATTTTATACATGTTTTACGTCATTTAAACCCTTATATGTTTTCCGTTTTACCCCCTCTCAACAAATCCAAATTTACTTTAACCGTGATAAATATTTGTAAATTTTTTCACTAATCATTTTGGTGAAATTTAATTTGAACATGTTTTATAATATATAGGATTATGATTCCAAATATTGAATCTAATTTTCCAAATACTATTCACATAATTATAAAAGCTGAACATAAAATTTATCCAACAAAAGCAATGAAAAACTGAGTTTTCAAAGAGAAAATGATCAAAACATTACTATATTTTTATATAAAAATTCAATATCAAAATTAATTCAACAAAATATATTTGATTTTTATATATATATATATATAATAATTAAAATATTTTTAATTATAAAAATTATAATATCGTTAAACTTTATAAATAATTTAATCAAAAATACATTTTTCAATTAAGATTCATTATTTTTCAATATTAATCAGAAAAATAAATCATTTCATAAAAATCCCAAAAAATATTTATAGAATAATTTTGATATATTTATTTCAAAAAATAGATATATTTTTAAAAAAATTATTTTTTAAAAAAACTTAATTTTATCTTATGTGTGAAGAACACAACTAAACAGTCTTTTAGATGAAAAAATACAGTTTTAAAACATTTATTTTTCTATTAAATGATGTATATTTTATTTATAATATATTAAAAATAATAATTTTCATAATCTAATTAGAACTATTCATATCCTACAATTTAATGAAAAGTTTATACCGGTATAATATGTTATGGTTCACTTAGACTATGGGTTATGTGTTTCCTAATCTATCAAATAGATTAAATTTAAAGAAATATATTTGTTAGTTGTCTGTGCTCTATATTGATTGACTCGTAAATAATAAAATAAAATTTTCATAACTCTAAATATTTTATGGTTTTAAATTTCATGGTAATAACTCTCAAATGGTGTTCATGTGGTTTAAGAACTAAATATTCTAAGAGTATTGGGCTCCATTCATGGTGGATTTAATCGATGATGTCCTTATGTACTCCACATGTAAAGAAGATAATGTCGTGAATATACATGAAATTTTGGAAATTATTCATCAGTGAAATATATTTATTAATCTATCTATTTGTGATTAAAATTCTCATGAAGTTTTGTTTTTAGGTAATTTCATGTCCCCACATAGTGTAGTCATCGATCCTTTGATAATCATGTAACATGTTTCTGGGAAGCCCCTATGAATATTAAAGAGGTGTAGAGTTTCAGTGAATTCTCAACGTATAATAAGAGAATTGTGGATTAATTTTATTTGTTTAAAATTCCTCAAATATAATTGACTTGAAAAGATCGATTAATCTCATCGACCGACCAATGTCAGCTTGCTTTTGAGCATCTAAAAATAAGTTGGTCAGTGCTTTGGTCCATCATTTTCAAAAAGGTGGATTTCATTTTGAATGTTTTCGATGATTTGTGTCTTTTATTTGGTAGTTTATTGATGGATTGTATGCCATTCATATCTTGTGGGTCTTAATAGTTACATCCCAATGTGTTTAACTATGACACCCATGATCTTGAGTTGGTGGTTCTTGTTCATTCCCTAAAGTTGTGACGATGTTACCTTGTTGATAAGACACATTGTATTATTTATACATAAATATTGAACCATTTTAGATGAACATCTAGTAAATTTCACAATATTACACTCCTTAGGACAATATCAGTTTATTTTCATTTCAAACTAGGACATATAAAAAACAACTATAGAAAATATCTATATCATGTTTGATAAAGTTCTTCATAACTGTCACCCTTATTAGACATATCAAACATAATAAATTTCATTATAACATAGGGATTGGGAAAATAGTAAAGTGAGATATTAGACACTCATTAATGGTAAATAAAATTGTTATAAATCAATAATAATAAGTGATGATCATATAATCATAATGGTATGAGAACATGGACAAAATATAAAATAATCGTACCAAATCAATCAGTGATCTTAAATCCTAAAACATAGAGTAAGGATTTTTCAAAAAAAATGAAATATATAATAAGATTAATCATAAATAATCATTCATGGTCCCTGAAAACGTATCATAATAGTGGGACATAAATTTTCTATCTGTACATAATCCTAAAAATCATTTTTTTAGTCAAGGATCATTTTCAAAACTATAGTTGTAGATTGGGTTTATTTACATTTCTATCATTTCCTTATTCAAGGATCAATCGTAATACTATATTATTGAAAAAAATTCATTAGGTTTATCGATTTACACAGATTTATTTTCATTATTATCTAATGAGAAATCCATCCTTTCCCAATGCATAGAAGTGCTATATAATTCCACTCTCACCCATATCATTAGGAAAACAAGACGAATGTGTGTTCCCTAAGATCAAAAAACATTCCTTTTATCATCAAATCATAATCTATGGAAAGGATATATGTGTCATAAATTGTTTTTCATAATAGTTATAAACCATATAAAAATAATAATAAATATGATTTCATAAGATAAAATCCCTATAAAATCTTAAGAGACATGAAGGGATGTTGTTATAGATGAAAATACCTCTAAAATATATCAACAACATTTTGGAGATAATTTCCTATTCTTTTTAAAATAAAATATTTAAAATCTCAAAAAGTCCAAAATATGAAGGAAAATATTTTATTTTAAAATAAGAAATGAAACAGATAAATTAATATTCAAATAATATTTTATTCAAGATAGTGTAGAAATTCATTCATGGAGTCAATATTAAAAAAAATACTCCTTCAAATTGATGGTTAAAATTCAAAAGTATCCAGATTTGAAAATGAAAAGAAATTTTTCTAAAAAATAATAATAACAATTATGAAATGTGTAAAATTTATTTAATAAATCTATTTATAGTAATAAAAACATTTATGAAATCAATTTAAAAAAAAAATACGAACATGAATGAATTGATTCTTGGTCAAAAAGAGAAACATGTCATGTTTCCCATAATAAATTTCTTTCATAATATTTAGTAATTACATAGAGAAGAATGTACAGAAAATTGAAAAATTAAAAAATAAAAAATTTAATAAATTTCATAATACCTGGATGGGATAGATCATATAGTTTCAATATAAAAAATAATCATAAACATTCCTTATTAAAATGAGATTGTAAAAAAAACCCATGTGACTTTTGTAAACATTGAATCAAAATTTATTGAACAGTTGAAAATCATATGGTTATATAAATAAAATATGTTATATAATTTATTATTCTAAAATAATTTTTGGGAGTATATAGACCATAGAGATTTAGAATTCATGAATAACATTATAGAAATTTGCAGTGTGATAATTTAAGACAAAACCTTTTACGTTATACATAACTTAATTCAAATTCCCTCTAACTTCATGTATAATAAATTTATATTTATTATAATTAAATAAAATATTCATATTGATACATATAATATCATATATTATTCACATATATAATTTTAGCACCCATTTATTAATAACTCTTTATTAAAATCATCATTTCATGTGTTAATTTTCTCATTTTTTTATAAGTTTCGGTTTCGTAGTTATGGTTCATTCACATATATCATGGTTACTTAATAAAAAAAGTGTTAATAATGATATAAATATCATATATATTAAAACAAATATATAACGAGTTATATATAGTGGTGGTGAAAAGTTTATTACATCACTATGTGGAGACGACATTTTCTACGTACGCATGAGTGACGTTTCCTTTTTTGGTAAAAAAACCAAATATAATTAAATATTAGTTAATACATAAATAATGATTAATATAACCTAAATATAAAATGTATACATTAAATATATTTTGAAAACCAACAATGAATGGTGGAGGTGGTGGAAAATGATTCATATTGCTATGTGGGGGCATTAGTCTGCATGTATAGATGAGTGTTACTTTTCACTCCGATTGAATTGAGAATAAATGGTGAATGGTTGTGCCATTCATAAAAATATCTCAATATATTTATTATATTGTATTCATTGTTTTTTATGGATAAAAAATGTTTATATGATGTTTTATAGAGAACTAAAATTGAACAAGCATGGTTAATATCTATAATTATTATTTGAGTGACCCCCAATCTTACAAAAAGAAGTCATTTAGGGATTTTCGTTAACATATCTTGATATTTTTGTAGATTTAGTCCCAAATATCCATGATTTATCTGTCCGAGAGATACCTAAACCCTCCTTCAATTCTAATAATACATATTAGATGACCATACCCAGTTTCATGAATCAAACAATATGTTTAATGATCCAAAAAACCATCATCAGGAGGCATATTCCACCAATCATTGGTTGTAATTCTCACACCCCCAACAACAAATTCAATAGCGTCTCCAAGACTGATTTTTAGTAATCTTCCTCCATTGTATTTCTCCTCAAGCATTGAAGGATTACTCATAAGAAATTAAAAAAAATCATTGAAAAAGGGAATGATTATATATTGGTTTTTTATAATGTATTTTTTTAAATCTAGAAGTATTAAATGTTGTGCATAATTGATGAGAAAAGGTTCCCTTCATACGTGAGGGGAGGGACACACATGTAATTTCATAAAATTTTACAATGATTTATGGTCACATTCATCATAATGTAGCTCTAAATCGATAGGATTAAAAGTAAATGTATATAATGTTATAAATGTATTCAAAAAATAAAATTGATAGTTTTGGGGGGAATTAATACTCGTATCTAAAGATTTAACCCCTTGTAAATCAATTTTAATATTATCATCGCAAATAATTTTTCCTGTTTCAAGTATTCACTTTGACCAAAAAGTAAGTTGTTCTTATAAAATTATATGAATTATTATGATTCAAGATACAAAATTCATTTAACCAAATTCAGTTTCAATAAGTTTCAGAATTTAATTTTAATTAACTATACAATCCGTAATGAAAACCTATTTTGGATAAATGAATTTTTAATCATAAAAATTAATTAAAATCCATTTTATGCCAAGTTAAAACTGTTAAATTAATGTTAAAAGTTCTTAATTAATATATTATAGTTCAATTTCATTAAAAATTTAATCTAAAGATATATAATTAATAGAATATGATTAAAAATATTTTCTTCCCAAAACAGTTATTAGAAAATGTGTGGTTATGCCCAAAAAATAACTTACACCAAAATGAAGTAAAATGATGATTCTTATTTCATTAATTAGATGATTTATAATTTAATTATACTTATGTAAATTATATATTAAATTAAAAATTTATGGGTATATTTACTTTAAAATAAATGATATTTCTTAGATAAATTGACAATGTTCACTATTCACTAAAAATAAATCTTTATAGAAAACACATAAAATTAACTATAAATTATTATTTATGTGATAATTTGAAAACATATATCAATTTTATCAAATAAATTTTTTATAAATTTTATAAATTAATTTAATATATCACATAAAAAGGTGATGAAACCATTTTTTAAAAAACATTTTTTGAGGCATAAATACCATTACTCAAAATTGGGAAACTATTAATTATGAATTAAACAATATATTTGAATTATTAAAAAAATGTATACAAATTATTCATAAATTAATTTGTATTATTCTTACATTCCGAAATAACATCTAGTTTTTAACGGTTTAACATATCACAGTTCATATATACTCAGTGTAGCGTGTCAGAAAAGTTATTAAATAATTCACATTTTATTTATAAATAAATGCATTTAAAATCATGGGTTGTTACATTATAATACCCTTTAAAATTAAATTCACCCATTAAATTACCATACTTTGGTGTAAATAAATGAATATATAACTACACCATCAAATCCTTGGTTACCCATGTAATGTCCTCAAAATCTT
Organism: Viscum album; assembly: GCA_963277665.1. NCBI lineage: Eukaryota > Viridiplantae > Streptophyta > Magnoliopsida > Santalales > Viscaceae > Viscum > Viscum album. The sequence goes on from OY728136.1 coordinate 654,892,098, forward strand.
GAATCCTCTAAAAAACTGTTACCATGTAAGTAGTCTTATTCTGTAGAACTGTAAATATATTAACCAATAATAATATAGGTTTATGTTAATAAAAAATATCATTTTGTAGTGGTACACCTTTCATTTCAATACACGTGAAGGATTATGTTTTTATTTCCCAAGGAGATATACATGTAACACATTATAAACCAGAAAGTGATTTGGTTGGGGTGCCAAGTGATAAGTTCAAATCCCTACTCAATCAATAATCTAAATTGAAATAATATTAAATTGTATTATCATTCACTTTTTTTCGATTCTCAAAACCTTATTCCATAGATAAATTTAAAGAAAAATATTCTCACCAACATTGAATTTTGAATCTCACTGATGTTTGTTATCATAAATCATCTTTTTACACTATGTTTATTGATGTGTTTTTTAACAACTCTAACCTTATCTATAATTTCATAGGTTAGACCATGTCCCAATAGATTTATTTTTTCAACCTTATCCCATTGTGTCATATTTGTACACTTTTTTCCATTGAGGTATAAAGAAAGAGCCATATAAATTCTCAAGATAAATCTAATGTTGTATGAAACATAAACTACAGGATGATTTTGATACCAATAAACATGAATTATAGATAATGGGATCTCAACATATCCTTAAGAGTTTTAATAGTCCTCTCAAACCGATCTTATTTCTATGTATGATATGTCATAGTGAAACATAACATTATATCTATAACATGGTGAATTCCTCTTAGTAGCATTCAGGTAAACCTCGAATATCGATCATATTCAATAGAATATGGTACCCAATATAACCTTATCAATTCATTAATGTATATCCTTGAAATTTTATCAACACATAAATCTTCTATGATAGTACTTAAGTGTACGAAATTCTTAAGGTGGTTGAATTCAACCCAAAAAAAATTATTATTTATGTTGAATGATTTGCATAGTACAATAATGAAATACATTATATTTTTAAACAATTCTCATTTTAGTATGGGTAATGGTTGTAATAACCTCTTAGAATTAAATATATCATCCTTAATATTCTAACAAACCAATCACAATGATACTTACTACGCAATATTACTTTTCATACTGTACAATCATAAATAAACTATCATAACTCTATACATATTTTTACTTCCATGATTAATACAGAAGGATGATATATGATCATCTTCCAATATATCCTTATTTATGTCTAGTATTAAAGGGATGCATTCATTGTTCTAAAATATTATCATTCAATCACAATCATTGTTGTACTCGGTAACACTTCTTGCCTTCTTTTTCAAAACCATATCCTTATTTTTATGTCTCTTTACTCCTTGTATGGATATATGGTTACAATAATTTCGTAAAGATATGATTTATCCCATTTTTCAAATATTTCATGGTATATTTTTTAAAAATCCATAAATATTGCATGCTTTTCTATTCTAATCATAGATAATAAATCATAATCTTTATGACTAAAATCATTGTCCACCTTGTTGTCTTTCCTCAGGTGGAAGTGTATTGAGATGTTATGATATTTAATCAAATTAAAACATCATATTTAGATCATATAAAATAATTTTGATTAAATTTATACATTAAAAATTCATTATTAGTATATGTGTGACACATTTCCCAATTGATATAAAAGTTATATATCATTATTGAAAATATTATTGCTGCTAAATCCAAAACCCGTGTTACAGATTTTTTTTATAAACATTAAATTATAATGAAGAATAATATATCACAATATAAAAATATATATGAACAAAACCCAACCACATCTTTGATGCAAAATTGTAAATAAAAATCTTATATATACTTTACGATAGTGTGCGTAGTAGTGCACTAACCAGCCTTCACTTCAATTCTGTGAATTTGTTTTTCATATTAATTAGTGCAAAGAAACTTAAGACACATTTGATTTAACATGGAATTTGTATTAGATATATGTGAAATGTTCTTAAATGATAATTTATAAGATAATTATAATTTTAGAAAACAATAGAGTTCTATCTATGTTGCTGGTCTAAACCTATGTAGAATAATTTCTTTATCTTATAGATGCATTTATATACCTTCTCTTAGGATTAAATGACCCAAAATTTCAACTTAATATTGAAAAAATAAAACGTATTAAATTTCTCATAAATATTTTCCTTCTTTAAGATCTTCATTTCATCCCTCCAATGGACTTCTTAAACATTCATGCTATTATAATATATATTAATATCATCTATAAAGACTACCAGAAACTAATTGAGGTAATCTATTAAAACATTATTCATCAAATCTAATAATATAGTGGAAGAATTAGTAAGATCTAATGGAATCACAAATAATTGATAGTTTTGATTCCTGAAACAATGTGGGGTCAAGGGTATGATTAAATTTTTGGCCTTCATCCGATAATATATAGATTATAGATCAATATTGAAAAAATATTTTGTTCCTAGAAAATCATCAAAAAATCATCAATATGGGTAATAGGATAATTATTCTTGATTTTGATCTTGTAAATTTAGAGAAAATCAATTTACAGTCACATTGATCGATATTTATTCCTAATAAAAAGGAATAATGTGCCTCATTGTGACATAATTATATAGATGAATCCTCTATAAAGATTCTTCAGAAATTTCTTCCTCAATTAACATAACCCAGTTAGGGCCATTTTATATGGGGTTTTTTTAGGTTTAGTACTATGTACAAGTTCCCTTAAGAACAAAACAACACATATCGAAGGAATATTAGGTAAATCATCTAGAAATACATCAAAAGAACTAAAAAAATTCCATATCCTCAATATTTATTTTATCTCAATCCATGTGAGATATATGCACACATTGAATTGGAAGAAAATCAACAAAGTAGAAGTAATTTCCATTGTAAGATCATATTTATCCCCACATAAATATATAAGAATTGGTTGGTTTAGAATATCAAATGTTACTTAACATCCTCATAAATTGATATGATATTTATATAATGAATGCTAAAGCATGCCAAAAAATCACATCAAATCCCACAAAATACAGAATAATAATATTTTTAGAGAACATTTTTATAAACACTACTATGAAATCCCTATCTACAGAGTGTAGTATAAGTGTGACTTAATCATAGTGATCAACTTCAGTGATTGAGAGATCATAGGCCCTTCCTTGGACATGAAGTTAGCTATTGAAATATAGATTTTATGTGACTAATTCACAAGTTCCCTACATATTAGACATTTAATTTCTTTTAAATTCATTTCTTTGTGACTTTCCTGTCCACACACAAAAATATATTCCATTTTATTTGAGACATTCTATAAATTGTTTCATCCAGTATTATTAGATTTATGAAAATTTAAAATTAATTCCACAATGATCATCACCACCTAAACTTCAATAATATTATATTTTTTACTTATTTGATGTGTTAAGAACCCCCACACCCAATATTCATTTTGTTACTCATATATATTGATTGTTGATTAGGAAAAATTATATGGGTTCACCTTTAAACTCAGATCCCAATAGTTTTATCAAGATTAAATATATTTCATCATCAGCCACATCAACTTTTTAGATAATTCCACTTGGTTATGGAAATTAAGAAAAACAATATTGTAATATAATAAATAGTCATTTGTTATCATATAATCATGAAAAATAATTAATCAGATGTTTAACCTTGACACCATCATTTCAACTTTTGATGCCTTATATTTAACCTATACCTTCAATCATTATAATCTATAAAAATGATTCCTAATTGATATTAGGAAAAATATGAATTATCTAAATAATACCCACTAAAAGTTTAAAATTAGGTGCAAAGTAAGTGATCACTAATTATTCACTAGAATGATGGTATATATATACTTGGAACACTATTTTTAAGGCTATGAACTATCACGAATCGGTTTGGATACCCTTGTACCCTGACTCCAGAGCTAGAAATGACATGGACCAAAGGGTGTTCCTGATCCCCATAGGTTGGAAGAAAGAAATTGGAATTATACAAGATAAATATGGGAATGATTTTTGCACATAATTAATATATTAAAATAGATCAAACTCTATACGCTCAAAAAAACTCCACATATAGAATAGTACCCTGAGTCAGACATGTATTAAAAAAATGTAAAACCACAAAAGTACTATAAAGGGAAGATAAAACAACCCAGGTCACAACATTACACAACACTCCAAACTCAAAGGATCAATAACAAGAACCACCTATAAGTGGTGTTTCCCTTTTCTCGAACCTTGAAGAAAAATATCTACAAACACACTAAGGAAAATTTATTGTGTGAGCTGAAATACTAGTAGGGTCTCACTAAGGATTCCTTTATAATATTCCAGAATAATTAACCAAATAATTCTTTCAATTTTAAATAAATCATTGTTGATAGTACAAAACAATATTTAAAAAAAATCATGCTTTTCATTTCAATTAATGGAAACATTAAAAACAAGGATCAAAAAATATTATACAAAATTATTATATAAACTCACATGTCATAGGTAATGTAGTTTTTTAAATAATGGAATATTTTAAATTATTCACTAATGAGAAACATGGTCAGCTAATAAGAGGTACAATAGTTCCATGTTATGATATCCTTACACTAATATAATGAAAGCGGCAATGTGCACACACAACCCTTTGACATTGGTTAGAAAGCATTGAAGAACAACCTACTAATAATTATATCTTCCAATAAGTTCACGTTAGAGTTATAAAAATGATAATTTGTTGCTAGAAAATTATTATCCAAGAATTTTTTCCTTAATAAATCACTAACAATCCATTCTTTTATGTGCTCTAACAAAAAATAAACAATGTAAAAAATATTAAAACAATTTAAAACACAAATTCCTCATTTTTATTTCTGGTATGATAATTTCCATTTGAAAAATGTGTTATTAATCCAATCATACCTTTTTTAAGTTAAACACAACTAATGGTTATTATCAAACACTTTATTTAAATGTTCCCAGATAAAAATTTCAAATTAATTTATTCCAGATCATTTTCAAAGTTCTATCAAGTTTATAAAATACATATAACACACAAATTCAATAGAATTTGGGTTTTTACCCAAAATCCATATCATATCCATTCAAATCCAAATTTACTTCATATTTGGATTTCAAAATATAATTGAAAAAAATTTGATATTTTGATCAAGTAGATCGTGGTAAAATTTATTTGACAAACATAGATGGAACCACCAACAAATACTAATAGATCGCGTATTAGAATGCCATAAATGGGAAAACCTAATGGAGAACATTGTAAATGGTGATCCAATATTCAAAAAATATTCAAGATCCAAAATAATGGACTTTGGGTCCACCAAAAACACAAATATCTAACAAACCTTATGGAGAAAAGATGAATAGAGAATGAGAGAAGTATAATGGGAAGAACTCTTACTATAGAGAGATCGAACATTGTTCATCTAGCATTGATTCACTTTAGAAAGGGGTTTTATGAGCAAAAATCACCTCTAGTGATCCTCTAAGGAATAAGAAACTGAGTTAGGATCAAATGGGATCATCATGTACTTAGACTAGGGGTTTTGGTATTTTAAAATTATTTTTTGTTATAATGAAAACATGTACACATGGTTATATGTGTATAAATGTATGGTTGGTCAAAAAATGTTCCATAATTGCTCACGCCTCTTAAGGGGTAAAGGATTTTACAATGTTGACACATTTTTTAAAAATCATTATCCAATCATGAAAACACTCACTCTCTAGGTTTCCCCAGTTTTCCTTATTAGGGTTCATGATTTTGGAAAAATGTGAACCACCCAAGTGCCTTCAAAGTTTTAAAAATATTCATCTGAAGCACCCAAAATGATACCCAACCAAAGAATCATCAAGAGAGGTGTTGACAAGTATATATAAAATAACAAGATGTTATTTTATCCCCACCATAGAAACTTTATTTCCTAAGGAATATTGTCAAGAGGCTTCCATGCCAAAAAGGAGAGGCCACTTCCCTCTACATAATACATCTATTACCCACATCTCATGTGTATTAGAATCATGATACCATATAAATCGAACCATGTGTTTCGTCTTATAGAGAAGTACCTTGGTTTTAGAATTAACTAACCTTACTAGATGCTCAGTCACTGATACATTAAGCCCAATATCAAGATCCCTACAACTCAAAACATTTGATGGATCAAAATGATACTTTCATATATGCAATAGAAAAAACATGTTATTTATCAAAATAAAATGTGTAAGAAGTTAGAAATGGTAATCCATTTTCCATACCTAATAAAAAATCTCAAAAGGTCCCATAAAATGGGGAGTATGTTTTACTTTACTCCCATGTCATTGATGACCCACATGAGGGAAAACATTCAAGAATTGTTTATAATTAACTAAAAATTACAACATCCTATGATGAAAATCAATATAAGACTTATTCAATAATTTTCTATCAATATTATATAATGAATCTAATAAATATTTTTGGTCATCACTTGAACAAAACTCATTCCAACTGAGGAACTATCACCAATATACTACAAACACAACATTGATTTTAATGTCTCACTATACAGGGCCTCAAAAGGACACATCCTAATCACATATCAGTAACAATTTTTATAATAAAACACAACTAGTCCTAAATGAGCATCCCTACTTCCACTAAATTTAAAATCATAGGTACAAATAATATCCTCATGAATCTGTACGTCTATTTTTGTTTATACATCCTAATTTGAATTCATATCAAACCCAAATGAACCTAAGATCCAATGAAAATGAACAATCTCTTTCACATAGATATTTTCCAGCTCCACAAATTTTTTCATATCATGAATGGGTAATAATTTAGATGATTTAGTCAGCATATTGACCACTACCCATATTACATTTTTCTTTCCATGTGAAATTGAACCATCATCAGAAATTCCACATAGATATCATCCCACTTTTATATTGGTATTGTAATTAGATGGAGAAATCTCAGAGGTCTCTAGTTCATAGTCTTGACCTGTTGGAACGTATAATAATGAGAGAAAAATAAGTAATATATGTCTCATTCATGGCCATAAGAATTGTCTTTGCATGACAAAGAAAACATTTTTGGTTCTTATGTGTACTTATTACCAGGAATTATGTAAATCCCCCACCAAATCCATTCTAAAAAGAAAATGAACAATGTATCTATTCCGAAAACATAGAGTAATCTCTATGGAGAATGAAAACACTTCCACAGTCTCCCCACCATAATAAAATTATCTAATGAAATGGAAATAATCCTAAAGATGTTGTTCCAGATGAATCAACATGGGAATAGGATAGGTTGACTGATCACTATCCATGGAAACCATGAGCCCTGATTCCTGAACTCCTATGTGAATCTTCTGAAAAAGATACATTAAATTCCACTCTTCTAATGATTATTTCTCTATATTTTTCGTAATTTTCCTACCTAATGAAAGTATAATTACATTATATTTCCCTGAGGTATAGGTTATTTTTAGATAAAATAGATGCTATTAATCCACCCAAAACCTCTAATAGAGATTCAAATATTTTTTTGAGAAGATATATCTCAAGATCTTTTTATCGGAATACATCATAAAATCTTCTCCAAAAATTTAATATCATCAACTCTATGTTCATGCATTAGAGTAGTGAGTTCAAGGTCATGGGTTAGATAGTAATTTTAACTATCATGAGCTACTAAGAGTTAGAGTCCCCCATATGAACACCATGCATAAGAACATAAACCAAACTAGAAGTTGGTGCATCGTAAAAGACCACACAGCCCTACGTAGCCTCTAGAAGAGTCTAAAATGGTGTGGTATTCAAAATACATTTCAAATTAACAATATATTTCTGAAATTTATCATCCCTATAAAACATCACCCTCATCCAATTTAGGGAAATCATAATAGATTACAACTATTGGAAATATTTTACAAATCGTTGATAATACCTAGACAAACCCAAGATTCTATGTATCTTGAAAACATTCAGCGGTTTCCCACACGTCATAACATCCTTCAAATTCTTTGGATCAATTGATAAACCATGTTCTGACACTACATGTAAAAATATATTCTCCTAAAAAACCTATAAACTTCATTTCCCTATATTGGATTAATGTTTGTGATATCTCAAAAATTCAAAAAAATTTCTAAGATTAGGCACCTGGTCATGCTAGGAAATTGAGTAAATAATGATTCCATCCACAAAGGAAACTATGAAAGTATTAAGTTAATCATTTAATATCATTTTCATTAAATCCATAAAAACAAAAGGAGAATTTTTTAGAACAAATTGCATTGTAATGTTCTCATAATGGCCATACCTTCTCTTGAAGGTAGTTTTTGAAATGATATATTTTTTTATTTTCTATTGGTTATAACAAAAATGATTTTCAATCTTTCAAAAAACATTACCCATTTTAATAGGTCACAAATATGATCAATACATATAAAAATATACTTTTTATTTACTATAACATGGATTAGTTTTTGGTAATCAATATAGAGGTGAAGTTTACCATTAATGATTGTAATAAGTAGAAAAGGTTCCACCCATGGTAAAACAGTCACGAATATACATCCTTTCTAAAATTGATCATAAAGATAATTCATAAACTCATTAATTTTAGATGGTTCCATGAAGTAAGAAGTAATAGATAATAGATGGGTATTCAAAACAAAATCAATAATAAAATCTACCATTCTTCCCAGTGGAAATCAAGACCAGTTGGAACAAAAATAGTAAAGAAACTCGACGAAAACTAGAGGGATATCATCACTCAATGATTCTAACCACGCCTCAAAAGTAAAACATAATATTAATTTTTTCATTTATGGATACTATTTTCAATATATATTCATCCTTTGGCATTATTCTCCCCAAAAGGTGTGAAAAACCCAATTGGGCAAAATAAAGGAGACATATTTAAGATTGAAGTCTATTTGGGATTTATTAGCAATAATAAATTCCATCCTAAATATGATGTCAATATACATCAAGTTTGGAACCTTAAAATCTCAAGAAGTGTCAAAATATAATAAAGAGAACACACAATATATACAATGAATACACTAGTCTCTCTTCATTCAAAGGGGTGTAGTAATATCCATAACATGAGATAAAATCTATGTAGTAGGATTATCTAGATTCACAATACATCTGCAAAGAAAGAAATTAGATGCACTATTATATAATAAATTAGTCAATAGTGATTAATATATAGTGATGGAAACTCTCACAGTCATTGGACCCCTATCTTCTTTCTCCATAGACTCTTCCACTATGTGATGAAGAGTTGTTCTGGAACCCTATGGATTGAAATCCTTTGTTTGTGAATCATATAATTACACTATAGTGAATTATGTAATAGATGATTCTATTACTGTATGTGGAGAAGAAAACATATGGAAGAACATCTACAGGTGACCTAGGAATCTGTAGTAACCAAATACCTTGGATGCCTCGGGGCAAACCAGTTTTGAGTGCCCAAGTTTAACACACTAGTAGAAAACAAAAATATATATTCTATGAACATCATGAGGTATAAAAGAATCCTTCTAATGAGAAACATCATGAGAATCATAGAACATTGTCATTCCTTTGATGTAACCCATATATATTACACTTGGAGAAAATGGATTTCCATCCAAAACTAACTTATCAGCAAGGATATTTCAATCGTCAACGCTCTGTCTAGCACATCTTCATAAGATGGAAGATTTAGAAAGAAAAAATAAGAGTGAATATTATGTTTAATTACCATAATGAACCATGTAGTATTCATATTTTTATTAGATACTATCTTAGGTGAAAATTGAAAAGGCTCAACAAAAGTATTTTTATATTCTATCATTCCCCGGTCAGCCTATACATGTTTGAAAAACTCTATAGCCTTGTCCTAACCCATCGAATCAGGAAAACATTATTAGTGATACATGATTAAAATTATTCTGAATACAATCCATTTTTCTTGTTTACTAACAACATTATGTACCACAATATCCTACTAGTTTCCTCTAGCATGAAGGTGGCACATTTGACCTTCATAAAATTAGGTGATTCCAAGAATTTCAAAAACAATTAACCAATCACAATACTTTTGAGGATGATTTTAGAGTTAGAATAAATTTTTATTGTTCTGAAGGAATTCCTAATAATAAATCCAAAACTAATAACATTGTGGTTTCACAATAGGAGGTTGTATAGGAATAGTTTCAAGTACTTATCCCAAAACATGGATAGCAAGAACAATATCCTCCACCAGATTCTGGTCCACTAGATGATTTTCTCACATTGTTACATTAGATGTGTCATCCTGTATGTGATTCACATGTCTTTTCTAAGGCATGATACTACAAAATTTAAAAAAAAATTGATTATAATAGAATGTTATACAAATAAACACTCAAACAAAAGAAATGTGTAAATTAATCCAAACATATAGATAAAAAAGTTTTTTATTTCAATATTTCCAAATAAAAAATTGGTTAAATATTATAACCTGTACTCAAAAAATCTCTCCCAAACCACCCATGATGACTTAAGTCCCATTACAGAGCGAGCTATTTAGGTAAAAAATAAAAACTACCTCATATGTTCTAAGAAGATTACACAATTTCTTATTGAATCAACGAAATATGTTTAAGTTACACATATGATAACACATTTTCAAGAACTATACCAGATATAAGGTTACACAAACATCCAAAATAGCACTAACATGTCCTAAAAGGACATCCTGGTCCCAATTGGTTGGAAACAATCATCAGGTGTCACACAAGAAAAGTGTGGGAATGGTTTTTCCAAATATAAGAATGGATGAAAACATATATAAGTTAATATTCTAAAATGAAAAATGAATCCATAGAGAGAATAGTAACAAATTTCAAATAGGTTTGAAAAAACAAATTACAACCACCAATGTACCATAAATATGAGTTAAAATAACTCAAGTCCCAAAAAGACACAACACCCCACATTCAAAGAATCAATAATAAGAATAACCTCTAGGAGTTGATTCCCCCTTGTTCAAACCTTGAAGAAATATATCTACAAACTCTTGATGGAAAATGTAGGGTGTGAGATAAAATCCTAGCATGGAATCACCATTGATTTTATAATAAGATTTAATAATAATTAACCAAGTATTACTTTTAATTTTAAATAAAACATGCATGGTAGTAAGAAATTATATTTAAATACAATCATGATTTACATTTAAATTGATGAAAAAATTTCAATGGATGGATTAGAAAATATATTATATAATATAGTTTATGTAAATTTAGAAGGAATGTGTAAATGTGTTTTATAAAAATTGGAATATATCAACATAATTATTATTAAGAATCATTATCATATTCTAAAAGATACGTTAGTTTTAGGTTGTAGGATACATACACATTCATATAGTAATAATAGTAATGTGCACACTTGTCCTATCGAGACTTCTCAAATAAGACTAACAAATATTTTAATGAGGATAAGATCATCTAATAATATTAATCTAGATTTTTAAAAGAATCAAAATGTTTCATGTTAATTACCATCCAATAGTGTTTGTCCCTAATAAATCATTAATTATTAAATCAGTTATGTGCTATAATAATTAATCAAAAATGGGAAAATTATTTTAAAAATTTTCAAAAAAATGACCCATTTTCAATTAAAATATGAAAAAATCCATTTAAAAACCAAAATTAGATTTTAATAAAATCTATCTTTTTTTCAAATAAAACTAAACAAGGGATCATATTGAATAATTTAATCCATTTTCTCTAATAAATATTTAAAACCAATTTTTCCAAATCAATTTATTAATTACATCAATTTCATCAAATACAAAGAAGACAACATTTCATTGGAATTGGTGGGTTTCGCCAAAAACCATTTCATCATAACTCGAATTCAAATTTTTGTCAAATTGTTTTTTCACAATCCAATTGAAATTAATTTAATTTTTATAATGCAATTCAGGGTTAAATTAATTTTCCATTCTTAAATAGAACAACCTAAAAATAAAAAGAGATCACACCTCTAAAATATTATAATCGGAAATTCCAATTAAGAATGTTAGAAGAGGAGATTTGAGAATCAAACCTATAATAAAGATCCAAAACAACATAGTTTATATCCTCCAATAACTTGGTGATCCAAAAAACATAAAGAAGAAATATGAAGAGAGTGGGAGAGAAGGGGAGAGGGAAGAAATCATATGGAGGAGATATCGAATAATGTTTAACAAGATTTGATTCACATCAGAAAGGGTTTTGAGAATACAAATTCACTTATATGGTGTGTCTAAGGAATAAAAAACAACTTATAGTCTAATAGGATCAACGATCACTTAAACAATGGGTTTCAGAATTTTAAAATTAATTTTTGGACTAATAATGAAATTCCTGATGGGTTTTTTGGGCAAGGAAACATAGATTTTAAAATCTTGAACCCTAACCCTAAACCCCTATAAATGGGTACATTGTTTTTACTAGGTAATTATATGGGTTTTCAAACCATTTTCCAACTATGAAAACCCTCATTTCATGGGTTTTCACTATTTCCACTAGAAGGGTTCACAGTTTGGGGACACCATGCACAAACCATGAACAACCCAATATCCTTACAAATTTTAAAAAATTTCCCTTAAATAACCCCTAAATGATTCTCAAGTAAATAATGCTCGAAATAGGTGTCTAAGAGTACCTAAAATGAAACGGGATACTACATTCCCCTAGATTAATTTATTCTAGAACCACTTCCAACATTTATTACCTATACAGGGATGCATTTTCTTAGTGAAACCATAGTATTTTCGATAACATAACATAGTATGTTCTTTTAAAATTGTATTCTCTAAAGAAAAATCACTAAATATTTGTTATCATAATTTACACTAGTGAATAATCATTTCCTAGGATACCAACTATAGAAGACCATAATTTTCATTAATAAATATTGGTTCATTTTAGAGGAATTTTAAATAATTTTTACAATAATTGATGATTATGCAATGTAGTGGTTTAGTTTCATTGGAAACATGTATATGTAAAAAAATTATATAAAAGAAATACAACATTTTAGATTAATTTCATCACAACAAGATCCCTTCTTCTACATATCATACCTAAAAAATTTCTTCATAACAATTGTAAGGGAATCATAATAAAGGGTGAGCATAGATGATTAGTATGGGTAATCATAAGAGATATAAATAAATGACCATAAAATATCACAATATAATAATAAAGTTATGATAACATGATGAAAAATTACATTAATGAAACCTATTTAGTCAAAAATATTTATTCATGAATCATGGATTATGGTTATTTAAGAAAATATCATAAATCATAAGAGTTTGGAATAATTAATAAAAATTCTTGATCAGCGAAAACATATCATAATCCTATGACATGAGTTTTTTCATGTACATAAGTGTGTGAAATGATATTCTTATTCAAGGTGAACTTTCAAGACTATCATTTTGGATTGTATTCACTCTCCATTCCATCATTTCTTTAGTCAAGGTTCAGTCCCATGATTATCTTGTTGGATAATGTATCTTATTATACAGGGAGCACTACACATTATATTCTTTATTACCTCATGGGATTTCAACCATTACCCAATTCATTGGAGGGCTAGATAATATTTCTCCAACAACACAAATATTTAAAACCATACATATGTCTTTGATGAGATCATAAAACATTCATTATATCAAAAAATCATAACCCATGGAAGGGAGGTATGTTTCATAAACATTTAATCTCCATAATAATAAACAATATATATATTATATGAGTATGGTATCATTGGATAAAATCCTTAGTAAATAATAATTAACCTAAAAGTATATTTCTAGAGATGAAAATACCATTAAAATATCTCTAGAATATTTGTTATGAAGAATAACCATTAATTTGGAAATAATATATTTAAAAATTAAATAACTCAACAAATGAAGTAAAAGAAATTTATTTCTAAAAAACCAAAGAAAATATAAATTAATCTTAAAATAAAATATTATCCATTATGATGGAGAAAACCATTCATTTTTGTACATTATTGAAAAAAATACATTCCCAATATCTATAAAAAGTCAGAAGCACCTAGTCTTGAAAATGAAAAGAATATTCTTTTAAATATTTTATAAAAAGTCAAAAAGGGGTGAAAATTTAATTAATAAATTGTATGATAATAGTAAAAACATTCTTGAAAACATTTAGAATAAAATATAAACCTAGAGGAATAATTTCTGATCGAAGGGAAAAAATTGTCAGTTTTATTGAATATCATTATTTTGGTTTCTTGAGCACATAAATAGATAAAAAAGGAAAACCTAAAATATCAAAAAAAAAATAGTATAATAAAATAAATAAAAATTGATAGATATAGATCATATATTTTCTTCATCACAAATATTAATCCAAAAAACCTTGTAAAAATATTAATTGTAACAACAAACCCTTACAGCTTTAGTAGTAATTGAATCAAAAGTAATTTGATTCCTAAAAATTTTATAGATATATAAATAACATAAATTAAATAATTAAATATGAAAAAATAAATTCATAGGATGTATATATACTATTGAGATAACAAATTGGTTCACAAATTTAAAAAAATATCTTAATGAGAGAAATTGAGATGAAAAACTATGCGTTATATCTAACATGATTCATAAAATTAATAACCAAATATATACTAAACCTATATGTATTATAATTATAATGAATAATTTTAATCATTCATATAATATCATAAATGATCCACTTATATCATTTGAACACTCGTTTGCTAACAATATTAAATTTAAGTCATCACTTTATGTGTTAATTGCTTCATTTTTCATGTATTCATTTATTTAGTAGTTATGATCCTTGCACTATGATTTGGGTTAATTAATATATAGAAATTTTATTATCAAATAAATATAATATGTATTAATAATATTTATATTTATTACCATTTATATAAATCCGTTATGGAAAATTAATTGCATCACTATGTTGTGACGATAGTTCTTATAAATGCATGATTGATGTTTCTATTTTTTGATAGGTGGAATAAAATAAAGTTAAATATTGATTCATCATTGTAGAGTAGTTTTTGGAAACTAATTAATATATATAAACATTAAATGTATCATAATAACCATCCATTACTGACGGTGGTGGAAAATGATTTGTGTCGCTACATGGAGGTGGTAGTCCACTGAAACACATGAGCAATACTTTCCTCTTCCATTGGATGGAGACGTTGTGGTAAATAGTTGTTCCATCATCCTAATAAAATTGATTTATATTTATGATATTTTATTTATATATATTTTTAGTGATAAAATGTGAAAATAGGATGTTTTATGTATATATAAAATTTAAAGAGCATGGTCAATATATATTTGACTTCTTTCAGAGACCTTATTTGGTTTGCTCATTAAGCCTTGTTGGATTGGTGTTAAGAAAATTAAAAAATATATAGGATGAAGGAAATTATTCTAATATGGTTTTATATTAGTTATTTTATGAGATAAAATGATATAAATTTTCGAAAAATAGGGGAGAGATGGTTCCCCTTTATACCTGAGGGGAGGGATAGAAATTGAATTTCGTAGAACATTTCTATGACTTAAGGTCACATTCAGGGTAATTTTTCTTCAAATTAATAGATATTAGATTTTAAGATATTATAAGGCTTATATATATGAAAAAAATTAATAAATATATAGGTGTGAGAGGAAATCATTCCATTATCTCATGGGTTTACACCACCCAATAACCTTGTCTTATCCTTAAATGTGGAAATAAAATGTTACTATTTTTGTTGTTCACTATGATCAAATATTAAGTTGAAAAAATTAAATTAAATTATTTATTATTGTTAAAAATATTCAATCCATTTTATGATATTTAATTTATACAATTGGTTGAATTTAATTTTAATTAATCATGCAAACCATTGTAAAAAAACTTATTTTTGAATAATAAAGTTTTTATCATAAAACTACATTTTATTCCATTACATACTTTGTAATACCCATAAGATGTATTATAATGAATTATATTGAACATATAATATATAAATTAAATTAAAAAAAATTCATATAGATATTAAATAAATTATTAAATAAAAAAATACATTACATGTATAAATATTTTTTCTAGAAAAATGTTTTTTTATTCATAAAAATTTACCTTTATAAAAATTTTGTATAAAGATGATTTTTATGTAATTAATTGTATAATTGGGAATTAATATATAATTTTGTTCCATTGATATTAAATTCTAATGATAATGGGGTAATTACTTGGAAATAAATGCCAATTTTTAAAATATATGTATTTTTCAAAAATCACTAAAAAATAAATATTTTTAAAAATGCACTTAAATTTCATAAAAAGATAATATAGAAATGGTGATTTTAAATATAATAATCATTTACTCAAATAGAATTTCTAAAATAATTTAAAATGAATTTTGCTGTTCCTGTGAAAAAAATCTATAAAAACCATTTTTGAGGAAAACATATTTTTAAAGTCTAAGATCAGTTTTCTAAAAAATGATTATTTATTTATTATAAATTAATAATTGAATTTTCATTATAGATAACATTTATAAACATCATTTATTTTTGTATCACTATTGAAACCTTCCGACTAAAAGGGTATGTTATAACAGTTTACTACATCACAGTTCATATAGACTCTAGGTTATTTGTAATGAAATCAATCAATTAATTCAAATTTATTTTAAAAAACTAAATTTAAAATTTTAGGGTATTACAATTGAGAAGATGTTTTTGGTTTTCACTAATGACAGTAGCCTAATTTATACCTTATCCCAGCATGACTGGAACTTCTGATAATGAATGTGGATAGAATTACTATAAGATTATGAATTATAAATTTCCTATGCCCCAGGAAAGTGGAATGTCGTATTAGATATGATGTGTAAAATGTATTATAGTGATGATGTGACTGAGTATAAATATTCCTGGAGGGTAATGGAAGATCTCTCTATGATGGATCTTAATATGAAATAGGATACTGTAAGAGAATAACTTTTTAAAATGATTGTGTAGTCTTCTTTAGTGCACAAAGTGGAGGAGTCCAATTTGGGGGATTCTGAGGTAGAGGTGTTGTGAGATTTACATTTCTATGTTTATTCCATATATAGTATGTTTTAGGAAGATCAACTTTGGGTATTATTTTTTTGAAGTCATTTCATTCATTCGATTATGTGTGAGGTGGTTCTCCTTATGCTCCATTGCTCACCCTTAATAGTATAAAAAACTATAAAAAAGATGTATAGTTCTTTTAGAGGATGTTTTTGGTGGCCAGGGTTGAATTGTTTAATTAATGACTTCATGTCATGGTATTTATCCTGCCTAAATTTGAAGTCCAAGCATCGCCTTCAAGGTTATTTTTTCAAGTAGATAGATGTTACTTAATGGAAGTAGGAGGAAATTTCAATGGAATTCATCACCCATTTTACATTTTAATGGGTAGGATATGATTCTATATGATTAATAGAGTATTGTTTGATGAAATAGACCCACTTAATATAAATAAATGAGTCAAAGTAAATGTAATCCTTATCAAGGTCATTTCAAGAGTAAGTGGTGATTCTAAATGGAGTCTTTATGAGGTCCATATATGACCATGATCTTTTTTTCTCCTCTAGGGTGTAGAGAGTATTGTAGTTTAGTTTTTTCTCTTAGTTTTTTCATTGTTCAAATTTTATTCCATGTATGTATAGATAGAAAAATAACACTCTCTTGACTCTTTTTGTAAAATTAAAAACTTTATTATTGTGTTTTGGTGGTTTTTAGAAAAAGCACCTAAATTTAATTGATTTTTACAAAAATATTTTTCACTTCACCATTAGTATGATACTATTTAATGTCTATTATGGCTAATTATTTCATTATCTGCTTGGATAGACTGGGCTATAGAGTAGTAATTCTCAGTTTGGAACTTGTTCATATCATAAAAGTGATTTTTTAAGTTATTCTTGATACAACTATGGTACTGAAGTATCTATATATGTCTTATACCAACATCAAGAGAAGACTTGTCGAGTTTTATACTAAATATTATGTACTCTTAAAGGTGAATCCACATTATAATAATTGAATGTTTGGTAATGGTAATAATATTTCCCTTGGGATTTTGTAACATCTAAGATGTTATATTATATTGGAGATGTTGTGTATCGGATAAAACATTCCCCATAGATCAGTATGATACATAACGGTGCTCATGTGTCACAACTTCAGTAATATCATTATAATGAATCTCACATCAACGATGTGGGTGATATAGATGTTTATGATAATTTAAAGTTCTAATAGTATTCATTTTAGTTTTAGTATCCTTAGAAAAATTTATTTTGCGGGCATGTTATTCCCTTGGTTCGTGTCATGTGGTGATATGGTGGTTTGGAGGACAACACCCGAGAATGGGATTCATCACTATCCTTATTTTTAATCAATAATCATATATAAAAGACTATTTGTTGATGTTTAACTTTTTTTGAATATGATATGAATCTCTATTCTTTGATGCCCTGTTTTTGTCTTATTCATATTTAAGCGGTATCTACCCTGTGATATTGTCTAGGAGCTGATTGTTGGTGCAGCATATCATAGTATTTATTACCCTATGTGAGGTGGGTTTCCTCTAATAATTTTATCATATATTAGAGGAAACTTTTTTTTAAGAAACCCTGTTTCGTTCCCTGGCCTTTGGGTTCAGTTTGAAATTCTCTAGGGAGAGAATTGTGGGAAAGTAATCTAATGTAAGGTCTCATAACATTATAGCTTGTCCCATTGTGTGTTTCCCTGGTATGATTTTCTTAAGGGAATCTTGGACTAGTTTAGGTAGATATTGGGATCCATAATCTTTAATAATAAGTAATTCATTATGTGAACTGTATTTCATAAAATTAGAGAAATGTTAATAGTGTGAGTGTTATTTCGTAGCTTGATTAAGAGAAGTTCACAAGATGGGATTAAAGAGGTGTATATTAGATTAATTAAATTAATGGATAAGGATTGTTTTTTATTAATCTATTCCTATAAAATCATAAGCTGAATGAGAATTTTCTGATGTGTATTTATCCAGGTTTATTGGTTCGAGGTGAAATTTTTTCATTTAGTCTTAAAACATGATCTATTCACAGTGTAAATAACTAAATAATTCTAAGAAAGTGTCTCTAGTAGTATGAATATAAGTAAAAATTCACCCTTAGTTTTTTATAATGCCCAATGATTCCTTAGAATCATCAATCAAATAGAGGTACTTCTCTAGGGTGTTTCAAAAATATTCTAAAATAGAATTGATCTTTGGATTCTCATGTACAGTCCACAAAGATCTAAGGGGTGTTTTTAACATTATATTATGGTTCCTATCACTTAGGATTGGTTTCCTCTCATTCCATGTTGACATTATATTATTGTTGATCTAATTTATTATTTTTGAGTTATTTATATTTATTTCTCTGATTGTGGTTTAAAATCTATGGAGGGTTTTAGATTCATTATGGGATAGGTGATCAGAGATCTGTGATGTCAATCAATTATCATTTCAGGAACGTTGAAGTCCATGAGGTAGGGAGTTTTTCAAATAACCTATTATTTAATGTGAATCATAACATTATCGTGCTTAATCTATTTGGATGAGATTAGAATATTCCATAATGAATATTAAACCGAATTGAATAAAGAACATTATTTTTGGATATAGTGTTCACTAGTGTTTCCAAAGTTATAATAGGTTGCCTCTTATTTTACTAGATATTGTGATAACTACATTTATGATTTTGATTATCATGTAATTGTTCTATTCTGTAGCATGTTTTATATGATGAATTTTGTTGAATAATGTATTTCTAAAATTTATTGGTATACAACTAACAAATAGCCATGTTAAATTAAACTATTTCATATAATTTTATGGAAATCAACTTAATACATGAATAATGTCTAAATAAAATTATTCTTCATTATAATTAAATGTAAGAGGAAGTTATTATCGAAATTATGTTAGAATATCTTCAATTATTTTGTAGCTTATGCCATAGGTTTCATATGGTTGTAACCTATGACAATTTAATCCACTAATTGAAGATGGTAATTCATTTATAGTATGATAATGAAAAATATTTGGGACTGAGTGGGCCTATTTTCTTGTGAGGGGCATATGCCATGGTTTTCAAAACTATATACCCTATGGACATTTTTTCCTTGTGATAATTGTAAATATATGATGATTTTTATGACACTAGATTACAGCCTATGATATATGATTCCTTGGAAAGAAATGGGTTGGGAGGCCCTTACTGCAGGAAGCTGTTGATGCTTGAGATGGTGGGATTCGTGGAAATGTATATGGTGGTTTCAGGGATGAAACATGGACTGATGGAATTGATTAAACCTAATATTTCCCATTTTTTGGTGAAAATATGCGATGATTTATTATTATTAATATGAAAAAAGTATATATGGTTGTGTTGTTATATTACACCCCTAGAATTTATGTAACATTTTTTCCAATAAATTTATTTCTTCGATAGTTTTTGTAACACACAACAACCAATCTAAAAAAATCGTGCCATACTATTGGAATGTTATTATTATATATTATCCCCTAGTCTTTGGTTAATCAGTATAGATAAGCCTAAATAAATTATGAAAGTATATGGATAAAATATTAATAAATTTAAATCATTGGTTATCAAATAATTTTAGACGAAAATAAAGAAAAATGGAAAGTAAAAGAATTTTTTTATTAAAAACACATTTTTATGTCTCTATTTTAGTTTTATCCTAATAAATTAAATTTATCACTCTTTTAATGATTTTAGTAAAAAACTTATGTAATTTATTTTATAAAAAATGTAAACATATATCTAATAACCATGGGATAAAAATAAATATGGTTTTATGCTTAAAATCTGTTTTTTGGTAAAAAAATTTATATCACATTTTAAACACTTATATTATTATTAATTTATACCACTTATAAGTATTGATTTTGATAAATTAAATTCAATACATAGAATCAATAAAATAAAATCTGGTAAATATATCATGTTTATTTATAGATAATATGAATAGTCATTATTGTAAAAAATTATCATCTCCGAAAAAGTAAAATCGGGTTAATATTGGTTAAAACTAACTGATGAGACAATAATATTTCATTTTAATTTCTGTTAATGAATTTTAACTTACCCTTATCACCTTTAAATATAAATTTCTTTTTTAACAGAATCATTTCCATGAAAATGGAATTAAAAATATTTAAAATAATGAAAGTTACTAAGTATTCCTCTCTTTGTTTTAAAAATATTTTATGTATGAACATAGGGAAAAATTAGTTATTAAAAAATCATGACAATAATTTTTAGAAAAACTAATTTTTTTACATATAGAAATTTATTCTGATTTTTTTTGTAAATATAAAATTATAAAAAATATTTATACAATAGAGATTTAGTTCTTCAATAATTAATGAAAAAATATAAATAAAATTTTAAAAATACAAAAAGTAAAATAATTGGATTTATTAAATGAGTTCCAATTTTATTTATATTAATATTAAATATAATTGTTATGAAAAAGAATTATATTCTAATTACAACATTGTATTTATATATTTTAAGTCAAATTATATGGATAGTGTTAAAATTGAAATTAATTATATTTTATAAAATAAATATATTATTAGTTTACATAAAATTCACAAATATCATGGAATTGGGAAATTTGGATATTATATGGTATGAAAAGTTTTATCCCCTATCGATTTAAAGTTCATTTGGAAGCATTTGTATAGGGAATAACTTTATTATAACTTGATATTTTCTGAAATTCAAAGTGTTTCTTCCCCCTCACTTATAAATGGAGTCCCCTTTTATCTATTATTTATATCTCTTAAATCCATCTCGATCTACCATAGCATTAAAATGTGTCTTCTAAACATCATTAGGATATTTTTGGGGGTGCTTATCTTCCTAAAAAACAAAACAAATGTTTCTTATAAATAGATTTAAAGGAGGTATCACAAAATAAAGGTCATTATCTTACCCAATATAATTTTATATATTTCTTATTATCATTATTATAAAAACATGGTCTTAAACATTAAATATTAACTATATAATCTTTAATATTATGAAATTTTATTATAATGATGAAACAATGATTATCCACCCTCTTTCCATCAATTGGGACGTGAAATTCTTACTCATGCATACATATGGTTTACCATCTCCACAAAGTGGTATAATAAATTGATGGTTATTATAATGGGTTTAATTATTATATATTATAGTTATGAAATATTTATTATTATATAATAAAAATATCATATCTACCTTCTTAACTTTTGAACTGATGGAAAACGATAATACCGCTAGTTTGTATGTTTGGACTACACCTTCTATTAAGATATGTGACTTTTTAGACATGTATTTTAAATAAATGATATCGGGGATAGAAATTTTGAATATATATGATTTATATTGAATAAATATTATTATCTAAATTTGATTTATCATTTACCATTCTTTTTTCCCGTCCATAAAAAATTAAAATAGAAATCATGTGTACGTATAACCAATGTCAATATGAACGGTGTAATTAATTTTCTATATCTACATTTATAGATAAATATATAAATATGTATATGATGGATATATAAGATATAATAATATTTTATGTGATTATGTTATATAATTATAATATATTAAAATTTATCAAATAGGATGTTGGAATGATTTTGAATACAGTTGCACTCAAGGTAAGGGATTTTTTGTCTCACTTTTATTTATATGGGACACATGCCCTATACATCATTTTTTTTATGTGGTGTGTATACTAGATTTGAATATATTTAATAATTATTCATATGAAAAGAATGGGTATTTATATATCTATATAACTATATTATTTTATGGTACACATGATCTAAAACTTATAATTGTGGTAATGGTTTTATGTTATAATCTCGTGCTTTTTCTGGATTATTTATGATTTGATTTTTTATGATGAAATATTATGATATAAATCTCAAGAAAAATATAATGGTTCTTTTACTAAGGTTATTTTTTTAAAATACATGTTTTTTTCTTTTTCCTCTCCTAAAGTGCTCAAGAGACAAAAAATATATGTTTTTATAAAATCGACATTATTTCTCCCTCCAATTGAAGAACAATTTTCATCTATATCTATTTTTTCTAAAAATAATTAAAATAAGTTTTTCAATATTAGATTATTATAGTTTATCTTTATTTTTTCCCATGTTTAAATTTTTACAATATATATAAAAAATGAATCTTCTTGTCAATTTCTTGAATAAGGTACTTTATGATTTATTTTTACTAAAATATAACTTTTAGTTTTATTTTAACTTCTATGTAATGAATTAAACTAAATGTAATCGTGAACACTTAATTATTTTAATATTCCTTTAAAATTCTCCTTGTATATTTGAAAATAATAAAATTTCCATAATTTTTTTTTTAAAATTTTATTTTTTAAATAAGTGATTTCAAAAAAATGAAAAGAGATATTCATAAAAAAAGTCCATGTTATATTTCAAAATAATTTTTATCTATGATAACATCCATTTATATTACATAATAATTAATAGGGTTATGATCAACTACTTACTTAATTATTCATTATCTAGGTGGTTTTTTGGGATGATAATATGCTTATTAATCCCATTCTGTTTTCATAGGGTATTGAATAATGAAATGTTTATAAAAGCCATTTATTTTTATAGGTTCTAATATGATGAAAACCTTGTTAATATTTTTTAAAAAATATATTTTATTTCAATTTTGTGTTTTGTTGAACCTATATCTCCCTCAAATTCATTGGGTAACAACTAATGTTCTATTAGATCAAATGGTATATGGATTGTTATCACAATACCAAAAGAGGGTAAATGAGATGTAATCCCAATATATAATGGGTACATGGGTGGTTATCCTAATAATAACATCTTATTAATGTATTATTATGTATCATTGACATATGTTTTTACAAGGACATGTTATTCCACAATTCAATTTCTTCTGATAATGTTATTTTGTCATGGCTTGTGTTCTCTGATTCCTTTCTGATTCATATCATATGAACTACAAATAATTATTATATAAATTATTATTTTTATATATGATAAAAAGGTATAGGATTAAAAATGTTAAACCTATGTTTTTATACACTTATACTCATGTTATTTCTAATGTGATCATATATATCCCCCTTTTTATGCTTACTGAGCATTAGAGCTTAACCATTCCAAGGTTTCCATTTCCTAGATTATAATGATAGGTATTATGTATGATATATCTAATAATAGTGACAGTTATATATATCTCAGTGGGAGATGATGTAATTAACTTCTTAATCGGTTGTTTATGCATTTTTTTCTTCCAATTTACTAAACCAATATGATTCTATCATGGATCGTGATTTATATAAAGAGTATTTATTTAATAAAATGTGATATTTATTTATAAAAACATAAGTCATTATAGTTGGTATTTGAGAAATATTTATTTATCATTTGGAATCTAGGATGGATGAAATTTGTGATAACCCATGGGATAAGTCTTAGTATATGATTTAATACTAATGGTTTGGTAATTATCAATAATTTCTTAGGTTAAACATAAGAAGACATAGATTGAAAAAAAGGTTTCACAATTTAGACATATTTAAAATGACTTTCATGATCATATGGATTCTTTATAGAGACTATTTTTCTCCTTGTAATACATTGTAATTTTTCTAGATATATTATGGGAGTGAGGTACTATGAAAACATTCTATTATGATGACCGGTGTGTTAGAAATTAAAATTATAAAAATATTAAATATATTTTATGTTATGCACATGCAGTTTCGTAATGAAAAATTGACAAAAATTAAAGGAATTCATAGATCATAAATCTAGGACCATGGTTCTGTGAAAAATAAAACTTTTACCCAAGGTGTTTCCAAAAATAGGTTGGTGGGGGAAATCATAAAAAATTGGTTGTGGGTGGGTGTTTTATGTAAAAAATTAAATTTATTCATTTAATTTAATTAATCTAATTCAATTTTTCCTACATAAAAACCACTATAAAATTATCAATAGGGTTATCCTCATAACCTTGGAATTATCTAGAAGGGTCTTCATCCACCTCTTATTTTTAAATTGGAATTAGATGATGATGAACCTATGGATTAATGCAGATCGATGCATAATGAAGGAAACATATCCTCCTCTTTAGTGGTAAGAGTGTTTTTCATAGATAAATAGTCCAAAACTTGGTAGGACTTAGACATTTTTTATTTTGCCTCATTTGAATAAACTATTGATCATCATCATATTAGTTCTTGATCTACGTTCAAATTGCATTCATTTTCTTGTGCCCATGTAGAGATTAAATTTTTTATTCTTTTTTCTCACCCTTGGGCATCCAAATTTGTGTTCTTGGGACAATAATATTTTTTTATTTATTGTTTAACCCTTTATTTTGTGCATTTATCCCAAACAATTTTTTATTTCTTCATCGATTGGCCGATAGAGTTTCAGATCAACCGTGTAGGGCATGATCAAGCATGATAGGTCAGCTCGAATCACAGTGGATTCACATGCAATGAACAATTTTGAAAATAAATGTTGAACTGCGAGGATTTGTGGATTTTAGGTGATATATTTTTTGATATGGGATCCACCATAGAGACTTTGGTGATGGGAGGCTCCTACGGGGAAATGGTTGTCTGTGCGGGTTCATGCAGGAAGAGACATAAGTTAAATTTTCTTCTACTAAAGGGATGAGATAACCAAAGGAAGATAGAACCCATATTTTTGGAGTATTTGAGGAAATATCCAAGGAAAAGGATACAGATATTGGATCTTCAGAATCTATCTGAACGTCTATGGAATACACAACTACACACCTTGTAGTTCAGAAGAACAAATGGAATGGCCCTTGGATATTTGTGGAACAAGGGATTCCACAGAATTCTATGTATCACACACTATGTCGGATCTTGAAACACCATTTTAAAGTGATGATGGTGGACCATCATGTACTCCTAGTGTACAGGGGCATGGGTATGTCCAGAAGCATGTCATTTTCCAACATACAGAAACATGGGTAGGACACACGGCTAGGGCCAATGAGCAGAGACAAGACCCTAGGTGGCTGAGGAAAGCCGGGTAGTGCCCCCTACAGGCCATACAGGGATACAAGGGACATAATATATTTACTATAGGATAAAATAATAGGATATTGGGTGGGACCACACACCTTATGTGTCCCTTTTCATGTCTTGTACCATAACATTCCTTCTGAGTTAACATCATCCTCTCATATCTCTTATGTTTTGGAATGGATTTTGGTGTGCAAGAAGCCTATCATGAGTTTCTTTTCACATAGAATGAAATTTTGATCCCCATAGTGGATTTTTATATTTTATAACAGATATTCATGTAGTGATGCTTATTTTGGTAGCGCTCAATGATGGAATTGATTTTGGTGCCCCATAACACCATGAAAAGGGAGGGGAAATTAGGGTGTCATCATTTTCTTTTAATGTGATGTATCTTTTTCCCATGATGGATGGAATTTTTTAAACATTTTTATGGAATCATATAATAATAAAACATTCTTATGCACTGATTCAACATAGATGTTTTACTTCGTACAACACTGAGGGATAGTCCATGAAGCATACTCCAACATTATTTTAGTCATATCTAAATCCCATAATCATCTCTAGTTTTGTAATACTGAAGTTCAAACATAGTTTTTCTATTCTAGTATCACCTCCTTTATAATTTTTTAATGATATCACACTACCTCCTTCAAAATTCTTTTATCGACTCCCCTTCTCTCACTATGTTGGATGATTTCTTACTCAATTTAATTAATTAAATTTCCCTTTAGTAGATAGGGATTTAATTCCTTTTCCTTGACTACCATGAGATTATTCATGCATTTTTGTCCTAAGATGATTCATTTGAAATCATTTTTCACTTAAAACATATTTTCTGCACTACTATTTTAAAATAGCCTTTGGGAAGCACCATCTCGAAGATCACAACATTTGTAAAGAAAAATAGCTTCATAGAACATTAATTCATAACAGAATAACTAGTCATCATGAAAATAATTTTTCGATGATTCTTAAGCATTGGTCAAGACTAATACATTGTTTTCATAATGCTCATGATCATAATTAAAAATTGATTTTTGAAGCTTTTATCCTTCTTGAATTATGAATGATTCAACCTTTTGGCCAATTATTTAATATTTTGAATGAAGTGGGGGTAGAATCTTATTTATAGGCCCATTATTTCAAAAATATCCTACTCATCTAGTGATTTTTTTGTGAACCTATTAAATTGATTTTCATGAAGCACCCTCATTTTTTAAGCTCTATTGAAATTTTGACCCATTATCAAACAATCTCACAGTTGTTAAGAATAACTGTCAACCCATCGTGCACTCCTTTTGTGCATTCATACTCATAAAGAAACCCTATATTTACATCACACATTTTCAAATTCCATTCACAATTCTACATATCTTCATGATTATCAATCATGAAACCTATTCTTCAAAAATCTCATGCCTTTACCATATTTGAGGAGATTCATTCCTAGAAAACCACCTTTCATGGATCTTTCTCCATCATTATAATTTTGGGATAAAATATATTTGGCAAAAACATTTAAATGATTCCACCATCAACTATGTGGACATTTTATACTAGAAAGTAAATTTCCTTTAAAATTCATTGATAATCCTAGTGAGATTTGACAACAAAAATAACCCAAACATTTTTTCCAACTATAGAAGTCTGTGGCTCCAAAAATGATTAGACATGATCATTAGAGTTGTACCCTATGATGGAATATGCCACATGTCCTCCGTATATCCATTTAGTAGTACCACCCTGATGTGCTAGGGTATAGGTCTTATGTCTAGTGAGTTGTACCCCCTATGGAATTAGGGTGAGGGTTGATTGTCTATAGATTTGTACCCTCATATTTGATTGGGTGTGGTTCCTCCTAAAAGTGAGAGGTACCCCATATAGAATTAGGGTGTGGTTCCTCTATCTACTGAGTTATACAAACATTTGGATATGGTGATGGTCCCCCTTAAAAAGATTTTACCCCCCCCCCAGGGAATTAATTATTGAGTTCTATATCTATTATGTTATACCCTACTATCAGATTGGGTGTAGTTCCTCCTCATACTAGGTAGTTACCACTAAAAGATCAAGTTATGGTCCTCTATATACTAAGTGGTAACCCCTTTGGCACTAAGGAATTTTTCTTTTATATATTTATTAATAACCCATGATGGAATTTGGGAATGAGTCCTCTATCTATTGGGTTTTACACCTCTATTAAATAGGGAATAGGTCCTCTTTACATTGAGTGTCACACCGTAACACACTATGGTGTCAGACCTTTTCATATAGATTGTTCCCCATCGACTATGTGGAATAATGGTGATGTGTTTCCCTCTACATAGTTACTTCTATGCACTGACAGGTGAGATGATAAGCATCGATGATTTAATTTTAGAACTAAAATAAATCTTTTATTGGGTTGGGTTGTGAGATTGAGATACCTTACTCTCTCATTTGGGTTTCTTTGGTATGATTACATATATCTGTATCCAAATCATTGGATTTTTTACTCTCTTTCTTTTGGTTGACATATCTATTATTTATTACTTTTTTCTGTCCTACTAATCCCCCTTTAGTATTCAGGGTGTCCTACTGGGTATGTATATACTCACCCCTACATGGTATTTTCCCACACATTTCATGCCTTATGTAAATGAAGGATTGGTCAGATATTATTATAGAGGATATATTGGATATATTATGCATTTTATCATGTTCTATGGTCAATGCTTGGAGATCAAAATCTAGGATCTCATATAAGTTTACATTCTAGTTCTTCTATTTGGGACATCATACCAATTGGGCATGTATTTTTCTTCATTACATTTCAATTTACACTATTCTACTCTTCTACACCGTAGAGGTTTTTTTATGCATGGTTTTTCATTGGATATTGCATATTTTTTATTATTCCTCTGCACTTGTGATTTGATATGGTTGGGTGTGTGTATACAGGTACCTTAGGACAATCCCTCCAATGTTAAATATGAATTTTGGAAATTGTCGACATCGCCTTGCATATAGAGTTAGGCTTGGGTTATTTGTGACATGAGCCCCATTAGTTATGGTCAATATAGATTGGTATCAATGGTGGATTGATCATTAGGAAGGTTTTTGGAGAAGTCCCCTTACAAGGGTTTTTTTATTTTGCGAAATAATGTCAAAGTGTTTTGATTGTGTCTTTAAGGATAGGGAATCCAATGTTGGTGAGGTAGGAAATGTATCTATTCCATAGGTCCGTGACTACATGTATGTCAACACAACATACAAAGTCCTTAGTTTTGGGATCAATGGTCAATGCATCATATTGGATTGAGTAATTTATTTTACATCTTACGTAATATATAAATTATAAATAAATATTCATATATATATATATATTCTCATATGGTTGTGTTACCTTTTGATTACATTTTTACAATGCCTCTGCAATGACATTTATCTAGGTTTCTAGTTTTGGGTTGTGAATATAATATGATGAGTGATGTGGCCTTATTCTAAGTTCCATATTGTGAGATCCTTCAACCATGTGGATAGTTATCATCACCCCCACATGTCAAGTAGAAAATAAAACAAGTAGGGAAGGCTGAGGATGCATGTAGGATTAGTCCACTCTGTAAGATTCAGTGTCAAAGGGTGTTATGGCTCAACTGTGAGCTATAACTATAGATTTTGAAGGATTTTCTAGAGTAGGTGGATTATGTTTTGAGACATATCCAAACACAAATAGATCAGGTGTTTCTGATGGAATCTATCTGTATTCCAAAGAGCAGTTGGGTGCTGGTGGATTCTAATTACACAGATTTATGATGAGTCAACACTCTTATGTATTAACTTCTTGAATCTGTTTCGTGAAGTGTATTACCCATCATTATTGAGATTATTTTAGATTTTGGATATTCTAGATCTAAAATAGGAAGGGATGATAATGGATAAGTACACTTAAATTTTCTAATACCATTTTCCTTACTCCCTTGGCAAGAACTGATATGGCTACTTCCGAGCATGAAATTTTGTGTGGTGTCTCCACAGAGGTATTTATGCCAATGATGTTACCTTGTGGATCCCTAAATGTTTCAGGGTATTGGAGAAGAAACTGGTGAAGGGTAGATTTATGTAAATGTGTTATATGTAGCTAGAGTTGACAAAGGGTGTCATTATACAAAGTCATTTTCAGAATCTTGTATGATCTAGTTCCTCAGAACAAGGCGCATGAGACTTCCTTATGACTGGACTCAGGCTTATATTCAAGTTAACCAATGAAATTATAGGGAACCAAGGAATATTAGTGAGGTATTGTGTTAGGCCTGTGATGGGTGAGGTCACATGGTATGTTATTTCTCAACCCTATGTGTTGATGATGGTAGGATGATAGATAATTTACCTTTGCGATAGAGGCAAAACCGTGATCGTGGATCTCACAATTTAGGGAATGGTGCACAATTGGGAGGCAGAGTTAGTAGATGAGTATGTGGAGCTCCAGAATAAGGAACTATGGGTGGACAGAGATTCTATGTGATCCATCCACCACCACCACCAAGCATCGCAAAAAAGACTCAGGGAAATGGATATTTGGGTGGCAGAGAGTTGTAGGCAATTGAGTCATATTACCATGTGGCACGTAGGATGATTATAGGTAGGATATGTGTTCATTATACACTCTCTCTAGTATTACTAGACACAATTTTGAGTCATTTATTCATCACTTTACCCCTATTGTGAGAGATAGAGCACCAAGTTGAGGTGTTATCCTAGTAACTCTATCTTGAAGGTAATATGGGGAATGCTTCTTCTATAAATTTTATCTTTTGTAAATGAGAGTTATCACATGGTGAAGTGTGTTTCATGTGGGGCCTTTTTTTAACATAAAGTAACCCTATGACATCATCTTATGTATGGTTTGGTTGTCTATAGTCTAAGCCTATATTGACTGTCAACACAGATAAGTCATACTTCATGGCATTGATGGGATGATATTATCCTTTATTGGTGAGAGTGATCTCAGAGTGGAACCATTGTGTCTAGCGGGAAAGAGGATGAATCTCATCAACCATCAGCTAGATATTATAACCCTTGGTTCAGCGAGCTCATCATTTATCTAGATTCTTTTAATCATGGGAGATTTTATGGAAGTCATCCCCATGGGAAATCAAGGATGGTCTTTGAGGAAGGAGATTGATTTTTTATCTAAATGCATCCCATGAATGAACCGATATATTTTACAGAATATTTTATGGCCCCTACCAAGCCTCGAGAGATGTAGTTAATATTGGAGGTCCTTCGAGATAAGTGTTTTATTAAGGCTAGGGTGTCTTACTAGGAAGCTTAATTGTTGTTCATGAAAAATGAAGGCCATAGCTTGTGGCTTATCATATATTATCTTCACTAGAACCAGATTTTTGTATGGAAAATTTACCAATTTTGGTAACCTTTTGTTTGAGATATATGGAATGACCCGTCATTCAATCACATGATCTTCTAACACTTCACGAATAACAAAATACACTTCATTTCTTTATGATATGAAGTGGAAATGGTTCATGGAATGGCCGACGGTGAGATTGTACCAAAATCAAGTAACAATTTCTTCTAATTCAAAATTTTCAAATTTATGGAAAGGATCATGAATACAAAAAATGTTATCCTAGTACACTCATATATGATGAATCAGATGGTACCGTAGATCATCACAAACATATGGATTTGTGATTTTTGGGTTTTTCAAATCCATGTTTTCTACCACTCTCCATCAGAACATGATGGTTAGATTTCTCTTCCATATCCAAATTTTCACTTATGTTCTACAATGTGGAAACCTAGTGATGAGTTAATTTGGGTAACTGTTATGTTTCTTACATTACTTTTTCAAATTAAGTTTTAGTATTCCTTTAAATGATGTGGGTTTCTATGAATGAAAATTTCAAGTTGTAAATCATTTATAACCCCGATAAATTTCTTTGGAGAAATTCTTTTTAAGGAGGGTAGAATGTAACACACCAAAATTTTATGATAAGTATTATTTTTAATTTTATTGATGTCTTGTGTTATATGCTACACCAATATTATCTTGCGCTATATGAAACACCGTATTAGATTGTAGTATATAAAAACACTATTCTTGGCTTGTGTTGCACGTAAGAGCAACATTCCTCAGTAGCGTGTCTTGTACACAATACCGAGTTTCACTAAACAACAATATATTGTGAACTAGTTGTTATGAATAGTATTGAACACATTTAAAATTTATAACAATATCGTTAATATTTCACATATTCTAGAACATGGAATGAGAACAATATAAATATTTTGGGTAAAATAATTATTTTTCAAAAAATGCAGTTTTTCCGCCTTTTGATGGCGCACAAACATTAAATTTAGTTATTGACATGTTTATAAGTTTAATTTGACGAAATAAAATCATTTATTTCAATAAATATATAAAATTTAAATTGGGATAATTTTTAATATTTTTCTGTTAACATTCATATTTTGATGAATAGAAAAAATATGCTAAATTTTAATTAAATGCGACATTTTTCATCAAGATAATTTTTATTGATAAATTATAATATTGACTGGTTTTAAATTATAAATGGAATATATTTTTACAATTTAATATTATTTATGTCATTATCATTAATTTTACATTGAATTCATAATTAAAAATATTTCAATCTTTTGCAATGTTTTAACTTTTAGAACCCATTATCTCAACAGTGGGATTAATTTTAAATTAAATACTGCAACTTCTATGTTTTGAATATGAAAAAATAGATTCCATATTTGGAATAAGTAGTTCCATATAATTTTAATAGGATACTTATTATTTTTAGACATTATGAATAGTAACTACTGTAAATTTTATTTACTACTGTTATAGGTAAATCAGGTAATTAAGGGTAAAAATAATATTATAAAATTACTCTAACAATTATATTAATATAATTTGATATTTATATTTTTTTCCTAAAATATACTTGGGTCGAAATGGTATCTTTTGGAACCACTGGGATGTGATTAAGACCTTTAATTTATTTTATTTATAGAAAGTGAAATATGTCTCACTCAAAAATTAATAATTAAATTATTTTTGATATAAAGTTAAAAAAATATAAATTAGATTATCAATAATCATTTTAAAGATAAATTTTTTTTATCATGGTAATTTATTTTTAATTTTTATTAAATATATTGTTACCTTAATAGCTTATACATTAATAATGCAATAATTATTTATTCACTGAAAAATCAATAATATAGTTTTTATTAAAATAATAATACCCATAGAAAGACCCAAAAACATGACCAAATATTTTTGGTCGAGTATATATACACCATAATCATCCAAATGTCTACTTTTGGATCATTTAGAGCCTTATAAAACTGATTATGACATTTATATTATTTTATTTTTAATTATGTCAAAGTTTCCACCTTCATAATTTAATGAATATAAGAATTTAAATGTTATGATTTTATGATGATAAGTTTGATTAAAAGTATTATTATGATAGATATTAGATTTATATTCATCATAGTATTTTAGTTTTAATTTTTATGAAACAAATATGAATATTAGATAATTATACAAAAATGTTAAAGTAATTAATTTATTAAGAGAAATATCAAATAAATAATATTAAAAATATTAAAATAAATTTTATATGAAATAATTAAAGTGATCCACGAATTTAATAGATAAATATGACTTGTTAAGAATCTATTAAATATTTTTTTTCGAAAATATATTATGTGTGGACTTTATTTAAATTCAAATAAATGAACTGGGTCAAAATTGGCACTATTGATATTTTATGAAAGTAATATATTATTAAATTGTTTAAAAATCAAAAAATATTTAAAAATTACAAATAAAAATTTATATGTTCTATCAAGGCATAATGTATCCAATTATGTACAATTAAAAACATATAAGTAAGTATGTATAACCATTTAAAATTTATAACATTATTACCACAAATAAAATTAAATAGAGTAATTAAGGATAAATCAAAATGATATGGTTTAAAATAATTTTTAAACATGTATAAATTTTATTTTATGATTATATTACAACCCTAAGTCTTCTCATCTTCAAATTTTACTCATTTTTGAGGTATTTAGGTGGGTTGTATTTTATTATAAATTAATATTTTAGAGGTCTCCCAAAGTGCCCCTCTCCTCTCTTATAAAAGGGAACCTCCTCCCTCTCCTCTTCACAACATTATGAGTCTTCATGATCGGAAAAACCCAGTCCATTTACCTTCTCCAATTATCTAGAAACATAATAGAGGTCCTTTTATTCGGAAAAGTCCATCTATAGTTCCCTAAGAAGAGGTTTAGAAAAGTCGCATCGAAGAAGAGGTAATATACTTTACCGAATCTTTCATATTCATTTCTTCTTATAATTCCCCTTATTTTTTTGTTTCATAATAAAAAAATAACATCAGTATCACTAATATACTGGTTTTTTATTATAAATATTATGAAACCCTATTTCACCTTATATTCATCATACAATAAACGAAATCACAGTGCGTGTGTACGTACAGCTGACCGTCTCCACGCTGTGGTGTAATCTGTTTTTCCACCACCACCGTACATTGATGGATATAATTTCGAGAATAATAACTATATATAAATATTATAACATGATACTAATTCTGATATATTATATAATCCACTCCAATACCATTCAACAGTTATGGGAATGATATCATCGCTCGTGCGTATGTACGGATTACCATCTCCACAATGCAATGGGATTCATTCTCCATGTTGACCATTAAAGAATGATTATAAAGTATATATAATAAATAATCATGAAATACATTACATAATGATGATACTGGACTTATGTACATATATTTTTCACTTACTTATTTCCATTAAATTCAACAAGGAAACGAAAACATTGTTCATGCGTACGTACGTCCTACCGTCTCCATGGACAGTGTATTTTATTCCATTTATTGATCTATCATATATAGTTTAATTATGAATATATATTATATATAAATCAGGTTTTACATTCTGGAATTTACTAAATCATCATATATGTAATAATATCAAGAACAACAAGTCGAAACACGTACGATAAATGAAACAGTTTTACTCAAAATGCTTTTTTAACATGGAATTGACAAAAGAATGGGTAATTTAAAGTCATAATTTAATAATATATTATATAAAAATTATTATTATGTTTCTGTTACAAGTTTATAATACTTTTAAACCTACTATAAAAGAGTTTCGGACATGTACAGAAGAAATTGGACCTAAGGTAAGGGATAATTTTACAGTCTCATTTTTATCCAAGATTGTTTATCCGTAAGTATTTACTAGGGTTATATTCATCATCCATGTCTAGGTTTTATAAAAAAAATCATGAAGTGTTTAATATTATTCCATGTATTTTTAGTGTCATGTTTACATCTTATTGACTTTTACTATGTAGTATAGAATAAATCTTTCTTTTGATTACCATATGAGGTACTTTTTGACTTTTCCGGTAAAAGTAGAAGAAGAATGTTTTTATAAATTATATAGAATGAATGGATTTTTATGTTTTCATAATTCCTTATTTTCATGAATATTACTCAAAAAAAATTCATGATTAGTTTCAAAAAATATTCATTTCTTTTAAAATTGCATGTCATTTTGTAAAAAGAAAATTAATTTGAAGAAGAAAGGATATTTTCCTTAAGAATTCATTTCAAGTGTTTTATCAAAACTATTTTCCATATAAGATGACATTATTTAGTATGTCTATGTTTCAAGAATAATGTTTCTATTATTTACATTGTTTTATTTTTCTTATGATGAAATGATATCTATTTGTTTTATATGAATTAATTTATGATGGGATGATGTTTATGAATCCCATATTATTCTTTGGGTTATGATGAATGATTTATGTTTATTTTCTGGAACACGAAATAATGATTTCATTATGAGATGGGTGGGACATATATCTCCCTCCAATGCATTAGGTAAAGATTTATATCTCATGAGATAGACATGGCTGGATGGGAACGTAAAATTGGGTTCGGTAATATAGGGCTGGAACAACAAGTAAACACGGTTCAGTAATGGACTTTGTCCACTATGATGGTTTTGGAAGCAATTCCTTGGATACTATGGAAATCATATCATGTTCTTAATGGTTTTCCACAATTTCATGTTTTATTCCCATGCTATTTTATCATGATTAATTTTCCTTTATGATCTATACCTTATGTACTGCCAAGATTTAAGTCATTACTCTTGATTTTGATGTTTTATTTTCATGTTTTTAAATTCAAATTTTTATGGGTTGTTTTATGTTCTCCATGTTTACCCTTACTGAGCATTTGAGCTCACCCTTTTTATGTTTTATTTTCTCCATGATATAAATAAAGGTTTTAGGTAATAAAAAAAAGAGGAAGATCATTATGGGATATGTTGAAGATCTTTCACCATGATTAGAATATTATGTTCCGAGTTTCCAAGGAAACTAAACTATTACAGTCTCGGGATGTCAATTTTAATTATGTATTAGGTATTATACAAAATAAATGTAATTTCCATGTACATCAAGCTTGGGTCTCTACAATGAGAGTGCTTCGTGTGTTACTCAAATCATCAGTGTTTAAATAATTTCTTCCCACATAGAGAATTGAACCTAATATAGAGGATATGGTTAGTGTTCCTATAGGACTATGACTTAAAGATACTATAGACTCCTTATATGGAAATCATGGTAGCGCTTTCATTTAGTATGATGTATTAGGCTCGTTTGGTACAGGAGGCTTCTAAGCAGTTGACTTCCTTTCAACTACCCATAGTTGACCTGGGGTGTAATGATTTTTTTCCATGGATGTTGTTGACTCCTCTACTCTTATATAATGTAAGATATTCCTTGTTGGGGGACATTGACTATGAGATCTTAAGGAAACAGTTATCCTTGTCAGATTAATCTGATGGATTTTATAAAGGATGGAATAACATCAACATTTTACAGGGATAGACGATTTTTACTGTATTGATGATGGGAGATGTGATGAGATATTTATACACATCTCTTTTAGTTGTACATCACAGTTTGGGAATGATTTATAATGACATTCAGTGGTAGTTTTGGTGGGCTAGCATGGAATGGAGTGTAGCTGAGTTCATCTTACAATGCCTCACCAGTCATTAGGTACAGCTTGAGAACCAGGTTTTAGCAGGTATGTTGGACTATATTGAGATCCCATAGTGGACATGGGGAGTCATATAAATGGAATTTTTGTTAGGTATTAATTTTATTTAAACGGTACATGAGTCCATCTGGAAGATTGTTGACATTCACATGAAGTCGGCATACTTCCTTACTATCATAGAGAATAATTTGGTGTAGATTTTGTTAAGATGTATGTAGGGGTGATTTTTAAAACAAATTGGTGAACCCTCTACTATTGTATAAGACATTTATGTGTGGTTCATGTAATGATTTTAGATAGGCCTCCAACAAGAAATAAATAACCAGATGAGGTTGAGTACCACTTTTCACCCCCAGACAGATGGACAGACTAAGAACACTATTCATGTAATGGAGGATATGATGAGAGCTTGTGTGTTATACATTGTATAAATAAATTATGATCACTTTACCATGGTAGAGTTTTTATACAAAAATAGATATTTCTCTACTGTTATCATGTCCCCTTTTGAGACCCTGCATGGGAGTGGAAGAGCCAGGTGTGTGCTTAGTATCCAGATCATTTCATATAGTTCTTCTTTTTGGGGATGAAAATCATGAAGGGGGGATAATGTAAAGACCTTGTTATTAACTATTAATAAGTATTAATATTTTGGGATATATTTTCATATCTATGTATTGAGACGGTTTGAGATCTTGAATCAAAGTGTGTCGTGAATTAATATTATAAATATACTAAATATAATTTATATTTCATGTAGATAGTATTATAAAGAAATGGGAGGAGTCATAAACATAATATTGGATCAGACATAGAAGACCACTATTGATTCAATAAAGTTATGTTTACCAGTGGAACAACCTAAACTAGTTCATCGAGGGGTATTTGGATAAAATCATTTTTGAGAAGGTGAGTTAATTTTAATAAATAATTAAATTTATTTGTTTAGTTTAATTTACCTAATTCAGATATTCACACTTAAACACCATTATAGAGGGATCAAATTTTTTAGTCACATAACCCTAGAATCAACAAGAATATTCTTCTTCCTTCTCTCATTCGGTAATTACCAACAGACAAAAATGAACATATAGATCGAAGAAGACTTATACACATCAAAAGATAGGAATTGACTACTCTATTGGAAAGGGAATTATTTGATGAAGGATAATCCAAAACTTGGTAAGATTTATTATTTTTTAATTATTTCATATTTTATTAAACTATTAATGACTATCATATTAATTTTTTTATCTTTTTGTGAATTAAAAACCTTTACATGTTCCAATGTACAGATTTAATTTTTTATTCATTTTTCTCACCCTTGGGTGTCCCAATTTGTGCTCATTGGAAAATAATTGTATCTCAATAATTGTTTCACTATTGATCTTGTTAATTTATCCAATAAATATCCCTTTTTAACCTATTAGCACATAGGGTCTTAGATCAATGTTACTGGGAGGGGTCAAGATCAATAGGACCCCAATAATCATAGTGGATTCACAAGAGATGATCAATTTGGGAAAAAATGGAAAATTGAGGATTAATTGTGGGTGTTGGTAGATCTATTTTTTTTATTTGGGATCCAAAATGGTGATGGAGTCTATGGGATGCACATATGGGGTGATGATAGTGCACGTGGGTTTGTGCAGGAAGATCTCTTTGCTAGAGTTCTGGCCTCCATAATGCCAAAATCACTGGCCAAAAAAACATCAACCATTTTCAAGTGGAGTAAATAAAATATTTAATGAAATATCTATAGATTTTGGATCCACCAAATATATTTGAAAATCTATGGAAAACATGGCTACTCTCCATTTAATTCAGAAGAACACATGATGTGACCATCTGAAATCTATGGATCTAGGATTTCCATGAAATCATATGTGCCACAAACTATGTGGGATCCTTAGATGTGATGTGACATAAGTATGGGTGTCCGGACATGTATTCTGAGAATACATGGGTATGAGAATGACTAGGTACATTCCATGTTTTCTAGTACATGGACATAGTAAGGATACACATGCACGAATAAGGAGCACAGGTAGGACCCTAGGTGGATGAGGTCCACTACGTAATACCCCCTACCCACTGTGTAGGGCTACATCGGTAGAGAGTCATTTACCAGTGGGGACATGAAAAGGTGATATAGTGTTACCACATATTGTGTGGGTCCCTTTAAACACCTTTTCCCCCTAATATCCTTTTTATGAATCTTTATATACTCATGTATCCTTCATTTGGACCCATATTTTCTCCCATGAGTAGCATATCCTAAGTGTTATTCTAAATAGAACATGATGGTGGCCTATATAGTTGGTTTTTAGATGTGATGTGAGATTTTCCAAGAATGATGATTACTTAGTTAATTCTATAAGGCATGAGTGATGGAGATGAATCATTAGAGTGTTACCTGCTTGATGGACTCTGGTGTGGGTCATCAATCAATCCACTGAGTAGTACCCACTGATGTACCATGTTGTGGGCCCATTATCTACATAGAGGTACCCCCTATGAAATTTTGGTGAGTGACCTCTATCTGTTGAGTTTCTCCCCTTTATAGGATAGGGTGTGGGTCCACTTTAAACTATGTGGTACCCCATTATAGAATTAGGGTGTGAGTGCTCTATCTACCAAGGTGTACCACCTATCTAATTGGGTGTTGGTACTCCTTAAATTAATAGTTCACCCCACAATGGAATTAGGGTGGGGGTCCTCTATCTTTTGATTCATACCCCCATATTGGATATGGTGTAGGTCCTCCTTATACTAAATAGTACCTTGTTGACGGATCACAAATCGGGTCTACTATCTACTTAGTGGTACCCCTATGGTATTTGAGCATGGTTCCTCAATATATAGAGTGGTATCCCCTGTGCAATTACATATAGGGTCCACTATCTACCGAGTTATACTCCTATTTTCGATAAGGCTCAGTTCCTCCTTACAATATGCAGAAAACATTAAAGAACAAGTTCATAGGTCCTCTACTTGGATATTGTTCCCCCCTCAACTGTTTGGTGTAGTGGTGAGGTTTTTTTCCTCCACACAATTGCTTATATGGACTGACATGTCAGGTGGTGTATATCAATAATAGATTATTGGAACTGATTTCACTCTTTTTTGGATTGGGTTGTGATATAAAGATACCCTTACCTATCATTTTGGATTCTTTGGTTTCAGTTTATAAATTTGTACCCATGTCGATGTATTTTGTACTCTCTTACTTAGGGTTGAGCAGTTTACTTTTTGATTCATATTGTGTCTCTTACTTCTCCCACGTCATCATTCATTCAATCCTACTGGGTATGTATATACTCAATATTTCATTGGATTTAACCACATTTTTTATTTCTTATATGGATAGTATATGGGTTATTGTTGTTACAGAGGTTCCTAAGGATACCAAGTGAATTGGACCACATTCGGTGGTCAAATCATAGAGATCAAGTGATGGGATTTCTTAGAATTTTACATTCAATTAATCATAGTTAGGGACATCATTCATCTTGGGTGTGTATTTTCCAATTTAGTTTTCATTGTAGGCTATATTAATATAGTACACCCTAGAGGTCTTGGTCATGGATCATTATTCATTAGATATTTCATCTTTTTAATTTTATTATTCAACATTTCTATACTGATATGGTAAGGTGTGTGTGTACATGTACATTAGGAAAATGCCTCCAATATTAGATATGTATTTTGTTGCTTGTCACCATCCCTTGCAATAAAGAGCTGAGTTTAGGGTAGTTCTGGATCGAGCTCTATTGGGTTGGGTCAGGACATTCCCTCTAGGATTAATGTTGATCGCACAATGATTTTTTTTTTTCGATGGTTGGTGCCAAAAGAAATAATCACTACTAGAAATTTAGGTTATATCCACGGTTCTAAACCGTGGATATAGGCCCAAAAATAGTGGCTATAGGTTATAGACACGGTTTCATGAACCGTGCCTGGTATTGGCGTGGCTATAGGTTGGAGCCTATAGCCACAGTTTCAAACTGTGGCTATAGGCCTTTCCACTGCATAAAAAAACTAGCACGGTTCACCGTGATGGCTCTTGGGAGGACACTACCAACTCCCCCCCTCCCCCACTCATAGCTCCCCCACCCTACACCAGCACCCCCTGCTCCTACACACCTCCCCTACCCCACCCCCTCCCCGTCCTCATTTCACAACCCCCTTCCCCTAGACAACCCCCCACCCTGAACCAGCACCCCCCACCCCCTGCTCTTGCACACTTCCTTGCCCCACCCCCACCCCCTCCATCTTATACCCCACCCCCTACCCCCTCCTCACTGCACACCCCCCACCCTACACCAACACCCCCACCCCCTGCTCCTACACACCTCCCACAACATTCAATTTGAAAACCAATAACCTGAAGCAACAGGTAAACAGATCATGTAACCTAAAATTAATAAAACAATCTGTAAACCAATCTTGCATACCTTAAAAAAACACGAAAGCCTTTTAAAACATTGAAAACAATCTGTAAAACCCACAAACCTGTAATCTTATAACCTAAAAAAAACTATAAAAATGGAAACCTATAAAACAATCATGAATACCTTAAAAAAATAATACCTGTAAAAAAATCTGTAAAACAAGGAAAAAATTGAAAAACAATA
This sequence comes from Viscum album, assembly GCA_963277665.1. Taxonomy (NCBI): domain Eukaryota; kingdom Viridiplantae; phylum Streptophyta; class Magnoliopsida; order Santalales; family Viscaceae; genus Viscum; species Viscum album. Next base: position 654,934,158 of record OY728136.1, read on the forward strand.
ATACCTTCATCATAAAACCATTAATACCTTCATGTAAAACCTGTAAATTTACAACCTTTAAACCAATCTAAAAAATGATTTGTAAACATTTAATCTTATAACCTAATTACATTGAAATCTATAAACATGGAAACCTTTTAATCTCCATAATGAATACCTTACAAAAAATAATAACTTCATAATATAAACCTAGAAACTAAAACCCTTCCCATTTCATACCCCCCCCCCCATTCTGGACCCCCATGGACAGCAGCCCCCCCACCCCCCTACTATACCCCCCTGGACTGCAGCACCAGCCCCCTGGACAGAAGCCCCCCCTGATGGGCCCCCTAGATAGCTTCCCCCCTGTTGGACCCCCCCTGTATAGCATCCCTCCCCCTACGGGACAGCCCCCCCCCCCACACACACACATCACTTGCACACCCCTTTCCCCCTAGACAGCCCCCCTGGACACCCTGGAGAGAAGCCCCCCCCTCACTGGACCCCCCGGACAGCAGGCCCCCTGCTGGATCCCCCAAGATAGCCCCCCCCCCTACTAGACCCCCACGACAAAAGCCCCCCCCCCCCTGTTGGACCCCCTAGACAGCCCCACCCCTACTGGACCCCCTGGACAGAAGCCCCCCTGGCAGGACCCCCCTGGACAGCAGCCCTCCCCCTGTTGAACAACACCCCCTGCTGGACAACCCCCCCCCCCCCAACATCCCTTGCACACCCCTTGCCCCCCTGCAGGACCCCCCTTGCACAACCCCTGCTCCCCCCCCCCCAGACCCCCCCCCCCCCCCCCGGGGCACACCACCAGCACCCTCCCCCTGCCTTGTAGACCCCCCACCCCTCTTGGACACCGACCTGCACCCTCCCCCTACCCTGCAGAAACCCCTCCCCTGCAGATAGACCCCCCCCCCCCCGGACAAACCCTGGACCCCCACCTGCACCCTCCCCCTGCCCTGCAGAAACCACTCCCCTGTAGACAGACCCCCCCCGGACAAACCCTATACACCCACCTACACCCTCCCCCTACCCTGTAGACAGACCCCCTCCCCCCCCCCCCACCAGTATCCCCCCTGCTAGATCCCGACCAATTTTAAAAAGGCTTTATTTTTGTAAGTTCTCATTTATTGCACGAATTTTACTAATACATGGTGCTATACAATGGAAGGTTGCAGACCTGGTTTCTACTCTATCATCTATTTGGGAATTGTAGAATTTAAATGTCTATCATTTGATCGAGGATTTTACATCTTTCCGTTTCCCTCAACAGATCTAAAAGGATGATCCTGGAGCATTGGATCGCTCAACCTAAGGCCCGATACCTTGCGGGTTTATGACTGGAAGCTAAAATTTAGTTCTAATGACTTTAAAGAAACTGGGCACAGATCTATTTTAAGATTCATAGACTTAATTGGGTACTATGGCACTAGGAAATCTTATATGATATCGCATTCATGATTTTCAATCCAATAAAGTTGAACTATTCCACTAAAAATGTAATTTTTGGTCAGTATGCTTGTGTATTAGTAGAAGTGGATTTAAGTTATACACTAATTGATCAGGTTTCTCTTTCCAATCAACAATTTGAAATCTCTCTTAGAATAGAATACAAGAAAATGCATGTGTTCTGTGAGTCCTGTAACATTATTTGTCACTCAAAATCTATTTGTAGAAGTGATATGTGCTCTAATGGTCAGGTAAGAGGTCATGAGGTTCAGAATTGTTGGAGGGACAAAAATGTGGGACCAACGAAACAATATTAGTTCAGATTCAACATCAATTTTGAGGTTCAGTCTCAATAGAAGTTGGTAGCTACTAGGGTCCGAGCCATATTGGTGTTACCCCTTTCTCCAGAAACCCTCCCATTAAACATAATTATCAATGGAGGAGGTACAGAATGGGAAAATAATCCTATGTTGGTTAGTGGTAGAGATAGGGAACATGGTTTAGTATATGTTCACCATGGATTGTGATACAATATAAAATTCAGTTAGAAATGAAAATAAATCATGCTGGAACATACACCTATAGATGGAAGTGGTCTGACTATTGTTCTTTTACATTTTTCCAGTAGGTGGACGTCAAGGAGGAATATCTAGCTCCAAACCATTGTCCCGATTTATCTTTCCAAACTAGTTACAGGAATTAACATTAATACCCCTATAATTTATCTTTTTTCTTGTGTTCTTATTTCTCTCCAAGAACACACACATAATCATAATGGTTTAGTGACTCTAATGGGGAACTATGAGTTTAATGGATCAAACGAGGATGATGTATTTGTATATGGGGTGATCATTATTTGATGGAAATATGTGAGGATGAATCTAATAAAATCTCAATGAAACAATAATGTGACGATCATCAATTCACAAATCGTAGTTTCACACACACATTGGGTGGAAGACAACATAATATCTACCTATGTTTAGGTTGTAATATTGTGTATTAAAATTTTTATGTAAACACCAATGGAAACAAATCTGGCTTAGATATACTTTTTTATGGTCAGTATTAAAGAAAATATGCCATCGATGTAATAAAACATGGAATAAAATATGAGTGGGTAGAACAAGAGCCAACATATGGCTCTGGATGAGGTGTAAAAGAAAGACGATTGCATGATGTTATTTGTTTTTGATTTAGAAGAACAAAAAATTGAGAGTTTGCATATAATTGAGCAACATATGCAGTGAGGATTAGAAAATGAAAAAAAACTTGATAAGCACTGAAAAATCCATAATTCATATAAATGGGATGGATGGAGTGCAGCGTGCTCCTTGAGAAAATTCTGGTTACAGAGGTCGTCAAACAATCTGAAGAGATATGAAGCGTTTCACAGTTAGTGTAATTTCCAACATTATGTGGAGACAATCCATTAGTATGTATTACAAAAGTATACACCTAATTCATAATATGTCGAACCTCTATGGAAATGAAACTTCATTACACTAAAATTACTATGGAAGCAACGATACTGTATTGGTTTTTATCTTTGCATAGTGCCACACAAAAAACTACCTAGAAAAATTTCATTCCTACATTTTTGTACTGATATAGTAAAAATATCTTTGGAGATCCATTTATATTTTTTAAAAAGTAGATATGGACTAGCTCAATGAATGATTACATTGAAGAAATCAAATGAATTTCCTTTAGGCTACCCATTTTCCCAAAACCATGGCATATGAGTCTGTTTGTGGGTGGTTTGCAACCCAAGATAGAGAATATAATTTAAATTCATAAACCATATAATAAATTTCATATGATGATAATGTAAAGGAATTTTGAAAGGGAATTTATTAGTGAGGGAGTGCTCCAGAGTACTTGTTCATGTCTAGTGTAACCACCTATGACTCAATATTCTATAGTCATGTAAACAAATTTACCCACAAAATGACTTATTTTTGAATGAAACCATTGAGAAAACTATATGAATAACATAAATGGAGATGACCAATGTAATGGTGTGATATATATGATTCATCATGAATTGGGGGAATAGAAGTTGAATGGGTTATGCTTCCACCATGACCAACCATACAGACCAATGCCCAAATGCCCTGAAAATATTTTTCGAGTGTGAATCTAGAAATTCAGAGAACATAAAGAATTTAAGGATGAGGGAGACATGTTAAAAAGAAAAATATTTGGTCATAGAAGCTGGATAACGAGAACACGGTATGAAACTAGTAGAATGAGCAAGACAATCGATTGATCTCTAGAGTATGCATGAGGTTAAGGAAAATTAGATGCTGCTCACTAGAAATATATCAAGTGTTATGGTAGTTCTTTTACTCGATAAAAGAGCCATCCATCTATTTACTTCTAGAAATATTTCCAAACACACAATCATGAAGGTTTTATTTACCAAACCATTTGTTTTTACTCATGATTGTGGTTCTCATTATTTTTTACAAGACCTATGAAAATAGATTTAGGTCAGTATAGAGAATTCCATTAGTACAATTGATACATTTGTTTTTGAACCTATGGGACTATATGTAGTCTTCAGGATATAATGGATAAGAATACTGCATAGTGTTTTGACAAGATAGGGTTATAAAACCCAGGGATTTTTTTAGTACAGGTAGGAAATTAATCTCTATGTAAATGAAACCTATATAATGTGACCATGGGGACTTCAAAACCACATTCAACAAAGAATAATATTATTGAGTGATGGGATTGGTAAGTGCAATTTCAGTTTCTAGAATAAGAATCAAACCGTAATCTCGTAGATTGGTTTTATTCAGGTGAATTATAGAAAAACATCCAGTTTATGTTTAGAAAACTGAAGGGCCTACAACTACGTTGGAAATCTGACCATGCTATTTATCTAGTTCTTGGGATGACCCTATTAATTATTTGACCATATAATCTAGATCATTATCTAAATGATGAGTTCGAGCACAATGTTAATGACATTTTGGGTGAATGAATAACCTGACATAGTGGAATCCCATTTTATACTCTCATATTTCTTGTAAAGGAGAAAATATGGGACTTAGAAGATGTTCATTAATTACCACACACTTAATAAACATACCATCCCAAATAGGTTCCTAATTCCCATCGTTGAAGAACAATTGTAAGAGTTTAAATGAGCTACATTTTTTTCAATATGCGACTAGAAATATAGGTTCCACTGGATATGAGTATGAATAAGGGTCTAAAAAAGATTGTGTTTTGTACACAAAATGGAAATTATGAATTCCATTCCATTTTATTTGGGTTGATGAACTCCCCATCCTCTTTTCAATATACAATGAATAGAATTTTCAAATAACATTTGAGGAATATTTCCTTACTATTTTTTGATGGTATTGTTGTTTATAAAAAAAATAATGAATAAAAATTGCAACACCATGGAACCATATTTCGTTAATATAGAAAAATCAAATCCACATTTATAAGAAAAAAATGTTTTCTTGCACATCCATTCATGGAAAACATTGGCCATGTCATTTCTTCCAAGGGAGTTTCAATAGAAACCTTGAAATTTGAATGTGTTTTGGGCTAGACCTAAATTAAACATATTAATGGATTTCTTATATTTTTGGGTTAAACTATATACTATAGATATTTTTTTAATAAATATAAAGATAAAAATTACTCTCACAAAATCAACCAAAAAACAACTTCCATTGGTCTTCGGTTGCTCAACAGGCGTTTATTACCCTTAAAAAGTGTTTACCTTCTTATATCATTCTTACCTAACCTAATTTCCTATTGACTTTTATCATTTGATGTGGTGATTTTGGAGGGGGGTCAATGTTTTCCTCATGTAATAATAACTTACAGTTTCTTAATTCAGTAAGGAAATAGTAGACATAAACCCTTCAAATATTGATTATGAAAAAGAAGTGATGGATCTTTTTTTAGAATCTATCCATTGGAGACTGAATTTGGTCAACGATAATTTTATTATTTATAGAGATAATAAGGCTCTCAAGAATCTATTTAGTTAGAGATTATACAAGGAAAATCAACATTATTGGCAAGAGAATACTAGTGATCGATCATGAATGAAGTGGTTTCAAAATTGATGCATGTCGAACCCCAGGAAAAAAGACGTAGAAGAAGAATGTAAATGAGACTTCAAGGTACCGAATAATATATAAGGTGAAGGATGGGAAACTATTAAGGGAAGGAGTAGGTCCGAAGGCAGCTCCAAACCCCTGAAACCTCAAGTCACCAGTGATTCTTAGTAATGTTTCTCATGGATGAGAAATCGGATAGTGGATAGTTTGTAATGACTATGGATTCCTTTTTTGGGTTCTTAAAATTTAATTTTGGCGATTTCTAATTAAAATGATTATGTTTTAATTGAAATTTTATGTTTTGGGAGGTTGGATTTAGTAAAGGGGGGAAGAATTTTGTGGTGTTCCTAAAAATAAGTAGATGGAGCCACCAATTAGCTATTATAAATCACCATGAACATATTAATAGTGATAGTGGGGGAGGGTTGGATCTAGACTAACTACTAGATGGTTGATTGTTGGAACCAAAATGTTTGTGGAAATGGGTCGGTTGGTGGTTTTACACTGGGTAATCAGTGCCTTCCATGGCTGTGTTTTTTATAATTGAAATTTATTGAATTTTTATAATGGATTTTAGAGGTGGATTGGAATGGAATTAGAGTATCTGTTCCACTTAGTTTCAAATAGGATGATACGGATGGCATGATAGGATGTTTTCTAAGAAGATTTAAAGAAATGAATGTTAATCGGTGATGACTAGAGGATTAGATGACCCATGATATACCTAATTCGGTGAGGTTTGGAGATCTAGAAATGTGTAGGAATACCTAGAGGAATACCCCATGGGATCAGAAAAATCACAGGTTACTTAACATGTAATCTGACATTACTGGTACTGTGGGACCCCTAGGCTATGGAACTGGGCTTTTGGCTGGAGCAGGGACAAATCACGTCATTACCGCGGTGTGAGTACGGCGTGACCGTAGCGTGTTGGCCTGGTCCAGCGACATCTTCAGGGAATCATCTTCCACTTAGTTTCAAATAGGATGATATGGATGGAATGTGAGGCTGTTTTCTCAGAATATTTATAGAAATGAATGCTAATATGTGATGACAAGAGGATTGGATGACCCTGATATACCTAATTCGATGAGGGAATGAATGCTGGTGGAAGGGGGCTGGTTGCAGGTGCTGTGGGGATGGTGTGGGCTGGGATGAAGGTGGAAGGGGGGCTGTTGTGGGCTGGAATGATGGTGGAAGCGGGCTGAAATGAAGGTGGAATGGGGCTGGTGAAAGCTGGATGTGGCTGGAGTAGGGCCAAATCACAGCATTACCGCAGTGTGACCGCGTCGTGACCGCAGTGTGACGATGGCATGACCGCAATGTGTTTGCCTGGTCCAGCGACATCTGCAGGGCAGCATCATCCACTAAGTTTCAAATAGGATGATATGGATGGCATGAGAGGATGTTTTCTCAGAATATTTAAAGAAATGAATGCTAATCTGTGATGACTGGAGGATTGGATGACCCTTTGATATACCTAATTTGGTGAGAGCTAGAATGGTAATGGAAGGGGGCTGGTTGCAGGTCCTGGGGGGATGGTGCAAGCTGATTCAAAGGTGGCAGGGGGCTACTGCGGGCTGGAATGCTGGTGGAAATGGGATGAAATGAAGGTGGAAGGGTGCTGGTGTGGGATGGATGTGGCTGGAGCAAGTCCAAATCACGGCATTACCACGGCGTGACCGCGACATGTTGGCCCGGTCCAGAGACATCTGCAGGGTAGTATCTTCCACTTAGTTTCAAATAGGATGATATGGATGGCATGAGAGGATGTTTTATCAGAATATTTAAAGAAATGAATGCTAATATGTGATGACAAGAGGATTGGATGACCCTTGATATACCTAATTTTGTGAGGTTTGGAGATATAGCAATGTGTTGGAATACCTAGAGGAATACCCCATGGGATCAGGAAATTCACAGGTTGCATAACATGTAATCTGACATTACTGGTACTGTGGGACCCCTGGGCTGTGGAACTAGTCTTTTGGTTGGATTTAAATATCACATGCCATGTGAAATGGTCAGACAACATGGGACCCATCTTAAAAGTCTATGACACTTAAAGAGTATCTTGGTTCAAACAACTGTTTTAATAAAAAGAGGGAAACCCCCTACAGGGATATAAAAAGGGACAAGTACAATGTGTGTTTTATGACTAACAATGACATCAAGTATAAGGAAAACATTATGGCAATAATGTTAAGCAAGGTATACCACTGTGAGTTTTCGCAGACAGTGCACCTCCGTTAGAGGGGTTTTATTTCAAAACCATGACTTATTTATCAAACGAAACAATTATCTTAACTAACACTTATTGAAGAATTGAAATTTAATATAAACATGCAGAATTAAGAAGGAAACTAAATGCAATTTAAAACATTCTGGAATTAAATAGGCTAGGAGAGGGACCGTACCTCAACCTCAAGGCGTGTTTTCTTTTGACGAAGACAACTCGAATCTTCCTTTTTTCCACTTGCAAGCACATTCAACATAACATATATATAAGGACACTTATCCCCTATGTACATATTTTCATGGCTAGATATGCACAGGGGGGGTCCTTAGATATATGTTTATACATGCATATACCTTTTTTACACTTACACGCATATGAATTTTTCATATCTATATATAAGCACACCTAGCCCCAATATATATATTCATACTACCATGAGTGAATATATATAAATAAGGAACTTATAGATTCATATTCCTACCTATGCATACACATGTAAGCCTTCATAAACTGTGTCTCTAATCCACCTCGATGAAAGCCAAAACACACAAAAAAAATATAAGGAACGCAAAAATAAAAATATCCCGAATTAAAATTGGGACAAAGAATAAAAATTGAATAACCCTTACCCAAATATTGAACTCATTGTCTTCGATGGTGGTGGATAGAACCGGTCTTATCATAAGAAACAACCTATAAAAAAATAGCGGGAAAAGAAATGAGATATAACAACTTCTTATATATATGTGACGAGTGTGTCAACTGTACATGATAAATGATACATGATTACATAACCAACAATGAAAAAAAAATATTCAAATTGATATGTACATCCCAATACTAAATAACATGATCATTAATAAAGCTCTTTATTTTTCAAACAATACCTTCAATTGCCTATTCAAAAATCAAAAATCACCCAAATATGACAATAATGTTAACCTCCATCATCACTTAAAAGAAAGAAATAGGGATTAGACATTGTTCTTAACCTAGAAAATCCATTCCGTGGATGTATAAAATACCTAAAACTCTTCATGCATATATCCTTCTTAATTTTCTTGATTGAAACCTCATTTTTTAGCATGTTCTTATTCTGGAATTCACCTTTATTATTAGTTTATATAGGTTTATCAGTTTTTTAATGTAGATAATTTTCCTTCTTTTATTCTTACTCAATCCGCATGGATTTTTCAAACCAGTTTGCTAATATGGTTAGACAATCTTTTGGAGCATGATCTTCCTTCTTCTTGATTGTATATTCCTTCTTTGTAGAAACTATTTCCAAACATGTGATAATTGGTTATGTCCTTTTATCTTTAAAAATTATTATTGTTATGGAATCTATGTCATAAATTCTTATCAATTTGTATTACTTGGTTTCCCTTCAACACACACTTTCAAAAGCCTTTAGAGTACCCTTTTTAGGCTCCCTTTCAAAATCCACACTATAATTTTCAAGAACTAGCCCACTAATATATCAAATATTGATACTTAACCCAACACATTGATCTGAATGACATCTTAGAAATACAGAAGCTCTAAATAGAGTATTTACCAATATAAACTCCTCATAATTAACTGAACACACTGACTATGCCAACCACTATAGTTAAATCATTATTTTTTGGTGCAGTCTTGGAACCAAATATGGTTCATCCAACATCCAACTCCCGACACTAAATTCATCCATTTACTATCTAAGTTCATACATTTCAAAACCTTGATAATGATCACCATCCCTTGATATATATTTCTCTCAAAAAAGATGAGTATGAATCTCCCCACAATAGTATTATCAATACCATAATCAATCCTACATACACATGTCTAGTTCCTAATATCACATTATGATCACTATAGAATATCCTGGACCAAAAATGATATAGCTCCATAAATTCCCAAAACATGGTCTTATTCTGTAAATCTACCATAGCCTATCATAGAAGAGGGACTAAAACTCGATCCATAAAACCTCATCATTCTTTCTTTTATGATCAAATGTATTTATCCATTCTGATTCATCTCCTTTGAATTCAAAAACTTCTGGTTTCACACATATATCCTCTAGATTTCCAATCCTTTGAAATAGGAACTAAACTTTCTTCAACATATTCTAAACATCTTACGATCCCATGTCACTACTGAAAATTATATACTGCTACTCCTAGAACTCATGGATAACTTAGAAAACCATTGTTTTTTCCTTTCAAAGTCCTGGGTCAATGGATCAATGTAGTTGTAACATAATATGAGGGAAACAACCACTTGATCATATTTCCCATGAGAACACAATGCCATCCTAATTAGATCCTTCTTTGATGAATTTTGACTCAACATTATTCGGTAATAATGACATTACTAATTAGAAACCCATCACGCCACAATACTAAGCATCCATTATTACCAAAAAATCATGAAACTACCTTTAATCCATACTTCATAACAAAATATCATTTCCAAAACACAAAACCTTAAGGTTTATCATAATAATCTAAGGGTTACTCTCATACACACCAAGAATAACAACCAAACCCCACACATTCACCCCTAATAATAAGAAACCAGCCACTCCTTAACTTCTCTAACAAAAAACTTCCTAACAAAAATACACAATCAAATCACCCAGAAATCACTAAAATTCCCTATATCAATAGTTTTACATCAAAACATCAAGAAAACCCCCAACAAGATCCCCAAATTTGAGGGATTACCACCAACCCAAACCCCAAAGACAAATCCAAATCATACCCAATACATAACCATCATACTCAAAACTACATGGAATCTAATATCCTAACAAACCAACTAAAGGTTTTCATCTACCATATAAACATGATTAAGATATCATAAATCAAACAAAAACACGTGAAAACCACTATTTTAGATTCTATTAATTAGTACATCGTCAATAGGTTATTCTAGAAAACACCAATTCATATATTATTGATGTTTTAATTAATCAAAACCACTTTCAAATTAATATTCCAAACACATGAACACAAATATTACTTTCTCAAACCCACTTTATAAATAGAATATCCTTTTTTTAAACTATTTTTCACAAACAAGTATTCATGAACATGTAGAAAAATACCTATATTTCAAGTACGAATCATGAACTCGGACTCTATTTCCACCCCATTCCAAGAGTCAAACAAAAAATAACAATATCAACCCAAAAATAATACTTGAATAAATATCTCAATAATAACAGTGTGAATCTATAATAGAAAACAACACCCTTGGTGACTTGGGTTTCCACCGCACAGGTGTTCTTGATGTATACAACCAGTGTACATAATAATATCCAACCATTAAAAAAATACACATGATTGTAATTTGAGGGGTTAAAACCATAAATACCTTTGGTGGGTAATTATGAGGTCTGATTGGCTTAGGAGGAGGATGATCAATGGTGGTGGGTTAGCCACATCAGAGGCGCTCCAGAGGAGGAGGTGGGGTGGCTGTTTCGGGGCAGTGTCTGAGGGGTGGCATAGTTGGGTGTCAGAGTCGGGGGAGGACGCCGCGATGATGATTCCTCCGTGAACATTATGAGAGGTTGACGGTTCGGAGATGAGGGTCATGGTGAGAGAGGTTGACGATAGCGTAGAGGGTGTTAATAGGAAGCGTCTGGGGGAAGGCACCATGGTGAGAGATGTAGATAGAGAGGAGAAGAGGGTCATAGTAGATTGGGGAGGAGGAGAGGATAGACTGACACAGATCTCAAAAAAAATAAGAGGAGAGGAGAACCCGATGTGGATCGCAAAAAAAGAACCTAGATGTTTAGCCACGAATGGCTAATTAAACTGTGGCTATACACTATCTAAAGCCATAGACCAATAAAACTATGGCTATAGTTCTGTGGCTATAGCTTAAATTTCTAGTAGTGAATATTAATGATGAATCAAATGGTAAATGTAATGAGTTTCTTCTGTTGAAGCATATTTTTATGGGATATAGAATTAAAAGAATAAATTTTATTTTGATAAAACATTATCATGTTATGAATCACATTGAGCTTCCAAATGTGAAAAGAATAGAACAATATTTCGGTGAGTCCATCATGAATAAAATCCCACATTTTATTACTATGTATACTAGTAGAAAAAAATTATCAATTTATTTATACTATTGGAAATATATTTTCAATTCTTCATTATTTAGGTCATGAAATATATATTTTAGCTATTTATTAATGGTAATACAATAAATATCAATGGTGAACTCTTATCATGAATATGATGGAACATGTTTAGACTTATTCCATGGAGTTTGATTAATTTATGAGCTTTTTTCTTATTAATTAACTTCAATATATAGATCAATAAATAAGATATAAGAAATTCCTTGAGTTAAAGAAGAATGATGAGGAATATTTTGGTACATATGAGGATAATTTTCAATACTTGTGAGGAATGTTGCCAAAATTGAAATCCAACCTAAAAATGAGGATGATCACTTCTCCAATGTCTTAAAACAATGTCACAAAATGGTGTTATCCATTATATATTTCAAAAGGTATGATTAAATAATTTTATTTTTTATTCAAGAAAAAATGGATATCAATATTATAAATCAATATCATGTTTTTTATAACAATAAATAGATGTTATTAAATGTAAATTGCAAAATCCATAGAGAGAAGAAGATTATATTTTTTAATACTCAATGTGTGGAAGGAAACATGGTAGAAATTTAAATATGGGGACTAATAAATGTTTAAAATTTAGAAAATAAGGTCATCGAGAAACTAAATTTAAAGATTATGGGAAGAAGTTATCTAATGATATGAACAAAGTGAAATATCTAAAAAAATACACCACCTATAATCTAGTGTTTCAAATACCAGGAGTATGTAAATTATGAAAACTAGTGACCAAATATGTAGGTTAATGATGATGATCCTCATCAAAAACCTCTTAAACCTAGAGAAAAATGGAAATATCATGGTATCACTATTTCTAATGAAGGGTGTGATGATTATTTTGTAAAAAGTACACATATAATCCACTCTAGAACACAAAATATGTTCATTTATTTGAGAAGTACCCATTAAATTTTTATTAGGAAATTTTTAAGGGTATTCTAGTATCACCTCAATGATTAGATATTAAATTAGTAGTGAAACCCACTAATGGTCCAATGATAACATCTAAAGTCAATGACTCTTATAAGATTGATGTATATGGGAATGCGCTTCCTGTAAATATTATTATCATCCCTATAGTTGAGTTTGTTGTTATTTTCGGCATAGATTGGACTAAATTAGATAATTACCCCATAGATTTCAATGGAAGGGAAGTCAACTTTTATATTCTGAACTAACCTATGAATATCTATTAGTGGGTAGATAAATCTTAAATAACAATCATAATCAAATATATTGTGAAGATATTGATTCCTATGAAAAATGGGAATTTATTTGAAATGGTTGGGGAGAAACTCAACATAAAAAATATACCTATTATGTTGTGTTTTGATGTCTTTATAGAAGAGTTTCTTAGTCTTCAACTGAATTGTGAAGTTCATTTTTCAAAATAACTCTTCCTATTACTAGATATATTTCAAAGACTCTATATATAAGGTCCATTATACATAGTGTGTAACCTTGGGGTGCACCTATAATATTTTTGATAATAAATATGGATCAATGAGACTCTATATTGATTATAAGGAACATAAAAAGATCACTAACATGAAAAATTATCCCTTACCCCATATTTATAACATGTATGATCAATTTCAAACAGATAAATATTTTTCCAATACATGCCTTCTTTCAGGATATCATCAATTGTGGTTTAGTAGAATGATATACCTAATAAAACATTTCAATAATGGTATGGAAACTATAAATATATAGTGATGCATTTTAAGACACAAACATGATAACAAGGGGTCAATTATACATAGTGTGTAACAAGGGGTCCAAGGTTACACACTATGTCAACATTTTATAGATTTTGTGCTTAATGGATCCACAAATAATCCCTCAATTGTGAATATAAGACACAAACATGATAATTTATGTATCCAAAATTTATGCTTTATAAATATTTCATACATTATCTCACTCATTTTGTCCATTAGTACAATCCTCAAATGATCTTAATTGTATTATTGAATCTTTAAATATATAATAATTTTTTTTATAAATATTAACACAAAATGAAAAAGGAAATCACTAAATAATTTATTCAATAAATCCTTGAATATAGTGGGAGAATTATTAGGATTAAAATGCATCACTATATATTTATAGTTTTCATGCCATTATTGAAATGTTTTATTAGGTATATCATTCTACTAAACCAAAATTGATGATATCCTGAAATAAGGCATCTATTGGAAAAATATTTATCTGTTTGAAATTGATCAAAAATGTTATAAATATGGGGTAAGGGATAATTTTTAATGTTAGTTATCTTTTTATGTTCTTGATAATCAATATAGAGTCGCATTGATCCATCTTTATTATCAAGAAAAATTATAGGTGCAACCCAGGTTTACACACTATGTAGAATGGACCCCTTTTTAATAATATCCTAGACATTATTTTTCCATTAAATAACTCTAGGATATTACAAACAAGGGGTCCATTATACATAGTGTGTAACCTTGGGGTGCACCTAAATTTTTTTTGATAATAAAGATGGATCAATGTGACTCTATATTGATTATAAGGAACATAAAAAGATCACTAACATGAAAAATTATGCCTTACCCAATATTTATAACATATTCGATCAATTTCAAATAGATAAATTATTTTCCAATACATGCCTTCTTTCAGGATATCATCAATTGTGGTTTAGTAGAATGATAAACCTAATAAAACATTTCAATAATGGTATGGAAACTATAAATATATAGTGTTTCATTTTAATCCTAATAATTCTCCCACTATATTCATGGATTTATTGAATATATTATTTAGTGATTTCCTTTTTCATTTTGTGGTAATATTTATAGGGAAAATTATTATATATTTAGAGATTCAATAATACAATTAAGATCACTTGAAGATTGTACTAATGACCCAAATGAGTGAGATGATGTATGAAATATTTACAAAGAATAAATTTTGGATACATAAATTATCATGTTTGTGTTATATATTCACAATTGAGGTTTTATTTGTGGATCCATCAAGCACAAAAGCTATTAAATGTTGACATATACCAACCACAGTTACTAATATCGAAATTTTCGTTGGTTTGGATTGAATGTATTGATTGTTTGTTGATACTTTTTCATGGTTTTCCAATCCTATAACTAAGTTAAAAAGGAATGGATCAAAGTTCCATTAAACGGATGAATGTGAGGAATTTTTCAAGGATCTAAATTGATGGCTAGTCTATTCACCTATGCTTAAATTACACTACAATGGATAAGGTTATCTAATATATAGTAATTCACCAATGAAGGTATTGGTATGTTTCCTAAATAAAAATTATGTGGTTATTAATTATGAAACATGGAAATTTAAGGTTCATGATCAAAATTACCACAATCATTATTTTGGAGTTATTTGTTGAAATTGTTCAATAAAGATACAAAGGAATTATAATTATATTGAAAGGTTTGATATATATATATTGATAAAAAAATAAAATATTCACTCAAAAAGTGATTAATGTTCACCATAGAAGATGTATATTGATAATTGATAACTATGAATGCTTATTACATTACCAATTTGGGAAAGAAAAAATGGTGTCTAATGGATTGCGTCAAAAGAATCATGTTATATTATCTATGATGAGGATTATAAGAGGTAAAATATTGTCAAATTTGTAAAGGTTGGATCTATAAATTTTTATGGAAGTTGTAAAACATATCTTGATCAAATGAGTTTATGACCATCTATCCTTGTATTGATTTAAGAGGCATAGATGGAAGAGGTAGAGATACAGAATAAGGTGAAAATTTTATTGTGTTCAACCTTTATTTTAATCGAGTGATAAGGTTTAGGAATCATGTTTGTTCCCCCTCCGAACCAATTTAGAAGATCGATCTATTGGATTATGCTCATATTAATTCATTATCAATTCATATCAGAAGTGACAATATGTATAGATATTTGAATGTGTATTTCTAGTGGGATAGTATAAAGATATGAATTGTAATGTTTTTATCTCAGTTATTTTTATTGCATCATGTTAAGGCTGGGAGACAAAATTTTGTGTGTATGTTACAACTATAACCCAAACCATAGTAGAAATGGGAAACCCTAGGAATGTATTTTCTCATTAGAATATCAAAAATGACTAAGGGAAAAAATTTCATAGGGTTTATAGTCAATATCCATACTATTTCAGATAACTTCATTTTCATTAGGGATGATTTTTATATGGATCTTCATTCTAGGATATATATTATGTATGTGGTAATGTTTCATGGCTTATAACATTACATTGTATCTAATCTAGATCAAAGGTTTATATAAATGTTCTAGAAAAGTATTCAGTAGGATATGGATTCATAGTTGAGTTTTAGTAAAATATATCATCCTTAGATATATGGTCTGTTAGAGAGAACTATTCAAACTGTAAAATGCATGTTGAGATATTTATATATGGAATTAAATGGTCATTGAGATCAATTCCTTCTTATGGTGGTATTATAATTCAATAATAAATAGCACTCCATTAATATGATTATCCCTTATGAATCCATCTATGTTAAAAATAGAAGAAACCCAATGTGTTGGAATGAAGATGGATAAAGAAATCTATTGGGAACCAAACTAGATAATGAAATTGAAGATTTTTTTATATTAATTCAGTAACATATAAGGTAATCATTGGTTTGGAAAAATTTTATTCTACAAATAATCATAAATATTTGTGCTTTGATATTAGTGAAAGGTTTTTCTTTTAATACATCCCTAAAAATGTGTGAAGTTATTTGTAAGGAAGGTCAATTTCATGCCTAGGTCTGCCGATCCATTTCAAATTCTTGAACAAGTCGGGATGGTATCATTTTTATTTGTGTTTCCTATAGATCTCTCTCAAATTCATGATATGTTCCATGTATCCCTCTTGAGGATGTACACATTTGGTCCACCACATGTACTGAACTCAAATGTTATACAACGAGTGAAAGATATCTCTTTTGAGGAATACCTGGTGATGATTCGATATCATGGAGAGAGCTCTATAAAAAAGGCCACTCACCTATATGATGTTTTTTGGTGAAAGAACCAATTTGGGGAAACTATGTGGGAACACGATGATATAATGAAATAGAGATGTTATATTATTTTTGTATCAATGTGATGAATTTCAAATGTAAGATTCATTTTATATGGAATATAATGTAACACCATTATATTTTAAGAAATATTTTTTTTTGAAAAAAAAATCATTTTATCTACAATTTGTGTTACACGCAATAGTAAGTCTAAAAAACAAAATATGAAATTAGTATTTATTTTTATATATTATAATGATAAAATTAGATTCATAGGTATGAATAATACTAAATATATTAAGAAAAAAAATCTTCCACATTTCTAGAATTAATTCATTTCTTATCAATTAATTTGAAATGAAATTTAAATTCCTTTGACAATAAATGTGGTCTTTTTTTAAAAACTTATTTTTATGTGAGAAACATATTTTATTAATAATAAATTAAATTTATGAATATTTATTATTTAATGTGATCAATTTTACTTTTATCATATTAAATAAATTTATTTACATATTATTATAATAAAAATGTGATCAAAATAAATCTAGTTTTATGCTTAAATTTTCATTTTTCTAGAAAGTTGGTTTTGTAGTATTTTTTCAACATACATTAAAATTAATTTTTTTCAATTATTGGTAATTAATTTTAAAAAATAAACTCATGAATTATAATAAGTATTTTTAAAATTTTAAAATAATTTGTCTTTATTTTGGTTGATATGGTTTGTAACCATGTTAAAAATTATCACATCGGTAAAGTGGTAACTGGGTCAATCTAAAATTAAACTATGTCATAAGGATATTAATATTCATCTTAATTCTTATTTATTTAATTTTATTCTACTCTTGTAACCTTATGCTCAAAATTAATTTGTTTAAAGGATATGTGTCCACGAAAATGGAATTTATAGTTTTTTAAATAAAGAAAGTAACAAAGTTTAACTCTATTAATTTTAAATATCTTTTAGGTTTTCATATTGGTAAAAAAATTTATGATTTAATATTGATAGTAATTATGGGATTAGTAAAATTATTTTCTTTTTAAAAATATATTACTAATTTTTTGTAATTATATAATTAAGACAAATTTCTATGATACAATGATGTTGTATTTCTCCAATGAATAAAACATATAATAAACGATTTCAAAAATATTAAAAGTAATATAATTTCAGTAAGTTAATGTTTTTAATGAATTATTTAGAATAATATTAAATATTCTTGTCATTTTTAATAATTACATTCAAATTTAAACTTTTCTTTGTGTGCATTAAGTAAAATAAAATTAATTGTATAAAAAAATTAAGAACATTTTATCAAAATAATATATAATTAAATTACAATAAAATCATAAAAATATTAAAATATGAACAATATTATAATATATTTTTTAAATTTCCATCTTATGTCCATTTATATTCCATTTGGAACCATTTGGATTGAGAATGAATTTATTATAAATAAGCCTTTTATGAAATTTCAAGTGTGTCCTTTCCATCCCTCATAAATGGACACTCATTAATTGTATGCATCACAACAATTTGATCCATATATATCAAAAAACCATAAAAATTTCCTTCTAAAAATCATTTTCCAGGTTTTTATGTGTTCATATCCCCAAAAGATGAACCCTGAGTTCTTTAAGAAATGTACTAAAAGAGGTATCTAAAAGAGAGGTAGTTTTCTTACCCAAACTCTATCAATTTATTTCTTCTTACCAATCCTATAAACCGATTTTATTTACAATAAAATAATAACTTTAGTATCCTAAAAATATTAATATGTTATTGTGATAATGAAACATCCATTATCTACCCTCTCTCAGTCAATTGGTAAGTGAACATATCACTTGTGTGTGTGTATGAATTACCGCCTCCACATAGTGGTATAATTCTTGGATGGTTATTATGAAGGGTTTAAATTTAATATAGGATATCTATGAAACAATTATTCTTTAAAAATGATAATATAATATCTTTATTATTTCCTTTCAAATAAATAGGAAATGGTAATGTCACCCAAGCACATCCATGAAGACTTGCGATTCATTTTTTGTTTACATTTTAGTTAGATGGAAAGTGAAATAGATGTAATGAATATATATAATTTATATGATATTATAATTATTCTTGAAATATGAATTAATTTTTACCTTTTCTAATTTTAATTGAAAAATGAAAACCATATTCATCTCAATGTAGGGCATACCATTAACATGAACAGTGTAATTCATTTTATATCTACACCACAATGAATGAATCTAAATATATGTATATAATTAATTCATATGAGAAAACAATATTTTTTGTTATTCTGGTATTGAATTATAAAAATTTCAATTTATTATATAAGATTTTAGAACACTTTTGAATCATGTAGAACTAATAGTGTGAGATTTATGCCTCACTTTTATTTTTGTGGGACACATTCCTTATATATAAATTGTTTCCTTTTTGGTGAATATACTATCTGTGAATGCATTTTAGGTAAATTAAAATGAAAATTTTGGGGATTTACATATCCATATAAGGATATTTATTTCATGAGACATATTATTCAAAAGGTACCAAAATGGAGAGGTGTATATGTTACAATCTCATTATTTATCTGAATTGTTTATGATTATGCTTGCAATGATAAAATATTATTATCTACCTCTCAATAAATTTACATATTATCTAATAGTATTGATATTTCAGGAAAATTCATATTTTAATTTAATTTTACTCACATTAAGTGCTCAATTGTCTAAAGATATGTTTTACGTGAAATTGACTATATTTCTCTCTTCAGTTGTAAATACTTTTTCCTCCATACCCTAGTTTTAAAAAATATATTTAAAGACAGTTTTTTGGTTATAATATGATTTTTTAATGTTATTTATACACATTTTCTACCTTTTAAAAAATCAATAAAAAGTAATCCCATTATCATTTTCCAGAAAATGTATATTTTCGTAGAAACTGTAAAGAAATGTTTTTTTAACTTATAGAACAAGAACATAATTTCTCACAATCATGACCACTAAATGATTTTAATATTAAATTAATATTTTCAATGTTTTTTTAAGAAAAATTATTTCATAATATTTGTAAAAAAATATATTTTAAAGAAGTGATTTCAAACTAGAATGGTTATTTTCCTAAAAAATATTCCTTCTGATCTTTCAAAATCATTTTCCACCTATGATGAAATACATAGATATTAAACAAGACTTATTGTGGTTATGATCCAATGGTACAATCATTATTCATTCTTGATATATTTTATTATTATTATATTTTTTTATGAAGCTCATTTCTTAGACACAGGTTCTTCTATGATGAAATGATTATGAAACCCATTTCTTTTCATGGGATATAAAATAAGGAATATTTTATGATATTATGGAAAATGTATTTATTATTTTCATTTTTTGACATGTGAGAACAATATATAACCACAATATACTGGGTAATGATTAATTTTCTATGAGCTTAAAGGGTGCACGAGAGGTTATCACAAGCACAAAAGAGGATATAAGAGAGGTTATCTGGACCCCAAAGTTGGTACCAAGGTTGTTAGCTCAAGCCTAACATGTTATAAATGTATAAAAGATGTGTCTTGATATAAGTATTTATATGATTATATATATCCAAATATTCCATGACTTATTCCAATTTTATGACCTAAAAGATCTTGTTATTTGATTCTATTAAGATTCATGTCTTATAAACATACGAACATTGTTCCATGAATCAATATTATTGTCTATGATATATAGTAAATGTATTTAAAAAATTAAACTCTTGTTCTTATACATTTATGCTAATTTTAAGATTAGCTGATCATAGATATCTCCCTTTTTAACCTTATTGGGCATTATAGATCACACTTTCTTATTATTCATTTTCAGATGTTAAGAAGAATGGAATTATATATGATATGTTTAAGAAGGGAACTAGTTATGAAGAACTATATGTGAGATGGTGTAGTTCACATACGTTTTATTGGTTTATATTTATAGGATTCTAAAGGAAATAGAACTATGTAATTTTTTTAAGGCTCATCATTTTATGTAAATAAAATTCATATAATAATATGTGATATCTATGTATAAATATTTTGGGTTTCTATAGGTTTATTCTACATTACTTACCCTACTATATGATGAAGTTGTATGTGCATGGTTTTTCTTTATATTTTACAGTAGTTGAGGATGATTCTCATAGTTCATGGAATTATATACTGATAATGAATTCTAAATATTTTATCCCACTGTTTTGGTGTTTAAATGGAATGTTAAGTGGTAGTGACTCTAGAGAAACTGTGGGATGGGTTGGATTATGATTTAAGGGCAGGGAATTTGGTTGATAATTAATGAAAAGTGGAAATTTTTTAACATAACTATGGGTTTAGTAATTAATTAATGTAATAGTGAACCATTAAGAAGAAAAAATTAATTTAAATTATTCTTTACTATTTATATACATATTGGATATTTAGTTTGTAGTAGTGGAAATCAGGTGTCTAAGAGATGATAGCTATAGTGGAGCTTAAGACTAGGTTTATTCCCATAGCGTGGTTGTGAGATATATTTATGTCCTTTATGTTATGAGATTTCAAATTCTACCGCACACATGTTGATAGAGATATTGACACCCAGTGGACTCTAGGATGGTTTTTCCCCAACATACATATTGGAGAGGAATAAATGGTTGAATTCCCCCTTTCACACCACTCTCTCCTCATAGTATTATAATGTATTAGTATGCATAGTGGTTACCTTTCCTATATATTTGTGTAGAGGTTTGTATTAGATTGTCTCTATATCTCACACATGTATCGCCGTATATAGTATCCTATGGATTATTAAGAATTTTTCATGGATGGGTTATGATGGATTGAGTTATAATACACAACATACGAGTTGGGGTGGCACTAAGAAACTACATATTTGCTATCCAGATATGTAAATGGTGTGATTCCTGTGGTTCATGGTATGTGGTATTTATGACATTATATGTTTTATAGGAATCGTGATATGTCATAGTTTCCCATGTAATTCTGGATATGCTTTCTTTTGGTGATAGAGAGAGTACAAGGAATAAAACATTGTCGAAAAGTTGAAAACCAATGGGGGAGTGGTAGTGGGGGGCTTCTTCTATAACATGTGGGATATTATAATATTTTCGTTTGGTTCTATATAGTTATTGATCCTTATTTAGGATAGTAATTTAGGATACCTACTTAGGAGAATAGTTAGATTCACTTGTTTTTTATTGGGATTTTGTATGATTTGTTTACCTTTTCCATGAGAGCCTCTAGGAAGGAACCTAGTTTTTATACATGTTATGTTCACCATGTATTTATTTAAATTTTTTACATGACATTAGGAGTTAGTTGGTGATCATTATAGACTTTATTAACTTATTGGATTTTGTTGAAATTTTTTGTTCTTCTAAGACACTTCTATGCTTTTAATTTTCATAATTATAGTTTTTATAGTTGTTTCAGTATGCATGTAATTACATGAATATATTTAAAACAATTATATTGTCATGGGAATTAAGTTTTTGTGGGTTATCCTATCTCTTATTTCTTATTTCTGATAAGGTAATGCCTCTCATTTGTGTGTATTATATACCCTCAATGTGTGACACCAACTCACAAACTATTAGTGGCAGTCCTCTGGTTCCATTATATTATTTCTCTCATTCTCATCCCATGAGGGGTACCATTGGGGGGAGTGGGTCGTAATAATAATGGTTAATAGGAAATAGTGTATTGTAAGGCACATGGTTTGATATGAATATCCTCAGTATGGAATATGTCATTGATCATTTAGTAGAACAAAACTATAGAATATTTTATGAAATCTATATTTGATATATATGAGAAACCTATATTGCTAAATAAGGTGTGATTTATTATGAGTTTTTTCAACATGTGGTTATCAAAATGAAGATATTAACCATATCTTTTGAATTATTTCAACTTAATTTAAGCCTTGATAGAGTCTGTAAAGGTTATTTTTATATATGATTTTTGGGTGATGTTTTTTATCATCTATAAATTACTCTTGGAGAGACATGGTTACTATTGTAATTAGTTCAACTAGAAATAATGACTTAATATTCATTAATTTTTATAACTTGATTCTAAATGAGGTTATTCAAAGGAAAGAGGTAAAATCATCTTCTAGGGAAGTATTGAATAAGGAAGGAAGGGGATTCTCACATCATCAGAAGAATTAGTTATAGATAGAGATGAAATAAGTGGAGAATATCAATGGGAAATATTCTAGAAGTAGGAATCATTGTTGATATTTTAGAATGAGCAGTCACCTCATGAATGATTATCATGATAGGAAGTCAAATAAAGAAAGGACTTATTCTAAGATTTAGGTGTGGTAGAAATAAAAATGGTGAATCTATTTAATAATTTTTGTACACAAATGGAATCATCTATTATAGATTATGTAAATTCAATACATTATATAATAGAATAAAGATTCATTTCAAATAATGTATCCATTCATTTTGGTGGAGTGAATCTTATTGATGATGAATCCATTAACATTATTGGATAGGGGGATGTAAAAGTTCAATTAATGAAAATAAGTTTTTTTTATATGGAAATATTTGATGAATGTTCCAGGACATTTGAAGAACCTGATATCATTACGTCGGCTGGATGAAGTGGGGTTTAGAAAGATATTTCCATAATGATTTTGTGTGAATTATTGGTGTTATATTTTAATAACTAGAGGTTAAGAATATGGGTCATTAAATATAAATAGAAAGGAAGTGGGATCTATAATTTCAATAACAAAATCTTCAGGAAGTTAAAAAATTCATAATCACTTTCTTCACCTAAATTTCAATATTATTAGGATTGAACATTGTATACAGATTTTGAATCCATACCAATTAAACCTCAAAAGATATGAGATCTTTTATACGCATAGAAAAAAATTACTTTATATCTTCTTAAAAGAAAAACTAAATAAATGAATCCATATTAATTTCATATAGATGTTTAGGGACCTTTCTAATTTATTTATTATGGATATTCTAGGTACATTGCAACCTTTACTGATCATTCCACATTTAAACTATGGGATTACATTATAAAGAATAGGAGGGTTTTGAATCTATTTTCAATATAAGTATATGGTGTAAAGGTAAATTGGAAGAAACTAGAACTATATAGGAATGTAAAATGGTGGCGACTTTACTAGAGATATATTATTGAATTACAAAAAAAATTGGAATCTTTTATGGGATGAGTATTCAAGGAACATCAAAACAAAATTTTATTTCTAAGAGAATGAAATATATATTTATAAATAGAATATAATTTTAAGGTTACATGATATAATTACTAAGGATTTTTTGGTGTAATAAATTGACATAATAACGTACATAATAAACTAAATCCATTTAAAAATAGTTAAACATAAATTACTGCAGGAAAATTGGTCAAAAAAGTTCTCAATGTTTCTTAACTCATATTATTCTTAATTTTATCCTATATTCATAAGGATGAAAACTATAGAGAAAATATTAATGAAAATATTTTTCATAATTTATCATAGGATTTGGAGATGAAGACATTAGTTTTTTTATTTTGGGAGATGAAGGTAAGAATTTTTTTAGAATTCAAAATCTTTTTTAATGATTAGATCTTATTGACATATAAAAACATGTAGGAAAAGTTAGTCTATGATAACGATTAAAAATCAATTAATGTATATAATAATGGTGGTTATAGAGGATAAATTTTTTTCATGTGTTCATATGATGTTGTATTTAACAAAGGAACTCATATTCTGGAAGTAATAGCTAAGGATTATATAGAAGGTTTGGAATTTCATCCAGTTTAAGATATTTCTAAAATATCATGAACTATGAGAAATAAGTCTAGATATCCATAAGGATAACTTTTATAAGTTACAATTTCATAATAGTATGAATTTTATTCCAATTTTGGAATATCTTTAAGGATCATATTTCTAGTGTAGTGGTTTGTAGATAATCTATGTATCCTACTTTTAATTGATTTTGGAGAACCATTTGATTAAGTGGACACTGTAAGTGAATATAACAGGTGTGAGTTTCTAATTTAAGATATTTTATATTCACTATGGGTGAATAACCCTTGGGGGATAATAGAACTACTACTTGGGAAGAAATAACCTGAAAAATTGTGGGTATTTCATGTAAGAGGCTAATTAATAGAAAATTTATATGCCTAATCGGGTTATTAAAGGGTTTCAGAAAAATGGTGACAACATCCTTGGGATATTATCATTAGTAGTAAAACATACTACCAGATAAACTATTTTAGGTTTTTTTCTTCCCAATATATGTAAATTGATCAAATAGATGTGAATAAGTCTCTTATTCATAGGGATATAGAGGAAGAAATTTATATTAAAAAACTTATTGATTTTATGGATAATCAGAGTTCGGGCTTAATGTGAAAACTAAAAGGTGAGTTTATTAAATGAAACAAGAACCAAAATATTGTAACTGTATGTTCTATTAATTTATAGAAGAGAAATTCTTCACACATAGTAACTCTGATCATTGTTGTTATTGAAAGGATTTAATAGTAATGAATTTATAATATTACTTCTGTATATGGGTGACATGTTTTTTGGTTGTCCAAATAATTAGATGACTCATATTTTGAAGGAGGATCAATCAAGAATGTTTTCGATGAATGATTATGGAGTCTCTATAAAAATCCAATACTTAAGGGTTGAATTTTATAGAAAAATGAATCTTTATTTTATCAAATAGATATTAAATTTGGAAGATAATATTATGATACAAAATGAGAAGATATAAATCAATTCCAACTCCTCTCACTCGTCAGTTTTAAATTTCAATGTAATAAGAACCACGAGGAAAAGAAGGAAAATAGTAAATAACTACAGGTGTTTTTTCCTTAGAAGTCAGAAGTTTGTTATTTTTTATGGTGTGTATATATATGAACATTCCATATTGTAACATCTTGGACCTAGTTCACTCAACATTTTATGAACATGATTGGCAACATAGCCTCAATCACACCTCCTTGTATGCAATATGATGATGACTAATAGTGATGGTCCATAGTGGAATAGTGGAGATAATATACCATAACAACCAGAGTGTAAAATTTTGGTAAAAAATTTTATAAATTGAAGAATCATAGACATAACTAAAAATATGGAGAATAAATATCCATCCCATAAATAACTATGCAATCACACCAACATTTTTTATATAATTGATGATCATGGAATTCTATACAAGAGTCGGGAAATACATGGAAATATGAATCCAATACAATACATGTATTGAAGGTAAAAAAGTACCAAAAATAGATATCCCCATATAGGATAAAAACATATTGGTCTTATGATATCCATGCTCCTATTAATAAATCAATCACACATCAAAAATAGGGTTCTTTCCCCTCTCTATACTAGCATCTATGGGGTCTAACTAGGTATACAATGGATGCCTAAATAGGATTTGAGATAACACTCAGTAGGATACCACCAATAGTGTCTATAAAAAGTATTTTCTATTTATATATGATGAAGGATTTTATAGATATAATATTTTTACATGTAATTACTGTATGAGGGATGTTATCCATTCTATATAATCTCACTATGATGAAGAAACTAAATTAGTGGTGCTATATGTATAGAATATAAAGCAACATAAACAATTAACTATGTTAAATAATCATGCCATGGACCTATATGGGAAATTTTTGGAGGATTAGTAATGTTCAGGGAAAATGAGAAAGCTATATAAAATATGTAAACATGATCCATGGAATAAAAATGTACAATGCATCGTAATGAGGTGGATCCATGATTCAAAAAATGTCAATGGTTTCATTGAAAGTAAAGTAAATTAGTTAAATTGTATCCTTGGAGTATGAATGTACAAGGAATCCAAGAGATCCATGTAACTAGGATCCAACGAATAGAAGTATCTCGGGCATCCTACCAAGTCGTGTGACCAAGATCTAAGTACTAGTAATGTCCAATTCATTCAAACATGTCAAATAATGCAGATAAAAGTAGTACAAATGTCCATGTAATCAATTGGTTTCGTTGAATCCAAGGGGTAAAAATTTTCAAGGAGTGGTAATGTCCATGGAATCTAAGGACTCCAATAAAATGGGTTCCAGATATTATAAAATTCTAATTCATTCAAAACAAAATGTTCTCCATTTCATAAATCCCTTCTTAATCTTATACAATTTAAGGGATTCAAAATTTATGCATTGCATATAAAATTGATAATGTGATTAAATGTGTTAATAATCTTTAAAAAAAATTAATTCCATATTCAATTCTCACTTATACAAGGAAATTTTGGAACACACCCTGGGTAGCATAAACATTGTAAAAAAATATCCAACCACATGGGAGGTTCTTGTTGAGGTTGACAAATGCCAACCATGAGAAAATGTGTCATGGAATGTTATAAATATTATTTTGAATTAATTATAGGTTCAATTAATTTATGAATCATCACATAGAATGTATGGAATGTGGAACATTAAGAAATTTCTATAAACAATGATATATTAAGGGAAAATTTATAGACCACCTACCTTAATCCTATAGAGGATTACACATCTAGTATTAGCCACTAATTCGGTCAGGATATGGAGAAAATGGTTGAACAGATTAATTACATAAATTAGTATATAATATCATAATACAGAATAACATCAAAAATATCATGGAAAAAATGTATGGTGAGTTAGATCATAGAAATTATTAGCAGGCAAACAATGAGACCAGTGGAATAAGAATCAGAGACCCGATGATTAAATTTGATAAATTACTACCTTGAAGGTGTAAGGATATCATCAATGGAATAAGAATATTGGATGATGGAATAAAATAGTAAAAGGGGAGTTGTTTTTTGAATTTTAATATTTTAGGGTAAAAAGATAATTATCCCTCAAAATAAGGGTCACATGGTTTGACCACATTTTTGGACATACAATGCAAAAATCCTGAACCCTTCTCTATCTGAAGATTCCAGTCACATGGTCATGGTTCATGATTAGAAAAACTATGAACCAACAATGTGTTTCTCCTATATAAAAATTTATTCAAAACATTTTCATGCTAGTGTGACCTGGGTCATGTATTTAGGGAAATCCATGGCCCTTTCGTATGCACTGAAAATACACATAGGGTTTACTCAAATCTTGTGTCTTGGGATTCACAGTATATAATAACAATAAAAAATAGTTTTTTTTCTCAAAAAACCTAGGCTCCAAGATCAGATAATTTTTTAAATTCCCTCGTTTCCTTCATATCCCCATTAGCCATTTATTATAGGTCATGAAAAACGAAATAAATCATAAATTAAAAGGTTTTGTACTCCATATAAAATTACAGATCATACAATATTTCCCATTAAAGAAATTAATCCCTAGACATCCCTTCAAAGTGTGGTCAATCATCATTTGACTATAACATAGGCCACTAGGCATATACATCATCCTCCATCTCCCAAGTCTCATCATGTATATAGTCTGTCTTCCTTAGAATTCAAACCATAGAAATTGATCGAACATGGAGATCATTCATTCCATGATCAAAATATTGATTGGATACTCCTCTGATGACACATCTACCTTTGAAACATCCTCCATTGGCTCAATAATATTAGAGAGATTATAATGTTATTAGAAAATCTGAGATATGTGGAAGATATCATGCATTGCTGGGTTTATCTGAGGTAACCGTAACTGATAGGATACCTGCCTCACTCTCTCCAAAATCTAGAAGGTTCATACCTAACAATATGGTATTTTTTATTTTTTTAATCCATTTTTGACCATTCTGAGTGAAAATGGTAATAAAACCCAACTCACCACCTCAATGTCTAGTGGTTGACGACAATAATCAATGTAAGATTTCAGTCTAGACTATTCTATATATATCTTTATTCTAATAAGTTAAACAATCACTAGATTATCATAATTAATATGGGCACCTAGTAGTGTTTCCTCTCCTTCCTCTAACAAATGTAGGGGTGAAAACATGACCAACCTTATAGGGCTTCATAATGATCCATTTTTATAGTCACCTATAAGATATTATTATATTATAACTCAGTAATAGGAAAGTGTTTCTCCCGAAATCCTATAAAAATCAAGGATTCATTCTCGAAGAATATACTCCAGAACCTGTATAGTACCATTATAATATCCTTTTTAGTCTATGAGTGATAGATTTTACCTAGAAATACCTATGAACCTAGTGCCATATGCATCCCCTTCCAGAACCATGATGTGAATCCAGAATCTCTATATAATATTATAGAATGTGTAACCCTGTGGTGGCATATGATATCATTAATTCATAGCATCCCAAATTCATCCAGTAAAAGTGACTCCTAAATAGTTAGAAAATGGGAAACCTTAATTAACTTATCAATGATAACCCATATGACTTAACTAGAATAAGGTCATCTAGGAAGTCCTATTAATAAATCCACATTGACATCATTCCATTTCTACTCTGGAATAGATATCAACTTTAAAATCCCATCTAGTCACTGGTGTTAATCCTTCACATTCTTATAATAGGAACAATACAATATGAACCCATCCAAATCCCACATAATCTCAGACCACCATTTTTTGAAGGTTTATGTCAAAATATATCTTGGTAAGTCCCTCATTCATATCCCATATTGAGGCATGGTACACTGACATCAACATGTAGGTTCTGATAATAGTAGAAGTATAAGAAGGATAGTGCCTAACTATTATTTGGCCATATTAATAGAATAATCTTGGATCTACCTGATGAAGAACACCACGTTCCACATAATTGTATCAATTAAAAAAGAAAAAATAAATATACTTGACACTAAGAGAGCGGATCTACATTTATTTTTTAAAATAATTTAATTAAATAGAATTTCCTCGATGGTTATTTTTTTGACGCATACAACCACAAATCTATTGTACCCTACTATTGTGTTATAGAATCCATGTGTAGGATTCTTATATAAGTGATCCACATGTATTACATGTATCCTTTTACATCACTAAAGGAGTGTCCTAGTGCTAGCATGGAATATCCCTATACAAGCGATTTCCACCTCGACCTCCTTGATAACCACTTCCAAAGGGTTCCCCTTGATCTAGTAGAGGAGGATAACTCTCATTCATGAGAGTTTTCTTGGAGAATAAAAAACTCTTTAGGCATGAAAACTTTTCTCAAATTAGTGGTGAACCACACAATAGGTGTGGCTTCTCCTTCCCTTGGATAATCATAGAAAAATATAACCAGTCATTTATTTCACAAGGGTAATAATAAATAATTTCAATATGTGATTTTAATTATTTCATTAGTCCTAGTAAAACCCCCATATCAAATAATAATAGCAACATTATTATTTCCTGACATGCACTTAAATTTCAAGTTATAATTAAATATTATTTAATCAAAAAAATTCATTATTATTATTTCTCACTAGACCATTAATCTCATTCCACCAAGCCTCCTCAATATTTATTAATTATTCCTATCATAATATATTCCCACAAATAACTAGTGATGGAATAAATGTGATCAAGAATTCCAGAATAATTATTAAGACATGACCAGTGTAATAACATTGATGTTCATTTTAGTTATGGATATTGATTTCAGGTTGTTCTGAGGAAAAGGAGAGAAATGGGGGTTTTATATGTACATGTCGTTTACTTTTGAGTAAACACTGTGTACCTGGTTACCACATAGAGCCATGTACTAGCTATGTAATGACTGAGTAAATGGTAATGTGATGATCTGGAATACCTCTTAACTCAAGGGTTGGTTAAGGATAATACACAACTTGTGAATTTAATGAACACACTGTATAGTATTTATATATATATACCAGAGCAGTGTTGGGTGTCATGTCTAGAACCGACTTCTCCATCCTGTGTTTCATACAAGAGTTATGAGGATTTAAAAATGATGATCGAACCCCCAATTCTCTATCTAACCTCCAATTGAGATATTTTTGGGTGCATTGGAATCCTACAAGTGGGTTCACAATTCCTCTGGAGCCTTTCTTCCTGATTCCTTCTATATTAAGAGTTATTCATGGTTGAGCATTTTTTGACCTTTTTCTTGATCTACACCGATTTAGGCTGATTCAAGGACCTACTTTCAATAATATAAATTGTGTGATACCATGGTTGGTGGTTTTTTTCTTTTCATTGGTTGGATTGGATTATATATTCATAGAGTGACACATACCCACATTTGGGGTATTGTTGGTTTGGAATATTACCTCGTTTATCACCTTATACAGTTTAATTAATTTTTTAAGGGTAGGTACTTATGGATGATGTTATATACCATGATAATGGTCCACCATGTGTGTGTTTCCCTTGTTTGAATTTTTTCTGGTGTTTTTGGTCTAGGATGCATATTTGTCTTGCTGTGTTTTCCATTCCTTTCTTGTTAGGATGGATTCTATGTTTATGTAAAATGTGTGATTTAGTCATTGTGATGATGTGACCAAGGAGAATTGACAGTAAGAAATTTCTTAAATACAGTCATTAATGATTATTTTTACTATTATTTTTACTAAGGGTATTAACCCTAGAGCTGCCAAATGGTCATCAACCCGGGTGGTTTAGACTGTGAGAGCTTGCTCGGGTGATTTTTTATAGATGTTTTTAGTATATTAGACCTTGGGTTTTAGACCCTGAGAGAATTCCTAGGTGGTTGTTTATAATATTTTGGTAGTATGTTAGAAAAAATGGGGTAGACTATTAGATATTTCCCAAGGGATCATTATTAAATGATTTTTTGTTATGTTGGATTAAGGGAATTATACTATGTGAAATTTATTTAAGGGCTGTGATTGAAAAATTGAATTATTTTTACGAGTCATTCAATCCAAAGAACAATCGTAGATTCAGTCTTACTTCAATGTTAATATTGTATTCTAAAACATATGTTCTTTTACGTACATAAGGGATATAGAGCTTAGGGTAGATCCCTTGGTTTACATGATTCAATGGATTTAATAATAAATTTGAATTAATGTAATTGAAAACGATAGGATTGTTTACTTTCGAGAACTTTCTAGTTTATTTATTCATATCTTCATATTACCTGATATATATATTCACTGATAGTTTGGAACATATATTTTGCTTTTTTCCTATTGGGATTTATATCACAAACTATTTGGGTCTTTTTTTGGACCCAAACAGATTATATGGTTGTAGGTAAAGACAACGGCAAGCACCCTTATTCATCAGGTACTCGATTCTATTGGAGATGGAGAGCATGGATCTTAGATGAGGCTTGTGAAGCTACTAGAGATTAATATTTCTTTTAAACATTTATTTTTGTATTTATTTCCATCATTGGGATTTTTTTCCAGTTCTCATAGATACATATTACATGAATCATACATATATATATTGTGGATTTTGTTGGATTTACCTTCAGTCTTCTGCTATTTATTTCAACATAGTATTATCAATTATATTATTGTTTACTATTTTTTTATCTGTTGTGTATAATCTATCAATGATGGAATAATTTCCACATTATCAGACCTTGGACCTCACTGCTAGTCGGCAACCTCTGTAATTTGAGGAAATGTGCTTGAGGTCATTTAACCAATCAGGTACGGGTCACCTTTAGGAGGCACCCAGATCCAAGATGTTATAAAGTAGTATCAGAAGGGGTTTCTTTTATACATTTTTTTATAATAAGAGCAAATAGATTGGGATATGAAGTAATATGGAGTTGGTAATATGTTGTGTTCAGGAGTAGCTACCATGTTTAGAGGGAAAATCTAAGTTACCTCGAATATTGGAATTTTTCTGGTATTACAATTGCTATAGTTGATTTTATTTAATCATTGCATCATTAACTTGTTTGGTGATGTTATGATTGATATCATTGTGGTTCTATTTCTGTTGTAACTCAATGAGATGAGGGTATACATTCTTATGAATCATATAGGCACTTTCTAGAGATCACATGTCACGATTTCTTATCATGCCTTTTAGGGTGCATTACTAATTTTTTATTTTTGTGATAGATGTCATACTAGATATGAATGTTTTTGTGACAGA
This sequence comes from Viscum album, assembly GCA_963277665.1. Taxonomy (NCBI): domain Eukaryota; kingdom Viridiplantae; phylum Streptophyta; class Magnoliopsida; order Santalales; family Viscaceae; genus Viscum; species Viscum album. Next base: position 654,967,250 of record OY728136.1, read on the forward strand.
TTCCATGATATAAATAACTTATTATTTGATATGGTACTGGTATATGTAATGTTTCATTTGGATGGACACCAAACATTGGTCTCTATGATGTTATGGGCCCTCTTGGATCAGTATTTGGTGGATCATGTTTGAACATTAATTCAATTATGTTAATATGATATGATTAACTATGCCAAAATTTGATTTATGGGAGGTACAATCTCTCATGGATTAGAACATGGAATTCCTTGGACAAATATCATGTTTTTATGGGTTACAAATAATTTTTGGAGCCTTACTATCTAGAAATCCAAATATCTAGATGTGTTATGTTATGAACACATTCCATGTGTTCTTCTATTCTGGATGAACTGACTTTTCTTAAGTACATGATTTGTAACATATGTACACACCATGTAGTTGTTGACCATGTTAAAAACTCTTTGGGAAGATAAATTTGGTAGATAAATGTTGGAATAACGCGCTGTGTATTGCGAGTACACGCTGTGCTACAAAAGACTATGAATTCGGCTATGTGAATAATAACATGGGTGGATGAAACATATGTTTTTTACTCCATGTAAATATTATACACATCGTGTGGTAATCAACCGTGTATCCGGTCATGTGACTAACGACACAGGAGGATGAAACATTAGTGGTACACACTGTGTCTAGAGTGTGCACACTGTGTAGTGTTACACTGGAAGAACCGTGTAGTTCGAGCAATTTAGAGGTACATGGGCTGGGAATAAAATTCAAACACATGATTTGTCTCGTCAGGAACATGCCATATTTATTGGGTGTTACACAAATAGTTTGGTAGAGGTACACACCCATGTTAATGCTTAAAGGGAACACACCATGTAGTATATCTACATGCCTATAACCTTCTTTTATAAAACGTGAATGATTTATTTCTCCTATTCCATTATTACACTTCTATGTTTCTATCCTTCATAATCATGAATAGAGGTGTGGGCTTGACCTTTGAGAGTCATGCCACCAAGAAGTCCTCTGGTTGTACGCCATGTTTAGGGTGGTGAATAGAAATGTGAAATAGTATATCGGGGACTACCAATAGATCTTTATGTGGTGTCCTTTTTGGAAGTATCTATTATACTAGACATAGGTGACGATGCATTATTCCTTGAAGGATTTATGAGGATGATGTAGACATTTCATGGAGCATCACATCCTACCCTAACTTTGGAAGAGTTGACGTGGGTATCCCAGTAGCAGCATCCTCCCTCTTTTTTTAGGGGATGGAGGACCATAGGCTGGAGAGTCATGGTTGGAAGTCATTCTTTCTATCTTGAGCATCTGAGGATTCCTCCTAAAATATGGTGGGAAGATATCTTATAGGTGGGACGTCATCGAGATATGTCTTGGGAAGAGTTTCATAGGAACTTCTATGATTAAATCTACCTCGAGATGTTGATGGATGATCAAGCACAGGAGTTCATCCATATGGAGCAAGGTGATCTTTCATTTATGGATTACTCTTTTCATTTTAAATAAAATAAATTATTCAAACCTATTTTGGGAGGTGATGAGTTATCACTGTCTAAGAGATTTGAGGATGGTCATAGGTACGACATCCGATCACAGGTGAATGTTTTTAGGCTGATTTTGGTGATTGATATAGTAAATCAGGCACTGATTACTGAGCAAAATATGAGGGAGTTAGATGTTGTGAGATAGGTTAGTTCAGAATCTAGGTTTGGTACTCCTTAGACTGATAGAAAGAAGCGTCGTAGGTAGATCTCATGTGATGTTTCTTCTGGTAGCTGAGTCGTGTTCTACCAGTGCGTAAGGAGTGGTCACACAAGACCGAGTGCCTTAGAGACCTATTTGAGTGACAATGTTGTAGAAAAATGGGTTATATTCATCATTCTGGTAGGATGTTCTCACCAATAGTGAGTGATAAGGGATCTGTTATGACTCCATGTTCAGTAAAAGACCACCTGTTTTCATTAGTCATGGAATTGGGGTTCGTCCGGCCGAGGATGTGGTCACGATCATCGTATCAAGATGATATCTAGGTGGACGAACTCAGGGTTTCCATGCAGGGTCATAGGTCCATGGTACTAGTCAGACTTTTGTAATTGAACATACCCAAATGGAGAAGGATCCTGAACCCACTATGGTTATAGGTACGATTCCATTGGCCTTAGTTATTGATTCTGGAATTTTTGATACTGGGGATTCCTATAGTTTTATATATTTTTCCACTGTGAAGTGTCTTGGGATCCATATCTTTACATCCAGTGATATTATTAGGCAAGAACACACCATTGGGGATTAGGATGGCTAGTGTACATCGGTGCAATGAGTGACCTCTTAAGGATTATGGGTGTCAATTCTTATGGGACCACTATATATTAGAGATGATTTGTATCGATGTAATTATCAAAATTGACCATTTTTTTACCTTTAACTACTTTTTTTGACTGCTATCACCATAGGGTGAGTTTCTTATCACTAGAGGGTGGGTAATTTATACACAAGGGAGAATGGGATTTCCAATAGAGTAGAGCAGGACCCAAGCATCATGGGTCGGGAGGAATTATAGAATAGATTTCTAGATTATATCTGGATCATCATGGGACATCACAGATGGAAATTACTCCCGTGGTGGATCATTTTAGAGATGTATTTCTAGATGACTTTTTTGGTTTACCTATGGAGAGAGAGGTATATTTCCCTTTTGAGCTTTGTGCCAGGAGCGGCACTGATGTCCATTCCTCCTTATATGAAAGATACACCAGAGTTATAGGAGATAAAGATGTCATTAGATGAGTTATAGGAAAAGGGTTTCATCAAAAAAAATATTTCACTTTGGGGTTTGCCTATCATTTTTTCAAAGGTGAATTTTACCCTCATACTTTGTGTGTATTATCTGAAGTTGAACTAGTTGACAGTTAAAAATAGATATCCCTTACTGAGGATTTATAATCCCTTTGATTAGCATCAAGGATCCTTGGTGTTCTCAATTGTTGAATTTAGATTAGGTTGTCATCAATTGCACTTTCTACCATTATATTGACCTCTTACCGCCTTTTGGAGCATGTGTGCTCTTTATGAGTACATGGTTATGTTGTTCGGTCTCATGAACATACTGAAAATTTTCATGGAACTGATGAACCGAGTGTTCTATCCTTACATGGATTCTTTTTTTTAGACCTCATGGATGATATCTTGGTGTACTCAAACACTTGACACAACCTTGACCTCCATCTTGAGATCATATTGAGTATAGTGACAGAGAATTAGTTAGATGAAAAGCTCTCAAAATGCCACTTTTTGATGGACCAAATTCATTTATTGGGTAATGTTATCTCATAGATATAAGTTTTAGTTTACCTAGAGAAAGTGAGAGTAGTAGTATCTTGGGATAATCTAAAGAACATCTTTGAGGTACATTGTTTTCTAAGGGTAGTTTGTTTCTACAAGCACTTTATTTTGGAATTTTCAAACTTAGAAGTTCCACTGACGAGACTCACTAAGAATGATACGAATATATTATGGTTAGATTCCAGAGATTGAAACTTTTAGGATCTAAAAGGGTAGTTGACTTCTACACTGATATTGATTCTTCAAGATCCATGAAAGAGTTACACCGTTTACTGCAATGTGTTAGGTATCGGTCTTGGAGTAGTGCTTATGCAGGAGAAGCAGTCATTGCAAACAGGTCTTGGCTATTGATTCCATATGAGAGTAATTATATAATGAATTATTTGCAGTTGGGAATTCCTTATAGTATTGGTGAAATTATCTTTTGGGAGATCAATTTTTATTATACACTGACCAATAAATCCCCTAGAATATATATACTCAACAAGATCTGAATTTGAGACAGTGAATGTGGGTTCAGTACCTTTATGTCGTTGACTTTGAGCTTTCCTACATGCCCAGTAAATCCAACAAAGTCGATGATACATTGATCAGGAGAACTCAGAAACATTCATTTAAAAGTCCAATAGTGAGTGGTATATTATGGCTCTATTCGTTGAGATGCATTTGGAGGTGCACGACAGACAGGGGTAGACATTTCAATCTTCTATTGATGTTAACTCTACTCTACTGTATCATGTGAAAATGAGGAAGAAACCAGATTCAAAAGGCCTAGTACTAATGGAGAGAGTGTTAAGAGAGGACCCAACTCTAGATAGATCATAGGCTAGGATCAGTTTTTTTTTCTTTTTCATGGGCGTGTATGTGTGTTTGTAGACATACATGAGGAGCTATTGTAATGTTTTCATGACTCAATATGGGAAGTTCATTCTAGCATCACCCATATGTATTGGGATCTACATTTTCAGTATTGGTGACCATGCATGAAGAGGGATATAGCTTGTTTTGTTATGAGATGTTCCACTGGTCAACAGGTGAAGGCAGAGCATTAGCAACTAGAAGAGAAATTTCATCAGTTACCCATTCCTCAGTGGAAGTGGAATAATGTTATGATGGATTTTAGGATGGGTATACCAAAGTTTCCCATAGAAAATGTTGTTGTATGGGATGTTTTTGATAGAATCACAAATGTTTCACATTTAATACTGAAAAAGGAAACCTTCTAAGTTGATTATAATGGAAAGTTTTGTATCTGAGAGATTGTACGTTTTCATGGGGTTCTTCACTCTATCATTTGAAATAGCGATGCACAGTTTATGTTTTTTGTCTGGTATGGACTGTAGAGGGGTTTACGTACACATGTACTTCTGAGTAAAACATTCTATCCTTAGATAGATGTCCAGTCTAAGCACACCATTTAGGATATAAAGGACATAATTTGAGAATGCATCCTAGATGCCGGGGGCTCTTAGGGGAGACACATAACTCTTGTGGAGTTTTCCTAGAATAATAGTTTTCAGGAAATGATTCAGAAGGCACCATCTGAGGCTTTTTATGGTTGGCAATGTCGATCACCCAAATATTGTTCGGATGTAGGATAGGCAGCTATAATGGGACCTAGACTTGTCTAGAAGACCACTGAGTAAGTGGAGTTGATTCGGAATAGGATGGATACTACATAGTCTCTCCAAAATCAAATATTGTTCGATGGAGATGACCTCTAAAGTTCGAGGTCGGAGATCAGGTTTTCCTATGTGTCACACCGAGGATGGGGCATATGAGAATTAGGAGGCAGGGGAAGATTTCACCGAGATATGTTTTCTTGTTTGAGGTTTGGGTGAGAGACAGTTCGGTTGCCTATCGATTCCAGTTACCTCAGAGTTATCGGGCTATGAATGATGTCTTTCAGGTTTCTCATCTATGACACTAATTATCATACACAAATCATGTTTTTCCACCTAATGAGGTTGAATTGGAGGATGATACATCCTTCAAGTATCACCCTAATTTGATTGTGTATTGTAGCATGAAGGTTCTCTATGGAAGTTCTGTTACTTTGGGACAGGTATATGACATCACGGGAGAGTGCAGGATGAGACTTGGGAGAGGGAGGCTAACGTATGATCATAGATTTCATAGTTGATCACAGATTCTTCTTTACCACCCTTTGAAGGGAAATGTGGGGATGGATTTCTTTAAGGGGGAATGTTTGAAAGAACTCCAATCTTCATTTCAGGCATGGATCATGATTTTCATGTTGTTATAGAGTAAAAAGGAAGATGTTGGGTTTTTCTAAGTACACACCATGTACTTATGATTACACACCGCATAATGGCCATGAAATTGCAGAGTATCTGGCTGTGTGATGACCTAGAAGACCACTAAAGTCATGGGCCAGTTCAGGCTACTACGCAGCATGTACATTTAAGGAAAATGTAGTGTATTTTTGTTTTTATATGATATATTGGTGCAAGTTGTGTATCATGTCCATAATTTACTTCTTCTTCCTGTGTTTCATACATGAGAGCTTGAAAATGAAGAACAAATATCGAACCCCCAATATTATGTCTGAACTCTGACAGATATTATGTCGAGTGCATTGGAATCCCAATAGTGAGTTCTCAATTCTCTTAGAGCCTTTATTATTTATTCATTGTCTCTTCTGAGTTACTCATGGTTGAATATTTTTCACCTTTTTGTTGATCTACGCTGATTTAGGCTGATTCAAGTACCGACATTCAAGCATATTTATCATGTGACATCATGGTACTTTGTTTTTTTCTTTTTTTTTTGTTGTTTTGGATTATATATGCATAAATTTCCACATAACCACGTTTGGGGTATTGCTTGATTTGGAATTTAACCCTATTTATTAGCTCTTAGGGTTTACAAAATTGATTAAGGATAGTTTCTTATGTATAAGGTTATACAACTTGATTATGGGAAACCATGGGTGTGTTACCTTATTAGACTGTTTTCTAGCCATTGGGTCTAAGATTACTATTAGGATTTCTATGTTTTCCATTCCTTTCTTGTTCGGATGAAGAATATGTTTATATAAGATGCATGATTTCTGCATTGTGAAGGTTTGACAAAGGGGAATTAACTATGAGAACATCCCAAGGGAGGGTCATTTATGCATATTTGTAATGTTATGTTGACCAGGGGTATTGACTGTGAGAGCTTCCAAATGGTCATTGACCCCAGGTTTTAGACTGTAAGATCTTTCCTAGTTTATTGTTTATAAATGTTTTCATTATATTAGACCCAAGGGTTTAGATAGTGAGAGATTTCCCAAGTGTTTTTTTATAATTATTTGGTAGAATATTAGACCTAAGGTGTTATACCATGATAGCTTTCCTAGAGGGTCATTTTTAAATGATTTTTTGTTATGTTAGACTAGGGGAATTAGACAATGGGAACTTTCCCAAAGGGTCGGGACTGAATAATTGAATGATTGTGACGAGTCTACCAATCCAAAGTACCAGCTTGGATTCTCTCTTATAAGAATGTTTAGATGGTGTTCTGAGATGAATTTTTTGTTACGTACAATGGGGATATTTATCATTGGCTAGATCCTGAGGTTTAAATGATTCAATGGATTAATAATAAATGTGAATGAAGGTAATTGAATAATGCAGCTTTGATTACTTTTGAGTACTTCTTAGTTTATTACATCATTTCTAAATATTATCTACTATATATATATTCACTTATAGTTTGGAACATATATTTTGGTGGTTGTCTACATGGATTTGTCTCAAAACCTATTTGGGCCATGTTTTGGAACCAACAATATTATGTGGTTGCAGGTATAGATAAGGGAAAGATCCCTTCTTCATTAGGTACTTCATTGTTTTTGGAGCTGTAAAGCATGGGACCAAGCTGAGGCATGCTATGCGGTTGGAGTTTACTGTTTCTTTTGTACATTGGTTTTTGTATTTCTTTCCAGCATTGTGACTTGTTTTTCTATTTTATTATATAGATATACCATGTATAATACATATATATTTTGTAGATTATGATGGATTTACCTTCAGTATTCCACTGTTTATTTCTATTTGGTATTACTACTTCATCTGTTATTTACTATTTTTTGTTAGCTGTGTATACTCAGCCAATGAAGGCATATTTTCCCCATTATTAAACCTTTGCCTCGCTTTTAGTCGACAACCTCTCATGTGACCATCCAGGTACGGGGCACCTTTGGGTGGAACCTGAATATAGAATGTTACAACAGGATAAAATATTTATTCATCATGTTAAATAATAATTTATTTAAATAAGATACTAAATAAACATAGTCTATGACCCTCTATGACCCATTTCTCAGTGGAATTAGTTGAACCTACCTAAAGATCAAGGTTATTAGCTATAAATACTTCATGGAACCCATAGAGGAAGAAGCAAATACCTCAATGACATGTCACCTCATATAAATGTTTAACATTAAATATAATCCCTTTATCTGAATATATCAATTCTTCTGGGTTCCATGCTAGTGCCATCATCTAATATGCTTGATATCTCTTTCTTCGGCTTTCTAGAAATAGAACTTGTCTATTTATCATCATTCCCATGGATTTATTTAGGTTATATCATTTCCATCAATGGGCCTAAGATTTTATCTTCTATTATAGAACCAATGGGATAAATAAATCTCACATTATTCATTAATGAAATATTACTCTTAACACACCCAAAAAATCTTACCTCACCGCAAACATATGTCTTCATGGTTTTCATCAATACATCTATGTGTGGGACTCATAATATCAATTAATAATAAGCTAAAAGTGTAAGAGCCAATATAGACATCCACATATAGGAACATCCAATTAAACATATAAATTAGGATTTCTTACTAGTGGATCTTATTCTCAAAATATCCTCTTGGACATTCTCAGGGGTGTGCACCATGAGAAGGTTCCTCAAATTCCTATAAGTCTCCACACCTAAAATATTGTATCATTTTTGTCTATAAAATGATATCATCTGGCTATAGAAAAAATATTCAAGTATAGTTTCATAAAAAAAAATTGATTCTCTTCGTGGTAGGGATATTCTATGTCATTTTAGTGTGATAGTTAATCAATGTAAATTATCACATAAAATGTAATGCAGGAGAAAAATCATGATGTGATATGGAATTTATTAATATTACAAATTGTGAATATAATTTATCATAATGTAAAAAATAAGTTGGTTCAAGGGAACTAACTCTAAAATAAACTCACATTCCCTAAAGTGAACTGCTAATGACCTTCAGTCTACTAGATATCACACGATACTCACGCTTCTGTTGAGATGGGACTTTAGTAAATTGGTTTACCATGTTATATTCCATGGATTATCTAATCACTATAACTTCACCCCTTTTATAAAAAAACCTTCAAGAGTTGATAATTGTTTATTATGTTCTTTTTCCATTGATAATACAAAATCTCTTTTCCATGAGCCACCAATGTTGTATTACCGCAATACAGTGTGATAGAGTATTTATTGTTATGCACAACATCAATATCCTTGAAAATGTTCCTAATCCAAACAGCTTCCTTTACTGCATTAGTTTTTTTAACATACAATCTACTATAGAATCCATGACATTTTGTGGGTTTGAACTCTCCTAGCTCAGATCTCCTCTATTGGGATAGAAAACATATCCCGATTATGGCCTCAAATCATTCTGATCTATCTAGAAACCATCATATGCGTACCCTCTGATAAAAATATCCTCTATTCCTCCAAACACTTGGATCATATCCTTAGTTCTTCTCATATAATTAAGTATAGTCTTAACAGCAGTCTAATTTGGTTCTCCAAGATCTACTTTATATCTTCCTACCATGTTCAATACATTAGAAACATCAAGTCTAGTACATTATATGGAATACATGATTGACCATATCACTGAAGCGTATGGTATCTTACTCATTAAATCTTTCTCATGTTGTGTCTGGGGACACATTTTCATTGAATGATGTAAAACTTGTGACACTCATACCAATCCCATCTTGGATTGTTTCATACTAAATCTATTTAGTATCTGGTCAATAATTGTACTTTTTATTTGTCTAAGAAGCCTCTTGGATCTATCAATAATTATCTGGATCCCTATAATGTAAGTTAATTTTTTCATGTCGTTTATGGAGAATCACTTATTCAATCATTCCTTACCAGATTGTAATACTATTATGTCATTTCCAATAAGTAATATGTCATCATCATATACTAATAGGATAACGACTGCATTCTCCCTAATCCTTTTGTACACACACATCTCACATTAGTTTTTAAGGAAACCAAATTCATTTATGGATTCCCCAAATAAAATATTCAATGAACTACATAATTGATTCAATACATAAATTGATTTATACAACATAAAAATCAATTTGGAATCTTGTATTTTCTTAGACCCTTATAGTTTGGTTACATTGAAATCTTCCTGAATGACCCTGTTAAGAAATTAATTTTTGAAATCCTTCATCTAAATATCATAATCATAGTAATATGATATAGAAAATATGATTTTTATGGATTTAAAAATGCAAACTAGTGAAAAGATTTCATCGTATTCAATTTATTGAGGTTGTTTAAACACTTTATTCACTAGTCTTTCTTTATAGGTACTTATATTACCTTCCGTGTATAGTTTCCTCTTAAATAACCATTTACACTCAGTAGGATTTACATCAACTAGTGCATTGACCAGAATACAAACATGGATCTTATACATGGAATCAATATCAAAATGCATATATTCTAGCCAGATTGTATCTTCTGAGCTCTATAATTTCTCCTTTTAGGGGATATGTTCATCATTTTCCAACAATAATGATTCAACATCTTTAGTGATAAAAAACCATATCTCTCTAATTCACTTACCAATATTACATTCATAAGTAGTACATGGGTTTCAGAAACTACTTCTTCTATCAAGACCTTTGGAACTTATTCTTATAGTAACTCTTTTATATATTGAGCATCGTCTTCATAAAACCCAATCTTAATCCCACTATACTTTTTAGGACGTTCTCCCTCTTAGGAAATATTTCTTGCCTGGAAAAAGTTACTTTATTTCCTAAAGGGTTTTATTGGTATTATCATTTTTTCTGATATGATAACCTATAATGATACCCATTGTAGCTCGTGGTGCTATATTGTTTCATTATAAATCCATAAAAAATTCATCGCATCCCTAAACATGTGTACACAATAAAAAGTGTTTCTTTCCACTATATATCTCGAAGGTAATTCCATTTGATGATATAGTTAGCACTATATTTAATGTTAATTCCATAGTTTGTAATGAATATCTCCAAAAGGATAAAAGAAGATATGCATGACTCATCATCAACCTTACCATGTAAAATAAGGTATGGTTCCCCAGTTCACTAACACCATTCCAATGTGGTGTCTAAGGTGGAGTTATTTGATATAGAATACAAAACTACTGTAAAAATTTTATGAGCTCCTAGATAAGATATTCTCCACCTTTATTTGATCAATTATTATTTATCTTCTTACCAATATGATTCTATACTTCATTTTTTAATTCCATGATTTTCTTAAAATACTATAATGTATGCATCATTAAGTAAATATTTCTATATCGACTCAAGTCACCAATAAAATCTATGAAGTATGAATATCCACCTATATCTTCTAGTGGAAGTTTTACACAAAAATAATTATGTTCCAATCCCAAAATCACTACGGACCTTTCAGTCTGTCCACCAAGTAGTGGTTTGGTAATTTTCCATTGTAATCTTGTGTGACATCTATAATGTGTTGTTAGCTTTGAAAATTCTAAATAACCATATTGATAGAGCATTTTCCGAATCATCTTGTTTACTTGACCAAGATAGTGATTCAAGAATTGGGTTTTACTTGAGTTGTGTGAACCCGGTTCATTATTAATTTCCAAAACCTGGTTTTGTAATTTAAAATATATATACCATTTTCTAAATGTTCCGTAACATAACATATGTTGTCGTTATAAAAAAATTTATTTTTAAACATGAAAATAAATCCATTGTTATCCTAAATTCATATAGAAATTATGTTTTTGGTAAAATTAGGTACATAATAACAAAAATATAAAAACAAAACCATTCACATTGGAAATGGATGGTGGTAGTCAACAATGGGAATAGAATCCAACCTCGCACTATTGGCAGTATGCAGATCCCCCACTTCTTTGGAAAAATTACACAATTTAATTTTTTTTCATGTATTTGAATACAGATGGTTGATCCAAAAGCAGTATCTAATACCCAATGTGTAGAAATGTAAATATTTCACTTGATAAGGAATGAACCTTTTGATTCCACTTGCCTATGGGAGCAGTTCCACTTCTAGTGGCCCGAATTTCAACAGGTAAATCATACTGCCTCCATTTCCATGCCTGAAATTAGTTTTTCTCCTTCTTGGTCAGATGGTGATTAGGGTATTTAGACTATTTATTAGTATCAATCCCCTTTTCCTTGTCCTTCCTCTTTCTATTCACTATAAGGAATGCAGTTCTTTCATTCCCTATTTTCTTATACACTTGGAGAATCAATGTTATCGGTTATGATTGAATCTTCTCATTATTTCTAACTTTATAATTCACAATAATATTAGAGGTCTTGGGTAGTGATGAATGTATGATATCTATTTGAAACTCATTTGAGAATTTAGTCCCTAAGATGTCTAGACACTGAATTTAGCTGATAATATTGACTACATGAGGCACAAATAGTGTAAACTCTCCAAGCATAGTCGTGAACAAATATTTGGATATCTTATACCTCTCTTGTCTCTACTTCGCTTGATAAAGATCCCTATAGTGATAAATCAAGATATATGAATCCAATTACTCATGTTTCATAAGAAACTCATTGGACCTGGATGATATTATGAAGTAATAAACATTTTTAGTATAATTCGATGGTCTCTCATATGTAGATATCTCTTCATACCTCAACTCATTTATAGGACCAACTAGAAAATGTTCTTTTGGAACATAAAGTTTTCTTTCATGGTGATGGATGACCCTTAGGCACAATTTCCACTCCTAGATATTAGTTTCATTGATTAGGGTTTCCTTTTCGAGTATGTATCCCAAAAATATGTTTGATGTCATTTTCATGTTGTTTCTACAAATAAGATGATCATAGTTTTAGTTCATTATCTGAGGGAATTTAGACAAATAAATAAATATTATACTTATTAGACCCCCAATATTTTATGGAAACCCAATATCCCCCACCATTGGATTTATAATATCATATTTCTTGGATATTCTTATGGCAAGGATCCATATTACATTATCATTACCCCAAAATTGGCTCACCAAGAAACACTAATTGTTTTAGGTAGGCATTCCAAATTCTAATTGCATTAACTCAAATTTCCATGATCCGTTGAGTGGAATCCCCAATCCTAAAACTATTAATCCATATTTCCTCAATATTTTCCTCTCAGTTACATGAAATCCTACTTTGGCAGTCAACCCGTGATTTCAACCAAGTTATGTCAACCCAAAACCTGAAATTAGAATTCCCAAAAAATTATAATCACCCAAACTATTTCTAGTCATGTAAATTTAACTATTGATCGATTCTAACCGAAGTAATGGAAGGATATACCAACATAATATCTTATTGATGGATTCTATCCTTTATACGTAAAGGGGAAATTATTATATTTTATCATGATTTTTAAGAATAAGGGGTATTTCTTAAGTGATTAACCATGTCTTTAAATAATATTTAAACATAAACCAGTTTATTTTAGTTCTATTTTTTCATTCCTGTTAATTCATTAATTATGTGATCATGACAAAAAATACCTAATGAAATAACCATGAAACTAACAGAATTAAAATAAAGGTAAGGATCACAATCTTGTTTTAATGGTTAGTTTATCTAGTAATTGATAAAATAACCACTGAACTAGGGGAGAAACTCCTAGAACCTATTAGGATTATGGTTATAGTTTTCCACTTGTCGACCTTTGTATCACCTCAAATTGGTTTCTCCTCAGATCCTAACTTGAACAGACTCTACTAGCTTGGGAGCTACATCCATTACATATTTTTTACTCGCAAATATTGAGGGGTAAAAGGGGGTTTTTAAAAAGAAACCATCAGCAAAAAGGCCCGACATATTAATGAGGGGATAAAGCACATAGTGAAAAAATTAATTTAATAATAAATTAAAATTAAACTAATCACATAAAAAAGGTCTGCTCTAGATTATGATTAACCAAATGCATGAAAAAAATTATGCATTTAATAAAATTTTCATTCAATTCATTAATCATTATTATTTAATATAAATGTATCTCGAATCAATTAATTATTATCTTTAATTATTAAATCCTTTTATCTTAAACCATTTTTAATTTTCTTGAGATTCTCATCCATTATAATTTTAATAAAGTTAGTAAATTCATTTAAAATTAATTATGTACATAACTTGTACCTTAGAGGTAACCTAGTGAATACCCATCCAATACTACCCAGCATGTATTATACATGTACACACATTATTCTTTTTGACATAGAGAATGAACATATAATAATTACTATAGTAAATATCATACATGATTTATAGATCTTAAATATTATACCGATGTTAAAAACACACAAACACACACACATATATATCAAATTCTATCACATTGTGTGTCCAAGTTTTACACCCACACGTAAGTACATGTCTAAAGGGTTACATAACATAATTAAATTTAAATTTCAATAACTGGTAAAATTATACTACATGTAGATATTATATACATGGAATGTATAGTATTCACTCTGTATCTGAAGTATATTCTTTATGACTCAGCATGTGAGGCATAATTCCGAAATCCTAGATTACCGAGTATGTCATGTGGGTCACACACCATGTTGACTCTTTGTTAAGTAGTCACCAGATGGGTAGGCCATGTATGGAATACAAATCTTGGTCTTAAACCGAATGAGACTACACACTGTGTCCAGTTGGCCCCACATCATATAGTTTGGCTGAACGTGTGCCAGTCTGTCTCGATCAACATGCGGTGTAAGAATTAACTACACTGCATGTCATTAATGCATAGAGGATGAGTATTTTTTGAACTAATCCCAATGCATTGAACGTAACTATGTGGCATATAATTCCAATGACACAGTTTGTACTAATGTGTTACCTATAAAGAATCCTTATCACCTCCAAATGAGATCCTTGATATAATTTTAATCATAAAATTTCTCATTTCAATTAGATATGTAATAAAATATAGAGGAAAAAAATATCTCATCATTCAAATTAAAATGGAATGATTAAACATGAATTAAAAAACTAAATTATAAATGAAAAAGTCAATAAAAATTATTAAATAATTATAAAAAATAATATTCCCCCGTTGATACACTTATAAGATGCAGGAACATTAGAAGAATGGGAGGGATTATGCTCGAATTTTATTTTTCAATGTTCAAAGAACAATCTGGGATCTATCGGATGATGAACGTCGTGATCCGTGGAATTAAAACAATAAAACAAGAAAAAAGATAGAAACCCAGAACCAAGAGAGAGGATCAATATATATTGTTTATAATTAATTTAATTAAAAATGATTACCTCCTTGGTTATTATTTTGTTGATGTGCCTGGCCACTGATCTATAGTGTGCTACTGTTGTGTTGTAGAATCAAAGTGTAGAATTCCTCTAGAGATTATCCACATGTGTTCCACGTATCTATGTACATTACTGAAGCAGTCTTAGAGTTTTATCATAGAATATCCTTATACATGGGATGTACACCTTTGATTGTTTTGAGAACCACTTCCAAATTATTCTCTTTGAGCCGTTGATGGAGGATATCTCTCATTCTTATGATAATTCTTATAGAAGAAGGAAATGTCTTATATTGATATAATTTCTCTAATTCTTTTTTCACCACAAAATAAGAATCACTAGGATTTCACTTGGCTAATAATAGAATAATATAACCAAGCATTTATTTCATTTAGGTAACAATAACTAATTTTCACATATGCCATTAATTATTTCATTAATCCTAGATAAAACCCCATGTAAAATAATAATATAAACATTATTATTTATTTAAATGAACCTTTCATGAGAGTTAAAAGAAAATATTATTTAATAAAATAATATTAAATATTATTATTTCTCACTGGACCATTAAATTCATTCTACTAATCCTCCTCAATTTTTATTAATTATTCTACTTATAATATATTCTCTCGAATAAAAAGTGATGGAATAAATTAGATCATGCATAAATGAATAATTATTAATCCAAAAACATGAATAATATTTATTCAACTTGTTAAAAAATAAATTATTTTTCTAAGATACTAGATATATTTAGTGTGTTACCCTCTAGGCCCCTTTCTTAGTGAGATTAGGCGATCTTGGCTAAAGTCCAAGGACAACATCTAGAAACATGCCAAGGAACCCATAGAGAATGAAGTTAATTATTCAAAGACATGTAAGCTCATACAAATATATACCACATAATATAATCCCTTTATCCTGATATCTCCAATCAAGCAAGGTGCATGTTAGTTACATCAAACTATAAGTTGGATATAACTTTCTTTGACTTTCTTGAAATAGAGCTTACCTATTGATCAAAAAGGCAATAGATTTATTTAGGATATATAATTTCCATCAAAGGGAATGAGATATTATCTTTCATTATGTAAAATAATTGATATATCTTTTCTTCCCTTATTCATTAATGTAATATTACTCGTGATGCACCCAACATATCCCTCCTCACAATGAACATCTGTCATCATGGTTGTTTTAATACAACTAAGTGTGTGACTCTTAATATCGATTAATAATAATCTTAATGTCCAAAGACCAATAAGAATATCCTCATATAGGAACATCCAATGACATATAGAAATATGGATTTCTTACTAGCTGGTCTTGTTCCCATAATATCCTTCTAGACATTACCAAGGGCGTACACCATTAGAAGGTTCCTCAAATTCTAATGATTATCTACATCAAATATATGGTAACATTTGTGTCCCTCAAATGATAGCATCCATATATAGAAATTATATTCAAGAATAGTTTCATAGAACTTATATATTCTCACCATATTAGGGGTCCTTTATGACATTTTATTGAGACAAATACTCTTATGAAATTATGACAATAAATGCTACGTAGAAGAACAATCATGTTGCGATAATGAATTTATTAATATTAAAAACCATTTAAATAACTTATCATATAATGTAAAATAATTTGGTTCTAGGGAATCGACTCCAAAAAGACTCCTCTTATATTTTATTAGAAAACCAAAAATATATTGGGATATGGAAGATCACAACCTCCTCGACAACCCCAACTAGGAGGTAGTTTATCAACTCCAACACCCTCTTATAGGACCTTTCCATCCGAATATGATAGTCATATCATCCTCACTCTATATAGAGGATTTTATATCAGTGATACAAATTCAAGTACAAACATTAAAATATTTTTCTAAACCTCAAGGATTATTTTTAAAAACTGGTCCATAAGCTGCCACTCCATATTAGCCTTAAGAATTGTCCATGTCTGAGTCCTCTTTCTCATAGGATGGAAAATTTCATCTCCCTTCCAAGGAAAGTAGCTATTCTGGAATTCAACATAATGTTTATAATCAACCCACCTTCATTTTCTAATATTCAATTGACATTGTGTAAATATGTACTTGAGGATTTTATGATCTATGTACACCAAAAAATTCACTCCCGGTAAGTAATGCCTCTAACAATTCAAGTCATAAAAACCAATGGAAACCTTGAAATCATGAATCAAGTAGATAATATCATGTCGCCATAACTTTTGGGATTTGTATTCTATGAATCCCTCCTCCTGTATTAGATTTTCTCTACCATGATACCTAATGCATCATAATAAATAGTATACCACCATACAGAATTTGGAAGAATCTAGATCAATGATTAATTCATTATCCCTTTCATCTCTAGAATAGATGTATCAAAGGCTTACGACTATATAAACTTCACAACCTTTTTATTTATGATCATAATAGTTAATTATTATTCTAGGAAGTCTTATATGAAATGTTTATAATAACCAGATATCCCGAAGAAACTCTATATATCAAATATGTTCTTGGACTGCTAAAACTACAAATCTCACCATATTTTGTTCAAATGATACCCCTGTCTCTAAGATAATATGTCCCTATAATTGAATATTATTTATCTATATTTTTAACATTGTGAGATTAACATATAAATGAATCTATCTTAGTATATCCAATATGATCTCAATATTTTTTTAATATCCTTATCATTTGTGAGAATTCATGAAGATATATTTAATGAATTCGACAAAAAATAATCAAGAAAAGGTTGTAAAACTATGTTCTTCAGTGTTGTGGAAAGTTCTAGTGTGTTCCTTAGACAAAATGGCATCACCAAATACTTATATAGACTATACCTATTTGGAAAATCCATATGAGGTATGTTTGAAGGTCAAATATGAACCTGATAATAACCATATCTCATATCAGTATTTTTGAACACCCTAGCTCCCCATATATTGGTAAAATATATCATATATCAGAGTTAAGGAATGTTGTTTATTAACTATCTACTTGTTTAATTTCTAGAAATCTACACACAAATGAAGTATTCCATCTACCTTCTTGGAGAAAAGTACTAGTGAACCCCTCTAATACGTACTAGGTTTTATAAACCACTTTTACCAATATATCCGATTTCTACTTGATCATCTCATAAAACAATGTATTATCCATCCTATATGGATGAATGGATTCTGTTGTATCTCGTAAGACTATCACAATGGAAGAATCTTCCTCCCTCATGAGGGTATCCCTAAATATTCATTTTAGAAAACATCCTTGAAAAGATAAACAATTGAAGTGAAGTAATCCTCATGTATTCCCTAATAATCCATATATAATCATGAAATTGGGGCTATCATCATGCCCAGTCTAGGATTCTTTGGTCCAGCTAAACCATCATGGACATCCCATTCACCCTTTTGAATAAAAATATTTCCTTCTACTTATGTGATGGTCAAAATTTAATGATAATAGTAAAATAATCATGATATCTAACCAATGATTCCTTATCGAGCATGATGTAAAACCCTATCAGCATGAGCATAAAGTGACACCCACTTTCTCAAGGGAGAACTCCCAGCATAGTCATGAACTATCTGATCATATCCCCAATGAAGTATCAAGCATCATAACACCACTAGAAAACTAAACATTGAGCCCAAGGATCTCCACACAGAAATAGATAAGATATAATTTGAATCACCTCTGTTGAAAAGATAAGATATTAACTAAAGGATATTATAATAGCATCTTTTATTGTAAAATTACCACTATTATCCTCATTCGTCACCTTTAATATAAATATATATCCTAATTAATAGCCTTGAGATATAGCCGGACACCCCTAGGTGTGTTCGAACTATATTAATTGTAATTAAGGTGTTTATATGCTTCATCCATACCACCACCTTAACCTAACAGATAATTAACACTCTATATTAATACCTGATGAGATATTGTTAACCCCACTTCTAAACATAGAGTTAGTATATAACATCTCTCACAAGTAGTTGGAGGAAAGATCCAACAAACCTCTATATATGGACCACCATATTGTAAAGGTCTATAACACATTAGATCCTCTTATTTATATACCTCCCACAAAAATGATAGCTAAACTAAATATACTCATTCATGATTAGGTGGGTATTGTTCCCATGAGAAAAATGAAAACATAACTCTCTAACACCTAACACCGAGCATATGGTTTGAGAATCTAATCTACCCATGTCTTCCCCCCTAGCCTATCTTATGATACCCTCAATAATCAATAGCTGTTTTACTATTTTTCATTTGGTAGCAAGTAGAAAAACATTTCCCCGTTATTAGATTTCATACCTGATACCATCCTCAAATCACCTAGATTTCAATAACTCATCGACTAATAGAATCTGTGCAAAACGTTGTAGCTTTGTAAAATTAGAAGAATAATCCATGGCTATCAAGACAACCTACTTTAGATGTATAAAAACTCAAGCTCTATCAGTACTCAACATCTCAAGATAAATAAATAATAAAATTATGTCAATAATTACCCCCAAAAAATATCATGATGATGATCCTTTTGAGAAATCACATCCCACTTCCACTTAGAAGAATCACAAATAATATGTGTAGTGCTATAAATTTTCCTCTTTGGAGGTGTCTTGAGATCCTAAAAAATTAAATGAATGTACTCTATCCATGAATCTACAGACTTTGGCTTCCATCCCCCAAAAAACATAATAATATTTTACTATTGGAAGTCATGTTTCAACATTTCCAAATTCGGGTAGGTCGTGGTGCTCCCTAAATGGTCGATATTAAATGTTGGAAACTTTCTCGGAACTGGGCATCAACACCGATATCATGTCAAATAGTATGTACTGATAGAGTAACTACATGTTTTTTATAGATTTATAATGGCCCACCACCCTTAAATCATGGTCATTACCACCCTCCTATTTCACCACTGGAGGCTGTCTTGGTGGAATATATCTTAAAATTCCATGCACATGCCTCATTCATGATTTAACGAAATCATGATCATATATATGCAATAGGATATGAAAAATAATTTCTAAACATGAGTCACACAACTCTATCTACTCTAAAATATAGTTCTGGGTGATTTACATGTCTTAAAAAAGCATGATATGTACACATTCTACTACCCAATAATGAGGTTGGGTAAGGGTGAATTTCTCTTATTATTATTCATTGGTCTCGTTATATAGAGTTTCAATTGGAATTTACATAGGAAAAAACCTATTGAATTACAATTCTCATCTCCATTTAATTGTGACTATACATTCCATAATTTAATTTCATTTTTATTCATTCTCATTTATATAAAAGTCATCTATCAAATCTTGAACTATATGGATCATCACGTTCAATTTATAAGGTCCCATAAAACTCATAAATTGAATGTGTCATCTATTTAATCCCAAAAATTTATCAATAAATTCCCTATATGAATTTTTTGCACAAATTTATGGACATTAAAATAATGTAACCAAAACATGTTACCATAAATGCACATGGGAATATAAACATTGAAGGGAATAATTTAAAACATACAAATCCTGAAGTTTCTAGGATGATTCATGATGAAATATATCTTTTCCATACAATTACATGGTTATAAATTTGTAATCATAAATAAGATCAAACATCATTTTCATCACCCAATGATGATATCATGGAAACTATAACTTGAAAAACCCTACACAACAACTCCCATCAAAAGAAATTTGAATTTTTTTCTATATGTGGGTTAAATAATCCGAGGCCTAGCTCACTAAAAAATTCCAATACATTATTAATCTCATGACTAGTATTCTCAAATGATAAGTCAAAATAAATGAAACCCCTTTCAAACCACTTTGTGATGTCAAGGACATAATTCACTCAACATTCACAAAACCTGGATAGACAAATTGCATCAAAAGAACCTCCCAATAAACCAGATAATACTTTTTATTATCGTGGGTCCATAGTGGAATAGTGGGGATGATATAGCATCAATTTCATAGTGTATCATAGCATTAAAATCAGACAATCAATATTGGAATCATATACATAGTTGAACTACTGAAAAAGAAATATCCATCATAAATAACAAAGTAATCACACCCAGTAGTGTCATTTACAATTGATGATCATGGAATGTTATACAATATATAGTTAATACATGGAATTATAAATCCATTAAAATACATGTATCAAAACTAAAAAAAGAACAAAAAGATTAATCCCCATAAAGCATCGAGAGACAAATCCATGTATTGTGCTCCCCTACTTCTATGAATCAATCAAATAAGTATAAAAAAGATGGTTATTTCAGTAATTACTACCTATATCTATGATGGTTTAGGTACCCAATGGCCACCCAAATAGGTTGTGAGATAACACTCAATATTCCACCACCAACGATGTTTATAACAAGTAATGTATGTTCATATAATCTGAATTAGTGTACAAATATAATAGGTGTACAAGTAAAAAAAGTAGATTTGAAACACTCCAATCTATCAAATCTCCTTGTGATCAATCAACTAAAGTTAGATAACTATTTTTAAAAGCCTAAGAAGAAACATCTGAAATATCCTATGAAGGATAATAATCTATCAGGCCTACATATTTCATGGTTCAAGGAGTAGTAATGTCCAAGGAAAACTGAGGAATCTATGTAAAGTAATTGAACATTATCTACAGAGTAGAAAATTCCAACGCATCGTAATAAGGTATATCCAATGAGTATAAATTACCCATACATCCAATAATGACAACTAAACTAGTTAAACTGGATCCTTTGAGTATGAATGATTACGGAATCAAAAAGATCCATGTAAATAGGATCTAAGGAGAGGAAATGTACAATTCATCCTAAATAATCATGTATCTCTGATATAAGGATTAGTAATTTCCATGGAATTCTAATATTTCAAGTAATTTTAATCCATGGAGTAAAAATGGTCAAGGGGTCATGTGGTTCATCAGATATAAGGAGTAAAATTATCCATGACATCCTAATATATCAAATCAATCATGTTATCATATCCAAGGTGTTGTAATGTCCATGGAATCCATTGATTCTAATTAAATAGGTTTCATAGAGTTGAGAGTTCCAATTCATCCTAACCAAAAAATACACCATTTCATAACTCCCTTCATAATCATAAACAATAAAATGGATTCAATAATTTATACCTTTCATAAAAAATGAAAAGGTGCTACATAGTGCTTAAAAACATTATCAATTGTCTTTAATTCCATGTTAAATTCTCACATATACAATGAATGTTTAAAATATCCCATAGGTTTAATAAACATGATAAAAATTTATAACTCACTCCATGGGATGTTTATGTTGTGGTTTAAAACCTCCAACCTTGACAAAGGGTGTCATGGTAAAACATGTTGTTCAATGTAATCAAGGTTCAATTAATTTTGGAATCATTTCCTAAAATTTAGTGAGTGCATCACATCATCAAAGAGATATAAACAAAGTGACAGTAAGGGAAAATGTATTCACCACCAACCTTAATATCATAAATGCTTACTCATCTATTCTCAACCTTTAATTTTTTCGATATTCAGAAAAAATGGATGAATTTAAAAACTACCTAAATTTTTTTCATAATATCTTTCACCAAAATAGCATTCTTGATTGAAAAAAAAGATAATAAAAGGTATAAGAGGAACATAGAACACACTTGAACACTTCCAATGAGACTAACATTGGAAGAATCAGATTTTGGATGATAAAATGGTGTTTAATACTACTTTTATTTTTATAGAGCTTCACTGACTTTAGAATAAGGATAGATACTAGAGGAAAATAGAAAAATGATATATGGTATTAACATTGTATGTATTTAGGAAAAAATGTTCATTTTATTTCAAAATACAGGGTGTACGGTTTGGATGCCTAGCTAGCCAAACAGTGCGCAAAACCTAATCTATTTTTTATTACAAGATCACCGTCACATTATCATAGAAAAAATTTAGAAAAAAATGAATCAATCATGTGTTTCTCCTATCATAAAATGATTAAAACATTTGAACGGGCATGTGGTCTAGGAAACATTATTTGTAAAAATTGTGTGACATCTCGTATTAATTAAGAAGATCTTCATATTTTACTCAAACATTATAGCCTGGATTGCACAGTTTCTATAACTATGAATCCCAACTATTTTCTCCAATCACATAGATTCCTAGCTCTATACAACCTCCATACACCCTCATTTCATCCATATTCTAAATGGGAATTCAAATTAGGTCATAACCAAGGAAATAAACCAGAAATAAAAAGGTATTAGAACTCATAAAAAATTATAGAAAAATACTCATATAGTCGGAGCGGTAAATCAGTTTGTGTAGAGTATATGGAAGGTACATTAGTAATTCATTTAGTGAATTGGTTAGTATCTTTAATAAATAGATGGTATGACTCTTTTTTAAGAGATGATGATCTATTACTTAGGATTGTAGGTGTATATTTGGTGGGTGATTCATATTCTTTAATGAGAACAATTAGATGGGTTTATACTTTTGTAAGAACTAAAATAAGTCATATTTCCATGATATAACTAGAGATTTCTATTTCTACAACATTATCATAGTATGTATATGTTAAGGAAGAAATAAAGTTGATGTTATAGTTAACAAGTTTTAATGATGAAATTTGTGACAACATGGTAAGATGTTTTTTATTATGTCATAGTTAGATTGAAATTCATTTGGTTATGAATCTAGTGTTTCATTCAATAACTAAAAAATTGATTTAGAGTTCCATTATATCTTGAAGATGATGGAGGATGGTGATTTCGGTAACATATGGTATATGGGAAGCCAAATCCAATGGATATGTTTACTAATATTTTTTGTTTGGAAACATTGTATCAATATAATCCCTTGGTTGGGCTTGTGTGAATAGAATATGGTATAATAGAATTTTATACAATAGAAATGGAAGGTTTTTTTAGATTTTTACAGATTTCTCATGGTATTTTCTATGAAGAACTATTCAGGAGGGATATTATTGGAAATGGGTGTAGCCAAAATTAGTTTATTGAAATATATTTATGGAAAGGAGATGTTTTTAATGTTATTAATTTCATTAAATTAATGGTAATTGATGGTTTTTTCTATTGTAATTATAAAAGTAAGGTTCTATAAATAGGAGTTTCTAAAGTTGTTTCCTCAAAATTGTTAGCACTAGGTGGTGATGTTCAATAATTTTTCCAACTTCTAATAAAAACATTTGGCAATGTCAATCTTTAAGGTTATGTGTTTTATTATTTAATGCAGTTGGTTGTCACACTTAATATTACTAAAATATATTGGTGGTGGTAATAGTGAAATGGATATTCTCACTCACATTTTAAGGGTTTTTGAAACCATATGATTGTATGTTACACTAAATATATATCGAAGTAAGTACCCCTACAACGATTAGAGTGCATTGAATATATTTTTGATTAGTTGTTTTTAAAATCCTAAGTGACTGTTAAGTCTCTAATTTCTGAATTTCTCTTTTTAGAGAAATTAAACATTGTAATGTTTCTCCTGTGAATGTATTACATTCAGTTCAAACAACATAAAAAAAAGTATTATATACATTCTTAATTTTATTTTTATTCTATGAAGTTTTATTGGAGTGAACATGGATGAAGTTGGATTAACATAATTGTGGTGATTTGGAAGAACATTATTTCTACCATGTTATAGAACATTGTATTAGATGGATCCAAATGGAATAAATTTCTTCCTAGTGATTCTAGAACAACTACTTAAAATTATTTATTAGAATGATAAGGTGAATTAATTATCAATAAAAATTTCCAGTAACAATACTGGTTAACTATATTAAAGAGGTCGATCATTATTTATCATTGATGTGAGCATATGTATATATCATTTGTTCATATATAATATGGTGTACACCCAAAAAAATTGCGACATTACCATTTTTTACTATCATGGGAGGTGAATGGTGTTTTGGTGTCCTGATCATTCCCAGATAACATGGTACCCTAACACCCAAGATAGATTTGACATAGATTAAAGGGTTTTAATGACCCACATGGAATTGTGAGTAGCACCTATAATTATACATATGTAAATTGGGAATATTTTTCGTACAAAACAGCATGAGACAAAGAAGATACAAGTTGTTATAACAACACTCCTCAAAGAGAATGTACCCAAAGTCAACACATAAAACAATTACCAATGATATTGATAAAAAAACAAAACATATATCCCAACTTCCATCATCAAACCAAATGAATTTTCAATAAAATGTGTAATAAGTGGACCTCAGCTCCAACTATAAGCATCATCACTACATGGTGCCAAGGATCCTAAGAATCCACTACTGCCAAGTGGATTTTTCACTTTGCTCATACTGAGATTATGAAAATCTAAAAATTCCTAATGTTAAAGTTAATGTGTTATCTATTGATCCATTTAAGGCATCTTCAAGTTTTCCAACATTGATTCCACAAAAATTAACTAATAATGCATTCAATTTAAAGCAAAATTCATATAGAATGACTTATAATTTTCCTATTTTAAGAAAATAATTATTTCTTTTCAAAATATTGAAAACATTTTAAATTTGGATTAAATAGAAAATTTATGTATAAAAATTTGTTTTAATCATTTTTCATGATTAAAATAGTTCTATAATAAATAGAGTATAAAATCAAATAAAAAACAAAAAACAACATTGTAGTCTTCTTAGATGTATAGTAGTTTTTGTTTATAGGATCCACACACTTCTAAAATTTCTGATCATAACTAAACATGAGGGCATGTGGCCCATAGGCTCAGGATAAATATGACTCAACAACATCCCATCAGGGATAATCATATTGAACATGGTCATCGATAGAGTTATCATCATAAATACAGTTATAGGGGATCAATATCCTAGTGTTGGTGTCCCAAATAACCTACCAACTAATTAGGTATGAATATTCTCAACCAATTAATAAACAAAAGTAAAATTATCTCATTTATAATCAGCTCATCACTTACAATCCAATTTTACAATTTTGAGGTTCAACATGCCAATTCGTTTTCAAAACTAAAAATTGGTTTTTATTCATTTCATGCCTTTAATATCCAAAAAATATGGGTTTTTATCATTTAAATATAATATATTTTCTCCAAATAAGTGTTAGATCATTTCATTAATTCCATAATTTTCAAAATTCATCCCACAATTCCAATTATATTGGAATTGGTGGTTTTCTCAAAATCCATTCCATTTAAAATTCCTATTTCAAAGCATTTCAAATCAGGGCTAATAAAATAATTTAATATATATTTAAAAAAATTTAAGCAATTCATGGTTTCAATTTCATGTAAAATTTAAAATGGAACCACCTACCTTTATTCATGGAATGAAATGATCAACACACACTATGGGAACATCAATGATGGTTAAAGGTGGGAATGATCTATTAATAAGATCTAACAATGATCTAATACTCTCTACAAGATACAAGGATGAATATCATATAATAAAACAAAATAGGATATCAACTTACTGGATAGTATCCATATTTTCCACTAGAACATTGATTTTCCAAATGAGTAGGTTGGAGGATAAAAATTATTCTTGATGAATAGTATGATTAGAAAATATTATTTAGTCCGAATAGGGGTGATTAGGCTCTTAAGTATGGGTTTGGGGAATTTTAATTGATGATTTAGTGGAATTTAAAACTCGAAACATGGTTTCCTAGAGAGGGACACAGGTTTAGAGAGAATCGGCTCCTTAACAATTAACCTATATAGGCCCCCTTTTATGGGGTGCATGGTTTGGCCACACAATTAAAATAACAGTCCATCAACTGTGCATTCTCCAGTATCCTAGGGGTTCACGGTTTAGAGGGATGTTCATATGGTTAGCCAAATGGTGGAACTCCTTCAAGTTATCTAAATAGGGTGTACAAATTTTGGGGCCAAACTACATAGATTTCCATAAACATACCCCGATCATTCACAGCCTATATGGCTTTAAAAATTTTCCAAGATCACCTAGAATGACCCCAAAATTGGAACAAACATAAACAAGATCAAAAAAGGCTAATGAAGTTCATAAACATGTATTTAGATGTTATAATATCCCAGCCATAAAAACATTATATCCCTAGAAATACTTTCAAGAAGTTTTCATATCATTGAGATGAGGCCACTTCTCTCTCACCAGTGCCTCACACTCCCTAGTATCATGTGAATTAGATCCACTATATCATAACACATGGAATGAATGTATCATCCCCATAAACATTTTCATTTTTTATGAATTAAAAATCATAAATGGGTGCTCAGTACTAGGTAAATCAATATCAATATAAAGATCCTCTATGTTGAAGACATTAGTTAGGTCTGAAAGATACATGTGATGCTAAAAACATGGAAAATTTTATGTATCAATGTCTCCTAATATAGAAGTTCCATATGGTATGAATCTTTCTCCACCTTCTCAATAACCTCAAAATGTCACACAAGCCTCAGTGAAAGACTCCCGTGTTTCCCAAGATGTCCGACACCCAACTGAGGTGAATCTTTCAAGAACACCTGATTACCCACTAAAAATCGTGATGATCATAGACAAAATATACATATGATTTATGACATAAGTATGCAATCATAATTCTCTGAAGAATAAAAACGATCGTATCCATCATTTCTTGGACCAAACTTCTTCCAACTAAAGAATCTTCACCAATATTTTTCCAACAGAAAAGATATTTACATTTTCATCTATAAAAGGCCTTAAAAGGAGCCATAGGAACAGCTTAATGGTAACTGTTGTTGTAATAAAACTCAACCAGTCTCGAATAGACATCCCAATATCATGAAAAATCAAGGGTGAAATCATGTATAGTGACTTCTAAAATATGTATTGTGCATTCTGTTTGGATATCTATTTCTGGATGATATGGTGTGCTAAAGTTCAACTGAGATCCTATTGCCTCTTGGGGGCCTCTCCAAAAACAATAAGCAAACTTGGTTTCTCTATCAAAAACTGTCATATATAGTACACCATGCAGCCTGATAAACTTCTATACATATAGGATTCACATCTCTTGAACATTAGTTGAATATAGGATGAGTATTAAGTAAGGTGATTAGGTCAGATAATTTATCACAACCCATGTCATGTTCTACTTCCTTTGGGTATGAGGAAAACCACCCATGAATTCCATAGAAAACTTTTCCCATATACAAGTCAGCACTATAATGGTTTGGATAAATCCATAAGGTTTCTAATTCTTGTCCTTGACATGTTGGAAAGTGTAATAATGGGATAAAAGTCTGAGATGTCTCATGTCATACCTAACTACCGAAATCATCATCATATATCATAGAACATCATTGCGGTACCTTTATGCACTAACCACTGAGAACAGTGACAGTATATTATAACATACTTAATCATCAAAAAAGTAACAACATAAAAGTTTCAAAAACATATAAAACATTCTATAGTCAGATAACACTCAACAACAATCTCCCCACTATGAAGAGAGTCTCTAATAGCACAGAAATATTCATCATGATACTAAAGAATAATATCCAAAAGAGAGGAGTTTAAATGAAAATTAGTAAAAACAACCTTAGAACCATGCTCCTAGACACCTAAATGAATCTATTTAATGAGATCCATCAAAATACACCCTTTTAATTATTATTTCATGGTTTGGAATGGATTTTTTTCCTACTCAAATCATCATCAATAACCTTCCCTTTTCTTTGGGTGTAAGAAATTTCAATATAAAACAACCTTAGGTACTCAACCCAATTCCTATAATGGAAATTCAAATATTTTAGAGAGAATATAGAACATAGGATTTTAATCCGAATAAACTATAAACCTTTATATGAAAAGGAAACACTAGAATATATGAAGAGAATACATCAAAGATGTGAGTTTAAGGTAGTAGGTCAAGTTATTATTCTTGTTTGACCTAAGATATCTAGAAACATAAGAAATGATTTGATCACCCTGCATAAGAACAAATCCCAAACCTGAACTAGATGCCTCACAAAAGACCACATATCCCTTACAGGACTTTAGAAGAGTCAACACTAGTGTTAAAGTCAAAATTTGTTTCAACTCTAAAAAATAACTCTATAATTGGTCATTATATAATAACTTGAATAACTTCTAAGTGAGTGTGGTAATAAGAGAAGTTTGATTTGTGAAATATTTAAAAATATGGTGATAAACCCTAGAAGCAATGAATCATGAATACAATTCTTGGATGGTCTCAGGTCATAACGAATTTTACCTTATTATCATCAACAAAAATTACATTATTAGATACCATGTGTCCCAAAAACATTACTTCCTGAATATATAAATCATAGTTTTAATAACATGGAATAAATTTGGTAATTTCTCAATAATTTATACCTACACTCACATGAGGAACAGAATCCTCCTCAGACATAGTGTATACCAAAATTTGATCCATAAATACCACCATGAACATATCCAGATTCTTGTAGAAGATTATATTCATCAAATCAATAATCTTTATGAGTATTGGTGAGACCAAATGGATTTAAAATATACTCATAATATCCATACTGACTACAGAAAGAATTTTTTAGAATGTTATATTTATTTATTTGTAACAAGTAGTAGAAAAATCAATTATTAATCATTGGGATCCACTTCCCCCCATTAAAATGATCAAATAGATCATCTATCTGAAGAAATTTATACTTTTTCTTTAAGGTAACTATGTTGATATTTTGATAATCAACAAATAAAAGAGGCACACCAATATTTTTTTAGCAATGAGAACAGGTTCTGACCAAGGTGGCATAATTTGAAATATAAAATCATTTTATGAAAAATCACTCAACTTAGTTATTAACTATTTTAGTTCATCTAGTTCCATAAGATAGTAAGTAATAGATACTAGTTGAGTAAAAATTACATAATCAATAGAAAAATCAACCTCTCTTACCACTGGAAATCGAAATAAATCATTATGAGAAACACGATGATACTTGTCAAATAATGGGGGAGATAATAATTAAAATATTCTCTTTACAAGTTAAAATAATACACTAATATAACTTTAACCAAATCTAGATAATAAGGTCTTACTCTACTCATCCTTATTTCACATTACCCTTTAATTATACAACACATACCATATGGCACAACAAAGAAGACCCATCGAAGATAATAGTTAATTTGTACCTTAATATATAAGAGGAAATCTATCTTGAAAACCACATCAATAAGATTCATGTTTAGAACTATAAAATTCTAGGTAATATTTATCTATGATAAATAGAAATAACAAGTAGGGAAACGGAGTTCCCATACACTCTTAATTATAATGAGTTTAGTAATATCCATCATATAAGATAAAATCACTACAAGAAGATTTTAAAATTATAAAATAAGATTTTATATAATAATGTGAGATGTGAAAATATTAAATAAATTAGTTTCTAATGATGAATATGTATTAATGGAGGCACTCATGGTCATAAGAAATGTGTCATATTTCGATATAGTCTCTTTCCCTTGGTAAAGAAGCTTCATTATAGAAGATTATAGATGGATACACTTTTTTATTTAATCATCTAATTGAACCATATTATATTTAGTTTTTTATTATCCCATTTCATTGTGTGTGGAAGAAATGATATTATAGAACTTTTGTATGTTTATTGTGCCACTGGAAGAACTATTGGTCTTTGGTTCCTTAGTGAAAAATATTTTTGCATGCCAATATTTTCTACATTAGAATTTAAGTCAAATTGCCTCTACCAGGAACTAAATATTTTATAGAATAACCCTTATATCAACATCCACCATGAGACGCATCACTCTTCCTCTATAATTTAATGTAACCCATAGAACAAAAACTGGAAAAAAAGGATACTCTTGTCAACCATGACCTCCCAAACAATTCAATATCACCCATCAATAATCTATCCAGTAACTCAACCTATCAATTTATCAATGTCACAAAATATAGGGATTTAATATCATATAAAATTAATGTATCTAATCATTGTTCCTAGATCCTCTCCTTAGTCACAATGTAAAGATAAAACTATACTAACTTAATAAGTAATTTTTTATATTGTGTCATGGTCTTACCACATTTATATAGTTAAATAAACTCCATTGACTTAGATCGAAACATGTATTATAGAGAGATATTATTGGTAAAAAGTTACTTGAATACGTTCCACTCCTGTCCATCATTATTATTTTTCATCACCTTTGTATCCCACCATATTCTATTAGTCCCCACAAGCTTGAAGGTACCACACTGCACATTAATTGAATTAGTCATTTCTAGGAACTCAAAAAGTATCTCAATTCCTTCTAACCAATCCTCAATCGCTTAATGATCATTAAAGACAAGGAAGGCTAGTGTCTTCCAGTAAATAAACTCTTATGAATGAACTTTATAGTCTACCCTTTTAGGTTTCATGACTATATCCTGAATGATAATGGGTGTAGATGCCTATACTAGAGCATGGATAGCATTCATCGCTATATCAATGAGATTCAATCAAATTGGGTGTTTTCTTTCCATAGTTCATCGGCACCTCTCTCCTTAGGTCCATTAAAACATCTTCTTGGAGGAATGATGATTCACAACATCAACAAACAACCTGAAAAACGTCAACAAGGATACATAGATCAGCCAATCAAATGGTATTAAAAGGGTTTTAATTCCATCAAATAGGATTCAAGAGTCTTGTATTTTTATAAAACTCTTTCCAAATTGAGAATAGTATCAAAAAAATAATTAAATTCCTCGAAGATAGTTTTCTTCACTACCCACGGTGACTTAACACTTGTTATGATTATATTTGGCTATCCGCTCACTCATAACTACCTCCTAAGTCCCATTAATGCAACCTCTCGTCAACTTGGACAACCCAGACCACATACTAACTTTAATAAATTATTCTCAACCTACACCTCTATTGCTACTTTTTTATCAAAATTTCAAAATAACCAAGTACCTTGACAACTATTCAATCTATGACATAGCCTAATGGGAAATATAGATCCCCATGAGTTAGTGACTAGCACCTGGAATCATACAAGAATAAATAGGGAATAGTTTTCTCACCAGATAGTGGATGATAGAAAAGATAAAATTCATTATATAAACACTCTTAAAGGGTAAAGTAATATAAGTCAATATTTTAAATAGTAAATAATGAGATAGGTAAATAACATAATAAATTATCAACCTTGACTACCATCAAAAAATAAACCAATGTTTTAAAATTTTGTGTAACAAGTGGGACTCATCTTCACTAGACGCTGTCATCATTCCACAGTTGAAAGGATCGAGAAAATCCACCACCACCATGTGGTGCTTTCACTTTTCACAGACCTGGAATAATTAATATCTAGAAACTCCCAATAGAGAATTTAGGGTGTGGTATATAAAGCCTATTAGAGTTTCACTATGTGTTTTGTAATAGATTCCATAATAAAAAACCAATAATTATTTCAGTTTATATAAAATAGGTTATGGAATAACATATCATTTTCATATTGAAAAAACATTGTTTCATTTAAATATATAAAAAAATAAAGCATGACTTAAATAATAATTTTATATAAAATAATTTAAATATTTTTTGATGTGATTAAAATAGTTTTCTAATCTATGGAATATATAATAAAGTAAAGAATAATAAGCACCACAGTGATCATTACTACGTAAATTTGATTCAATTTAAGGTATCCCCAAACTTCTCAAATTAGTTATCACATCTGAAAATGTTTTCACACAACCCTTAGGCTCAAGATAAATAGGACTCATCAACATCTCATCCAGGATAATCATTCTGAACTCTGTTTTTGTTAGATTTTTAAACATCAATCCATTTCTAGTGGATAAATATTGTAGCTTGTTTATCCCAAATAAACTACTAACTAAGTAGGATTTTATGTTCTCAATTAATAAATAAAAATGGAGAAATAATCTCATTTCATATCTAATCATCATTTATAGTTGAATTCCACAATTTTTAGATTCAATATTCTAATTAAATTTAAAAAAAACTTGGGGTTTCCATCTTTCCATGCCTTTTCAATCCAAAACCATACATGGTATTTAATCATTTCAATTTAAAAAAATTTCCAAACATAAATTTCAAATCATTGAATCAATTCCATCATTTTCAAAATTCATTCCACAATTCCAATTCCATTAGTATAGGGATTTTTCCCAAATTCAATTCCATTTCAAATTACAATTTGAAATCATATCAAACATGGGTTTTATAATTTGATTAAAAAAATTAAAACAAGTAATTAAATTAGGTGTTTTAATTTCATGGAAAATCTCAAATGGAACCACCTAACTTTAATCACAAAATCAAATGATCAACACCCACAATGGGAATGCCAATGAAGATTGAAGGCAATAAATATCTATGAATCATTTCTAGAATCAACATATATAAATGAAATTATTATATTAAAAAATTATTTTAGATATATCATGAACATAATAATCTAATACCCTATAAGTATGTGAACAAGGAATATCGATAGAGAAAACCAAATAGTATATCCACTTACTAGAGAGAGATATGATCAATCACTGATACTTTATTCAGGAATGGAGGAGGTTAGAGGATCCAAAATATCTTATTGAGATCCTACAAGGGGGAAATATCATAATAATTCTTAATTAAGGTGATTTTGATCTTAGGTAGACGATTCGTTAATTTTAATTTTAAATTTAATGGAATTTAAAACTATGTCTAATGTTTCCTAGAGAGGTTCGCATGGAAATTCAAACTGTTCACCCTAACTATGTGCCCTTACTAGTCTTCTATATGGGGGTGCATGGTTTGGTTGTATGGTTAAACTAACCATGATCCAAACTTTAATTCCCCGCTATCCATAGGGTGCATAGTTCTGTGGTGTGTTTATATGGTTATACAAATTGTACACACTAAATTGTGTGAATCCTTCCATTTCATTCAACAAGGTACACATTTTTATTGTCTATCCAACATGTCCTTCTCTAACCATGACCCACTATGTACAGCCCAAAGATCATTTATAATTCCTCAAATTCTCCAGGAATGACCCCAAAACATGAAATGCCATAATGGAGATAAAAAAGGTTCACTGAATACTTGAAACATGTAATGGAATGTTACAAGTTCCATAAGGATCATCCTTAACATACTAAATTAATTTGAATCATTTTCTGGGAAATCAAAAACAATATAGTTTGGTACCACATAATAGGAGATTTGTTACCATTTAATCCCATGTGTTGAGGACATTTGAGGTGTCTCTTATGGTCATGAATCCATTTGTATGTGAATTTTCATTTAAGTTTGTCTTCGCAGGTTTGATTCTACTCAGTTTAACATCATGTGGTATAGATAATGTTCTATAAAATTTAAAATCATATATTTAGTACTACTAGAAGAAATGTTCCTAACAATGGTGAGGGTGGGGCTCACACATGAGAATCACTTTATTGTACATATTTTTCATTGGAATTTAATCAAGCGACAATATGGCGTGGTCTTACACCTAGTTGGGGGATTTGGGTATAGACACCCACCTCTTCCCTACCATTAACTAGATGAGGAGGAAAGATTTTTTCCCTGGGGAATATTTTCTACGAGAATGGGTTGGGGTTTATAACTAATCTGAGGCCTATTTTAAAGTATATCTCTCATTTATTGGGCTAGGAATAGTGTGATCAATTACCATATAATTGGGGTTAACACATAGTAGGAGACCCATAATATATATTCCCCTGTCTAATGATGAATATAATATGATTTTTCATATAGTCTCATCCATATCAGAATATTGAGACACTTTTGGTCTTATCATTCGCCTAATGATGGTATGCCCTTATTGTTAATTGGATATATAATTTTTATCCCCCTATAGTTCTTATATGTTTGGGGGGAAACCCATGTAAAGGTATCTCTGGAAAGGATTGTTCTCTTGTATAAAAGGAATAAATAATCGAATGGTGTCTCTATGGAAAGAAAATCCCATTCACGTATTCTAAGACTCAATGTAGGTGTTCTAAATGGAATCTAATCAATAGTAATTTTATATGGGATAATTAGTGTCTATGTGACATTTTGGGTTATTGTTTTATCCAAAATAATATAACTAAATGAACAGGGTTCCTATGTAGTATTTATATGAGATATGTATTAGAGACTAAGAAAATTAAACCCTATTATGGGGCATTGGTGAAGTGGTTCCCAATTGTCGGACCTTGGAGAAATTGTTCCCAAGTATGTGACTTGGGTATATAAGTTCTTTAATATATAGGATTGTGTGAATTAAGTTCCCATGTAGGAGACCTAGATGAATAGGTACTTCGGTTGGTTTCTTGGTAGTGGACCCTTTGAGAGTACATAGTCACCGAACCAATTATGTATATTTGGTTTCCATGGGATGGAGTTAGTTGGTGGTTGAGAAACATTATAACATAGAGTCTTACGTGAATGGAAACTGTGTTTGGTGGACTATAAGCCATGAGAATATTTATTTAATGACACATTGGGTGAACCACTTTTGATATGGATAGGTTACATGGATATTATTTCCTAGTTGTACAGGTGCATCTTTTGAGGAGGCCCCCTCACCCTGGTTATGGTGATGAATCATGAGAGGCTTTCCTTCAATGTTTATATTCGTTAAATGACATTTCCCCTTAGTCTTTTGTTGAAACTCACTGAAATGGTGGACTAGAGGAGTTGGGTGTGGTTTTTTTTGTACTCAAGTTCTATTTTTTTATTGCACTTCACAATTAGTTTTCACTCCCTTACACTTGGTTTTGAAATTGGGGGTAAAGATGGATTTTATATAGTACATTTGATTTGTGCACCCATGTAACTATCGGTAACCTCATAGGGTGCCTAACTCTGTTGAGTAGGTAACATGTCGTGGGTAATGGAATGCTTGGGGGTATGTTTGCAGCATGAGACTTTGGAAATCAGGTTATGTGGGTGATAAAGAAGAGGTGGGACTGTTCAAGTTATCTCATTCTAGGAATACATAACTAGGCACCTAATCATCTTTTTCCCCCTTTGGATTAAAATTTCAAAAAGTAATTATAGAATTATTATTTTTCTAAAATTGGAGTTCCAACAAAGATAATATGAATATTTTTATTATTTATTATACAATTGAAATAGATAGGTTTATTTAGTTGATTATTAAAATTAGGATTATTAAAATCTATCTTATGATAATTTTGTTGAGACTATATGATTATGTTAATGTAAATATTTAATATATATATATTCTAATAATATATTTCTTAAGAATAATTTCAATTTAGTAAAAAAAATAAAAATTATGAAGGCTATATATTTTGATAAATAGATAACTAATTAATCTCTTATGTATGTAATATTTATTTATAGTCATTCTTATGTTAAATACCCTTTTAAATAATAATTAAGGAATGAAATTAATAGAATATCACAAAATTAGATAAAGAAAACATGTATTAATGTACATTTAATGGGGGCCTTTGATATATGATTATATTGTTGATATAATTGTATTTTTTAATGAAAAAAACTTGGAAGATCACTCAAAACCTCTTTATGCAAAAGATATACTAAGTTTCCTACTATTTGGGCACACCATTTCTTATTCTTACTTCCCCTAATCAAAAAGAGAGTTTATGTAGGGAGAATAGAAAAGAGAAATTTGTTCCTATTGATTTTATTTCAAAATATTATTTTGAATGAAAAATGGAAGAGTTATAGTTTATAAATAAATAATATATTGATTGTATAAAATCTATATAATATTTTTCAATCAGAAATATTTGGAATTTCATTTTTCACATGGAAAGTACTTTTTATCAGACCCTAAATAGAATCATTTTTTCCCTGGATTATTGGATTATAATTTTTTCTCAAATGAATCTTTTACTGATAGGGATTAAAAATTTCATAAATGAATACAATATAACTAGTCAGTTAAGTGGATGATTTTATCTTTTAACATAGAAGATATAATGTTTCACCTTTCTCACCTCTTAAGGATTTTATTTTTAAATCGAAGAATGTGGGTGGTATATCTTTGAAGGAAAGTGGTTTGCATAAATAATTTATATAAATAAACATAATTAATATATAAAATATATTTCCTTGAATCTAACATATCCAAACAGTTTATAAGCTAGTGATATAATGAGACCTTAGGTGTACATATCTTTATGCTAGTGGTTGTAGACTAGAAGTGATAATCTAATAACTATATTGGGATACAAAACTATGGGTAACATGAAAATCAATAACATGTAAATAAAGAATATATACATATAACATTTGAGTAATTATATTGATTTATACTCAAATTGAATAATCAATATTAAATAAACATCAATATATTATAAAAAATATTCCCATGATAAAAATACATTCATATATAACTATTCACTCATCAGGCTAATCATGTACAAAAGTAAATAGTGAAATAAAATTAAAAAATATATATACCAACAATAACTCGAGACTCTTCTCAGTTTTGTGACCCACTACCTTTCAAGACTCTTCTTACTAATAATTTATACATCCTATTTACAAAAATTTGGATACATATTTGTGCATTGTCACTTTGGTTCCCATGTAGTGTATGAGTATAATTCTCAATAGGTCCCACCAATATTATCTCTTATATATTCCAAAATATATGGGAATGAGTGTATATAAAGTAAATAAAGTGGTAACGTACTATATTAAATCAATCATTTCGTTCCATTAGGTGTTAACCAGTACACCATAATACTCAACCTCACCAACTTCTTCCAACATAAGTGCTTATCATCTTTCTTCCCTCAATATGATAATATAAACCAAATGGAATCCCAAGAAAGTGGTTGGTTAAATAATGAGAAATAATAAAATTGTATATGTAATGAAATAATCTCACATAGTCTATAATGTGGGGTTAAATTCTAGATGGTGTCTCACGTTCTCTATCGGTATAAATATTGGCAATAAGTATCAGATGTAATATTGATTACTAAAATTGTTTATCCATAGGTGGTAAATTTCAAATGGTGTACCTATCTCGCTATTGTTATGAACATGGTTAAAAAATAAATTAAATATTCAATGTCCCTATACCAGTATAAACATGGGTGATAGATTCCAAAGAGTGTATTGGTATCACTATGGATCACACCATAGGTCATAAATATAGAATTCATTAAAGAAAAGAATAACATTTATATATCCACATACAAGAGCATCTAGTTAGTTTATCCGGACTCCCTAACCGCTATAACTCTTGGACACTATATTATCTACTGTTCTACCCATAAAAATGTTCATCAACATTCCAATAATAAAAAACATGTGTTAAAACACAACCCATATCCTAACCCTTCGATAAAAACCCATTTATCCCAAGTGCTCCTCTTGTGGTTGTTATAATTATTTTAGATCCTTTAACATCTCAACCAATACCATCTACAAAATATGTCCCATATCTATAATAAATATCATTGATGATCACAGGATATTAGTCCATGAAGAACCCTACGACAACGATTCACCAAATTACACATAGATTAATCAATTTATTATATAATTCCCATATATGGTAACATAACGTTACATCAAAAGAAACTACTTACATCACCTATTTTTTATAAATCATGTTAAAAACATCATGTAATGATTTTATCACCTGATTAATTTATCAATCCCACTATTCTCCAAACATGTGTATTTTCCCATCCATAATTGATAGCTCAACCTCCCATAATAATGTCTGATAGTTGACACTTGTCAAAACATATAATGATTATGGTTATGGGGAAAAACATCCAATACCCCAAAACTATTATCTAATAGATTAAAATTCCCTAATTAAACTACCTCTACTTGTAATGATTTTGATTTTAACTAGTTTTTTAAATAAATTAATTGGGGAAATTATGAGACCCGACACTAAGATGGCATGAGATTCTGAGGCCCAGTATGCTGGAAATTTTTCATTGAATAAAGTTTAGTTTTTAATTAAAAATTTGGGATGGTTAATATTTGAATAGAAATAGTTTCTAAATGGGTTCCCATATTTGAAATCTGAGGGCACTGTTGTGTTAAGAATAATGAATTTACATTAGGTGAGACATATCCTTGACCTAAGCGGGTTGAGGGAGAAAGTTAGTTTTTTATGTGAAAATCATTTATATATTTAATAAAAGTATTTTATTCGAATGTTACATGTGGAAATAGTGGTATTTTCCTTTTTTTTTAATAATCCATATCATAGTAATTCAGGCTTATCACCATAAATTTGAATTTCTCCTAAGGAATAGAGATGGAAGCTCTCTCCCAACGATGAATTCCAGTGGATCAAGGATTGCAGATGACACATACCTCCATTCTGAAGGACCCTGGGACACCCTGAGAGGGGAGGGGTGAATCAGGGTGACAAATTTTTCTTTTAATGTGATGGATCTTGTTCCCATGTTGGTAGGAACTTGTTGAACCTATATGATGAATATGATCAGAAAGCAAACATTCACATGCACAGAGAAGACACAACACTTTTTACGTGGTTCACCACTAAGGGCTACGTCCAAGGAGAATACGCCGAAAACTTGTCGGTCGTACCAAATTCCACTAATCTTCACTAGCTATGGATTACAAAGGTTTGGGAACAATCACTCTGCCCCATGCTTACTACCATTACAAAGGTTCAGGAATAGCTCACTGCTTCCCTCGGGTCACTCCCGTTGACTCCCCCTGGCTCATTGCTGTTGGTGAAGTACCACTCAGTTTATAGACGGGAATGTCTCATCATCATTGCATAATAATGCATCTTCTGTCGTATATAAATGCTCCGTTGAAGTCCAACTCTCACCAGAAGATGAATCTCACTTTGCGCTGAGGGTACCGGGTGATCTTCCAGCTTTCATGCAGCTTCAAAAGGACAGATGAACTTTAACAACCCCGACAAGCTTATCTAAGCCCAGCGTGTAAGTCTCAATCCCGGCGTGCAAGTCACTTGCGCGGTACAAAATCGGCGCACATGTGAAACCAAACAACTTGCACGACACTGCCTCCTTCAACACCAAACTTGCGCGATGTTGTGCCTTTAACTCCCCAACTGCCTTGGTCACGCAACCAACAATTGGCGTGCAGCCTCTACTTGCGCGACCCAACAACCACTTGCGCGACTCAACCACTTGCGCGATGAGATCTCGAAAAATATCTATGTCTTAAACTTTGTTCCAAATGAGGAGGGGGGTCCTCTATTTATAGGAAAACTAGATCCCCAGTATGGTGGTGCGTTAGTGTTCCCTCGACGAACAGGTTCCGGCGTGCAGCTCATCCTCCCTTACCTCTGTCGCGCTACTCACTTGTGCGACCTACACAAATACTTGCGTGACCTTCTTTCCTTTACCATATTTTGAAGTTATGATATTGAAAAACAATAGGCGCGCAAGTTTCCAATATTCTGAGGCATCGCTGCCCAAGTCTCTTCACGGCGCACAGGTCACTTGCGTGACCAGCCTGAAACTTTCGCGGCCCTTATCCCTTTGTCAGTTTCCCATGTTCCGATCTTGAAAAAAATATAGCGCGCAAGTTTCCTCTTCATCCAGTACATGGCGCGCAAGTCTCTTTGCCAAAAACACTTTTCTCCATTTGTCGATTTTCAGGCTCAAAAATTTGGCAAACACTAGGAAATGGCACCACTTTCAATACTGTTTCCTACTTGAACTTTATGATCTCTTTGCGGTACAAATTTTGAACTTCCACTGCTGATTGACAAAAAACACAAACCATACTCCAAATCCTGCATAGAAGACCATGGTTCAAACAATCTCCCCCTTTGGGTTTGTTTGCAATCAGAAAATAAATTCAATAGAGCTCCATCCATGTGAAAACAAAAATTTAAAGAATCAACTCATCCAACACTCTAAGTCTACGTGAGAAATTCTCGGTGTAGAAAACAAGAGAGGAAGCTTGAATTGGGTTACAATGTTTTCCTTCTCATTATTCTCATCACAGAATCATTACTTTCCTGAATTTATTCCTTTCTCCCCCATTGACAATAAATCCAAAGGCCAATAATTTGTTAAATGTTCAGCTAAAACCATACTCCCCCTAGATAGTATCTCCCCAATAAACCTACATCATAGCCATAAATAGATATAATAGTTATCACAAATAGGGAGAGGGGTAATGTGTAACCTCCTTATGCACTGGGAGGTGGCTGAACACCGAGGATCAACCGATGCTTCTCAAACACAGCCGCAGATAGTGGTTTGGTCAGGATATCAGCCACATTCTCATTAGTTCCCACATGATCCATTCTAATCACCCCTTGTTCCACTTTTTCTTTGATAAAGTGATACCTGATTTCAATATGTTTCCTATGGGAATACTGAACATGATTCTTCATAAGATCAATTGCACTCTTGTTATCACAGTCAATTACCATAGGTTCCTTTACCTCATCACCAATATCTGTTAATTGTTGCTTAATCCATAGCAGTTGAGTGCATGCCTTTGTGGCATAGATATACTCAGCTTCAACAGTACTATGAGAAGTACTTTCTTGTTTCTTGCTCAACCAGCCAACACATTTCTGCCCAATATAGAAATCTCCACCACTAGTAGACTTTCTGTCTACTACATCACCAGCCCAGTCAGCATCAGAGAACGCTGATAATTCATTGTCCCTACCTGCAGCAAAAAATAACCCAAAGTTATGTGTACCTTGAATGTGCCTCATGATTCTATTTACTGCCATCATATGTTCCTCCTTTGGATTAATCTGAAAGTGGTCCGCAAGGTATGTGGCAAAGACAATATATAGTCGTGTCGTTGTAAGGTACAATAGGCTTCCAATAATCCTCCTGTACATGGTGGGATCCACAGAGTCCCCATCCTCATGCTTTCTAAGTTTAGTTCCAACTGCAATCGGAGTTGAAATTGGTTTAGAGTCATGCATATTAAACTTCATCAATAGCTCTCTTGCATATTTTTCCTGAGAAATGAAAGCGTATTCCTTCTTTTGAATCACCTGTAGCCCCAAGAAATATGTGATCTCCCCAATCATAGACATTTCAAATTCTGATTTCATGTGATTGGTAAATTCGTCCACTGATTTCTTCTTGCTTCCACCAAATATGATATCATCAATGTAGACTAGAACCAAGAATTGATCTTTTGGAGAATTCTTCACATAGAGATTGTGATCAACTCCTCCTCTTTTTAATTCAAACATCTTGATATATGAATCCAGCCGTGAGTACCATGCCCATGGTGCCTGCTTCATACCATATAGAGCTTTCTTTAGTTTGCAGACCTTTGTTTCATCAGTACCCAAAACAAATCCCACTAGTTGTTCAATGTAGACTTCTTCGAGTACACCATTCAAGAATGATGTCTTGACATCCATTTGATATACTTTATATCCACTTTGGAGTGCCATGGAAAATAAAATCCTTATTGACTCCAGACTATCCACTAAAGAAAAGGTTTCTTTAACATCAATGCCTTCAATCTGGGAGTATCCTTTACACACCAGTTGTGATTTGTTTCTGATGACACTTCCATGCTCATCAAACTTTTTTTTGAAGATCCATTTGGTACCAATCACATTGTGTCCTTCGGGTCTCTGGAAAAGATCCCATGTTTGATTCTTGTCAATATAATCTAATTCATCATTCATTTCATTCACCCAAGATTCGCCATTTGAAGCTTCTTCAAATGAGGATGGCTCTACAACTGATAGAATACAGATTGGGTGTTATTCCCCATCCTTCTTGTTTGAGTGGGTGCACTCTTGTCCCCAATTATGTTTGATGGATCAATATCAGCTCTTCGATTTCTCCTACGAGGTTTAGTAGCATTCTCTTCAGCCATAGTTTCTTCTTCAGATTCTTCTTCTTAGTCAATATCATGATGTGGCTGCTAAGTGTTTTGAACAACTTCCTCTATTTCTGCATTTGTATTTTCTTCACATTCACTTTCTTCCTGACTTTCTATCACATCGTCATAGGACGTCCATAAATCATTTGTGGGTTTATCTTCAATTATCTTAACATCACTTCTTTCCATAATCCTTCCTAAACGCTTGTTGAAACATTTGTAGGATTTTCTGTTCATTGAGTAACCGAGGAAAATTCCTTCATCTGCATTGTCGCCATATTTCCCTTGATTTCCTTCTTTGTTCCTTATGAAGCATTTACTTCCAAAGAAACTAAAGTATTTTAAAGAAGGCTTCCGTCCATGCCACAATTCATATGGTGTCTTCATCTCACCCACATAAAGTCATGTTCGATTCTGAATGTACACTGCATCTTGAACAGCCTCTTTCTAGTAATGTCATGGAATACGACTCTCAATCATCAT
The DNA here is from genome assembly GCA_963277665.1 of Viscum album. Classification (NCBI taxonomy): domain Eukaryota; kingdom Viridiplantae; phylum Streptophyta; class Magnoliopsida; order Santalales; family Viscaceae; genus Viscum; species Viscum album. The sequence continues at coordinate 655,010,624 of OY728136.1, forward strand.
AGTTCGTGCCATGTTGTTCACCTGTCGATTCCTACATTAAAAACTCCATTTTGTTGTGGAGTTCTCATAGCATCTACCTCATTTTATATCCCATGCTTCTCCAGATAATTTTCAAATTCAATGGACATGTATTCTCCTCTATTGTCAGATCGCAACACTTTGATTGTTCGTCCAGTAACATTCTCGGCGATTTGCCGATATGTTTTCATGCAGTGAAGGACTTGTCGTTTCCTGTGAATGACCATCACACATACCATTATACAGTAATCATCTATGAAAAGTAAAAAGTACCTTTCTCCATGGGTTCTGACAACATTTATCGGCCCACATACATCTGTATGAATCATATCAAGAAGGTGAGATGCCCTTTTCTTCTTTGGCCGATATGAACTGCAGACCAGCTTCCCATGAATTTAAGCATCACAAGATTTTTCACGTTCACACTTCAGGTTGGGAATGTCCATGAAAATTCTCAATTTTGATATTTTCTCCATGTCTTGTTGATTGATGTGTCCCAGTCTCCGATGCCACAAATTGTTTTCTTCTTCAGTAGTCATGTAACATACATTTTCTTCACTATCAACCTGATACAAGTTTCCTTCTATTCTACATCCCTTCATAAGTGAATTTTTTATCTTTCCCTTGATAGTGTAGCCTTTCTGATTAAAAGTAACTATAAGTCCCGAGTCATAGAGTTGACTCACGCTGAGGAGATTATGACGTAGGCCATCTACGTAAAGGACTGCAGTCTTCTTTAGTTCTCCATTAGTTAATTCGGTACTTCCACTCCTTTTAATTTTCAGAGCCCCATCCTTACAAAATCTTACTGTACCATCAACCTTCCTTATGATATTCGTTAGCAGGCTAGCATTACCTATCATATGAGATGAACAACCGCTATCTAGAATCTAGGTACTGTTTTTCTTTGTAACTTTGAGTGCCACCTCTGCAAGGTTGGATTTTTCAATCTTCTTCCTTTCCTTCCATGAGACATTGGATTGAGTATATAGAACTGATCGCCTTTCAATTATCTCTTCTGCATACCCAGGTTCTTCATAGTCAAAATCTTCTTTGAGAGGAGAAAACCTATTTGAAAGAGCAACAATGTCTTTGTTGGAACCTCTTTGTGTATAAGGTTGTATTTTTTTTCAATAATTGTCAATGAAGATCAAAATGAAGGAGATCAAGAAGTACTCCGATGAAGTGGAGGAATGATAATTCAGATGATTGTTGTACTGATCATAAGTTCAAAGAACATGTGTCAAAGGTGATATATTGTTTACAACAATGAAGATTGTGAGGTGTAATCCATCTGGGGATGATTAACGAAGAATGGGGTTTTTTGATGAAGACCATGCAATTCCTCCTTATTGCATGAGAATCATGGGTTTTTATGAAGACCAAGCAATTCCTCATTATTGCATGAGACCCATGGGTTTTTTATGAAGACCATGTAATTACTCATGATTGCATGAGAACCATGCAAGAGACTTCTTGAATAATTGACTCATATCCTTTTCATGAAGTAGATAATGACGGCTGAAGAAGAATACAATGTGAAAGGGATTGGACTTCTGAGATGGCCATGCGGAGATTGAAATTATGATATGGCCATGCACATCACATTGTATCAGAATATGATGGTTCTAAAGTTGTTCCTTTAAAGAATACATATCAATATAGTGGAGTTTGTGATGATAGCAGAAGAGTTGCTGAGGGATTCAAATCACCGAGAAGAAGTGTTTTTGAGGTGATTGTTCTTGTTGAAAAAGGAAACAAACGACATACAAACTTGTTGACAAAAAGGATTTCATTATTGCATGTCGAGTTCAATATTTGTGGTCAACGATCTATGTTTGATTCAAGAACGTCGACAGAGGAATGGATGATCTGGAGGCGGTAAAAAAAGAGTAGATACTAGGTGGCGCTGATCCCAGAGTTCGCCAAATTTTTGGTCCTAAAAATCAACAAATGGAGAAAAGTGTTTTTGGAAAAGGGACGTGTGCGCCCTATACTTGAAGGATTTGAAACATGCGTGCCATATGTTTTGGAGGATCAGAACATAAGAATATGGCAAAGGGATAAGGGTCGCGCAAGTTTTGGTGAGGTCGCGCAGGTGACTTGCACGCCGTGAAAGAGACTTGCATGCCAATGCCTTGGAAGCTTGAGAACTTGCGCGCCTATGGTTTTTCAAGATCAGAAGATCAAAATTTGGCAAAGGAAACAGGTTCGCACAAGTTTGGAAGTTGGTCGTGCAAGTGACTAGCAGGGGAAGAGACATGTGCGCTGAGACATGCGCGTCGATGGTTGACTTGTGCGCCATCGCGTAGGGGGTCCATTTTGCCTATAAATAGAGGACCCCCTCTTCATTTGTAATGGAGTTCAACACTCAAAAAAATCAGAGCTCTCTTCGCGCAGGTGTGGAAGTCGTGAAAGTATTGTGTGGTTGCGTAGGTGGACTTGCGCGCCATTATCTGAAGTTGCGCGCCAGTTGTTGGCTGCGCGCCCAAGGCAGTTTGGGAGAGAAAGGAAGTAAGTCATGCGAGTTAGAAGTTGAGGAAGGAAGTGTCGCGTAGGTATTTTGGGGATACTTGCATGCCAGTTTGGACTTTCACACCGAAGACTTGCGCACCGTAGTGAGATTTACGCGCCGTATTGGGACTTGCGCGCCAGGATTGGAGAAGAGCACCAGGTGTTGTTGGAGATTGCATGTCTTCGTGGAGCTGCACGAAAGCCATGAGATTACCCAATACCTTCGGTGCAACAAATGATGTATTCATTTTCAAAGGCGTAAGAACAGTGAAAAAGTTGGTTTTATGAAGAGAAGTGGTACCTCACACACATGACTGATGTTTAACATCCTCATTGTGCTTTGTGAAGATAAGAAGAACATTTCGTGCAACTAAACTCAGATCTACACAGAAAGAGGGGAATATATCAATACACTAAGGTTCTAGTGTTGAGAATCAAAGGAAGAGAAGAAGAAGATATAGTGCATTCAGTTATTTCACTAAAGTAGAAGGTTGAATACAAAAGAGGCTCAACTCAGGACTCTGATGCAAGAAAAGTCTCATGCTTAATAGGAGACAAATACTTCAATGCAAATCTATTGAAGAAACCTTCACGTCTATAAACTGAGTGTGACTTCACCAAGGGCAGTGAGCCAGGGGGACTCAACAAGAGTGACCTGAGGGAAGCAGTGAGCTATCCATGAACCTTTGTAAAGGCAGTGAGCATAGGACAGAGTAATTGTGCCCGAACCATTGTAATCCACAACTAGTGAAGATTAGTGGAATTTGGTATGACCGACAACTTGTCGGTGTATGCTCCTTGGACGTAGCCTTTAGTGGTGAACCGAGTAAAATTGTTGTGTTATCTCTTTGCATGTGAATGTTTCATTGCTGATCATATCCATCATACAGGTTTAAGTAGTTCCTACCAACGTGGGACCAAGATCCACAACTTTAAGAAGAAAAATTTGACACCCTGATTCACCCCTCCCCTCCCAGGGTGTCCCAGGGTCCTACAGTCTTGCTGACGAGACTTGACATGTCTTCAACTCTGGTATGAGGTGTCCATGTCCCTTCTCTGCGTGCAATTAGCGGCCTTATGACCAAAGTTAGAACAAAGATAACAACATCCATATAAATTGTTTCTTCTATAAGAATTAGGATATGAAATTGTTCCCCTTTGTTGAACTTCTATATCTTCTCCATTAAGATAGCTTATTGAATCTTTGCCATAAGACATGGTATGGCCCAAATAGCCACAGAACTAACACTTCATGAGAGGAAATGTCTTCTCACTTGAATTTCTCCTCATACCTTTTTCCTTGGGAGAATAGTTAGACTGTCTGTCACTTCTGAATGATTGAGGATAATTTTCAGTTCTCCTTTTAGTTTGGATTGAGGGTTCCCCTTTCGGCACTTTAGGTAACGTTTCAACATGTTCAACTTTCATCTTATCTTTCTTTTGGATCTTTTCACATCCAGCAGTTGATGTCTCATCCTCACAGCCAATTCCACTCTTTCCCATGCAAGCTGGTCTTTGATCACTCAAGTTTTTTCCAACCCCATCTGAACCACACTTGGCCCTTGCTAGTAATTCTACATCTAAGAATATTTCAAACTATATTTTCTTCCTCGATTCATTTGGATTTGATTCAGTCTCCAGTTTACTCCTTAGGGTAACAACTTCCTCCTCAAGACCCTCAGCAGTCTTGGATTTTTCATCAAGTCTAGAGGTGAGGTCATGGATGACCTTTGCCTGCTCTTCAATTCTCAGATTCAGATACACTACATCATCATTGCTTTCAATTATTTTAGACTGTACCTTCACAAATTTTTCCAATCGTTCAATTTCAACTTCAAGTTGATCAACGTATTCAGTTTATTATTCTATAATGGATTTTCACTTATTGCAACTCTTACATTTAATCTTAACCTTACTAACCGCATCCTTAAGTTGCATCTCGGGATCCACACAAGTTCTTAGTTTTTTTTCTCCACCAGTATCTTCTAACTTTTCAACAGTGGCCATCATAAAAGCATGGTTCCTAGTTTTGAATTCTGGTTCTTCTTCATCACAGAATTCATTATCATCTTCTTCCTCTTCACAGACAAAACTCTTCTTTTGCATTTTCTTTCCAGATATGAAGTCTCCCTTTTTTCAGAACCTTCTCCGAGGCTTCTCGAAGCTTTCATCTTCACTATCATCATCATTGGACTTTCTTAAGCACTGAGAGGCAATGTGCCCAACATTTCCACAACGGAAACAAGTGAGAGGTAACTTCCCTTTGAATTTCCCTTTTCCCCTTCTGGAACGTCTTTGCAATGAGAGAAAGAATTTATTTTTCTTCATCATCATCAACGCTACTATATTTTGAGATTTTCAGTTTATCCATGGATTTGAATGCCATTTCCTTGCTCACATGAGTCGTAGAATCTTCTGGTTTGACTCTCATTTCATATGCTACCAAGCTGCTCAATAAATCATCTAGAGAAAGTTTGGAAAGATCTATTTCCTCAAGAGCTGACACATTTGCATTGTACAGAGGTGGAAGCCTTCTTAATATTTTCTTTACAATATCAATGCCTTTGATTTCTTCTCCTAGACCCCGAATTTCTCCAACCACATTAGTAATTTGATTGAAGAAAGAGTCAGTATTCTCATCTGGATGCATCATTAGATCATCAAACCGATTGTGCAGCACTTGCAGTTTTTCCTCCTTCACTTTTCTATCTCCTTAATAAATATTATCGAGTTTATACCACATGGATTTTTCTGTGTTAAAATTCATCACTTTTAGGTAGATCTGATCAGAAAGGGCTGCAGTGAGTGCATTTTGTGCTTTAGCATCTGCATCAAGAATTTTCTTGTCTGTTTCAGTCATAGCCAGGCCTGTTGGATCAGTAACTTGTATTCCTTCCACAGTAGAAAAGATAACATCCATTCCAAGAGATCTTAGATGATATCTCATTCTATTCTTCCAAATTGGGAAATTACTTCCATCGAAGTGAGGGACTCCCCTGAAATTGACTGCATTCTCCATGATGATAAAGGACAGATTCAACACCAGCAACCTTTACCCTCTGATACCACTTGAAGGACCCTGGGACACCCTGAGATGGGAGGGGTGAATTAGGGTGACAACTTTTTCTTTTAATGTGATGTATATTGTTCCCACGTTGGTAGGAACTTGTTGAACATATATGATGAATATGATCAGAAATCCAACATTCACATGCACAGAGAAGACACAACACTTTTTACTTGGTTCGCCACTAAGGGCTACATCCAAGGAGCATACACTGACATGTTTTCGGTCATACCAAATTCCACTAATCTTCACTAGATGTGGATTAAAAAGTTTTGGGCACAATCACTCTATCCCAGGCTCACTGCCTTTACAAAGGTTCAGGGATAGCTCACTGCTTCACTCGTGTCACTCCCATTGACTCCCCTTGGCTCCCTACTGTTGGTGAAGTCCCACTCAGTTTATAGACGTGAAGGTCACACCATCATTGCATAAGAATGCATCATCTATCGTATATAGATGCTATGTTGAAGTCCAACTCTCACCTGAAGATGAATATCACTTTGCGGTGAGCGTACCGGGCGATCTTCCAACTTTCGTGCAGCTTCTAAAGGACAGATGAGCTTTAACAACCCCATCATCCTTATCCAAGCGCGGCGCGCAAGTCACAATCCTGGCACGCAAGTCACTTGCGTGGTACAAAATCGGCATGCAGGTGACACCAAACATCATGGGCAACACTGCCTCCTTCAACACCAAACTTGCGCGACGTTGCGCCTTTAACTCCCCAACTTCCTTGGTCGCGCAGCCAACAATTGGAGAGCAACGTCTACTTGCGCGACCCAACAACCACTTGTGCGACTCAACCACTTGCGCAAAGAGATCTTGAAAAATCTCTAAGTCTTGAACTTAGTTCCAAATGAGGAGGGGGTCCTCTATTTACAGGCAAACTGGATCCCCTACGTGGTGGCGCGTAAGTGTTCCCTCGGCGCACAGGTTCCAGCTCGCAGCTCATCCTCCCTAGCCTCTGTCGCGCTACTCACTTGCGCGACCTACACAAATACTTTCACAACCTTCTTTCCTTTACCATATTTTGATGTTATGATATTGAAAAACAATAGGCATGAATGTTTGTAGTTTTCCTAGGCATCGCCACCCAAGTCTCTTCAAGGCACGCAGGTCACTTGTGCGACCAGCCCCAAACTTGCGCGGCCCTTATCCCTTTGTCATTTTCCCATGTTCTGATCTTGAAAAACATATGGCGCACAAGTTTCCTCTTCATCCAGTACATGCCACGCAAGTCTCTTTTCCAAAAACACTTTTCTCTATTTCCCGATTTTCAGGCTCAAAAATTTGGCACACACTGGGAAACGGTGCCACCTTCAATCATGTTGTCTGCTTGAACTGTATTATCTCATTGCGGGTACACATTCTAAACTTCCGCTGTTGATTGACAAAAAACACAAACCATACTCCGAATCCTGCATAGAAGACCATGGTTCTAACACACTCCTCATCAACAACTTATCCAATAATCAAGGAAGGATGTTGATCTCTTTGTGATATCATTTACCCTTCTTATATTTAAATGAATAATGTGGAATAACCCATGAATAGGATGATATGAAGTTCAACCGTTCTTGAAGGAGGGATGTTTATTTCGGGATCAAAAGTGGTGTCAAATCGTGGTGATTTATTTGTTATTGTTCCTTTGTGATCCTGCTAACATGAACGAATCATGGATGACATGAACAAGGCCAACATATGTTGTTTGGGTGTTTATGTGCATAATATGTCCCCCTAAATCTATCATGTTCTTTCTGTGACCTTTTTCCATAGAAAACGTAAGCGAATGGTTGATCATTATTCCCATGATCCATAGTGCAACCTTGCAAGATAGAATGTGTTGACCAATGAAGGCATTGTGGAGGTGCAAAGATAGAATCAATGACAAGAATCAGTTTATGGAGGATGGTGGGATGAATGGCTAGCCACTGATAGGATGGTCATTGAAGAGGGAAGCATACATCCTGGTAGGAGGCTGGGCTTCAGTGGGGTTCTAGACCCATGGGCTGTCGGCGGGGTGTACAACTGTGGTCCAGGAGGGACCACACTGGAGGAGGGACGAGTGATGGCGGAGGCTACGATTGGAAACTGTGGCGGCTATACTAGGATGTGGCTCAGATCTGAATCGGTGGGATCATGAGGCAGTGGTGAAGCCATAGGACTATGTTTAGAACATGTGGTGGTTGTATGAAATGTGGTTCGGTACCACATTTACTAGGGGACCTGGCTGGCCATACAGTCATTTGACCACATGGATCGGAGGCACGCGGCTAGGGAAGACGCCATCTAGCAGAGTATAACCTTCCCACGTGACAAGGGACGAATTGGAGAACAGCTTTGTGCTACAGTGGACCATCAGTTCGGGCCAGTTTAGGAAGACACAGAATGATTGAGTTTGGTTTTCTGAACCAGGTTGACTGGACTGGGTCAGGTTAGACTCGAACTAGACCCTTTTTACTAAATTGGATATATCATTCAAACTGTGTTTCTGTTTGATTAGTCGTTCACATCTTTCAGACCCTTTCACAAGGTTGATAATTTTCAAATACTCTAGGTGAGTTTTTGTAGATATTGGTTTAAAAACCAATGGATTGAGGAGTAGGTTCTCCATGAACAAGCATGATATGAGTGGAATCTTATAGATTACTATGACATGATTACTAAGTGAATTGGGGTCTGCATGACCCATATACACTCCATTCACCATATATTCTCTATACTCCACTAATTACTCATGCACCACTGATGCTCTATGCACCACCGATGCTCTATGCACAACCAACACTCCATGCACCAACGATGCTCCATGCGCCACAAACGCTCCTTACTCCAATGACACTTCGAGATCCACCAACACTCTCTAATCCACTGATTCTCCATACACCACTGAATCTATGTGCTCCACTGACTCTCTGGGATCCAATGACACTCCATTTCCCATCTACATCCTGGGCTCCATCAACGCTCCTTGCACCACCACTATCTCAGGCCACATCGCCGCTCCACACGCCATTGATGCCATCTACACCTATGACTCTACATGCTCTAATGAGGGTCAAAGAACCATATATTATCCATGTGTCATATACACTTCGGGTGTCATAGATATTGTGATATCCTTGGACTATAACTAGGAACCCTTCTCTTCATGCTTAAGACTTGTACCTGTGTGAGATGACCGTGTTGATTGTACATTGTGTGTTTCATTTTTTGGTGTATGTTTTATGTTCTTGTTGAGTTATAATTAATGTATTTATTTTCTGGAGTAATTTTTGTATTTCCTAGTGGTGTTTCCATGGTGGTTCATGAGACCCTACTGATTAAAGTTTTACTCACCCCATAACAGGTTACGCATGCACTTGTTTTGTCTTATACAGATGATCGATGCTTTGATGGAGTCCTCGGTGGACCCGGTCCAGGAGGTTCTTAGAGAAAATTATAATACTTGAGGTGTGATTCAACTACTTCAATCCCCTATTTATATAACTACCATTTAGGTAGGTTTTTCTACCGATGAATTTTCGGAACTTGTAAATTCACATTGGTGGATTTATTTTTGTGGGCATGTATTCTGGCCTTTTTTAATTTCCAATTTTCCTAATGTCATACATTATTATTGGTATCCTATTGGTATGAATTATTTTCGACTAAATTTTTTTACATTTCATCATTTGGGCTTGGATATGTTTGTGGGTGTATAGGTACGTAGGAAAATGCATCCTATTTGTGGTATATTACTACTCGGTGCTATTCTCTTGCCCCTGGATAATCAGAGCTGTGCTTGGGGTATTCGTGGAATAAGCCTCTCTAGGATGGGTCATTATAGAGTGGTTTCAAAGGTGGTATGTTCTACCTAACAAACCAAGAGTCTGTGATATTGTTTGAGGGGAAATAGTGTAAAGTGTATCAAGTTTTTCTTCCAGACCAGGGACTCCAGCGTTACTGTGGCCGCCAACATATCCACACACTAGGACTCTAAATTATATTATTCAACTAAGTACCTAAAAACACTTGTTATAGGGAAAAATAAATGGTACATGCATCATAAAGAATTAAGTGTGTTCTCGTGTCCTTATTGAGTAAGTGTCAGCTCACCATGTATACTCTATTGATTGTGGTATGTCTTGATTTCTTTTAGGATTCATCCTCACAGATCGCCAGCCTGAATGTTGATGCGTGATCTTAAGGATGATACACCTAGATATGAGGCATCTGTATAGGGACCAATACTGTAGATTACACCCATGGTTGGTGTACTAGTGATACCACCACCAGGAAAGCAGCAGTTAATAACAATTTTATCGGTTGAGGATGCACACAGGATGAGTGCATTGTATGAGCTCTATAGTTAGTGACCTCACATGTTCAATGGTGATACAAACCACCCATATATATGAGGATTTGTTGGAAGTAGTTACACCGATCTTTAATCATGAGAGGATTCCTCTCAACCAGATAGATGTCCTAGTTACGAGTCTTATACATGGCCTAGTGGGGAGATGGTGGAGCTTAGTGATCCATATGCATGAGGAGATGACCCTCAATGGGAATAATTCATTCATATATTTAGGTAGGTGTTATTTTTAGAAATGTTAAGATCTATGTATATACAGGAGCTACTACATCTACAGTAGGGCATCAAGACAATATCAGAGTACTCATAGACATTTATGGATTTCTCACTACTCTATAGATATGGTGCAGGACAAATTCTTCCAGGCCCGGAACATAGAGCAGGGAATAGTTTGGGAGATCATGGAATCTATGATATCCCTTAGCATTTATACATATGATGTGGTACTAGAGGGAGATCTTCTTGTGGAGATAATTCTAGCAGAGAAGATGTTGAGAGTAGGAAATACCACTGGGCATTAGGTAGATGAATATTTAATAGCACATAGCCAACAAACTGATGAAGGTATCCAAGATGATCATAAGTTCAAGGTAAAACCCCAAGACATGGGGTTAGTGGTGAAATAATCCCAGGTAAAAGAAAATCAGCTGAAGAAGTGAGTGTGTGTTTTTCATGTGGTGGTTAGGGACCTTTATATAATATAAAATGTCAGGAATAATGTGGTATTCTATGTAGTGGTCACGGTAGAGGAGTTTTATGGGAAGCAAGATGTGGGTGAGGGTTTTAGTTACTACCACCACCGCCACCGACTAGTCCTCCAGGGGTTTAAAGAGATGGTGGATATGGATAAGTCCAGCATCAGGCAATGGAGGATTACATCCATAGTGCACAAAATATGATTTGAGGTACTATCTTTGTCTTTTCCATTGTAGTTGCAGTCTTAATAGACATAGGTGACAGCCACTCTTTTCTCTCCACAACCCTTGTTTGAGTCATGGATATTCATGTGGGACTATTGACTCAATCCCTACACATAGAGACTCCTGTGAGGGGAGATTGTATTTTCACACACTGGTGATGACAATGTTCCTTTACTCTAGGGAGAGAGAGTTTCTGTTGGGATCTCTTAATGGCAGTGTTGAGGCGTTATGAAGTCATTTTTGGTAGGGACTGGTTATTCACAATTCGTGCCCATATTGACTATTTTAGGCACAAAGTGTGGTGAATTAGTGGAGATGGGACTAGGTTTTACTCTGTTGGTGAAAATTAATTCTATGATGTGATGGATGGACTCCCAGATACCATAGTGAAACCGATCATGCACCATTTTTCAATCATAAACGTCGATGCAGTGGAAGACATGGGTCCTCAGTTTCCTATAATGGTGGGTGAGTACGAGGTTTCCTTTCCAAAAGATGTTCTAGTATTACCTCCTCATATAGAGTCAGACTTGTATATTGACATGTTCCCTGGAATGAAACCAATATCTATTCCTACGTATTAGTTGGCTCCAGTATAGCTTTGTGAGTTGAGGTTATAGCTAAAGTACTTGAAGAGGAAGATCTTCATGAGACACAGTGTTTTACCTTGGGTGTCCCCAAATTTCTTTTCCAATAATAAAGACAAGTTCTTTAGGATATGTGTGGAATTATGGTTCCTAAACCAGGTGACCATGAAGAATAAGTATCCCATAACAAGTATTGATGACCACTTTGATTAAATTAAGGTATTGAGGTGGTTCTCAAAGATACACCTCAAATATTTGTATCACCAGCTTCATGTATGGAACAAGGATATATTGACGATGGCCTTTAGATTTTAGTATCGCCACTATGAATACTTAGTGATGCTTTTTGGTTTGACGGACGCCCAGGAAATGTTCATGGGACTCATTAACAGAGTCTTCCAACCTTACATAGACCAGTTCACCATGGTCTCCATTGATGACATCCTAATGTACTCAACATCCAATGTGGAGCACAAGATACACTTGAGGATATTTTTGGACACACATATAGAGATCCAAACTTTTGGGAAGCCCTCTATGTGTTAGTTCAAGATTTGGGTGGTCCACTTTCAAGGACACATCATTTCAGAGACTTCTGTGGTAGTAGATCCAACAATGTTAGAGGTTGTGCTTTCTTGGGAGACACCCAAGAATGTTAACAAGGTTCATATTTCCCTTTGGTTTGAGGGGTACTATCAATGGTTCATACATGAATTTTCTAGAGTAGCAGCATCCTTGATAGCTCTGATACGAAAGGGATATACTTTTATTTGGGTGCAGAAGTTCCAAGAGAGTCTTCAGGGATTGAATCAGAGTGTAAAGAATGATCCCGTATTGAGATTACTAGTGGATGGTGTTGAATACGTGGTGTTTTATAATGCATCAGGGACTGGTCCAGATTTTTTTCTTAATTCAAGGGAATTTGATGACTTCCAATGGTTTGTTCCTGTTTTGGAAGGATGTAAAAAACTATGTGACTCATGATCATGAGCTAGTAATAGTTGTCTTCGTATTGAATATGTGGATATACTAACTGATGGGACAACAGTTTATCATTCTACTCGGACCACAAGAGTCTCATGTATATCTTCTCTCAGATGGATTTCAACTTGAGACATAGAAGTTTGATAGATTTATTCTAGGTATATGACTTCGATATAGGCTATAATCTTGAGAAAGGAAACGTGGTGGCAGATACTCTCAACCAGATATTGATTTCACAACTACTAACCAAGACATCATTGTAGTTATTCGTGTTATAGATATCCTTTGTGGATAGAGATGGAGTATCTTACCATCAGTATATGGTTTTGACCCCTCCACTGTAGAGACCCGAAGCTTGACGTACATGAACATTACACTACTTTTGCGGAATACTTAGTACATAACAAAAAATACACACACAAGGATCGTAATAGTTTAGTGTCTTTGGAAACTCAGAACGTAATCTTCTAATCGTGGTGAGAGATCTCCAATATCTCCCATAAAGATCTTCCCTTTTTTTACCTAAAACCTTTCTTTATATCCTGGGGAAAAGAAAACATAAAAGGGTGAGCTCAAATGCTCAGTAAGGGTAAACAAAAGAAATATAAATCTCATTGTATACACAAGCACATAACTTTTGGAAATCTTAACCTGCAAAAGAGATCATAATTTCATAACATGGGATAAATCATGGAAGTGAAATGTAATCACAATAATCATAACATAAAACATGAAACTTTGTGGCATACACACATAATCATAGAGAATCATTTCTTGTTATTCAAGACTCATTGCCAAGACTATCTTAGTGGACAAAGTCCCTTTCTGAATCGAGTAACCCTCGTTTCAGTCCTGTTTCACTGAACCGGTATAACCTACCATTCCAGCCATGTCTATATCATGAGATATAAAATCTTTACCCAATGCATTGGAGGGAGATATAGGTCCCACCCATCTTATAATGAATCCTTTCTTATGTGTGCCACAAAATCATAAATCATACATCATTACATAACCCATTTAATAAAAATGGGATTCTTAAACAACATGACATCATAAAACCATTCATATAAGATAATGGAATTCATAAACATAATTCCATCACAACATAGTTAAATCAATGTAAAAATATGGATAGAAACAGAACCCTTTATTATCTTAGATGGAAAATAATTTTGATAAAACACTTGAACTTCATTCTTGAGGAAAATATCCTTTCTACTTAAAAAACACTTTTCCTTTCTTAACATGTCATACAATTTTAAAATAAAAGAAGTTGATTAAAAATAAACATGAAAACATGTAAAGGAATCTTCTTGGAAATAATGTTTTAAAAATCCATTCATGCCGTATAAGTTAAAAAAACATTCTTTGTACTTTTGTCGAAAAAGTCAAAATGTACCTCGTACGAAAAACGACAAAAGTTTCCTTTCATATCTTTTACTAAAAACTCACCAAAGGGTAAAATTGGATTTAAAAAATTGTAAGTGGATGGAAATAATATTACATATTGATGAAACATGGATGTGGATGATAAAATACACCCCAGTAAATACTTACGAATAAACAATCTCGGATAAAAATGAGATTGTGATATTTCCCTTACCTTAGGTCCGACTTGCTTTGAAAGTGTCCGAACCTCCTGTATAATGATTTAAATAATGTTATTGACTTATTCCAGAATCATATTCATTGTTATTATATCATATATGGTCCACTTATGAATTTATATTACCCGTTATTTTGTAAATTCATGTTAAAGTAGCGTTTTGGGTAAAATCGTCTCATTTGTCGTTCGTGTTTTTAACTTGTAATTATTCATATGATTACTTAGATCATGATTACATAATTCCAGAATATAAAATATGATTTATATATATATATTCAGAATATACATATATAATAAATCAGTAAATGGAAAGAAATACACCGTTCATGGAGACGGTAGTCCGTACGTACGCATGAACGTTGTTTTCGTTTCCTTATTGAATTGAATGGAATTAAGTAGATGACATACATATAAATAATTCCAGTATCATTATTAGGTCATATATTTCATTAGTACTTATTATATATACTTTATAATCATTCATGAATGGTTAATCATTGAGAATGAATCTCATCGCGTTGTGGAGACGGTAGTCCGTACGTACGCACGAGCGATGATATCGTTCCCATGGTCGTGGAATTGTGTTGAAGTGTATGTATACTATTTCAGTATCAATATCACTTTATAATAATCATATATAGTTACTCATTAAACCATTATACACATCCAATTAAGGTGGTGGCGGAAAATAGATTACACCACGGCGTGGAGACGGTATTCCGTACGTACGCACGGGCGGTGATTTCCTTTTTCCGTAGGATGGATAGAAGGTTAATTAGAGTTGTTTCATATTTATAATAACATATCAGTATATAAGAAATAATTATGTTATTACTTTATCATGAAACAACTAAAGAAGAAGATGTTGAAGAAGAAAGAAAATTGAAAAGATCGGTAATGGATATTACCTCTTCTTTGGAACGCTTCTTTGAATCCTTCACTTAGGGAACTAAGATTGGTCTTTGAAGAAGACCAGGACCTCTAGGATTATTCTAGGAAAGTGGAGAAGGGATTTTGTCCGGGGTTGGCCGAGCTTGAGTGCTCAATTTTGTGTGAGGAGGAGGGGGAGGAGGTGCCCTTTTATAAGGGAGGAGAGGGGCACCTTAGGAATTCTTAAAAATATTAATTTATAATAAATCTAACCCCACTTAAAAACCTCCAAAAATGACTCATATTCGAAGATTAGATGAGATAGGGTTGTAATCTCATCAAAAAATCAAATTTAGACATGTTTGGATGTTATTTTAAACCTTATCATTTTGATTTATCCTTATTTAATCTATTTAAGTTTATTTGTGGCAATAAAATTCTAAATTTTAAATTATAACAAATAATTACTTATTTGTTGTGAATTTTCCATAATTGTTTACTTTATAACATTATAGACCATATAAATATAAATTTATAATTTTTAAATATTTTTGTGATTTTTAAACAATTTTATAATATGTTATTTTTGTAAAATAACAATAGTGTCAATTTTGACACTATTCATTTATTTGAATTTAAATAAAATATATACAGAAGATATGTTCGAACTAAAAGCTTTAATATATTAATAAAAGGTCATATGTATCTATAAAATTAGTTTATCACATTAAATAGTTCATATAATATTTATTTTATTATTTTTAAAACCATTTATTTGGTTTATCTCTTAATAAAATAATTACTACATCATTTTTTATAATTATTTAATATACTTATTTGTTGAATAAAAATTTAAAATAAAATCCTATGATGAATATAAATACATTACCTTTCACAATAATACTTTTACTCGAATTTATCATCTTAAAATCACAATATTTAAATTGTTATATTTATTAAATTATGAAGGTGACAACTTTGGCATCATTTAAAATAAAATAATATAAGTGTCATAATCGCTTTTATAAGGCTCCAAATGGTCAAATATTCGACCATTGGATGATTATGGTTTACATTTACATGTACAATAAGTTTTGGTTAGGTATTAGTGAATTTTATGGTCACTATGACTTTAATAAAAACAATATTCTTGATTTTTCACTAGATAAACAATTTCTGCATCACTATTGTGTCATAATTAATGATAATTATTTAATCCCTAAAAATTATAAATATAATTATATGACGAAGATAATTTCATTAGATTTCTGGAGACTATTCATGTTCTATGTTTCATGAAGTTTATCACTAAATTAAAATTAATATACTTATAAGATTTAAGAGAGTGACATGTTGTCACTTTCATTGGTTTTAATAATAATTAAGTTAGTTTCATGGACAAATGTCCATTAAATGATTCTAATCCGACCCTTAGGTGATATGGGTCGACTGTTAGTCATCCAATAGGATTTTGATATTTGTTAGGGTAATTTTAAAATATTTTATTTACCCTTAATTACCCGATTTACCTTTAACTATGGTAAATAAAATTTACCATAGTTACTATTCATAATTCCCAAAAATAAAAAGTAGCTTATTAACATAATTTGGACCCACTGATTCCAAATATGGAATCCATTTTTTAAAATTCAAAACACATAAGTTGCATAAATTAAATTAAAATTAATCCCGTTGTCGAATAAAAACGGGTTTTTGTTTAAAACATTGCAAAAGATTGAATTGATTTAACCTACGAATTCAAGGTAAAATCAATGCTAATGAAATACATTATATTTAATGGTAAAAATATATTCTATTTATACTTTAAAAACATTCAATATTATAATTTAACCACATAAGATTTTACGATGAAAAAAGTTGTTTTTAATTAAAATATAGCGTGTTTTTACTATTCATTAAAATATGAAAGTTATCGGAAAAATATCAAAACTTTATCTAATGTAAATTTTTATATACTGATTCAAAAGAAGAATATTATTTTGTCAAATTGAACATATAAACATGTCAAAAACTATATTTAAAGTGGGTGCGCCATCAAAAGGCGGTAAAACTGCATTTTTTTAAAAATACTTATTTTACCCGAAAAATTTATTTTGTTCTTATACCATGTTCTAGAAATGTGTAAGATGAATAATAATGTTATAAAATTCAAATATTAGTTAATACTATTCATAACGGCTAGTTCATGACAATATTATAATAATATAACATTGTTTATTAAAACCCGGTATTGCGTACAACACACGCTATCGAGGAAGGTCGCGATTGCGTGTAATGCAAGCCAAGTAAGGGTTGCGTGTTGTGAAAGAATTATTCGTTGTTTCGTATAACAGAATCCAAACATATTTCATTTATACATTTAATATATATATATATACTCAATGTTGCGTAGAATAACTATTATCAAAATTGTGTGTACCACGGTCCAAGAATAGTGTTGCGTATACTGCAAGCTAATATAGTGTTGCGTATAGCTCAAGGTAATATTGGTGTAGAATACAACATAAGACATTAATGAAATTAAAATAATATTTTTCATAAAATCTCGGGGTGTTACATTCTACCCCCCTTAAAATGAATTTCGCCCTCGAAATTCGTCGGGGTTATAAATGGTTTACTATTTGAAAGTTTCTTTGATAGAAACCCACATCGTAAAAAGGAATACCAAAACTTATCTTTAAAAACAAAAGTATGAAATGTAACGGTTACCCAAATAAACTAATCACTGGGTTTCCACATAGGTGAAAATATGGATATGGAAGAGAAATCTAACCATCATGTTCTGATGGAGAGTGGTAGAGAACATGGCTATGGAAAAGCTAGCAATCACAAAGCCATAAATTTGTGATGATCTAGGGTACCATCTGATTAATCGGACATAAGGGCACTAGGACAACATTTTTGGTTTTCAAGATCATTTCCATAAATTTGAAAATTTGAATTACAATAAATACTTACTTTATTTTGGTACAATCTCACTGTTGTTCGTGCCTTGAACAATTTCCACTTCATCTCTTAAATAAATGAAGTTGAATTTGTTATTCGTGAAGTGTTAGCAGATCATGTGATAGAATGACGGGTCATTCCATCTGTCTCAAACAAAAGGTTAGAAAAAATTATAAGTCGATCTATAGTGAGATTAATCATATATGGTTCCTAAAATGAACTTATACTTCACATATCATACTGCTTAATATAATAAAACTAGTTTTCTACTAAACAGGGACTTCCTGTAGGACAATGGTAGGCGATAAAGGCCAGTTCGCACTTCGGTTGTGGGTTCGATTCCCACAGCCTTGTCCGACGCGATGGGTTGTCGCCCGTCCTGCAGGTTGTCCTTTTTCTAAAACTATATTACTATAACATCCCATCAATAATATCGAGAGAAAAAACTTCTATCCTTAAACAATACTAACTTATGTCCAACATAATCCATTGTAATCTTTAGGCTTATCCATAATATTGCAGTCCACTCTCATAATATAGTGAAAACGATTACCATAGATTTAATACTGTCGTTGATCCCCATATATCATAAGATATGTCTTGTTGGTCACATTCCAAACATTCAAAGGCCTTAATCATGTATTCTCTTGAAGAATGAATACCCATTGAACCTTAGTGAAATCATGAATACTGTTAAAAGTTAACATTTTCCACATACCAAAATCCAAAAACTCTATATACTCAAACCATAATATAACCTTCTCCTTATATCAGTCATGAGCTCATGAATACTATCAAACATTTAATTTTCTCCTTATCCCTACATTATGCACATATCATCTACATTCCAAAAATATCTGAATAACCTTCCATGGATACTGGTAACATTAATCATACACTTTCAAAACTCAAGGAAAGACAATAGTGTAACAATCCTTAGATGTATCGTTATTCCAACATTACACATGATAAACATGTAATCATTCCACTACATTCTTAAACCATTGTCCAAGATTCAACAATTCTTTCATCTCACATATCATTTTTAGTCTCTTCATCATCATCAACATAAATACTTCCCATACGACCATACTGATTCTCTTCATGAGACTTTCCCTTAGGGCATTGGTTTGCATAATGCCCGTACATTCCACATTTAAAACATTTAACCATTGTTGATGTCGTAGCAATACCATTATCCTCATCCGTGTTGTTAACTGAACCTTTTCCTTTGCATTTACTTGCTTTGTCTCCTTCTTTTCCACACCAAAAGCATCTTCCAGTTCCTTTGAAACATTCTCTTTTATGCCTCTTCCCACATGATTTACATAGGGGAAATTGAACTTTCTTTCCTCTATGATCATCATGAAACTCCATCTTTCTCTTATTAGTCGAGTCAGGAAACTTACCAAATTTTACTTTATTTATCATATTATGAGATTGCTGATTCGGCATAATAATGATGTTTGGACTTCCAAATCCCATTTCATTATGAAGAATATCATTCCATTGTCCATCATATCCTCCATTATCGTGAATCATCTTGTTTCCAGCCATTTTCTAAAACCCAAAAGAATAGTGTGAGAAGAAAAAATCATAATAAAGGGGGAGTAACTTCAATATCTAACATCTTAGGTTTAATTCTATGATCGTTAGCGTAATTCTAGTACTATAACCTATACGTATACTTAACCTTAGGGACATCCCTAGACATACCTTAGAAATAACTCTAGGGATCTCACTAACATTTTCGCATCCTAGTTTCCAAAGGTTGACTAAACCTCCCTCTGATACCAACTGTAGAGACCCGAAGCTTGACGTACATGAACATTACACTACTTTTGCGGAATACTTAGTACATAACAAAAAATACACACACAAGGATCGTAATAGTTTAGTGTCTTTGGAAACTCGGAACGTAATATTCTAATCGTGGTGAGAGATCTCCAATATCTCCCATAAAGATCTTCCATTTTTTTTACCTAAAACCTTTCTTTATATCCTGGGGAAAAGAAAACATAAAAGGGTGAGCTCAAATGCTCAGTAAGGGTAAACAAAAGAAATATAAATCTCATTGTATACACAAGCACATAACTTTTGGAAATCTTAACCTGCAAAAGAGATCATAATTTCATAACATGGGATAAATCATGGAAGTGAAATGTAATCACAATAATCATAACATAAAACATGAAACTTTGTGGCATACACACATAATCATAGAGAATCATTTCTTGTTAGTCAAGACTCATTGCCAAGACTATCTTAGTGGACAAAGTCCCTTTCTGAATCGAGTAACCCTCGTTTCAGTCCTGTTTCACTGAACCGGTATAACCTACCATTCCAGCCATGTCTATCTCATGAGATATAAAATCTTTACCCAATGCATTGGAGGGAGATATAGGTCCCACCCATCTTATAATGAATCCTTTCTTATGTGTGCCACAAAATCATAAATCATACATCATTACATAACCCATGTAATAAAAATGGGATTCTTAAACAACATGACATCATAAAACCATTCATATAAGATAATGGAATTCATAAACATAATTCCATCACAACATAGTTAAATCAATGTAAAAATATGGATAGAAACAGAACCCTTTATTATCTTAGATGGAAAATAATTTTGATAAAACACTTGAACTTCATTCTTGAGGAAAATATCCTTTCTACTTAAAAAACACTTTTCCTTTCTTAACATGTCATACAATTTAAAAATAAAAGAAGTTGATTAAAAATAAACATGAAAACATGTAAAGGAATCTTCTTGGAAATAATGTTTTAAAAATCCATTCATGCCGTATAAGTTAAAAAAACATTCTTTGTACTTTTGTTGAAAAAGTCAAAATGTACCTCGTACGAAAAACGACAAAAGTTTCCTTTCATATCTTTTACTAAAAACTCACCAAAGGGTAAACTTGGATTTAAAAAATTTTAAGTGGATGGAAATAATATTACATATTGATGAAACATGGATGTGGATGATAAAATACACCCCAGTAAATACTTACGAATAAACAATCTCGGATAAAAATGAGATTGTGATATTTCCCTTACCTTAGGTCCGACTTGCTTTGTAAGTGTCCGAACCTCCTGTATAATGATTTAAATAATGTTATTGACTTATTCCATAATCATATTCACTGTTATTATATCATATATGGTCCACTTATGACTTTATATTACCCGTTATTTTGTAAATTCATGTTAAAGTAGCGTTTTGGGTAAAATCGTCTCATTTGTCGTTCGTGTTTTTAACTTGTAATTATTCATATGATTACTTAGATCATTATTACTTAATTCCAGAATATAAAACATGATTTATATATATATATTCAGAATATACATATATAATAAATCAGTAAATGGAAAGAAATACACCGTTCATGGAGACGGTAGTCCGTACGTACGCATGAACGCTGTTTTCGTTTCCTTATTGAATTGAATGGAATTAAGTAGATGACATACATATAAATAATTCCAGTATCATTATTAGGTCATATATTTCATTAGTACTTATTATATATACTTTATAATCATTCATGAATGGTTAATCATTGAGAATGAATCTCATCGCGTTGTGGAGACGGTAGTCCGTACGTACGCACGAGCGATGATATCGTTCCCATGGTCGTGGAATTGTGTTGAAGTGTAAGTATACTATTTCAGTATCAATATCACTTTATAATAATCATATATAGTTACTCATTAAACCATTATACCCATCCAATTAAGGTGGTGGCGGAAAATATATTACACCACGGCGTGGAGACGGTATTCCGTACGTACGCACAGGCGGTGATTTCCTTTTTCCGTAGGATGGATAGAAGGTTAATTAGAGTTGTTTCATATTTATAATAACATATCAGTATATAAGAAATACTTATGTTATTACTTTATAATGAAACAACTAAATAAGAAGAAGTTGAAGAAGAAAGAAAATTGAAAAGATCGGTAATGGATATTACCTCTTCTTTGGAACGCTTCTTTGAATCCTTCACTTAGGGAACTAAGATTGGTCTTTGAAGAAGGCCAGGACCTCTAGGATTATTCTAGGAAAGTGGAGAAGGGATTTTTGCAGGGGTTGGACGAGCTTGAGGGCTCAATTTTGTGTGAGGAGGAGGGGGAGGAGGTTCCCTTTTATAAGGGAGGAGAGGGGCACCTTAGGAATTCTTAAAAATATTAATTTATAATAAATCTAACCCCACTTAAAAACCTCCAAAAATGACTCATATTCGAAGATTAGATGAGATAGGGTTGTAATCTCATCAACCAATCAAATTTAGACATGTTTGGATCTTATTTGAAACCTTATCATTTTGATTTATCCTTATTTAATCTATTTATGTTTATTTGTGGTAATAAAATTCTAAATTTTAAATTATAACAAATAATTACTTATTTGTTGTGAATTTTCCATAATTGTTTACTTTATAACATTATAGACCATATAAATATAAATTTATAATTTTTAAATATTTTTGTGATTTTTAAACAATTTTATAATATGTTATTTTTGTAAAATAACAATAGTGTCAATTTTGACACTATTCATTTATTTGAATTTAAATAAAATATATACAGAAGATATGTTCGAACTAAAAGCTTTAATATATTAATAAAAGGTCATATGTATCTATAAAATTAGTGTATCACATTAAATAGTTCATATAATATTTATTTTATTATTTTTAAAACCATTTATTTGGTTTATCTCTTAATAAAATAATTACTACATCATTTTTGTATAATTATTTAATATACATATTTGTTGTATAAAAAATTAAAATAAAATCCTATGATGAATATAAATACATTACCTTTCACAATAATACTTTTACTCGAATTTATCATCTTAAAATCACAATATTTAAATTGTTATATTTATTAAATTATGAAGGTGACAACTTTGGCATCATTTAAAATAAATTAATATAAGTGTCATAATCGCTTTTATAAAGCTCCAAATGGTCAAATATTAGACCATTGGATGATTATGGTTTACATTTACATGTACAATAAGTTTTGGTTAGGTATTCGTGAATTTTATGGTCACTATGAGTTTAATAAAAACAATATTCTTGATTTTTCACTAGATAAACAATTTCTGCATCACTATTGTGTCATAATTAATGATAATTATTTATCCCTAAAAATTATAAATAAATTTATATGATGTAGATAATTTCATTATCTTTCTGGAGACTATTCATGTTCGATGTTTCATGAAGTTTATCACTAAATTAAAATTAATATACTTATAAGATTTAAGAGAGTGACATGTTGTCACTTTCTTTGGTTTTAATAATAATTAAGTTATTTTCATGGACAAATGTCCATTAAATGATTCTAATCCGACCCTTAGGTGATATGGGTCGACTGTTAGTCATCCAATACGATTTTGATATTTGTTAGGGTAATTTTAAAATATTATATTTACCCTTAATTACCCGATTTACCTTTAACTATGGTAAATAAAATTTACCGTAGTTACTATTCATAATTCCCAAAAATAAAAAGTAGGTTATTAACATAATTTGGACCCACTGATTCTAAATATGGAATCCATTTTTTAAAATTCAAAACACAGAAGTTGCAGAAATTAAATTAAAATTAATCCCGTTGTCGAATAAAAACGGGTTTTTGTTTAAAACATTGCAAAAGATTGAATTGATTTAACCTACGAATTCAAGGTAAAATCAATGCTAATGACATACATTATATTTAATGGTAAAAATATATTCTATTTATACTTTAAAAACATTCAATATTATAATTTAACCACATAAGATATTACGATGAAAAAAGTTGTTTTTAATTAAAATATAACGTGTTTTTACTATTCATTAAAATATGAAAGTTATCGGAAAAATATCAAAACTTTATCTAATGTAAATTTTTATATCCTGATTCAAAAGAAGAATATTATTTTGTCAAATTGAACATATAAACATGTCAAAAACTATATTTAAAGTGGGTGCGCCATCAAAAGGCGGTAAAACTGCATTTTTTGAAAAATACTTATTTTACCCGAAAAATTTATTTTGTTCTTATAACATGTTCTAGAAATGTGTAAGATGAATAATAATGTCAAAAATTCAAATTTTAGTTAATACTATTCATAACGGCTAGT
This sequence comes from Viscum album, assembly GCA_963277665.1. NCBI lineage: Eukaryota > Viridiplantae > Streptophyta > Magnoliopsida > Santalales > Viscaceae > Viscum > Viscum album. Next base: position 655,034,659 of record OY728136.1, read on the forward strand.
TCATGACAATATTATAATAATATAACATTGTTTATTAAAACCCGGTATTGCGTACAACACACGCTATCGAGGAAGGTCGCGATTGCGTGTAATGCAAGCCAAGTAAGGGTTGCGTGTTGTGAAAGAATTCTTCGTTGTTTCGTATAACAGAATCCAAACATATTTCATTTATACATTTAATATATATATATATACTCAATGTTGCGTAGAATAACTATTATCAAAATTGTGTGTAACACGGTCCAAGAATAGTGTTGCGTATACTGCAAGCTAATATAGTGTTGCGTATAGCGCAAGGTAATCTTGGTGTAGAATACAACATAAGACATGAATGAAATTAAAATAATATTTTTCATAAAATCTCGGGGTGTTACATCCACTCTTGCAAAAAGTCGCAGAGTAACTTCTCTGAAACATCAACTATGAGACATTATGGGAACATATGTCCATAGGGCGTTCCACTAATGGATATTTTAAAGGTGGGGAGCACGTTTTTCCCTTTATAGGGAACACAAGAGTGTTATCATCGATGTGGGAGGAGGTATTAAGGGAGTTCCATACTTTCCCCTTGGAAGTACATCCAGGTGTGGGAAAGATGTATTAAGACCTTGGACGTCAGTTCTGGTGGCCGGGTATAAAAAATATGTTGGTGGTGTTTGTTTCTAGAAGCCTCACTTGTTAGTGAGTGATGATTGAGAACTAGGTTCCAGCAGGATTTACCCAACCATTTGAGGTTCTAGAGGCTAAGATGGATGGTATATTCATTGTATTTTTTATAGGTTTACCATGCATGTCTAGGGAACATGATACCATCTGGGTGATCATTGAGTGACTCACCATTTCATCCCACTTTCTACTGATTCTTGATTAGAGATCAATAGAGATCTCGGTACTAAATTAAATGCTAGATATAGTTTGACTCCATGGACTCCCATCAATGATAGTCTCGGATCATGATTCTCTCATTACATCCAGTTTTTTGAAGGGATTGTAGGTGGCATTTGGGACTCAGTTGTGCTAGAGCTCAAAATTTCATCCCCAAAAATATGGATAGATGGAGAGAATGATCCTTAATCTATAGAACATGATACTTGCTTGTATCCAATACATTGGACATAGTTGGGAGGACCAAATACCTCTAGGAGAGTTTGAGTATGATAATAGATTTCTCTGCACTGCTTGTATGCAACCATTCAAGGCCTAGTAAGGGTGCCCATATAGGTCACCACAGTGCTAGAAATCCCTAAGAGAGTCTCCACTCATGGTTACAGAGATGTTACTGGATACCAATGAGAAGTTACAAATCATCCAGGAGAAAATGAGGACTGCACACAGCCGGTATAAGTCATATGATTATAGGAGGTGGAGGCCTCTTTAGTTAGAGGTGGGAGACCATGCTTTCCTTTAGGCATTTACTCTACTGGGATTACATATATTTGTCTAGGTTTTCAAGTTATCTTTGAGATATATTGGCTCTTTTAACATTTTGAGAGGAATTAGAAAGGTGGCGTACAACCTAGATCTTCCCCAACTATTGCACTAGTTGCATGATGTCTTCTACGTGTCACATCTGAAGAGGTAAAAGATTGATCTATACCATTTCATCATATAGGGAGATATTTACATAGATGATGGGGTTAAATATGCAGAATACATGGTGTAGATAAAGGATCAATAATATTAGATCCTTTTTGGGTAGTATATTCCTCTGGTACATGTTTTGTGGTTGCATGAGAATCTCTTGGAGTGCAATTGGAGTGGGAGGATCAAATTCATGCTCAGGAACCTCATCTTTTGGAGTAGCCTTTATTATGGATTTCAGGGATGTAAATCCATTAGGTGGGGAGAATGTAATGTTTTTTTCTTCGGATTTATTTTTATAAATTAATTGGGAAACTTCAGATACCAGGCGCTAGGATGGCATGAGATCTTGAGGCTCAGTATTCCCAAAACGATTCATTGAATAATATTCTATTTTTAATGAAAAAGATTGGGTGTTTTATATATGAACTAGAATATCTTCTAAATGGGTTCCTGGATAAGAAATTTTCGAGCACCGTTGCTTTCAAAATAGCAACATTACTGAAGGTGGGCCCAAACATCGACCAGTGCAGGTTGATGGTGAAAGATATTTTTTGGATGTGAACGGCACAAAGATATTTAATAAAAATACATTATTTGGATCTTACATATTGATTTTGTGGAAGATTCATTTTTTAATAAGCCAGGGAATAGAAATTATAAGTTATCTATATAACCTAGGAATTCCCCTGAGCTATGAATAAGGAAGCTCCCTCCCAACAAAAAACACTGGTGGATTGAGGATTGTCAATGACACAGACCTTCGTTCGTCATCAAAGATTGATCCGATCAATGAGGTAGGATTTTGATCTCTTTGTTATTTCCTTTCCACTTCGTAGAATAAAATGATGAATTCAGAACAACCCACAAATAGGATGATCCGCTATTCAATCGTTCTTACGGGAGGGAAGTTTATTACTGTTTTTAAAAGGGATTAAATCTTGGTGATTTATTTTTTGTTTATTCTTCTTGATCCCAATAAAAAACCAGATAAAGGACAAAAAAACAAGGACAAGATCCATTCTTTGGTGTTTTATGTGATTTATCTTCTCCTAAATCTATTGTATTTTACATGTGTCATTCTCCTTCCAAAACACTATATGAAGGCCTAATCATTGTTCCCACGATCCATGGTGCACCGATCTGATACCAAATTTTTTGACTCATGGCAGCATTACGGAGGTGTGACGGGAGCGCAGCTGGACAGAAGCTTCTTCTAGAGGAGGGAATGATGAATAGTGGGTCATCGATAGTATGGCTGGATGCGAGGGTTTCATGTGGCCGGACATGGCACTAAACGGATGGCAAGTGGCGGGGCACACTTCTGCAGTCTAGTAGGGACCATGCCAAATGAGGGTGTCATTGAATCTAAGGCCATGACCAGTGACCAGAGGTTGTATCCGCTGTAGTGGGATGTGGATCAGATCTGCGTCGGTGGAATCTCTCCCTAGTAGTGAATTTGTGGGGCCAGGGAAAAAACGGGGTTCGGTCACGGGAAATGTGATCTAGAACATCATTGACTGGGGGAGCCAAAATGACATTTGGTCGAGTGACTGCATGGACCAAAAGGAAAATTTATGGTGGGTCATCCCATACTGATTGGTTCTGGTTAGTTCATCTAAGCCAAGTTGGATCGAGTCGGACCCGAACCAGATATTTTTAACTATATTGCACAAATATTTTATACTATGTGTCCTTTTGATGATCCTTTCATATATTTGAGACCATTGTGAAGATATTGTTCATTTTATATAATATATGTTGGTTTTTCTGAATGTTGGTCTAGGAACTAATGGATTGAGGGGTAGGTTCTCTTGAAATATGAACTCTACAAGAAGAATCCAATGGTTTTTTGTAACTTAGTGAGTACATTACATGGGGGATACAAGACCCATCAACACTCCATTCAACATTGAAGCTCCATTTTCCACTGATTCCACATGAACCATTGACACTATGTGTTCCACTGATGCTCTATGTGCCACTTATGCTTTCTTCTCTGTCGACGCTCTATGTGCCTTCGATATCCCAGGCACCGGCACTTCTACGAGAACCATCGACACTCCATGTACAACCATTTCTCCATGTTCCATTGATTCTCCATGAGATATTGATGACCCATGCACTGTAGACAATTTTAGTGTGATAGATATTGGGAGATCTATGGAATACAACTTGAAATCCTTTTCTTCATGGTTTAGACTTATACATGTATAAGCTAACCGTATCGATTTTACTTCATGTCTTTTCTTTTTGGTGTACATCTTGTTTTTTCCTTAATGGTTTACTTCGTGTGTTTTATTTGTGGTCTTCTAATTTTATTTATTAGTGGTTTTATCTTTATGGTTTTGGTGTACCTATTGAGTATTATTTTAATCACCCCTTCAAGGGGTATGCATGTACATGTCATGCCTTTTGTTGAATATCAATGCATTAACAGAGTCCTTGGTAGACCAGGGCCAAGTGGTTCTTAGAGAGAAATATAACTGTCAAGGTGTGATTCAGCGACATAAGACAGCTATTTATGTACTTACCCTTCTGGTAGGTTTTTCTACAGATGATTTTTATGAACATGTGAATTCTCTTGAGAAGACTTTACTTTGGGTGGGATTGTATTCTGGCCTGGTTTACTTTCTAGTTTCCTACTATTGTACTCTATTTTTTTATCTTAGTGGTATGGATTCTTATTTACTTAGTGTTTATACATTTCATCATTTTGGCTTGTAAATGTGTGAATGTGTACAGGTACATATGAAAATCCCTTCCATTTTTGGGATATACCTACTCAGTGCAAATCACGAGCCCCTAGCCCATCAGAGGTAGGCTTTGGGTAGTCATGGCATGGGCCCCTCTAGGATGGTCTAGGACACTACTTCACTCAATTAGTTCTATTAGACACATCATAGAGGAATGGTCACACCCATTAATATAACTAATCTTCCTTGTTCTGAATACATGTTGATCTCCTCTAACAAACTATTAACTAACATCTCCATTAATGTCATTCAATTCACCTTTTGTGAATCTCAATGTATAAGGTCCATGCTCGTGGATATTTCCCTATACCCAATGCTTCTTACTAATTGAAATCACTAGTCATAGATGTACCTATAAGAGAGTATTTTATTCACAACACTGAGTCTTATCATAATCCACACATATCTAATTAGATGAACCAATACCCTATGTGGGTTCTTCCAGAATGACTAGTCATAATGCCCCTTGGTTCTATAGTTATCGAGTGTCCCTTGAATACCTAAAATCACGAAAACATACTAACACTACTCAAAAAATGATTTATTTTTGAGATTTATAAATCATGGAAACATCCATACCCTTATAAAAAACTCACCCCCTAAGAATACATACACATACATATATTAATAAGGTATATTTTTAAGTATTAAAGGGGTCATGAAGATTAATACAAATGTTATTATCCATTACCGGTTCTTGTTCACACTTCCCTTTAATAACCAGGAGTATTCCATATGATTTTTTATAATATATATATATATATATATCTGTGTGTGTGTGTGTGTGTAATTGATGGATTTATAATGATTGAACAATAGTTGTTAAGATCTAATAATGTTATTAAAAATAGTAAATTTATGGGACCCAATCCAATGAATCTAAAATCATGTAAAAAATAAATATGATGAAAATGGTGTGAATCATACATTATATATGACCAAGAGTTAATATTCAAACGAATTATTAATAAATTACACTAAAATTAATCCTTCAGAATCCCTTATCTATGGTTTATTCTTAAGATAATGTATTCTCCAAATGCTTGGGTGAGATCCTTCATCATCCACTTGTTATCATTCCATTAACATCCAAGTGTTGTTCTACTCATGTGATACATTCATTATCCCTACCAATAACAACAATCATTAATTATATAATAAAATGGAGATGTAGTAAATGCATATACTTAAGGGATGTCAGAAAACTTGAATCCCTATAGCATCACCTATCACAAAATGAGTACATTTTGGAGGTAGGGACCCAAGGGTAAATTATTCTCTTAGAGGAAGGTCTTGTGAAGATGTGGAGGCATGAAATTCAGAAACATTTTTTACCTTTAAACCATGTGTGGTGGAGTTATGTCTCACTAAAAATAAGGGCCTTCTATTTATGGATCAGATAAGTGATCATCCATGGGGTGGATGAATGATCATTAAGGAAACCCTATATAATTTTAGAATCAATTATTTTTGGTGGGATGGGTGATATATCTTGAGCTGAACAAATCCATACCACTAAGAATGACTTTAGAGTCATCTTGAATGGAATTTACTACCCCATAAAATGATTTTAAGGCATACCACATAGAACACGTTGGACTATGGACTACTCCCCCACAATACATATCCACTTGTTTGCATGCACCATCAGTATCTTGTTTGAGTTCATGTGATGTAGGTGACCATCTCAGGTAGTTCCCCAAGTGTTTTGGAGTAGGCACAATAGCAGGGATTATTCTGGTATAATATATTATGAGGAGGGAATCTACCTCTTGGATATTCAGTTGTCTCATAAGATCTTTCACAAGACATCTACACTTCATGACTAGGTCAGTAACTGATGTGGGATGAGTGTTATGAAGGGATTGGTTGTTTAAATTCCATATGGAACAACATCCAGCCTCAAGACAGATCATGCGTGCCTTTACCACAAGGGTTTTCCAATTTGATGCACAAAACAAACCAGGAGAAAATCCCCCACTGACTTCACAACACTAAAAAGAGAACTAAATTCTCTCAGGTCATACCATATTCTACGTACCCAATCACCCTAGAAGAAAAGTTATAGGGTAGAATTATCTTTGGAAATTGAACAATAATAGAATTTAGATGGTATTTGGATCCATTTGTTCTTCGTAGTTTTATCTGTTTCCATGAAGTATTCTTGAATTCCACAAACTCATAAGTTTTATTTTTATGGGATTTCTTTACACAATATTTTTATCTGTTATTGTTCTCTTGTAGGATCCATGTGGAAAAACCACATATAGGCCTTGGATATGAATTATCCTGAAGGGGGGCCATTGAAGATTTTCTTTTCGTTGAATTTTTTCTTGCCTAATGCTATCAAAGGAATATTTTATAGTGGAGTTATAGATCGACTGTGTAAAATTAGGGTGTTCTCAAGCCATCTTAAAGGGTGAGTAAGGATAGGGATATCCAAGAAAACCCAAAAACTCTCCCATCTAGTTTCAATACTATATGTTCATTTACCTATTTCCAAGAACCCACATGAAATGATGTATTAGTGTTGGAATATTCTATAGCTAGGTGTTCCATGAAGGGGATGGTTGACCTATTTTATCTCTAGTCCCATAACCATATTTACCTTTGAAAATCTTTCTTCGAATAAATATTCCATAAACTACCTCCAAAACCAGTTCCGCTAGTGTGATTCCACTGGTTCCCCCATGTTTCTTGCATTGATTCTGCATTGTTTCATTGGTCTGGACAGCTCGAAGCATGAGGTTAAATAGATCATTCCCTCTCCTTGATCATCCCATATGAAAGTGTTTAAGATATTATCTATATCATTAATGATTGACATGGTTATCTTAAGAACCTAAATAATTTTCAGGGGAATTGAGGAAATCACATAATACACAAGAGTGCTCCTCCTACAAAATTAGATAAATTATTTACCCAAGTTATTGATTCGGTTTGTAATTTTTCTCATTACGATTTAAAAATGTCTAATTTGAACCCTTCCGGGTGCAATGGGTTACCCCAAATAATCCATGGGAATGTTTTTCCTCGATATTATCCTAATGGATTCTATGTTTTCCCTTCTCCAGGATGATAAATTCGATTAGAAAAACATGTCTCTTTATCATGGTTAATAGTTTGAATGCTTCATCAGGAGTATTACTCCATCACGTTGAATATGTACCTAACTGAAGAATGTCATACATTATTGAAGAATACCAATTCATCAAAAAATATGAGGTGGGAAACCCCAGGGAAATGACCACTATATTGGTACATACTAATCTAGTCATGCTATTTGTTGAAGGATTCATTTCTACTTAGTATATCTTGAATCATAATGAGGATGGATGGGGAGATAAGATCCAATCTTTATATCCCACAGATAGATTTCAATAGGTCCTATAGCCTTTTCTTTAACAATATGTATAACCAAAATTAAATACATATTAGGAATAACAGGTTAGTGGTCCACATAGAGAAACCCATGCACAAAATCACCCTATGGATGAAACTCCACTCCATATGGCCATAAAAATTTTCAATATCATCCATTATAATAATATTGGAACCATTTACCTTTCTGTTCATATCACCAACCATATCATGAGAAATACCAATGGACCCTTATATAGATCTAACATGGATAAAGTCATGTTGTTATTAAAAGACCCATGATGGAATAAAATAATCTTGTCTCTTAATGATTGTGGAATAAATTACTATGTACGCATAATTGAAAATTTTTATTGGGAGAAAGTGGTTGACTGATGATGGGACATTCACTTTGGGTAAAATGGCTAGCATTATAGCACACACAACTCATGGAACACCGCCCACCAAAAAAAATTCTTGTATGGACCCATGTAAATAATCCTTGATGATACTCCTCGAAGAAATATTAAATGGGTCTAGGAATTCATCTAGACCTTCTGTTCAATCCTAATTTGGTGAAAAAATGGATTCCCCTGCCTCTTTCACTTCTTGAATGCATCCAATCACAATGTTGGATTTTTCAGATACCACATACGAGATTGAGTTCAATAGATTATTTGTTCCTTAAGGATTTTCATTATGAATTATTGGGTTGTGTTCCCAAATTATCAAATTGAAATAATTATTCACCATTCCACCAATCTCTTCATGTTCATTGGTGCATGAACCATTTTCACAAAATATGTTAGGCATGGAGGTATGATGTTTCTCTTTTAAGAAGACATGGAAATGGGATGTGTTTTGGTCTTCTTTTTCTTTACATTTATCCCATGTCCTATCATGAAAGAATCTATAATATTCCTTAAGTATTTCATTAAAATTTTGTTTTTTGAGACCCATATATACAAATAGATATTTATCCCATGTCTCATCAAGTTTGGCTTTGATGTGCTCAATATACCTTTGCACATCATCCAAACTAGCATGGTCTTGGAGAGTAAAGTTAGACCAATACATAAGACCAAGCCTAAAATTTAATATCTTGTTATGAGAGTTGTCACACAGTTCTCACTAAGAAGGGGGTTCCCAGGAACACCACACCATTGAGATTAATGTAGGATGGTGCAACCAAAAATTGGACAAGAAGAAGAGTATGTTGCCTTAATTTTCTATCATCAAATTAACAAGAATAGGGTAATGGTCTCACAAACATTGCACAAGGTAGATGAATTCTACATGAGGATAGGAAGAGATGAACATGAGGTTTTAAAAACACTAGTCCTACCCCACCACCTGTGTTGATGTCCTTCTTGGTTATTGAACTAGGTGTATCTATAAACCAAGTATCCTAGGTTCATGAGGCCCATCTTTCTATAAAAGCTGGAGAAGGTCGGTCTATCATTGGGGGGGGAAAGGACCCCCACCCTTTTTCTCTGAAGCCTCAATGATAGTGTTAAATTCCCCACCCCCAATCTAGAATTATTTACTCGGGTTGTAGGATTTGTGATCAAGACACAACGGTTCCCAAAGTCTAGCCTCACATATAGCATACACAAAGTAGAAGAAAAATATCATGTTTTCTTCTTCCACCATGGATGAGAGGTTTTGGTCCATAGCCTCATGTTTTTCACCATGACAAGGAGTTTCAAAAGACTCATATAAGATGATTTTAAAACTCACTATGTAGGTGGTACCTTAAGCCAATATTTCTGTAGAAGTCGCCAATTTTTTAGGGGGTTTCAATTCCAATACCACTATGATGTAAGAATAATTTTTAGACACATCACATTCAATTAAGGTAATTTTATCTAGGGAATAATGGCCCTATAAATTCCACATGATCACTGATTTCATTTAAAAACCATTCACTTGGAACACACCCTAGGTGATGAAATATACCTTCCTTGTGCATTTGAAGAGGATGGCTGCCTTCTGGATTGTGCTTATGTCCAAACCCCACTAGAGGGAGATATTTTGATAGGTCATAACCATCCACCCATCTCTGGTACATGGATCTAGAGATACCACCCCTAAGGGACACCAAATGAGGGGATGAGATTTCCAGAACCTGTGATAACACAATGAAGTCATTGTGAAGTCGGAGAAGGGAGGAAGAAGATCCTGAATCTTAAGAGCACAAAGGTTGTTATGGGGGATCATATCAGACAACCTATTTTCCCTTAGATGATCGGTTGGTGAGGATGGATAGGAGGGTAAGTGATGGGCATGTGGGAGAGGTAGGGGTTGATGAATCAATGTTATGAGGTATATTTATGGGGATAAAGAATTTTTGACATGGGTAAATTCTAGAGAGGATGATGATGAAATCGGAAACAGGTCCATAGGAGTAGTGGTTAGGTTTCTAGGAACTATAACTATATAGTTAGGAGGATCATGGTCTTCTAACAAAGATGGATATTAAGGTATAATGGCAGGGTTTCCTTGTTCCATTATATCATAAAATATGACATATATATATCATATAAAATAATATATCTAAAACATTATTTGTTATTACCATTAGGGAATACTCCCTTAAATCTCTCACTTGCATTAAAGTCGTAATGAAATTGTGTTAATTCACCATATATTGTATCATATGAAATAACATATAAAAACTCCTCTGAAAGAACTTCTGAATATATTCCATAACCCTTTTAGAATTATAAAAATAAAATTCACCATGTATCACATCATATAAAATGCCTTAAAATATCCATCCAAAAATCATTGTGGATACACTCAAAAACACATTTAGATGAACTCTCTACGTTCCATAAATATTGATTCTGATTCAGAAAACTATAAATTGATACTACCTGAGCCTTTATATCATTGAAAAAAATATGAATTAATTAATTTAAAAATGTAATAAATCAATGTCCTCCACAAATGCAGTAGTTCCACTCAAGTTACTAAGGGATTTAGAATGGAATTAATAAAACATGTGTATCTATATACCCATGTCCAACAATGTATCATATACATGCATGGATTTTTATATGGTCACTTTATTTAAGAAATAAAATAAATATGTTACATAGATTATGTCAATCCCAAATAACTACTCATACATTCATGATTTTATAAGTATAGACTATCCAGGTAGATGAATACATCTCGGGTTATTAACAATTACGGATGAGTACATTACATTCCCTTTATTTAACAAAAAAACAAAATATTTTTTTCCAGGGATGTTCATACACTCCTCTAATCAATCTAAATTAATATCTAGGATTTTATACTAATCATATGACTGGGAAAACCCATATTGGTTAAGTCCCGACTGATGAATTTATTAACAATATGCCCAACCACCCAGAAATTATGAGTGTAACATGGATTTTGTAAGAAATGTATCGAAGTATAAAGGTTCTCATGATAGGTATCTTACCAACATTAGGTGTGGGGAAATCCAATTATGAAACATTCACCACATTTATATTAAATACATAGTATGTTTCACTCAATTTTGTATATTTTACAGGTCATACAGTTAAAAAATTAATTTTTGTGCCTCATGATAATATTTTATATATCCATAAAAAATCATACCCAAGCTGACCTTAACATTAAATTATAGTCTATATAAAAAAAGATGAAAATCATCAGTTAGGGATTACTCAAAATATTACTTTTAGTGACCAATGATATGTTATTTTCATGATTTCATGTGGCCAATATGATAGAATGATAAATTGGATAACGAATTTTATAAATCAAGTCACATTTTATATTTTCAAACTCCATTAAGGATACATAAAAACCCATATAAAATTACCAATATAATCATATCACATATGATAGACAACCTAATCATCCATATTATTTATTAACATTTAGTATTGTGTTAAACTCTTTACATATTTTTGTAATTCATGACACATATCAATGTGATCTTGTGATAAAATCTAATAATTAACTCTTTAGTAAGTAACATCAATAAATAAATAATGTATGAAAAACAGTGAGACATTTGAATCATATTCTTAATGTTTAGCTATTTTAACATAGTGTTCCAACTAATTTAGTTCACAACATCAAATTTTATGATGTTGATAACATTTTTTGTCTACATAGAACATTTATCAGTTCATCATCATCTAAAAATTTGGTACCCTTTCCATTAACATATTACTAAAAATATTTTGAAACCTACTATAAATCAGTACATTAATATTTCTCAACAGAACCTTAACCTTTTAGGATAATATGTTAGATTCAATTTAAATTTTAATGGGACTGATATTTTATTTTTTATCATTGAAATTCATAAAGTCTAAACATAAACGCATTATCCTCTTAGAATCATTAGTATTTTTATAATATCATTATATATTATACAAACACATTTGTGATTGATAATTATATTTATGTATTTTAGATAGAATAATAAGAAAAAATAATATATGGTATTCAATGTGTTCGGATATTTTTTTACTAAAAATAAGATAATTATTTAAAATGTTCCACTAAACAGTTGTGGGATCAAATCTCTTTTATTTTGAGAAACATCTTGATAAAAACTTTTATCTTTATAAAACTAGATTTACCATTATAGTATATTTTTAGGTTACAGAATCCAGTAAATCAAAAATGATTTTTAGTAAAACTATCATCTTCTGTTGTTTATAATATCGTTTTGAAAACAAATGAATTATCATTTCATATAATAAAAATAATGTAAACATATACATCCTTTATTTATCTCCTTTGGAGCTTGATATAATCCTCTAGATTTATCTTTTTGATTCAGATATGTGTTGTTTCATGATCTAAATACAATATAATAGATTTACCAATTAGTTCCATGATTTTAAACTCATGTATATTTAAAACACTTGGAAAACATGTAGTTGGAATCCTATACCTTTTAAAATAGAAATTTTTTCTATAACATAAATACCATACATGGAATATCTATGTGGTTTTTCAAAATCATTAATGTGTTATAAAAATACCAATCTATGGAAACATTCCCCTTCATTCTTGAAAACTCATTTCAATACTAGTGTTCAAGGATAACAGTTAGAAAAATATAGTATTCTTTTATGGCTTGAACTATTACCCTTTTGTACTATTATCATCGCACCTAGCCCTATACATAAAATTTAATGCTCACTAATACTCAGAAATATGAGGAAACAAAGTAAGATATTATTAAACTCATTCACGTTTTTAGAAAATTTCCAATAATGATTATGGAATGATTTTTATTACTAGAAAAATCATTAAAGGTAACTAAAAATATATGCCCTAAATCATTATAAATATATTATTTAAATTATCACATATCATAGTGTATGAGATTAATTTTATCATAGTGTATGTTATACTTGATCCAAAGGCATATCATATACCCTTGGTATGAATATTGTATTGGAACGCATATCATATTAAATATATTTCTCAGAAATGATAGGCTGAAGATTATTGTTAAAATATCCTACATGTTGGATATAATTAATATATGTAATTTATAGAGAATCATGTTTAATTTATATGATTAATAAATATTTGTATTAAGGGTAAAAATCATTGAAACTATATGTCATTTATTTTGCATTATGTAATGCTTTATTAAATTCATTGGACTTGAAGAGAATTCCTAAAAGATTATATAAAAGATACTTATGGTAATTATTTAAATGTGAGAACCTTTCCCAATTGTTTAACAATTATCCCCACCCAATGATCTCATCATATTCCCCATTTCACTAAAAAAACTAGAATTTTATGGTGAGAATAAGAAACCCTTTCAAACATCTGGTTAATTTTTCAACTCATGGATACACCATGGATAGGTGAGTATGATTGTTACCGTTGAATGTCCTTCATCAATAATGACTGATGACTCATGTAACATTGATCAATTATTTAAGGTAAATAAGTATTATATTTATTATATATATATGGGCGATTTCATGTTTCATTGATGGTGTGGTATGGATTTTGGGTCATTAATTTCTTCCCATGTGATAAATGAGAGTAATTTGATCTAGTGAAACACAACAGTAATATCAAATCTTAATCACATTTATTTTTTATTAAAATATTTTTTAGAATAAATTTTCAAATATAACATAAAAAATAGTTCATTATGCTATTAAAGTGATTTATGTTATATAATAAAAAAAATATTCATTCAAGGTGTTAATATTACATAAGCCATGTCGAGAATTATTAGCCTTACACAATGATAATAGAGGTATTGGGTTAATTAAATTCATTCCACTTATTATAATTTAGTCTCACATGGTCCAAAACATATTTAATTACATTTAGGTGGTCGGAATATATATTTAATAAAAAAATTTGATACATTTCATATTTTATAAATTCCAAAACACTAATGAGTTAATCATATGTGAAATATTAAAAATATGTTTTAATATCATGTTGAGGTATTATCATAATCCATGACCACCAAGTGTATGAAAATAATCCAACTAAGGCACTGATTGTGAAGGTTTAACCTCACGTAGGTCTTACCATGGTTATTTTATTCTCATGTCGATATAGCACTATGTGTATTCATCCTACCGAGGGTCATTCTTTGTGGGATTAATGTTACAAGGAAGCAATATAATAAGGTTCAATTACTCTGCACAGAAATTTAATGTTATGCAAGCTTCCTAGTCAAGGTTTATCTTACATAGTCCATCCAAGGCCATAGTTATTCTTAAACCGGAAACGAAAATTTTATTTTAAAAAATTTAATTATAGAATTTATATAAATAGTATATAAATTTTTAATAAATCATAATAAAATGTATTTTAGAATATTTTTTAATTGAAAAGTTATTATAAATTAATTATAAATTGATTATAATTAATTAATCAATTGTTTGTCCAACATTTATAAAGTAATTTTACCTAATATTAAATGTTAATATTAAAATACCATATTCAAGTTACATAGAATATATAATAATTTAGAAATAATTTTGGGTTTTTAAAACTGTAAGGGTAATTTAAAAATTATTTATAAATTAAAAAATTGTAATAATCTAAAAAGATAATATATTTAATTATTAATTGTTCATGAAAATTATTTAATTTTAATTTTCAAATTAAAGTCCCTATTTGAGAATTATTTTAATCCTATCAAAATGATTTTTGATAATTGATTTAATCAATCTTTGAATAATATTAAATATGTGACATTTATATTTTTAAAATTTTTTACATAATATAATTTAAATATAAAATTCCATATATCATTTAATATCTTATATTTAAGTTAAATGTTATATAATAATATATTATGAAAGAATCCATATTTATAATAAATATAATTTTTTATACTTATATAATTATGGAATATCTATAATTGAAATCTAAATTACTAAATATTTATAATAATATTTATTTATGAATTTTTCATAAACATTATTTCTCATTTCTAAATTTATGAATTGTTATTTTATTTTATTCCCTTATTTATTATTCATGAATATAAATGTAAAATTATTAATGGATATACTATTGCATTTAATGTGTTAAACTAATTATATAAATTTTTATACATACATATAAAGAGTTATATACTATGTATGATAATTTATTTACTATTATTATTCCTTGACATTGGGTTTTATTAGGTCATGAGATTTAATTTAAAAGGTATTTAAATTTTATATGTATTTGTTGTTATAATTATGAATGGATTGATATGTATTGCGATGAAAGTATCCTTGGGTTTAGGTACATAGGGATAGAATGATAATTATCATGGAGGTTTACTTATTTCCTAGAAATGTGTGGGTAATAAGATCACTTGTCTAGTTTTCCTATTTCTATAGGTTCTAAATGACTTCTGGGACTGGAAGCTGACATAATATAAAGTTCTATTGTAGCATCAAATTAGATCCATTCACTATATGGAGGGATTATTCATCTAATGATACTAGATAATACACTAATGTGATGGTAGTCATTGAAATGTTGTAAGTCCATTCTATAGTATATATGTCTATTGATTTTGTGGAATATTCAAATGATTATGTCGAAGAATATCAAGTTGTAGAATCCCATTTAAAAGTTGATTCCTATATTCAGCCATTTCTTGTATTCAGGGTAACCATTTTTTTCTCAGTCACAATATCTAATTTAAATTGTTTTTATATATTTATCATTGATTCGTACAAGGGTTGGTAAATAGTAAGACTGAAAAAGAATAATAATTATGCATGGGTAGTTCATTAAGCTATCTATTTTTCCTCTCTCATTTTTGAGGAGGAAACAAATTATAAACATGAAAAGTGCAGTGATGACACAAATAGTTTTTAAAATGGTGTCAAGGATTCATCCTAGGATATCTTATAGAAAGATGAAAACAATAAATTAGTTCATCATTTTATGGAAAGAATTAAGAAAAGGGGAGGCCTTAATCGATGTTCAAAGATTCGCTAGGGCTCTAGGTAAGAAATAAAGATGATGATGTGATTAATCAAAGATTCACAAGATAAGCATGACATGAACAATAAATAAATAAATTTTGGTTATGTAAGATACAACATTAGGTATGTATGGATCCTAAGTAAAAATCATGAATCTCTAATATCAAGGACCCAATTCTATTTACTGAAGTTGGTGTCATAATTAATGGAGTACAAGGAGGATTCTTATTCTCCCAAAAAAAATTATATCACAATGAGAAAAATTTATCACATTCTTAAAAGGATTATGGGAAGAATTTTACAAGGATAAAAATATTGAAATATGGATTTTATAGGATGATGATATTAAGGAACAATATAGATTACACTTGGGTCTGAATATTCAATGGATGGAGTGGTTTACATCAAAATTTGATTTTGAAGCCACAATTTTTCTCAATTCCTTACCCATTCATGATTGTATTTTAGTTATAGAAATTATCTCAAAAATAAATGAATATAACCACCAACACAATCCATGGAATGGAATTAGAGATCACCTTTTCAGATATTGATCTGAGGATCATGGATTGAAGACTTTTTAGTCTTCCTCACAGTTACATGTTAGTTTAGTTATTTTTGTTATTTTATCTAATAGGTTGTAATATGCGATATCCTACATGGTTGTTCGATAGTTATTGTCTAACGTAGTCTAATTGGTTCCCACTTCACCAAATTGTGGTTTTCAGTCTGTTCAGTTCCCACTTAACCAAAAATTGCCCTTACGCTTCAAAAATAAAAAATAAGTTTGATGGACACAAGAATGCATAAATTTAAAGGGAATAACATGAGATAATATTGTAAGATTTAATCCAAAGTAAAAAAAATAATATGTTTAAAATTACTTCCAAAGTGAACACTTGTTATGACCTCCCCTATTCGACTATGTAGGTTCTACTAAAGAAGGACCAAGAATATGTTGTTCTAGGAAAACAAGTAATATTTTTCCCTAATAGGATTAAGTTCATGTTATGGGAAATTGATTTTGGATACACCTATATTGAAAAACCATATGATGGAAACTAGATGAATGGTGATATGTTTATCCCTATGATTGATGGGACGAATAATTTCCTACCCAGCCATCCAAGAACCATTGATGATACTATTGGGACATAGTCATGGATAAATAACTATGTGGTGATTATAATGCTAAATAAAACTCATTTCTTATTGAAATATAGATCATGGACCATTAATAGATATGATGAATTCAAAAGAATACATCATTTTAGTTGTAATTTTTTTAATAAATTTATATATTAAATAAATATGAACATAAAAATCATCTCATAATTTTTTTTAGATATATTAAAACATCATCATCAAAAAAAACATTGACATCACTCTTATAGAATTATGAACCTTTTTTTACTTTTATTAATCATAATAACTATTATTTAGAAAGAAAAGTTATTTTTGTAAATAAGAACATGTTATTGTGTCATTTAATATTGATTAAGTTCAACTGGAGAATAATATAAATGATTATGAGAAGCATGGAATGATTTTATAATTCTATCATTATGGTTTATTTTTTTATGGATTTAATTTTGTGTTTTTATTCTAAAGGTTATAAAAATATGTATTAATTCATGAAATATTACTCAATATTTTCAAGGTGTTTATGATAGGGAAACTATGAATGTGATATTTAGGTTCTTATGTTTTATATGAAAAACAAGTGGGTAATAATTCAAATTGGGTTATAATTTTAAAAAATGTTTCAAAAAAATCCAGTTAAGGTCAGTCAATCATAATGGTTATCTAGAATGGAAGTACTTGTCTTCTATGTGATGTAGTTATCTTTGATACCTTAATTGTTATTTGGAAACTCCATGGATAGTTTTTTTTAGGAATTATTTTTAAGGAAAATTATTCATTTATTTTTAAGGTAATGTGATGGAAAATTCATACATTACAAATGAAGTAAATATACAACAGTTCAAAATGTATGAAATATTTTTTGAATCTAGTAGTTTTTATTCAAAAGATACAAAAAATTTTTACTAAATCACAAATACAATGGAATAATTAAAAATATAATGGATCTATACAATGGATTTTTATAGTTTTATAATATATCTTATATGATAAGGGAATTTGTTTTTCAACAAAAATATATTATAAAAAATATTATATATTACACATAGATTATGATTCATTATCTTATTTAATTATTGTTTGAGAACAAGACAATGATTAAAATAATTTATCCAGTATAAATGATTTTACCTATAAATTTTCCAAAATATGAGGTATATGTTTCCATTACCCAATATTGATATAATTTAATGAATAATACTCCAATTCCATTTTTTTTTATTTCCTAATATATCATCTTTTTAACTTCCATTAGAGGGAACACTTATATTACCCATAGGTACCATGGCATAAATACCTGAATTACATGCCCCAAAGGTATACAGGCTCTAATAAAATATATATATTTATCTAAAATGAATGTACTATAATATCCAAACCATATCACATTCTTCAAATCTACATCTAGATCCACACCTGACATTTCTAACGGCTTGTATGCCCTTCAATATTACTAAAGTAGTAGATAGCATGTCCAACATATCACTCATTTAACCATACGTCTAGTTTTCAATGCATGGTAACTGGTACTGGTTGGATTCTAAAGCCTTGGGGTTTCATCAATAATGCATAAAATATATGATCCATTTCCTAGAGGCCTTGTGGCCCTAAAATACCTCTAATACAAAATGTCACTATGGCCCAATGTTCTAATGGTGGCCCAAATTACCTATCATCCAAAGTCTATTTATGTTCACAAAGGTTATATAACCTATGATCCGAAATCTTGGGGATAAAATTCAAATTCAAGAAAACAATTTAGTTAATATATTATTACTGTAGTAGATAATACAGACTACTGTAGTAACATTGGAAATACTTCCCCACTAAGACATATAACTTGGATCTCTAGTGTTGGATAACAGGGTATTTTTAACTCCACCACTACCCCCAAAAATGTTATTTTAAAGAAAAAAGGCATAGTTTTTTAAAATATTCCAAAAACAAATAATAACTTAAGGGATATTGATATAATTGTTTATGTGTTAACATTTCGTACTAATCGGAATTAATTGATATTTCCTTATCAAAAAATGCTTTCTAAAATATAGTTATATTATAGAGATAATATATCATTTAATAAGGAAGTGTTATGGATCCATATCATTTTGTAAAAATATTATATATTTTTAGATGAAAATTAAATGAATTTAATGACATTAAATTCCATAGAACCACAAATGGTTTAGTGTACTTGGAGACTATAGACATAATCAACTTATATCATGATTGATATTCAATATCACCCACAATGTTTTTATCACATTATAAACTTCATTAATATATCCTAATTGAAACATTTATTTACAACATGGGTCTATGAAATATAAAAAAGGATGAGCTCAGATGCTTGAAAAGGGTAAACATTTTAGATCTCAATCACCAATAATTTGGAACCATAATATAAGAATAATGGTATGATATCATGATAATAAATTAAAAATATCTTAACTAATATATCATATATCATAAACATGATTCATGAAATAATAATTTATCATTTCAGAACACATGTATCATAAGAGTGGGTATTCACCATAAATAAAGAATGAGCTATATGTTCAAATCATAATCGTAAAAAACATTTCATAAGATTGTTGCTCCATTATATTTATAGAAACCATATAATATGTAAATGTTAACTATTAAGACCATCATATCATAGTGGATCAGGTATCAAAATGTGTTTCCAATATCATATTGGATTAGGTATCATCGGTTTTTTCCCATATCAGAGTGGATCATCTTAGCCAAACTTTTTCTATAGTGGATCAATCACCTCAAAATGTATCACATAATTATATCAGGATATATAAGGATTTACCAAATCCATTAATGGGGTATAATGAACCCAGCCATTGAATAATAATAAAAACACATATTTGTGCCACAAGATCATAAGTTTTTTTTATTTCATCAAATAATTACTCGTAGAAAAGAAACAGATTTCATAAAAAAATTATTATAACATAATTAACCCCTGTTAATGAAATTTGTTTTGTAGAATAAACCATAATATTTCATCATTATAAGACATAAAAAGAATGATATTAAATGGTATCATAAAATCATATCCTCAATGAAGAATAATTGTACTTAAATAATGTTATAGAGATTAAAAATCACCATAAAATATCATTAGATCATTTATTTGAAAAAAATGTGTAAATATACTATATATTTGATTCAATTTTAATTAAAAAATCCCATAATATTTGGAAAATATTTTTCCTTGAAAAAAACCATGTAAACTAGTAAAGTATGCTTTAAATAAAATAATAATCAGGACAATAAGAAAGATATTTTCATTTCATATAAGCTAAATGAAAACATTCCTTTCACACATGTGTAAAATTTTCAAAAACAACTTTTTTAGAAAACTTTTAAAATGATTATATTTTATACATTTTAAAAAAAGTAAAGGTTAGTCAAAATAAAATATTTATATCTTTCAAAATATAATTATGATTAATTAATATATTATGATTACTGTTCACACGAAAGAAAATTTTCATTAACCATTATGTAAATATAGATGAATTTTCATTGAATTAATTTTATGTATAATCCTATGATTAAAAGTGATAAAAAATGGTAGTAATGCATTAAAATTAAAAGAATAACTATTGAGAAATAAAAAATTAAACATTTTATCAAATAATATTTATATAATATCTTTTATGTAAATTCCAGATTAAAAAATATCTATTAAAATATCATTGAAAAATAAATACATTACCTTAATTATTTTTTTTTTCCTACACATTATAATAACCTATGAAATAAATATATATTTATAATGAATATATTCCAAAACGTTATTCAAACATATAATACTAAATATTATTTACTTATTTATTCTTATCACCCATTTATTGAAATATATTTATTAAAATCAATGTCTTTTATTTTCATTTCATCTTTTTTCATATAAGTTTGGGTTAGATGGTTTTGGAACATTCACCATGGACATGGTTTCACCATATAGAGAATATTAATCATGAAATAATTATCATATTTATTCATCATATACACTTTTATAATTATTCATATAAATTAGTGATGCAAAATTAATTGAATCACTTCATAGAGATGATAGTCTATACGTATGCATTAATGATGCTTCCACATTCTCATGGTTGGAATATAAGAAAGGTGAAAAACAATTAAACATTATTTAATCATTATTATATTATATATATCATATGTATTCATTAATTCTATTTTTATTATCATCCATGCAAACAAAAATTATAAATGAATCACATCACCTTGAACATGTGGTAAACCATACATACACAACATTTTCATTTTTCAATGGATGGTGAAGTAAGAAGGTAGATAATATATTAAAATTACTAAAGCATAATTCTAACATAAATAATACACACAAATATTAAATCTATCCAAATATCTATCTATGATTTATGGTGACAGAGGATGAATCATATTGCTGAATCAAGCTAGTATTCCACACATATGCACGAGTAATAGTTTTCACTTCCTATTTGATGTAACAGATCTATAAAATGGTTAATACATCATCATAAAAGAAATTAATTCAATTTAATATTATGAATTAATTATTTTAGAATATATAAAATCGATTTTTAGGATGTTGAATAAGAAATAAATTGAATGGGATTGAGTAATATTATTACCTCTTCTTTGTTAGACCTACTTTAGATCCTTTATTAAGGACCCTTGGAATGGTATATTAATAAGACTAAAACATATATATCATATCTAAGGGAATTTACAGGAGAATTTTTCCTATTTTGGTCATGTTTGGGGGGTCAATTTTATCAATTCATTATAAATTAAAAAACAATTGATAGTAAAAGAGATGTTTTTATGAAAAACTATTTTATAAACAAAATGTGTTTTTTTCAATTAAAAAAATAAATATTGGTGAATGATTTTAATTATATCTTTATATTATGTTCTCAATAAAATTTAGTAGCATTCATCTAATATTTTTCTGGAAAAATATAAGAATAAATCATGTTTTGTGCTTAAAAACAATTTTTCTAAAAAATTGGGGTTCATCAAGTTTTGTGCACTAATTTTAATATTAATTTATTCCACTTATATATAATTAATGTAAAAAAATTATATTATATTTTTATTTGTTAGGATAATATTATGAAAATACACCCCTTTTATTTTATGTCATTGTGAATAGTTACTATGGTAAATTTTATCACTCTAGTAAAGGCTAAATCGGGTTAAACTTGGATAAATATAATTGTTAAGGTCTCTATTTTTTATCTTAATTCCTATTAGATGAATTTAATTTGACCTCGATCACCTGAGGATATAAATTTAATTTTTTAGTGGACACATTTCTAGGAAAATAACCTATAATACAATTAAATCATTGAAAAATATAAAGCATCACACTCTTAAATTTAAATATTTCTTATGTGTTCACATAGGGAAAAAATAAATTTTTGAATTAATATAAATTTTTATTTTGAGAATAATGAAAACAAAAATTATTATGGTATTTTATTTATAATTTTTTTTCATTATATAAATACCATAAATGTTGACAAAAAGTAGACATATTATTTCTTCAATTAATTGAAAAAAAAAGGAATGAATTAGAAAATATTAAAAGTACTATAATTAGAGTGATTTATTGTGTGAAATGAAATTTATTGAGTATAAAAAATTATTATAATTAGATAATATTTTATTTTAATTTCATCCTTGTATTGGTGTCTTTATATTCTAATTAAATTAATTGAATGAAAATTAAAATTAATTATATTTTATTTAAATAAACTTTTATTATTTTTTTAAAAAAATTAAACAAAATATTGAAAGAGAAAATTTTGGGTGATAAAAAATAAAAAAAATTGTCCCATGGAAATTTATGGTCATATTTTAACCTTATATGATAAACTTTAACCCTTTAATTGTGAAAATTTTTTCTCACTATTAAGGTTAAAATAGTTTAACTATGGTGTTAAGCTAAAAGATATGTTTTAAAATACCCATTAAACATGTAAAAATTTTATTGGTTGATGATATTTAAACCATATCCTTCCTTATAATCATTTTCTCTCAATTTATGGACATTTGGATGTATTTGGATGGAGAATGACTCAATAATATTTTAATATTTTTTTAATACCATGTGTGTGCCTCTACTCCCTTATAAAAGGACACCACTTCACCCCCTTCATTACACCACTTTGAATAACCTAGATAAGAAAATCCCTAAAAATTTATCTTCCCAACATCCTTGTAAATGTTATATATATTTTGGTATTCTCAAAACAAAAACCCTATGTTCTATTAGAAAGGATCTAAAAGACCTCTTGAAATATAATAAGTAACCATATTTCCCAAAATCTTTAAATTTATTATTTATTTTCACCCTTAAATATCTAGTTTTTAAAATAAAATAATTAATTTAGTATACTAAATATATTGAAATGTTATTTTAAATATTAAACCATAATTGTCCACTATTTTTCAACACATTGGATGTGAAATGTATTTCTCATGCGTACGGATAGATTACCATCTCTATATATTGGTAGAATTCATTTATCCTCACCATCATTTTTGGATGATTATTATGATAGTTTTGAAATTTATTTATGACATTTATGAAATAATCATGCTTCTATAATCACAAAGCAATGTGATTTGTAATTTATTTCCACATTACATGGATTTAATAAGGATTCATTTAATAAGATTATATAAATTTTTTCATATAAAATTATTATAGAAAGGTGAATTATTGATTACCTTACATTCATTACGTTTATTTTAAAGAATAAATAGTATACATGTGTACGTATGCTTTATCATATCCATGAACGGTGTAATTCATTGAAATAACTCTATATTTTATAAATTACAATATATAAATATATAATAAATGAATATGATATTTATATAATTATTGATATTTTTTTACATGATGGAACCTTGATTCAAGTACAAGGACTTAAATAGCAGAATAAAACATATATAAAAATGGTATAGTTATCACCAAGAACATTGATATTAAGGAAGAACTATTAATAAATTGTTGATAAAAGGTTACAAGTAAGTAACATACGGTAATATATATATATGAGTACGGATCTATAATATATATTTATAATAATTCTATATTTAGTATACAGTATGTTCAAACACATATTAAGGATGTCAGACTTGAGGTTTCTGCTTATTTTATAATCTCGTCATTATTCATTATTGTTAATGTTTAAGTCTCTATTGGGATAATTATTTGATAATATTTCCTTAAATACAATATTTTTTTAAATTCTAGTAATTTATTTAAATTAACTATTTGAGTTTTAGTTTCTTATATTTATGTACTCAATAAATCAAAATAATGTTTCGAAGGAAAACCAAACTTATTTTTCTACTCACTCAAGAATCATTCTCTTTCATGTACATATGTTCCTTAAAATTTATAAAATAGTGTTTTAAATATTATCAAATTATTAATAAAATAATTTTCTTCCAATGTTTATATTTTTTAAAAAAACTTTAAAATAAATTCTTATGTGGTTTTCTAAACCATGTACCTTTTTACATTTTACAAATTTTTGAAAGTAATGTCTTTTAAATTTATATAGAATGAATCTAATATCCAACCATAATGACCACTAATTATATTGAATATTTATTTTGGTTAATTTTTTTTGTTTTATCCATATTATGAATGAATTATAATTATTATGTTATATATGGGGTTTAGAATTACATATCTCATCTATGTATAGGTAGGTCTCATGAGACAAACTACATTGGGTATTTAGCCAAGTACTTACAATTTATTTAATATTTCATAGCATGAGTCCATGATGATATATTTTAGATTTATTAGAATTAAATTATTTTTTGATAACCATATTATAATTTAAAGAATTATGATATCCATGGATAATTAATTTTCTCATGTGACTATTAATATATAATTATTTGATCACCATTTATTGATTCCATATTATTCATGCCTTATTAGTTTCTATTCTACAAATACCCTTGTTATATATCTGAGATCATCCGTTTATTATATTTCCATTCACTAGGATATTTGGAAGTGTATTATTATTGAAATATAAGTTTATTATATATGCTATATTAGTGTTATCAATGATAATATAATGTTATGTTTTATGTTTTCAGATCTAATGTCAGATTCAAGTTTGTATTTTGTTTTTCAGGTCTACTAAACTATTAAGTAATTTTGGATTATATCACATGAATCTAGTACCAATGTAATAATGTATCCAATAACTCTGGGATATATGAGAAAGGGTATTAAAATTTGGTATCAAATCAAGTTTAGTAGAATCATTGGGAACTAGATTATATTAAATATAAATTATAGAACATAACCCTATGGATGACTTTGAGGATAAGTATAAATATATGATAACATAGCATTTTATTAAAGTAGATATTGGGTGGTCTTCCTAGTAATGTATCCCTCTTAATAAACTACATGTGGACATTGTTTTGGAACATACACATCTAGGGGTAATGACCCTGAAAAAAGGTGAATGAGTATATCTTGTCCATCAAATCAGTTCCAAGTGTGTGTTCCCTTATAGTGTGCCTGGTTTGATAAGCATGGTGTATATTTTTGGGTTACGCCAAATATTATTTATAAACCATTATTAAATATTGGTAAGTATTTTTATGATTTGAAAACATATTCAATGAAACAATGTTTATGATTAAGATATTAGTTATACAAAAAATTTCAACTAATGTTAAGTGTTATCTTTTTTCAATATTATACATTTTATTTTATAATATTATGATCTAATAAAATGTATAATATTGTTTAGAAATAGATTATACCAGAAGAAATATTAACTATATCAAGGCATGTTAATCATGTAGGGAATTCCCTCCTGGGAAAGACAATGAATATAGAGATGGAGTAGTAGTTGTAGATGAGAAAATTATAGAAATTTTGGAGAAATTGACATAGGTTATGACCAATAACCATTCCTATATGGTGAATCCTGCTAATCCAGAATGTGGTGTAAGAATAATAAACTACTTCAGGCATTAGAAACCACTATTTTTTAAGTGGGAATACAAATTCATTTTTAGTAGAGTAATGGATATGTTCCTTAGAGAATATATTGAATGCTTTGGGAATTAATGGAATGGATATGTTTCCATGGAATTTTATCATCTTTCATGGGATACAGATCAATAGTGTTCATTAATCAAATACCTAATGATAAGGAGAAAATATAATTCAAGAATGGAATGTTTTTTAGAATCTTTTCATGGAAAAATATTTTCCTCGTGAACAATTCACTAAATGGAGAAACAATTCTTCAGCCTAAGAAAGAATGAATAAGAAATTTTTTTTAAGTAAGAAACTAAATTTACAAGGTTAGTAAGGCATATAAAAGACTATATATGTAATATAAAGAGTAATATTAACAATTTAATTGATGGACTTAATTTAATGCTTTAAATGGAACTATTCAACCCAAAAAATTCTCATTATATGAGGATATATTATCATGTGTTGTCAATAAAAAGAAATAATTATTCAAGTATTGTGGACTCGAAGTAAAGTAAGATAGTAAGAAGATGATAGAAAAAAATGGATAAGGGGAAAAAGATAGAGGAATTTTTCAACATGTGATACTTGTGGAAGAGAAACAATTATACATGCTTGAATAGAAAAGGTGTTTGTTTCTTGTGTAGAGAAAAAAGACATCATGATTATTAATTAAAGGGTAATATAGAACCCATTAAATGATAATGATTTAACTATATCGATTTTTGTATCTATTTAAACCAATTCCATAAACATAAAGGGAACATAACAAAAGAGAAGCTAAAGGGAGAATTCTATGCTTATGCAATTATTACAGTTGATGTGAATTTTCTGATACACATGTTGAATGTTACATTTATCATCCAATCCAATATGAAAAAAGTTTTATTTTATTTTATATCCACCCACTTATTTTTACTTGAATAATTTTATATGTGTATCTGATCACCACCTCAATGATAAGATATTGAGATGTTTGTGAAAACATCAAATGTTTAAATAACTAATTCTCAATACTAAAAATCATCTCTGAAAGTAGTTTTTTGGAAATATTCTTCATTTGGATATTTTTAACATTACTGTAATTAAATTCGATATAATTTTGGGTATTTATTTTATCTCTCATTATAGATCCCATATCAAGTGTTGAGGAAGGGAAGTTTCATTTCACATTTTAAATCAATTGTCTATCATCTATCAATGTAAGGATAAACCAAAACTCCTAGTGGATATTACGTTAATCATATGGTTTTTGATAACCATTTATTAGGGATATTTGTCTCATATTGTTGGGGGATAAAATAAAATTTGGAAATGTTCTGATTACTTGGGAATCTAACTATGTATTTCCATATTACTTTTCTAGTCTTCCCCGGAATCATGAAGATGAGATTTCAATAGAACTCATACCTAGTGTTATAAAAATTTCAAAATCTATATATATAATAACCCCAATTGAGTTGTAGTAATAAATTAAAAAATTCCATAGAATCTTGAAAAAGAATTCATTAAGACTACTGGTTCATCATGGGATGAACCTGTTACTTTTTTAAATAAGATTGAATGGTTGATGGATATTTTTATTGATTACCAGGAACATAAAAATCACCATTATAAACATGTATCATATACCTCATAATGATTATATTTTCAATTAATTATGAGGATATCTCTATTTTTACTTGATTTATCTTCAATATCAATATCATTAGAAAAAGATCAAGAGGGGGATATACCCAAGATAACCTTATTTAAGGCCCCAGCCGTAAAAATTACTTAATCTTGAGTTATTACAAAAATAGACATTTATATAATCAAAACCATTTTCAATACGAAAATAAAAGAAATGTAAAACATGGTATTTATTTTTCATTTAAAAATAGATACGGCTTGTAGTGGATGTTGAAACTCAGATAATGGTCACGGCGGTAGAGAAGTTGTTGTCGTCGCATACATAAGAAAAAAACATTACCTTTTGTCATTTAGTAAATCTATTCATCTAAAAATATTCTTTTTGAATAAAAGTAAAAGTCAAAGGGTTTTATACACCGTATAAATGAAAGTTTTGTATAAAACAAAATATGCCTCAATGAAAGGAGATTGAGACCTTGTCCCTTATATCGTGTCCAACTTGACTCGATCATTCTTTAATCTCCTGAATAATAAAATAGAGATAATTTATAATTTCTTAAGAACCTTTTTAAAGTTCATTATTAATTTTATATCACTTATTACCATGTTATGAACATTATGTAATTATTTAAGTTAATAACAGTTGTTTTGTCGATCTTTGGTACTTGAGACAAAAAAAACATCTTAAAATTAAAAGTTGTTCATGTGGTAAAATATCAATTATATCTACAATTATATTCATGATTTAGATATCATATATATCATATATATCCAGTACATACATGATTTTATAATATTACATAACATTTAGAGGTAAGAAATGAAATACACCGTCCATGGAGACGGTAAGCCGTACGTACGCATTAACGCTACTTTCACTTCTATTTCATATTTAATTGAATGAAATCATAATGATATAAAGGTATATTATAATTCCAGTATAATATCATATGTAATACCATTAACTCCATCCTTTATACATCCTATATATGGCATTAAAAAATCAATTCACTTTGAGGGGGTGGTAGTCCGCACTTCCTAAAATGAAGATATCACGTTTACCCATAATGGAAACCATAAGGTATGCCATAAATGACAAATACAAAATCATAAAGAAAAACATAGACATAATATATATCATATATAAATATAGTGACATCTTAATGGACACCATGAAATGTGTTAAAAGAATATTGAACAATCATCGTTACGTGATGCAGAAATTCACCGACCACAGAAACAATTTGTTCTTTAACCATTAGACGGAGGTGTGTGTAAGTCTAAATCAAATATTTCTCATAAAAACATCATATTATATTGAGGATAATGGTTTTGTTACAAAATAAAGTAATAAAAAGAGTTTAGGGGGTTTTAGAATCAAAATAAAACAAAATAACATTAGAGAAGACATTACATTTGAATCCGGTAACTCCCTTGGGTTGAACCAAAAGAGTTTCTCAAAGAGATTTCTGCCTAAGATAAGGCATATATGATGAAGAGAGGGATTTTTAGAGATAAAAGGAGTAGAGTTTTCTGAGAAAATGGGTTGAGAGGTGTGGGTAAGGTGGTAGAGGTGGGACCTTTTAAAAGAGGGAGGAGGGGAAATCTTTGAAAGTCAAGAAATGTTAATTTATTATAAAATGAGTTTCGGATTTTAAAGGTCACACAATGATATATTTCGAGTATAAGGTGATGAGGGTTCGAAATCATCTCATCCAATAGGTTTTTGACATGTCTAAATCTTAGATTCTATATTATCTTTTTAGTTTATTTAAATCGTTCATTAATGAGGTAATCGATGCATCATCATGGTGTCATAAATTAATTAATTTAGTTAATGTCTAAAAATTATAAATAATACTATGTTGTAGGAAACAATTTATATATTTAGAATGATTATTTATAGTCTTATAGATCATTTATGTAGAAAAAAATAATTTTTTTTACTTGGGTGATACATACTTTGGTTATACTTTCCTTCTAAAAACATAAAATGATAAAGTGTCACTATCACCCAAAAGTGATTCAATGGGGTCAGATAGTTTGGCACAAGAAATCCCATGGTCGGCCATGACACAACCAGTTTGATTAAGACACATTTTGGGGTCATTTTATATTATTATGTTATTATTTTATTACCCTTAACTACCCGATTACTAATTAATCACGATAATTAAAGATAATTATCATCGTTACTATTCATAATGTCCAAAAACCAAAGAGTCTTAATTACATAATTTGGACCTTAGGATTCGAAATATGGAATAAATTATAACAAATTCCAAACACAGAAATTTCAATAATTAATTTAAAAATAATTCCTTTTGTCAAAACAAATAGCGGGTTTTTTTGAAACAATATCTATCAAAATATTGACAATTGTTTATGTCCAATTTCAAAGTTAAATTAATTCAAATGACCACCATTGGATTAAATGTTGAAAATATATTCTAATTATACTTTAAACCCAATTAAAAAGATAATATAACCATATAATTAAATTATATGAAAAGGAATTTTTGAAATAAAATGCATTATTTTTCACTATTCATTAAAAAATGAACATTGTCAGAAAAATACCAAAAATTTATCCAAAGTAAATTTGAATGTCCCAATCCTAAAGAATAATTTTATTTTGACAAATATAGATTATAAAATTTTCAAAATTTTGATTTAAAAAAGGTTTTCCATCAAACGGTAGTAAAACAATCTTTTTAAAATATTAGTGTATTATATGTTTGAGATTAGATTTGTTCTCCTTTTAAGCCTCTAAAACACTATCTAATTCATAAATAGACATAGATATGTAATTCCATAATTATTTACTTACATAGGATGTTATATCCTTCCCCCCTTTATAAAATTGCATCCCCACAATTTATTTACTTATCGAATAAGTGTGGGTGTTTATCCCTCATTGCATTTTCAGATTACCATGTTGCCTCTTTAATCATGTTGTTTTTCCACAAATCTTTTCTGGATGAATCTCTATATTCAGAAATACATGCTCCATGTGGTCAAGAATCTAGACCGGTTGTTCCTCATAAGATAGATTCTATTCTAGATGAACTACCTCTGCACTGAAAACATGAGATGGATATGGCATGTACTTCCTTAACATTGAAACATGAAAAACATTGTGTACATGAGATAAACACAGAGGTAACGCCACTCGGTACGAAACTGATCCAACTCTCTCCATAATTTCATATGGTCCAATGATCCTTGGACTCATCTTTCCATTCATACCAAATCGCATCACACTTTTCCATGGTAAAACTTTGAGGAAGACATGATCACCTACCTCAAAAGAGAGATCCTTCATCCTGTTGTCTGCATAACGTTTCTACCTGCTCTGAGTTGTTCTAATGTGATTCTGTATCAGCTGAACATTTTTTTCCAACTCTTCTACCAATTCTGGTCCCATCAACTTCCTTTCACCTACTTCATCCCAAAAAGCTGGAGTTCGACACCACTTCCCATATAATGCCTCAAACGGTGTCATCTGTATACTCAAATGAAAACTGTTTTTATAAAAAAACTCAACCAAAGAAAGATGTTGGTCCCAACTTCCTTGATAATATATAAAACAAGCATGTATCATATCCTCCAAAGTCTTAATTTTTTGTTCTGAATGCCCATCTAATTGAGGATGAAAAGGTGTACTAAAATTTAATTCAATACCCAACGACTTCTGAAGGCCATTCCAAAAGCTAGAAGTAAACCTAGGATCACAATCAGATACAATGGATAGGGGAACTCTATGTAACTTGACTATCACTTTAAGATACAAACAAGATATTTGATCTAAGTATAAATTATCTCTTAAATCAAGGAAATGTGATGATTTAGTCGAGTGATCAACAATAACCTAGATTGCATTATTACCTCGAGGTGTCATTGAAAAACCCACAATGAAGTCCATGGATATATTCTCCCATTTCTACTCTGGAACTGGTAAAGGCTGAAGAACCCCTTTCGGTAACTGTCACTCTGCTTTAACCTGTTGACAAGTCAAACAATTCACAGTAAAATTAGCAATGTCTTTTTTCATTCCGTCCCACCAGTAATACTCCCGAAGATCTCTATACATCTTATTACTGCCTGGATGAACTGAAAACGGAGAACTATGAGCTTCACATAACAACTCTCTCTTCAACTATGGATCACATGGCACAGACAATATCTTCCCACATCTCAAAACACAATCATTATCAATGTTGAATTTAGGTAACATACCCTTCTGAACGAGCTCTACCTTTTTCTGCAACTCATTGTCTTGCTTCTGATCTTGCCTAATTCTATCTGATAGAAAAGATTTCAGTGATACCTGAAACAAAACAGAAAAACATCCTGCACTAACAACTTCTATGCCAAATATCATCAAATCCTTAACCAAAGGATCATGTTCCAAATTTAACATGGTTAATGAAGCATTACTATTTCAACTCAAAGCATCAACCACTTTATTTTATTTTCTCAGATGGTAA
The DNA here is from genome assembly GCA_963277665.1 of Viscum album. NCBI lineage: Eukaryota > Viridiplantae > Streptophyta > Magnoliopsida > Santalales > Viscaceae > Viscum > Viscum album. Next base: position 655,067,156 of record OY728136.1, read on the forward strand.
TGAATTGTACAATCATAATCCTTGATTAATTCTAGACATATCCTCTTTCTCATGTTCAATTATTTTTGAGTGAATATATACTTTAAACTTTTGATATCAGTATATATTTGACACTTTACTCCATACAAATGGTGCCTCCAAGTTTTTAAAGTGAAAAAAACAGTAGCTAATTCCAAATCATGTGTAGGGTAATTTACCTCATGAGTTTTCAACTGACGTGAAGCATAAGAAATTACCTGATTATTCTACATTAGGACGCAACCAAGTCCTTTAAATGAATCATCAGTGTAGATAACAAACTCTCCATTCCTGGTAGGTAGTTCCAAAAATGGAGCATTCACCGATCGTTTTTTCATTTCTTGAAAACAATCATCACATTCTATTTTCTAGATAAAATTAACACCCTTCCGAGTTATCTTAGTCATTGGACTCGATAACTGTGAAAACAATTTAACAAACCTTCAGTAATTGCCTGCCAAACCAAGAAAACTACAAATCTCGGTTACATTTTTGTGTCTTGGCCATTCCTCAACAACCTTTGTTTTTGTATAATCAACAGTTATTCCATATTTAGAATCAATGTGACCAAGGAAAGAAATTTTTTTCAACCAAAACTCACACATACTAAATTTCCCATACAATTTATTTTCTTTTAAGGTATGAAAAATAACCCTTAAATGACTTTCATGCCCCTCTTTACTTTTAGAAAACACTAAAATATCATCAATGAAAACAACCAAAATCTTATCCAAGAACTCATGGAAAATTCTTTCCATAAGGTCCTTGAATACAGCAGGTGCGTTGGTTAATCCACAAGGCATTACTATAAATTCAAAATGGTTATATCATGTACGAATTGAAGTCTTTGAAATATCTTCTTCCTTTACCTTCAACTAATGGTACCCTATCTCATGTCAATATTTGAAAAATATTGAGCTCCCTGGAGCTGATCAAACAAATCATCGATATGAGGAAAATGATATTTTTTCTTAACAGTGATGTTATTTAAGGCTCTATAATCAATTCAAAGTATCATTGAACCATATTTCTTTTTAACAAATATGACAGGAGCACCCCATGGTGATGTGCTCGGTCGATTGAAACCTCTCTCGAATAAATCCTAAAATTTCTCCTTCAACTCTAAAAGATCAATTTGAGCCATTTGATAAGGGGGTTTTGAAATTAGCTTAGCATCAGAAACTAAGTCAATAGTAAATTCAACTTCCTGATCTAGTATTATTCTAGGCAACTCATCAGGAAAAACATCAGGATACTCATTTACCAATGGAACATCATTAATATGAATGGTACATTTGTTTTCAAAAATATGTGCAAGGTAACATTCATTTCCATATTTTACAAGTTTCACAGCCTCTTGATATGTTATCAACAGTAAGGGTTCATTCGTGTACACAAACTGAAAGTCTTTCTGAAAAGAAACTTCTTTAGCTCTACAATCAATCTTAGCATGGTAAACACAGAGCCAATCCATACCCAGGATAACATCAAACTCTACTAGAGGTAAAAAAATAAGGTTTTCAAGTAGGTTCTTTCCATGGATAAGGATAAGAATATTCTTATAAATTATTTTTGCCTCAACATTTCCCTTAGGTGTTTTTACCACAAGTTCAGGAGTCAATTCTTGAGTTGGAATTCCCAATTTACGAGAAAATTTTTCAGAGATGGCAGAATGTGCAGACCCCGAATCAAACAACACACTGACATAATCTGAAAAAACAAGGTACCTCATACCACTTCATTTGATGGGCCAACATCTACTGAATTAGTTGAAAAGGATTTCACCACACATTTCTGCTTGTATTCTGACTTCTTACCATCATTTGAGCTCTTTGTTGAACACTTGTTTTCATAATGACCCATATCATTGAACTTGAAACATTTCACTAACTGTAAAAAACATTTGGTCTTACCATCACCCTGATATTTTTCAATGCAATCACAAGCCATATGTTCCATATTACACCATTAGTAGCACTTTCCAGAATTCAAAAGACATTCCCTAGCATGCCTTTTACCACATTTATCACTAACTAAAAACTTAGTTTTCTTACCGTCATTCCTTTTTGAAGGATTCTTCCATTTCTCTTCCCACCTCGGTCTCTTCTTATGTTATTTTTTATAGAAAACTTGATCATCAGAAAACTCCATTTCCACCTTCTCATCACATCGAACAAAATTTTAAACTCACGAGAAGCCAAATCCCTTTGATATTTTGGCTTTATTCCTGAGTAAAAATGATTGATTTTACTATCAAGGTCTCAGATAAAATTTGGAGCATACCTTGACAATTGAGTGAACTTTTATTCATAAGTAGCCACCGATTCATCCTCTTGCCTCAATTCCATGAATTGTTTTTCAATCCTAAGTCGAACATCCTTAGGAAAATATTTATCAAGAAACATACATTTGAATTCATCCCAGTCAAGAGCATCAATCTCATCAAAGTCCTCGATATTTTTAACCATCGACCACCACTGATCTGTTTCTCCCTCCAAATGGTAAACAACATGACTAACCTTTTCATTGTATGAACACCCCATGGCATCAAAAATATTCTCCAGTGATTTAATCCACCCTTCAGCTAGCATAGGGTCTGATGATCCTCTGAATGATGGTGGATGTTGCCTCATTAAATGTTCCACCACAGACATGTTTCTCTGCAATTGATCTGGATGATTTCATGCATGGATACCTCCACCATTTATCGCTTGAGTCAACTGCGCCATTACTAAAAAAATTGTTCAGTTCCAATTCTGACCATCTCAGTATGCTGATTCGGAAGGTCATTTCTTTCAATATGTCTTCCTAGCACTGCTTCCTTGTTTCTTCTACGGAAAAACAATTCTGAACAAACATGTCTTAGATAAAGCAACATGGTAATCTTCAAATTCTATATCATTTCAATTTGACCATAAAAAAATATTTTTGTATACTCATTTAATAGAATTATAACTCCTAAAGTTATTTAAACTGAACTTTGATACCTGCTATAAGGCCCCAGCCTTAAACATTACTTAATCCTGAGTTATTACAAGAATACATATCGATATAATCAATACATTATCAAAACCATTTTCAATACCAAAATAAAATAACAGTAAAACATGGTATTTATTTTTCATTTTAAAAAAGATATGTATTGTAGAGGAAGCTGAAACTCCAATAATGGTCACTGCGACGGAGAATTCGTTGTCGCCGCATACGTAACACAAAAACATTGCCTTTTTTCATTTAGTAAATCGCTTCATATAAGAAGACTCCTTTTGAATAAAATTAAAAGTCAAAGTGGTTTATACACCATATAAAAGAAAGTTGTGTATAAAACAAAATATGCCTCAATGAAAAAAGATTGAGATGAAGTCCCTTACCTCGTGTCCAACTTGACTTGATCATTCTTTAATATCCTGAATAATATACTAGAGTTAATTTATACTTGCTTAAGAACATTTTTCAAGTTAATTATTCCTTTTATATCACTTATTACCATGTTATAAACATTGTGTAATTATTTATGTTAGTAACGGTGGTTTTGGGGATCTTTGGTACTTAAGCCAAAAATAAACTTCTTATAATTACAAGTTGTTCATGTGGTAAAATATACATTATATAAAGAATTATATTCATGATTTATATATCATATATATCATATATATCCAAGATATACATCCATTTATAATATTACATAACATTTATAGGTAAGAAATGAAATTCACCATTCGTGGAGATGGTAAGCTGTACGTACGCATGAACACTACTTTAACTTCAATTTAATATTTAATGGAATGAAATCATAATGATATAAAGGTATGTTATAATTCTAGTATAATATAATATATAATAACATTAAGTCTATCCATTATACATCCCACATATGGTATTAACGAATCAAATCACTTTGAGGGGGAGGTAGTTCGCACTTCCTAAAATGAATATATCGCGTTTACCAATAATGGAAACCATAAGGTATGCCATAAATGACAAATAAAGAATCATAAGGAAAACATATACATAATATATGTCATATATAAATATAGTGACATCATGATAATTAAAGATAATTACCGTAGTTACTATTCATAATATCCAAAAACAAAAGATTCTTAATTATATAATTTGGACCTTATGATTCCAAATATGGAATCAATTTTACCAAATTCAAAACACAGAAATTGTAATAATTATTTTAAAAATAATTCATGTTTTCAAAACAAATAGCAGGTTTTTTAGAAACAATATTAATCAAAAGATTGACAATTATTTATGACAAATTTCAATGTTAAATTAATTACAATGACCACCATTGGATTAAATGGTAAAAATATATATTCTAATTATCCTTTTAAACCAATTAAAAAGATGATCTAACCATATAATTAAATTAGATGAAAAAGCAGTTTTGAAGTAAAATGTAGTATTTTCCACTATTCAATAAAAAAATGAACATTGTCAGAAAAATACCAAAAATTTGACCAAATTAAATTTAAATGACCCAATCCTATATAATAAGTTTATTTTGACAAATATATCATATAAAATTGTCAATATTTAAAAAAAATTCCATCAAAAGGCAGTAAAACAATATTTTAAAAATATTAGTGTATTCAATGCTTGAGATTAGATTTATTCTCATTTTAAGCCTCTAAAACACTATCTAATTCATAAATAGAAATAGATATGTAAATCCATATTTCTTTACTTACTTGGGATGTTACACCTTATGTGTAAGTTATTGTCATTATGAAATCATAGTGATTCCATTTGGTATTACCAATGCTCCTCTTATCCTCATGGATTTAATTAATAAAATCATTAGTGGTTAACTCGATCAGTTTTTTGTTATATTCTTAGATTGTATTTATATATATTAAATTTTTGTGTAAATGAAGAAAAACTATTATAATTTTACTGAAGTCCCTAAGGAAGGGGAAATTGTATGTTAAATTTACATTGTTTGAATTTTTACATTTTAAAGGCGCATTATTAGGTCATATAATCTTAAGCTGTGGTAGATCAGTGGATCCTTTTAAGAAGGAAGTTTTTGATCAATGTACTAGACCAACCATTTCAATTAAAATATATAGTTATCTTTGGTTTCCTAGATTATAATAATACATTTAGAGATATTTATATTTAAAATGTAATTCACTCACTAGATTGACTTAGAAGGGGGTTATGTTTTTAAAGACAGATGAATGTGAAGATAGTTTCAGAAATTATAGAGAAGGTTGGTTATTTTGATATGATTTTACTTCCCTATAGTGGATAAGGGTCCATAATATATATTAATTCATCAAATGAGGGATTGCGATGTGTTCTTATGAATAATGATATGGTTACAAATTCTGCATCATGAAAATTGATAGTTCATGAGTAAAATTACCTAACTCATTTAGAGTTAGTTGTGGTAATTTTTTCATTAAAAATGTAGAGGAATTATTTTTATGGAGAAAGTTGGGATATATATATAGTAATCATTAATTTATAAAGTATATATTCACTCAAAAAGAGATGAATATATGCTTGAGACGATCGGAGTTTATTAAATATCTATACTGCACAGTACATTACCACATTATGAAAGCAAACAACGTGGCAGATTCTATGATTTCAAAATACCACGCAAGTCTATCTATGATGATGATAAAAAAAGAACCAATATTTCTTGATTTTATGAGGATGGATCTATAAATTTTGAAGGAAAGGATAAATCTTATCTTCCTCGGCTGATTTTTCAACTATCTATCCATGTGAGGGTAAAAGAGGTACAGAAGTGATATATGGAACTACCGAAGATAGTCAAACATGTTTATAAATTTAACCTTGATTGTGAGTGAATTATAAGGATTAGTATCCCTGAATGTGTTCCATCCATACTCTATTTTAAGACGGATATGATATATGAGGCTCATAGTACAAAATTCTTTATTCATATTAGAATTTCGAAGATGTGTATAGATATGATAGATTTTTTATGGCGGGATAACAAAAAGGGAGATATTGGTGAGTATATATCTTGATTATTAGTATGTTATAATGTTGTGTCTAAGACACATGAGTCTGTGGGGATATTTTAACCATTACCCATACTAGAAAAAAAATGGGAACACATACCCTTGTATTTTTCAATCAAACTCTAAAAAAATATAAAGACCATCATTTTATTTGGTATATAATCAATTTAATGAGAATGTATGCACACTTCATTGATATGAAATAATATTCCTGTCTTGTTCATATTTCATGAATATAAATTAAAGTAGTATTATTGTTTTATGTAGTACGAAATTCTATTTTATCATGTCAGGATATAATGATAATGTAAATGTCCTGGAAAAGTCTTCAGTGTGCTTTGGATACATAGTTAAAATTCAGAATTGACTGACATGCTCAGACAGATGGTCAGTCTGAGAAGCCATTAAAACCCTAGAGGATATTATTAGATCTTATTCTATGTATTTTATAGGTATTTGGGATCAAAAAAGTCCTCTTGTTGAGTTTTCATATAATAATATCTTTCACACAATAACTCATAGTACACATTATGAATACGTATATAGAAGGAAGTGTATACCTCTGATGTGTTGGAATAAATTTGGGGCAATTATGATTTTTTGAACTTTGTTAGATGAGGAAATGGTATAGAAATTCATATCCATTCACAAGTACATCAAGGAAGCATAGATTCGATAGAAAATTAATAGTGATAATTATTGGTGAGATCTGAAGTTTGAAATTGGTGAAAAGTTGTATCTATTAATTTATCTTTGTAAATGGTTTATGAGATTCAAAAAAAATGGAATGTTAATACCTTGTTATAATTCCCCCTTTGATATTATTGATTAATAATGGACAATAGCTTATCTCATGGACATTCCACCAAACCTCTCTCAAGTTCATAATGTGACGCATGTGCCTCTACGAAGGAAGTACATATCTTGTAATTCACATGTACTGGACTCTTAGGTCATATCAGTAGAGCATGATATTTATTTTGAGTATAAACTGGATGAAATTTGTTATTATAGTCACATAGTACTATATAACAATACTTTTCTATTATTTAAAGATAATAGGAGAAATAATGAAATTTAAGAATCCAATTGGGAACCAGATGATGTGATGAATCATATATAGCTCATTTTATATATTGGAGTAAAACCATTAGAGGGATAAATTACTTTTAATGGTGATAGAATGAAACACTAAAATATTTTATTATATATTTCTTTAAATTTAATGTTTTTGAGAGAATGCATTACGTGCAACACCGAGTTTGAATGAAATGTGATCTAATACAAAAATATTATGTGAAAATTATTAAATATCCTCTGATATTTATGGGTATGAAAATAACTAATAAAATTACAAAAAAAAATGTGGTTTATAATTAATTCATTTGTTATAAATTGATTATAAACTGTAAATAAAATTAATTTGAAGGTAAAAGTGATGCTTTTTTGAAAAAATATTTTATGTTCCAAATTTATTTTTATTTAAATTAATCACTATTGATGTATTTTTTAATGAAATTTATATATTACATATTTAATAATAATTTTTAATATAAAAATAATATTTTTTAGGCATGTGAAAAAAATTAATCTTGTTATGTGCTTTAAACAATATTTTTCTAAAAAGTTTTTTTTCAACACATTTTACACACTTATTTTAGAATTAGTTTTATCCACTAATATTGGATGAATATTGAAAAATGTATTCCATATTTGGAATCAGGATTTTAAAATTTTTATAATAGTCCCCTTTTTATTTTTGGTCCTTAATAATAGTAATTGTGGTATAAATTATGACCGAGGTAAAGGGTGAATCAGATTAACCTAAAATAAAAAAATTGTTAAGGCTTCCATTTTTCATATTAATTATTAAGGGATAAATTTAATTATACCATTATTTTTTGTTGTATAAATTTCATTATTTAAGGAACAATTATACAAGAAAATGACCTCGAATATTTAAAGAAATGAAAAATAAAAAATGTCACTCAACTGATTTTAAATATTTCTTATATGTTAATAGGGAAAAAGAATTTTATTATTGAATATAAATAGTCATAAAAAGAATAATGAAATTATTTTTAAGATAGTAATTTATATAAAATTTCAATTTATTATATTATTTCCTAAAATGTTTATGCAATGCCAACATGGTACTTCTTTATTTAATAGAAAAAAAAAATAAATGAATATAAACATATTAAATGTTATATAATTTGAGTGATTTATAGTGTTACATGAATTTTATTGATTAATATAATATATTAGTTATTTTTAGATGATTATATTATAATTAAAACAATTTTTTATGTCTTTACACTCAAATTAAATAAATAGTTTCTAAAATATAATTAATAATATTTTACGAAAAAACTTTTTTTTAAATTATTAAAAATAAAATAAAATATTGAACAAGGAAAATGTGGATTATATATGATGAAAACATTCATCCAATTTCAATTTATGATCCAATTTTCACCTTATATGTAAAATTAAAACCTTTTAATAGTTAAAAATATGTAATCGAGATTAATGTTAGAATATCTTAACAAAGGGGGTAAACCAAAAGATAAGATTAAAACATTGACTTCAGCCTGTAAAACATTTATTGGTAGAATTTATTTCAATCATATTAAAACTTTTCCTAATTTAATTTTAATTTATTTTCATTTATTCAATATTCTTTTGAATGAATTTGTTATATTTTAATCTTTTTTGTAATTCCAAGTGTGTCCCTCTCTTCCTTTATAAAAGTATAAACCTACCCTTTATTATATAAACCACTCTTAGAAACTTGTATCTAAAAATACCAACCCATTTATCATATGGAATTACTTATACAAGATTTATAGGTTTCATTATTCTCAAAATACTATCCCTAGGTACCATAATAAAGAATTTAAATGAGGCCTCTAGAAGAAGAGGTAACGGCATTATGTGACCTCTTTAAACTTATTTCTTATTATATTTATTTTAAATATGTGTAATTTATCATAAAATACTAACTTAGGTATACTAATTACAATTAAATGTTATTTTTCCAATGAAACAACAATTATCCATAATTTTTTATCAAATGGAAAGGGAAAAATATCACTCATGCATACAGACAACTTATCTTCTTAGAGAAGATAAGTTGTCTGTATGCATGAGTGATATTCTTTATCCTTTCCATATTGATAAAAATTATGGATAATTGTTGTTTAATTGGAAAAATAACATTTAATTGTATTCTAATGTCATCACCTAAGTTAGTTATTTTATTAATTTTCTTTGCGTCAGGTATTTCCGGTAGAAACCTGACTTATGGTTTCGAGCTCTTTGTGTTCTGGTTTTTTTTGCGTCCAGCGCAACGTGGTCGAAGCTGTGTGGCCTCGTTTGGGTCACCGCGCGGCCCCGCCCGGTTCACCGCACACCTTGCTAATGTTTAATTAATGAAATAAAATGAATTAACATTTGTTTTAATAATAATATTCATAATAATGTCATTTGAGATTATTATTATTATTTCTATTTTAGTTTATTACAATTATTATTGTTTCGTTAATTTTATTATTATTGTTATTATTATCTTAGCTAACATAAATCTTTATTTTATTTTAGGGTTATCAAATGAGTCTTAGTATTTTTATCCTGATTCTTTTTCCACCTTATTATTTATATTATTACTATTTCATTTATTACTTTTTTTCTGTTTCATTTCTTTTATTTTGTTTGCTTGTTTGTTTTTATTTTATTTATTGTTTTTTTAAACCATTTAGGGTTTCGGGTCTCTCCCCTCACCCTCTCTCCCGTCACCCCTTTCCCCCCTGGTGCGCCCCCCCCCCCCACTCTTCCTTCAGCCCGCGCCGTCGCCCTACCAGCCGGCCGCCGCGCCGTCGCCCTCCCAGCCGGCCGCCGCGCCGTCGCCCTCCCAGCCGGCCGCCGCGTCGTCGCCCTCCAAGCCGGCCACCGCGCCGACGCCCTCCACGGCTGGCCGCCGGACCCCCTCCCCCCCCTGCTCCGTCCGGCGTGTGCTGGTACCCCGCACCCCCTCCGGCGATCAAGCCCCGACGCCCCGACACCCCTCGGACCAGCCGCCGCCACCCCCACCAGCACCCGCTCCCCACCGCCGGCCTCCTTACCAGCCGGCGCCGCCCCCGCCGGCCTCCCACTCCGGAAAACCCCCCCCTCTTGTCCCGGCCAACTTCCTTGTTGTCGGATCCCTAACCGCAGCCTTCTCCAGCACTCTGGTAGCCTCCGTCAACTTTCGGCCGAGACCCCCGTACCCTCCCTTGCTCGACCGAGTGTCCAGCGGCATTCCGTCTCGTTTTTCCGGTGTTGCGAAACCCTCAACAACCTCCGGCGACCCCGGACCGGCCTTTCGCACCCACGCTGCTGGTGAGTTTCACCTCATTTTGTTGTTTCTCCCTTTTGATAAATTTTTGGGTTAGGGTTTATGTGGTTTTTGGTCTGGATTTGATGTTATTCTTGGTCCAATTCGTGTTTTAGGGCCTGCTTTTAGTTTGTTTGTGGTGCGTATTTGGTGCGGATGAAGGTCCGCACAAGATTCGGGGAAATTCAACATCGAGGTAGGTGTTTCGATGTCTCGTCATCACTTGATTAATTTAATATGTTTGTTTAGATTTACTAACGTATTCTTTGGTATGTTTATGTGGTGATTTTGGTCTGAAAATAGGGTTTTTGAACATGTCTTCGGGTGACAATGGTTTTCGCGTCGTCTTTACAGAGGTGTTTTGCTTCGAGGTAGGTGGTTCCATGCCATAACATCTTTAGATAACTTAATTGCTCATTAATTAAATTATATTGTGTTCTAGTGATAAATTGCATGATGCAAATTTTGTTTTTTTGGACGTGCTTCGATTTGCATATTGATGAATTTGCGTTGTTGTTAATTAAATGTCAACATTTTCTTGTGCGTTTTGTTGTTGAAATGTTTAGACGCATTATAGTTAATTGTTTAGGGTGTGTAAATTGTGTTTTCAAGAACGCTTGAGGTATGGGTGATATTAAACTGAGTTTTTTTTATTATAAGGTAAAATATTTTGATGTGTTAATTTTTATTATGCACCTTGAGCATCTTTTAGGGGTGCGAATGAGGTTTCAGAAGGGTCGGGTTTGTGAATTGACTTTCAAATGGTTCTGCCATTTAAAATTTGAGTGTTTTAAAGTGAGGCCTTTGGTATGCATATGTGATGTTTTATTAATTGAGCAATTGTTTAATTAAGTGTCGTTTGAGATGCGGAATATGGTTGGTAAGGTTTTCGGGGTTGTTTGGTAGGTGCGGAATGTGTTTTCTAGTTCTTTAAGGTGTCAGTGTAATTAAATGTAGATTCTCGATGAACATGAGTCACTTTGGGTGTGTTTGCCGTGTCGCGTACTTTTGGGATTAAACTGAAAATTGGTTGAACAATGGAAAAACATGTTTTAGATTGTATGAGCTGCACTTTTGGTTTTGAAGTGACGTTAATATATGAAATCAAGTTCGTCTTTCTTGTGCAAACCATTGCTTCCTAATTTTAAATGTTTTATAAATTTTTAATTGCACTTATTAGATTATATGTGGAGCGTGGGAGTTTTGTTTGACAGAAATACGTGTGCGTTATTTTTTTTTTTATTTTTTAAGGGGATTTTTACATGTGATATTGGGCTTGTCTCTTGTGAAAACTCTTATTGTGCTATTTAGAAATGTTCTTCAAATTTTTTAAATAGATTGTCAAGTAATGCAAGTGGGCCGAACTATGTTACAAAATTGTTTTGGTGTGCGTGTGTGTTTTTTTAAATGGTGTTTGGGTATGCACGCGGTGACTTGTAGGTGTGATGTTTTGTTTGGTTTGGGATATGTGAAAGTGATATACATTATGTGGATGTGAAACATGATTGAGCATAAGGGAAAACCCTCGGTATCTAGGTGGGCGGACTAGAACTAGTGCGCTGGTGAACCAGATGGGTGTCGTCCCTGTTTCACTTAGCTGGATTGACGATTGCAACACTAACTAAACATGATATCTGAGGGTCGTGGCCTTCTAAGCCACGTGTTCTGAGGGTCGTGGCCTTCTAAGCCACGTTTTCTGAGGGTCATGGCCTTCTAAGCCATGTTTCACCGAGACACGAGGTATCTAGGGTCCCACTCGAGCTAGATGAACCTTAGGGGATTTACCCACAGTGCTCTACCATCAATGGTGGTGCCTTCCGTCGGCATATGGGGGACCACTTGGGTGTTAGCGTGTGTTTGTGTGTGTGTGTGAGTGTGTGCGTGTGTGTGTGTGAGAGAGTGTGTGTGTGCCCATAATGAACTTCTCTCATCTTTTTTTTAAATCGTGTCTATGAAATGAGTTCTTTTTAGTGTTTTTCTTTAGCATTTGGTTTGTAACTGCTTTCTTTAAAAGTATTTTGAAAGTATAATTTTGAATAAGCACTTTAAATTGTCTTTTGATGTTGTGGCATGGAAATTTTTCTCGGTGGCATCCTACTGGGCTTTTAGCTCACACCCTACATACACCCTTGGGTGTATGTGGATTCTTGTTTCTTGTGTATTCCAGGTTGTCCGTCGTGCTCAGTGATGGTGGTTGGTCGTTGGCGGCCTTCTCGTGCAGGTTAACATTTGTGACGTGTGGATGACACACTTCTCCTGTTGCTTGGAGGTTTGAGTTTGAGTTGAATTTCTTTTGTTGTTGTTTTCTTTTGGATGTTGGCTCATGTTGTAATCCTTTAAAGTTGGTTTTAGTTAAGGTTATGTTTGGTGGTCAGTTCATAGTTTTATTTTCTTCAACTTATCAGGGGTTTTCTGTTTATTATTTCGGGTAAATCGTTACCACGTGCTAGTTTTGATACCCGGGCACTTGTGCCAGCCCGTGGGGATCGGGAACGCCCTTCGGGCCTTGCCGCGGACTGGGTCGGGCGCCGGGTCGGATAGCGACCCGGCCTGGTTCGTGACAAAATGGTATCAGAGGGCAAGGTTTGCTCTCTTGGGTCATGTTCTTTTGAGATAGAGTCAGTTTATAGCAATGTTAAGGTTGTCGGGACTCGATGTCCAGGCTACGAGTAAGGTGCCTGGCCAGCACACCTTTTGGTGGGACTCAAGTTACCAACGTATGTTGAGGTTTGTCTGAGTTTTTGGTCCTTGCGGTTAATCTTGTCTATGGGAAATGGAAAAAGGGGTAAGGTCAGTGGTCCTGGTGAGCTCGCAGGGTTTGGAAAGCCATGTGAAGCTGGGGGCGCTGTCCTAGAATACCCTCCGTGGTAGTGGCGTGACTGGCGTGTGACCGCCAACCACACGTTCCAGCCACCCGCTGACACAAGTTTTCTATTGCGTTGTTTCTCGAATCCTTGTTTTGGATTCGTGGATATTAGGTTGTAAAAAAATTTTGGTCCTGGAAAATGTTTTCAAATGAAGCTCTTTAAAAAAAATGAAATGGTGTGCGAGGTTTGGGAGGTGTGGGTTGGATGTTTTGGTTTTGAAAAAAAATGGAATGGTTTGTTTTTGACCCTTGGTGTTCTTGTGGGAAACCACATGCATGAGTGTATATGAAAAAAAAATGGTTAATGGCACGAGCGGATGAGTGCATGGATGGATATGAGGTGGGTGCCAGTGTGGCTCGAGAACATGCATGTGTGAGGCCCATGGGACACCATTGGTGTTTGTGCAACCCACTGGCTTTGTTTTTTTTTAACATTTTGTTAAAGGAAAAGATTGGTGTTTTAGTAAATGGTGTTTGTGTGGCATGTCCTTGTGTTTCTGGAAATGTCGGATGTGAGGCATTTTGAGCCGAGGATCCCTTCGGGCTAGTTAGTGTCTTGAGTTTGAATTCTTGTTGGTCATGTGGTGTGAAAACATATGGTTAATGGTCTCTTTTGAAAAGTACATCGGGGAGCCCTTGCAGTGGTTTCCCCTGCACGCTTGGTGTTCGCTTGTGGTATGTCTTGGCCATTAGTCCAGTTTGACTGGGTCCATGATTTTCATTATTAACTAGTGTATGCCCCCCATAAAGCGTTGACATGTGATTGAAGTGTGGCCACAGGCAACTCGCCGTTGGCCGACCCTCCAGTTGATCAGAGGAATCTCGTCTTGAATTCTAGAATTGAACCCACCTATCCTTTTTACAACTAAGCGTATTCTCTCGCAGAGGGATGACAGATGCGATGGGAGTTGAATGGAGTTTTGGTCTTTTGAGTGTCTTGACTCGTTGGGTATGATGTTTGACGTCGTTGCATTTGAAGGTTTCCCCTGGAAATGACGAAAGGAATTCCTGCAGGGAAGGGTCAAGGCAGTTCGGATTTTTTTTGTGTTGACCAGTGTCTTGAAGGGATTTGTAGTATTTACAGTGGCCGCATGGGTCATGTCCGGTGATGTCTTGCAGCGTGTGATCTCTTTGATAGTCAACGGTGGTTTAGAAGCAACCCTAAGTCGTCAATGTAGCCTATCGTTCTAAATGACCTCTGGTCTTTGGTTTGTTTCGTTTAAAGAAAGGTTCGTGTTAGGCTACTAGTGGGGCAGACCCAGTCACATGGGGATGCTATGGTCGATTGCAGGAATCACGTGTCGTTTAAGACTCATTTTTAATCCCCTCTCCATATAATGTTCCTCTCTACAGCAGTAGTCATGTTCAAGTGACGATTTGTGGTGTTGTGTTCTCATCCAGCGTGACAAAGGGTGATGAGCATGCACCATTTTAGATCTCGTGTTGGTGAATGTTCCGCGTATGATCAGTCAGATGCTGTAATGGGTTGGGTTTGATGGTGTTACTTCGGGTGCAATATGATTGCATGTGGCACCAAAATGAGAAGCTCCACTTGGGAGTCTTCAATGCTTGACTGCGAGGAAAAAGAAGCTTCAAACATCAGGGCTCCAGCCATAGGCCTCGGAGTGAAGCTGGCACGTGGTCAAGAACCCCGATAGTGTACGGGACCCAACCTTATTTCTGTCATCGGTGTGGAAAGTAGAGGCAATTTATATTGTTTCTATGGTTGTTCCATTCCAAATGAACCATCTGGCTGTGTATGGTTTTCGTGACTATGTGGAGGCGTGTTCGTCGCGTCGCCTTAATGTCTTGGGGGTTGTGTCCCACTGGATGTAATCGCTTTAGGGGTCTTTATGGGGTATGTTGGTTAAGTCAGTATCAGAGTTGAATGGGGATCATCCAGGGATGGGGAGATGCCGGTTTGTCTTGGGTCATGCTGTTGACGCCCCAGTGGTCGGGGCCCCTCCCTCCCCGCCCCTTGTGGTGGGGTTCTTGGTCAGCATCGAGGATTTTTCAATGTTCTATATCCTCTGTTAGTTCTAGTGGCGGCGAGACCCAAGATGACTCTCGCACAAAGGTCTATGAAATAAATTGGTGTTGGCCTTTCCTTAATGGTGGGGAGTCTGCCCAGACCTCCCCATATTGGTTTTCTAGTCTCATCTTGGGCGCTGGTTGGTTCTAAATGGTGGGGAGACCCACATTGGGTCTCGCACAAATGTCTCGAGAATGAATTAGTGCTGGACTTTTCTTTAATGGCAGGGAGTCTGCTAGAACCTCCCTGTGTCAGTTTTCCAGTCTCGTCTTGAGCGTCAGTGAGTTCCAAATGGTGGGGAGCCCTCGAGCCTCCCCATGTTGATCTATTGCTTCTGTTTTTAAATATGGGTTAGTGGTAAGTGATAAGAGTGTTCCGTGGACGTTTTTTGACCTTGTTGTTTTTCTAGCCAAATGGTGTGGTTCTCGTTTAGTAATGTTTGATATGTTTCGGCTTGTGAAGTTGGTTTCCATGGGTGAAAGGGTTCCCTTCCTCGGTCAGTCAACTGGAGGCGTTCTAGCTCATTGGGGTAGGCGACACATATCAGAAAGTCTTTATATGAGGTTCTCGAAGTTTTCTTCGAGTCACTTTCTCTGAGCATGATGCCTTTTCCCTCTCTTTTCTGGGTGTTTGTGGGGATCCCCTTTGGAACCTTAAGGGATTATGGTCTCTGTTTTGGGTTTTGGTTCTAGTTGTGGCTTTCCGGGGACGGAAAGCTTTATGGTGGGGAGAATTGTCACACCCGTCGTTTGTAATTTATTTATTTTATTAATTTTCTTTGCATCATGTATTTCTGGTAGAAACCTGACTTATGGTTTCGATCTCTTTGTGTTCTGGTTTTGTTTGCGTCCAGCGCAACGTGGTCGAAGCTGTGTGGCCTCGTTTGGGTCACCGCGCGGCCCCGCCCGGTTCTCCGCACACCTTGCTAATGTTTAATTAATGAAATAAAATGAATTAACATTTGTTTTAATAATAATATTCATAATAATGTCATTTGAGATTATTATTATTATTTCTATTTTAGTTTATTACAATTATTATTGTTTCGTTAATTTTATTATTATTGTTATTATTATCTTAGCTAACATAATTCTTTATTTTATTTTAGGGTTATCAAATGAGTCTTAGTGTTTTTATCCTCATTCTTTTTCCACCTTATTATTTATATTATTACTATTTTATTTATTACTTTTTTTTCCTTTTCATTTCTTTTATTTTGTTTTCTTGTTTTTTTTATTTTATATATTGTTTTTTTAACCATTTAGGGTTTTGGGTCTCTCCCCTCACCCTCTCTCCCGTCACCCCTTTCCCCCCTGGTGCGCCCCCCCCCCCCCCCCCCCACTCTTCCTCCAGCCCGCGCCGTCGCCCTACCAGCCGGCCGCCGCGCCGTCGCCCTCCCAGCCGGCCGCCGCGCCGTCGCCCTCCCAGCCGGCCGCCGCGTCGTCTCCCTCCAAGCCGGCCGCCGCGCTGACGCCCTCCACGGCTGGCCGCCAGACCCCCTCCCCCCATGCTCCGTCCGTCTTGTGCTGGTACCCCGCACCCCCTCCGGCGATCAAGCCCCGACGCCCCGACACCCCTCGGACCAGCCGCCGCCACCCCCACCAGCACCCGCTCCCCACTGCCGGCCTCCTTACCAGCCGGCGCCGCCCCCTCCGGCCTCCCACTCCGGAAACACCCCCCCTCTTGTCCCGGACAACTTCCTTATTGTCGGATCCCTAACCGCAGCCTCCTCCAGCGCTCTGGTAGCCTCCGTCAACTTTCGGCCGAGACCCCCATACCCTCCCTTGCTCGACCGAGTGTCCAGCGGCATTCCTTCTCGTTTTTCCGGCATTGCGAAACCCTCAACAACCTCAGGTGACCCCGGACCGGCCTTTCCCACCCACGCCGCTGGTGCGTTTCACCTCATTTTGTTGTTTATCCCTTTTGATAAATTTTTGGGTTAGGGTTTATGTGGTTTTTGGTCTGGATTTGATGTTATTCTTGGTCCAATTCATGTTTTAGGGCCTACTTTTAGTTTGTTTGTGGTGCGTATTAGGTGAGGATGAAGGTCCACACAAGATTCGGGGAAATTCAACATCGAGGTAGGTGTTTCGATGCCTCGTCATCACTTGATTAATTTAATATGTTTGTTTAGATTTACTAACGTATTATTTGGTATGAAAATAGGGTTTTTGAACATGTCTTCAGGTGACAATGGTTTTCGCGTCGTCTTTACAGAGGCGTTTTACTTCGAGGTAGGTGGTTCCATGCCATAACATCTTTAGATAATTTAATTTCTCATTAATTAAATTATATTGTGTTCTAGTGATAAATTGCATGATGCGAATTTTGTTTTTTTGGATGTTCTTCGATATGCATATTGATGAATTTGCGTTGTTGTTAATTAAATGTCAACATTTTCTTGTGCGTTGTGTTTTTGAAATGTTTAGACGCATTATAGTTAATTGTTTAGGGTTTGTAAATTGTGTTTTCAAGAATGCTTTAGGTATGGGTGATATTAAACTGAGTTTTTTTAATATAAGGTAAACTATTTTGATGTGTTAATTTTTATTATGCACCTTGAGCATCTTTTAGGGGTGCGAATGAGGTTATAGAAGGGTCGGGTTTGTGAATTGACTTTCAAATGGTTCTGCCATTTAAAATTTCTGTGTTTTAAACTGAGGCCTTTGGTATGCATATGTGATGTTTTATTAATTGAGCAATTGTTTAATTAAGTGTCGTTTGAGATGCGGAATATGGTTGGTAAGGTTTTCAGGGTTGTTTGGTAGGTTCGGAATGTTTTTTCTAGTTCTTTAAGGTGTCGGTGTAATTAAATGTAGATTCTCGATGAACATGAGTCACTTTGGGTGTGTTTGCCGTGTCGCGTACTTTTGGGATTAAACTGAAAATTGGTTGAACAATGGAAAAACATGTTTTAGATTGTATGAGCTGCACTTTTGGTTTTAAAGTGACGTTAATATATGAAATCAAGTTTGTCTTTCTTGTGCAAACCTTTTCTTTCTAATTTTAAATGTTTTATAAATTGTTAATTGCACTTATTAGATTATATGTGGAGCGTGGGAGTTTTGTTTGACAGAATTACGTGTGCGTTATTTTTTTTTTATTATTATTTTTTTAATTTTTTTTAAGGGGATTTTTACATGTGAAATTGGGCTTGCCTCTTGTGAAAACTCTTATTGTGCTATTTAGAAATGTTCTTCAAATTGTTTAAATAGATTTTCAAGTAATGCAAGTGGGCCGAACTATGTTACAAAATTGTTTTGGTGTGCGTGTGTGTTTTTTTAAATGGTGTTTGGGTATGCAAGCGGTGACTTGTAGGTGTGATGTTTTGTTTGGTTCGGGATATGTGAAAGTGATATACATTATGTGAATGTGAAACATGATTGAGCACAAGGGAAAACCCTGGGTATCTAGGTGGGCGGACTAGAACTAGTGCGCTAGTGAACCGGATGGTTGTCGTCCCTGTTTCACTTAGCTGGATTGACGATTTCAACACTAACTAAACATGATATCTGAGGGTCGTGGCCTTCTAAGCCACGTGTTCTGAGGGTCGTGGCCTTCTAAGCCATGTTTTCTGAGGGTCGTGGCCTTCTAAGCCACGTTTCACTGAGACACGAGGTATCTAGGGTCCCACTCGATCTAGATGAACCTTAGGGGATTTACCCACAGTTCTCTACCATTAATGGTGGTGCCTTCCGTCGGCATATGGGGGACCACTTGGGTGTTAGCGTGTGTGTGTGTGTGTGTGTGAGTGTGTGCGTGTGTGTGTGTGAGAGTGTGTGTGTGTGCTCGTAATGAACTTCTCTCATCTTTTTTTTAAATCGTGTCTATGAAATGAGTTCTTTTTTGTGTTTTTCTTTAGCATTTGGTTTGTAACTGCTTTCTTTAAAAGTATTTTTAAAGTATAATTTTGAATAAGCACTTTAAATTGTCTTTTGATGTTGTGGCGTGGAACTTATTCTCGGTGGCATCCTACTGGGCTTTTAGCTCACACCCTACATACACCCTTGGGTGTATGTAGATTCTTGTTTCTTGTGTATTCCAGGTTGTGCGTCGTGCTCAGTGATGGTGGTTGGTCGTTGGCGGCCTTCTCGTGCAGGTTAACGTTTGTGACGTGTGGATGACGCACTTCTCCTGTTGCTTGGAGGTTTGAGTTTGAGTTGAATTTCTTTTGTTGTTGTTTTCTTTTGGATGTTGGCTCATGTTGTAATCCTTTAAAGTTGGTTTTAGTTAAGGTTATGTTCGGTGGTCAGTTCATAGTTTTATTTTCTTCAACTTATAAGGGGTTTTCTGTTTATTATTTCCGGTAAATCATTCCCACGTTCTATTTTTGATACCCGGGCACTTGTGCCAGCCTGTGGGGATCGGGAACGCCCTTCGGGCCTTTCCGCGGACCGGGTCAGGCGCCAGGTCGGATAGCGACCCGGCCTGGTTCGTGACATAAAATTATATTCTCATGTCTACATTATTAACAACCAATATGTTGGAAAATGATAATGTTGCTCGTGTGTACGTGTGGACTACCACATCTGCGAAGTAATGTGATTCATTTTCCATTTCATCTTTACAAGGATTGGAATAAGGATGTATTTTTTAAATAAATATTATATATATATATTATAAAAAATATTCTTTAAATTTTAATTTTTATTTACCTATATATTTATTTTTGTCTGTCAAAAAGTGAAAATAGTGTTCATGCGTACGTACGGATTACCACCTCCTAGAATAGTGAATTTCATTTTTTTCTATCTCTATATTGTATGGATGACTCTAAATAAATATATAATGAATATATATTATGTTTATATAATGATTAATATTCTATATATTATCAACCCAAGATCTATATACATGGAATGAAACAACCGTAAAAAAAATACGTAAAAAACAAATTACTTATCACGCAGAACTGTGATTTTAATAATGATTTATTAATAAATGTGTGTTAAAAGGTTATAAATAAATCATATATCTTATTATATAAATTATTTTGGCTCTATGATTGATTTATAATAAATCTATATTTACTATATATTAGTTTTTAACACATAAAAAAGAAGTCAGACCTAAGGTAAGGGCTTATTTCATAATCTCATCACTATTCAAGATTGTTTATTTTGAAGTCTCTATATGGAGAATTTTTTGAATTTTTTATGTTAAACCAAGTGTTTTTTACTATCCCCTAATTATTTTTATAAATTTACAATTTTAAAATATTTTTACTCTCTTTAAGAAAAATGATACTAAAATATTTTTTAAGAAAAATCGAATTTAGTTTTTCTTCTCAGTATAGAATCTTTCTATTCCATATTGATATTCTTTTAAAAATGTATAAAAGATTATTTTTATTTTAAAAATTAATTTATAAAATAAATTTCTACCAATTTGTTATTTTAAAAAATAATTAATGGAATCCTCTGGTCTTTTTCTGAAGGAGTTGCTTTTGACCATTTAGAAAATTATAAATGGAATGTATATTAATCTATTAAACAAGAATGGATTTTAATAACAACATTCCCACTCATTTATTTTAATATTTCATAACATTTTTTCAAGTTTCTTATCAAATAAAATATTCTCCTTAATATTTATGAAAATTTTATATTTTTAATTTATGATTCTAATGTAAACAACTGTATATTCATAGAGTAATTTTCTACATGTATTTTGATAGTATTTAGATAATTTTCAACATCCTTTATTGGACATTATAATTTAATGATGATATAATCTAATGATAACATCCACCATATTTCATTCTATAATTTATGATTAATTTAAATGGGGAAATTTTTCAAAATTTTTATTCTAGTTCTTCCAATTAATAGAGTTGTTTATTTGTTATATTTGGATGATTAAGTTATGTTGTTTATTAATATGATGAATGAATTTGAATTATTAAGTATTTTTTGAGGTATGGAATTATATATCTCAATAATTAATTGGTATATCTCATGATTTAATCAATATTGGGTATTTGGTTAAGGATTTACCCATTAATGTATGATATCTTGGCGTAAGGCCTCAATGCCATGTTTTAAGTGTTCGACATTATCCATTCCTTCATTATGAAATTATTTTTGGATGAAACTGTGATTATATAAATAGTTGGGATATCCATGGATAATTTTTATGTTCATGTTAATACATTTATATATTTATTTGATTATTATTTATTCATTCCATATTTGTCATACCTTATTATCTTCTGTTAAATGCATACGCTTACTGAGAATATGAGCACACCCTATATTATGTTTCTTTTACCCAAAACTTCAATAAGTTTATTACGATTGATATTCACGAATATACTAAAGTCAATAATTGCATTCTCAATGAAAATACAATGTTATATTTTAATTTTTTAAATGTAATGTGAGATCCATGTATGTATCTTTATTTTCATGAATAATAAACTATTCATTCTCTTGGGATGTTATATCTTGTATATAATACCAATTTAATAAATTAATCACTAAATCTAAGATACAATGATTTGCATCATTATAATAATATCGATCTAAAAGGTATAAATTGAATTGTTTTTAACAACATGAATCTAAGGAAATATTAAAATATATCACAATAAAAGTATATAATTTAAAATATAATAAGATAAAATATAGTTTTATTTAAAAAAATTAATTCCTATAGATCACCAAAAATATATTTTTTCAAATTTCACATTATTTCACCTGAATATAATTTAGGAATGTTGATTTCAAAAATGAAGTTTTTTTATTAAATAAAATTTGTTAAAATAATAGAAATTAATTATAATATACATCTATAAAATTAAATAAGAATCAATTTTATGAAAGCATATTATTGAAGGATAAAATGTATTCACAAAAAATTGAGTGCTTATTTATAAATTTATTTTCATTATATAAAAAAATTATACCTATTTTTAAAAATATGTTATTTTTTTATTCATACCACAAATTTAAGGTCTAGGCTATAATGGTATACTATTTTATGGTTAATTTATATTCAAGGTTTCATATTTCATAATATATCAATAATTTTTAATTTATATAAAAATAATTATATCATAAAATCATAGGGTGTTAATTTTTTCTCCCGTATAAATATATTAACGATTAAATTTAGTCATTTTGATTAACACAACTAATAATAATTATACATCACAACTTATTCTTGTTCTTATATAGATTGATCACATTTATGGTTTCACCATACTATTTGGACAAGGTGAGTGGCCTTGTTTCACATCACCTTCTCCCGTTGATAAAAAATTTCCACCGGTTGTTCCTTATATTAGAGATGAAGCTACAATGGTATGAATATTGAGTTGATTATATATAATTGATTAGGTATTTACATTCTTATAATAGATACATGAAACAAATAATGAACTTGTGAGTGATTTTCTGGAACCACTATGTGGTAATAAACTATCTCAATAAGATCAATAATTTCAAATGGGATGATATATATTTGGATAAACTTCCACTTATTTAAAAATATCATAAACTTATTACAAAGAGATATTCATATTAATACGGTGTATCTAACATAAAACTCTAAATCTCAAAATTTATTATGATTATAACTTTTCAATTGAATTTAAGATACCCCTATGTACTTATAAATATCTCTAACATTATTTTTCATTTCCTCAGCTACCTAATCTCCCAGCAGATTTATTTCTATAACATAATCCCAACATGTTGGTGTTTTGAAAATACTTCCATAGAGGGATTCATAAAAATCATCTATAGACTTGATTAGAAACTATTATTATAAGGAAATTATAACAAATGAATGTGTTGACCAAAAACAACTTTGAAATCCATAGAGAAAGAAATTAAAATTACATAAAGACACTGAATGGAACCCTCAAATAGACAATATGTTATAGGATGATATGGATTACTAAACCTCAAATATGTTTCCAAATCCTACTGAAGACTTATCTAAAACATCAACGTAAACCTCAAATCCTGATTAGATACAAAAAAATATGACAATCCATGAAACAGTAAAAATTAACTAATTTATATTTTTAAAAGCTAATATAGAGAAAAATTATCCACTAGGGAAATTAAATATTCTAATTTCATAAATTGATTAATTGAAACCCAAAAATAATTATGAATTTTAGATTTTTTTGGGAGTCCAATGATGAAATCCTTGGTAATTTTTTTCTATCTACAATCCTATATACACAATGGTTGTGACATTCCCTTCGACATCTATATCTCAACCATAAATTTCTAACATACTATTCATTGAAATATATACTCTATAATATAAATTTTCATTTTTTTCCACCATAAATACACTTTCATATATTTTTATATCTTCTAAAATTTATGATGAATATATTATTTTGAATTATGAGCTTTGTCAAATATCTTGTTCCTTCAATCTAATATTCATAAGAAAAACACCCATTTCCTAAATATTATCCTCATAACTAATCGTGATTTAATTGAGGAGGATTTATCACCTTCTTTGTAGCTAAACATCTCCTTTATATGTATTTTAAATTAATAGATGGATGGATGGATGAAAATTCATCTAAGAAATATAATATATGTCCCCTTTCATCATGATTTCATGGATTTTATTCTGAAAATCCATAAATATCAAATCTTTTTTAGTCATCATTAGAGAAAAACAAGAATTGTCTTTCTAAATAAGTGGATTAGATAAATTATTCACCTTCCCTGATTGGTAATGTTTTGAGTAATCATAACCTTCAATAAGGTCTATCCACATTCTCCAACTTATATTCAACTCTTTATTTGTGAATATTTTAATGTCCTAACTTAGGAGCCACTAAAATGGTGGTTTGACGTTGATATTAACATGGTATCAAGAACACCACCCCATACACCAGAGGATAAGGACTATAAAATAGGTTCTAATAGTTTTATAGTGGGGAGGCTAGAGCCTCATTATCATAGTATCACAGTAGAATAATCATAATAATACATCAACATGGAATGTATAAATGAAGGAAAAAAGGTGAAAGAATAAAACAATGATTGATGATGTAATATGAAATGGAAAATTCCTACAATACAATGATCATTGTCCATGTGAAAAAAATTTACAAGTAGAATGAATAAAACCGTTAATAAATAAATATTATATAAGAAAATACATGATTCAAAAGTGTTATTCATATGTTCATCCTGATCATTTTCTCAGTCCAATACTCTTAAAATACCATATATATATGTATCCTAACAATATAATAATCCAAAAAAACCTGAACCTATAAGCACAAGGTCTATTTGGGTACCCTAGTGTAATGGCGGCTCGAAAAGGATGCAAGATATACCTAGTAGGCCACCATCAACAGTGTCTAAAGTTATTCAGTATATGAATATAAAATATATTTATATGAAGGTATTATAAATAATGAAGGAAATCTAAAATAAAGTAAACAAGTTGGGATCAAGATCCTCAAATACACCTATCCAACCATACATGCATAAGTCTAAGCCATAATATCTCTAAGTATATATATATATATATTTGTGTGTGTGTGTGAATGATCAATGTAGTAATCTTTATAGAAACATATATAGAAGTTTATTATTATCAAATACCCAAGGTATAAGTCTAGAAACCATGTGTAATAATACTCATAATAATAATAATAATAAAAATAATAATAATAATAATAATAATCTCATGATAAAAAATAATTTCCATCATTCCTAGTGATCAGAATACATAAAGTCCACCATGGTGAGAATCATGATCACTATAGGATGCCATGTTGAGTATCATAAATAAAACAATGAGGTTCAAACCCAACATCATAATTAAGGGTTCATAGAACATTACACCCAAAAAATGATGTGATGTGGATTCCATGCCACCATCCTTAACCAAGGGTCATAACACATTATGGAAAATGAACCTACTTATCTTCCCCTTGGTCTTTAAGAATCATAAGGTAATACACCTTCCCTAAAGTCTATTAGATTGAAATTTCAAAAAAAGGAAACTATAATCACTCAAGGAGTAGTGTATAATTTTCAATATAATTAATTTAAAATTTAATAAGAGGCTATGTGTTCATACAAGCCATTAATACAATTTAATTATATCAATAAGAAAGGATCATGTATGTGAGAATTCCATTTCACAACTCAGACATAAAATAATGAGGTCTATATCCATAAACATTCATCTGCAACTCATGTATAGAAGGAGGTACATACCCATTGATCATTTAATTATAATAGAATCACCTATGTGATTAAGCATTCCATTCGTCTTTTCAAGCATCACTATTTAATATTCCAATTTTAGTTAATAAGATAATAAACTATAAAAGGTTTTTTTATTATAAATAATTTAATAGAAATCATGTTGTGGCCTAATCAATTTAGTATTATTTAATACATATCTTATGATAGAATAAATCAATCACAAAAAAAATTTTGTTCAGAGGCCTAATAAAGGAAATAATAATTTAAATTCTTATAATGACACCCATGGTGGGTGATTTAATTACATAGACAATGCATGGTCCCTGAATTATAAGTGAGGCATCAAATAGGGATGGTTCAAGTCAAGGTGATCTACCAACAATAATTCCATTTTAAATCACAATGACTATATAATTTAAAGAATTTGGTTTTCTGTAAAAAAATCATTTTATGATAAACACATAGATAATATAGTGTGTAGAGTAATAAATTAAATTATAAATAATAATGACATTATTGAAAAATCTATAGAACACCTAATTTATACCAAGGATGGTCTAATCATCTAATATCAAGGATTGAATCCATATTGTTCAGGATAAAATGAGTAAATCAAAAAATGACCTGAAAATATGTATAATTATCTCTCATGAATATAACATAGTAGATGGTAATATAAATTTAATGACTAAAAAGGATTAGTCATAGAATTACAAAGGGTTATCCAACAAACTTTACATCTCTTGAATCTAATACTAGATGGGGTGTATTAAAAAATCCCTAATAGGAGGGAAGAAGGAGCTCTATAGAAATTTGGATTACTGGAAATAAGAGGGAGAATAAAAAGGGGGTATTTTACTTCGGTTAAATAGAAGGAATGGAAATTTTAGTCAATTTTTTAAGAGTCACATTATTTAGATGTACGGTTTGACAATCCTTGTGCCAACCATGTTCTCATCCCTACCATGGTGGGGGTCTTCATGTGATTAGGCTAACAATGTGTATCACATTAAAAAAAAGACCACTTTCCCTTGTATAAGAAAAGCATCATGTCCATACATCCCATTTTTCATGGTATGGCATTATTGTATGACACTATCTAGCCCTCTGGAGCAACTAGAAAGGATTAACCAAACTATATAGTCTCTGGTGCATGGTTTACACAAACTATGCACCTTGACTATTTCATATATAACTCAAAGCTATGTGATTCAAAAAAGCCTAGGATTCTCTATAGACCATCCCTTGGCCTTCTGTAATGTTTAGCAAGATGAAACAATAGATTTAAATATGAAAATAATTGATATTTACCTTTATAAAATCATGGAAAATTGAAAATATATACATCAATATTTTATATTCAATATGCATCTCACACTATTCACCATAAAGATAATTCCTCTACAGTGACCCAAATTTTTCTTAAATAAATATGAAATAACATTATATAAATATTCTTTGCATTATATGTTGATTAATTTTAACCATAATTTTTATACATAAATATTACATATTTTTAGATCAATATTTATTACATAACATTACGATCCACACCATAAATATAAAGGTTTCATGTCTTTGGAAACATAGATACATTAAAATATATATTATATAATATCTACTTCATCCCCTGTATATTTCTTCACAACTAGTACAATTTAAAAAATAAGATACTTAAAAATTATCTTCATATCGTCAGAAAAAGAAAACATAAAAAATAGTGGGTTTAGATTCACAATAATTGTGAGTAAGGGAGATATCAATGATTATTTAAACATAACTTGAGCATAAAAGGTATAATAGCATGATCATAAAATTTTTAAACCATGCTCTTCATATAAAAGATTATAATCCTTAGTCGTGGAATAAATATTAGTAGTTCATAATATATGAATCACAAATGTAATAAAGAACATGATCTTTGGTAGCATAATATTGGCATAAGAAATATGTTTTTAGTATACACATAGACATATAAAATCATTTACATAGTGAAGGGTCACTGATAAAACTATTATTTATGATTGGTTCCACACCCCATTCCATCATATCCTTAGTCAAGGTTCACTTTCAAGACTACCATTGAGTATATATTCTGTTACTAAACCAAGTTCATTACCCATTCCATTCCTTATTATCTCGTGAGAAATCCATATTTACCTAAGTCATTAAAGGGATATATAATTATTTTCACACCAATAAAATAATGAAAAACATATATATGTGATCTATAATATCATAAAATAATCAGCATATCATAACCTATATAAAATAAATGAGTTTCATAAATATTTCAAAATTTTATTATAGCATAACCCATAAAAATAAACATGTTTCATAAATATTTTTTAATCATAATAATAAACCATACACAGAAAGAATAATTTGGGTATTATAGGATCATATCCCTAGTAAATCATATTTAATATCAAATTATTTCATCTTATTTGAGAATACCTTCAAAAGATCACTTGGAATATTTTTTGAGGATAATTTTTTTTTCACGTAGAAATGAATTCTATAAAATATAAAAATATGAAAACAGTTATGGAAAATTATTTATTTAATGATCCTTGGAATCATAAAAATTAATCTTCAAATAATTTAAGGTCTATTTCGGTGAATAAATTTAGTTCATTTCAGGTTTTTTAGAACAAATATTCCATTTGCAATTTCAATAAAATGAAAAAAATACCACATTCAAAAAATGAAAAGAATGATTTATTTAAACCATTTTTCAAATAATTTAATCATGTGTAGAGGTGAATTTAAACAACCATTTCATAATATTAATACAATCTTGATGAAAATTTTAGAAAAAATTGGAATGGAAGAAAATTTATTTTCGACAGAAAGTGGAAATAAAGTCAGTTTTCCTTAAAAAAAATTATCTCTTGAGCTCATTAATTGTGTCAAATGGAAGGAAAAAATATAATATCAAGAAATTAATATAGGATAAAAATTATTATGTTTATTAAGAGGTAGTTCATAAAATTATTTCATTAAAAACATAATCATATACAATCCAGATAAATGATGATATTGTAACATAAAATCCTTAAAACATTGGATATATTTCAATCATTATATGAATTAATGTAAAAATTAAAATGAAATTATTAATATCAATATTATAGTAATATTAATAATAAATTTTTTTAAAATGGTCTATATATTTTTCTCATAATAGAAGATAGTTTCATAAAATAAAATATAACCCAACAAACATAATTTGAGATGATAAACCCTTACCTCAAGTTAAATTTTATTTGAAAGTGATATAACATCCTTTATAAAAAATATAAATTTATTTTAATCCTATATAAGAACCATTTGAAACCAAATAATATCATATATGATGCAATTATAACAATTTTACACCCATTTATTAATAATTCCTTTTTTAAAATTATCATTTCCAAGTGTTAAATATTTTGTTTTTCAGGAGACATTTTGTTAAATGGTTCTTATACCTGTATTTTGAAAATGGTAAAATGATCTCCAGAATTTTAATAATGAAATACATATAATATATATACATTATATATATTCATCCATAAATGGATGATATAGAAAAATGAATCACAGCGTTTATGGAGATGGTGGGTTGTATATACATATGAATGTTGTTTTCACTTTTTAATGGATGGAAAAACCGAAATTTGAATATTAATTCATATTAAAAGTGATATTATATAATATATAACATATATATTCATTAAATTTATCTTTATAACCATCAATTTAAATTTAAAACGAATAAAAAATCTTATCACTTCGTAGAGGTGGTATTCCACACATTCGCTCGAGCGATGTTATCATTTTCAAAAGGATTGGATGGTAAGAATGTACATATGATATAATAATTATGTTAGAAAAATTATTTCATAAATATCTTATATAAACATGAAACTCATTATAATAACAATCTATGAAATATGGTGATGGGAAGTGAATTTTATCGCTTGGTGGATATGGTATGTCATATGTACACATAAGAGATACTTTTACTTCCCATTTGATTAACAAGATTATAAATAAAGGAAACTTTATATTCATAATATGATTTATATATAAGTAGGATAAATAATTTATTATTTTAGAAATAATATCAATGATTTATAGTAACTATAAGATTAAATAAATTTAAAGAGGTTGGGTAGGATTATTACCACTTCTTTGGTTGGCCTCCTTTATGTCCTTTTTAATGACCCATGGAATTTTCTTCTAAGAATACCAGAACAAAAAAAAATAGTAATGTTTAGAGGATAGTTCTTAATGTTTTTTTCAACCTATAACTCTCAAAGTGGTCTAAACAAGAGAGAAAATAGGTCTCCTCCTATATGTGAAAGGAGGGGAACTTTTAGAATTTCTTAAAAGATTAAAATATAATAAAGTCATCCTCGATTAAAATGATTCCAAGTAGATATAGATTAAAATGTAAGATATTATGTGATTAAAATCCAGTAATCCAATCAAATTTGGATGGTTTTATGTTTTCTTACCTTATCTTTTTGTTTAAACACTTTGTTAAGCAATATTAATCGTTTTCATCGTAAGGACTTATTCAAACATAAAGGTTTATAATTTTACATATAAGGGTAAAATATTATAATAAATGGATGTTTTATTATATTTAATACCATTATTCATCATAATTTTATTATTTATATTTATTTTAATGTTTTAATAATTTAATAAAATATTATTTTTCATAAAATATAATTAATGTTATTGTTACACTATTCACATATTTAGAATTTGAAAACAACATGAAAGAAATATATTTGACATAAAAACATTTCAAATATATATTTTATGTTATATTAATCTTTAAAAAACTTGAAACATAAAAAGACACTGAAAAAATATTATTTTTTCGTGTTTTTAGAAAAATAAATCATGTTTTTTATAGTGATTGTACATGAATTTCATCAGTGTTCTGTAAGAATTTAAGGTGATTATTTCATTAAAAAAATGAAAAAATTACCAAGAAGAAAAAAATGTTATTTAATCCTTCAAATACAAATTTATAACCTAACACATAATGTTTATATCATTATTTAAAAGACATTATATTTATTAAAGTTAAGAGAGTAACATTTTTGGAATCTTATTTACTTAAAAAATTAAATTTCACTCTCAAGGGAAAAAGGAGAAAATTAAATATATTTGTATTTTTTAATAAATAGTTTATTTTATCAAATAAAATGAAATAATATCATGTTTTGAGATGATTTTGAAACCTTATCTCTTTAATTTAAACAAAATTTACCAATTTTACCTTTGTTGTGGTAATAAAAATTACTACGTTCACTATTCAAATTGAACAAAACTAAAAGTCACCTATTAACAAAATTAAAAACACATATATCCAAATATGGAATCTAATTTTTAATATTCTTTTTCTTGGAGTGATAATAAATTAATTTAGACTAAATTTATAAAGCAACGACAAACAATTATCATTCAAATCAATTTTTTTAGTACAAAAATATTTTTATATTAAATTAAACCATAAAACTAATGATAATGAAATTTATTGTATTATTAAAAATATATAATTTTAAATTGAACCCATTTTAAAACAAATTTTTACATTGTAAATTGTTCAATCAATAATATAGTTTTTGAAAAAAACAGCATTTTCACAATTCACGGACGATCAAACATTCCAAAAATTTTCCAAAATATAAAACTTATATAATTTTGAATGTTTTCATTCAAAAATTATGTTTACTTTTAAAAATTAATTTTATAATTGTAAAAAATTACATATATTAATTTCACACAAAATAAAATGAAAACAATTTTTTATGAAAATTTATTTTTGATGAATAAAATAACATTACCAAAAAGTGAGTGATTTTTTATTAATAATTAATCAATACATTTATGTTGAGTGATTCCTTTATATATATATATATATCATAATTTGGTTAATACCAATAATACACACCAATTCAATCATTATTTGTAATAATTTTCATAATATAATAATATTTTATAGTTTGTTTAAGATCAATATTTCATGTTGTATATAATATCGAATATAGTGTTGTTTGAAAATATTAATGTTTTACCTTCTCACATATTTAATAAATTCAATCATCAAAATTATAACTTCTGTTCACTAATAAAGGTTTTGAAGTTTTAAAATATATTTGTTGAAAACCAATATTGTAAAAAGGGTTAATAAATGTTTCGCTGTTGAAGAGTGAAATGGAATTAAAATTTTCATCAAGAATAACACAAAATTAGGATTCCAAAAAGGATAACATTAGTGGGATGTAAAGATATAGACATGTAGGATACAATATTGTTGGAATAATTATTAGAGACTCATAGATAAAATTTATCACAATAAAGTAAATTACAATGAGAATGTTAATGACCACAAACCATAAATAAAATACGTTTGAAGAAACTATTTATTCATTGTAAATGATTGTAATTGGATATCATTTTTGTTCCAAGATCATTGTTATAAATTTTAATAATTAATAGACTATCTAGATCAATAACATTAAGAAATATACTTAAATAACAAGTTGAATTTCATCCTTCAAAAATAATATATCATAGTCTCATTTTTATTCAGATGATGAGTATTATAGAGGGATTTTGATTCATGAATCACTAAAATCAAATTCTAATGGATCACATAATCAATTAATGGATAAAAATTCATTCCCCTTATCAATAAATATTCAACATAAAAAAAATGATTAAAACATGTTATCCAATATAATAAATAATTACTTAAACTCAAAATATAATACCCAAAGATCAAGTTAATCTATTTCATAAGTAGCTAACCATAAAAATATTTTAAAATATGTCTGACCAAATTTGAAATCCAAATATTTATAAATAATTTCACCAAATTTATGAAATAAAATTAACATTAATCCCAAAAAAACATAAATATCAACATCATGAATATATATTATATTTAAACCATGAATAAAATTAATTATATTATAGAACCATGAACAATATTAATGGGACACAACTATATAAACAATAAATACATGAAAAATGATACAATTAACACTCAAAATAAGGATTATAAAATATATTTTTAGTAGAGAGGGAATAAAATGTTATAAATTGATTACATAGTATATTATATATATGAGTATGGTTGTGGTATATATTTATAATAAATCTATATTTATAATAATGGAGGTTTAAAGTGATTATGAGGTGATTCAAACTTGAGGTAAGTGATTTTGTCTCAATTTGGGCTTCATTTAGACATATTTGGTATTATACACGTATTTACTTTTATGTGCTGTATATATTTCATTGTATATTTATTTAAAATGAATATATATTTATTTATAATGATTTATTTATTAATGTATGTTCACTCTTTCAAGAAGATTAAATTTTAATGTTACCAAAGAGGTATGGATTTTTTTTACAGTTCCATTTTTTGGTATTTCCTTTATTTTCATTGATAGGATATTATAATATATATTTCATAAAATTCATAAATATTCTAATTATATGGATAGTTAAACATTTTACATGTTTTACTCAATCTTTTCCTATCTTTTGAACTTGAACCAAGCAATGATATTTTCAAAAAAAACTAGTCTTATTTTACTATTTGATTGGGTAAATTTTTATTCCATGTTCATATTTTTTAAAATTATTTCACAAAACTCCTTTTTATTTACAAAAATTATTTATTTTGGAATTTTTAATTTTTCATTGAATTTTTACATTGTTTTAAAGGAATATTTATAAAATATTTCAAAAGGGTCATTTTTGACTTTTTTAACAAAAAGGAAAAAATGAATTTTTCTTAACGGGTATGGAATTATAGGATGTTTCAATCGCTATAATCATTTTATGAGAATTTAGATTGTAACAGCCCAAGATTTTATAAAAAAATATTCTTTTTAATTTTATTAATGTCTTGTGTTGTACGCTACACCAAAAGGAGCTTGCACAACATGCATCCTTGACTTGCCTTGCATTACACGCAATCGCGACCTTCCTCGATAGCGTGTGTAATACGCAATACCGAGCTTCACTAAACAACGATATGCTATTAAAATATTATTAAAACTAACCGTTATGAATAGTAATAACCACTTTTTAAAATTCTGTAAATCTTATATTTCAAAATGAACTTAATTTTTGGATTCGGAGTATCGAATTTAGCCTAAGGTGAAATTTTGGTACATTTCGGATAACTTTCATATTCTGATGAATAGTGAAATTTACTAAATTATAATTAAAAAACAACTTTTTTTAATCGAAATAATTAATAGTGATAAATTATTAATTTGAGTAGTTTTAAAGTATATTTAGAATATATTTTTACAATTTAATACAATGTTGGTCATTGGATGTAATTTCACATTTAAACTAGACATAAACAAATGTCAAGCTTTTGATAGATATTGTTTCTTAAAAACACGCTATTTGTTTTAACAACGGGATTTAATTATAAAATTAATTAATGCAACTTTTATGTTATTAATTTGGTAAAATAGACTTCATTTTTGAATTCAGAATATGAAATATAGCTTGGGATGAAATTTTGGCATTGTTCTGAAAAACATCAATTTTTGATGAATAGTGAAACTACTAAGTGGTAGTTAAAAAAAACTGAATTTTTCATAAAACATAATTTTACCGCTTCTGTGAATGGAATTTCAAAAATCCGAGAGACACGGTTGATGTCAGTAAGTAAAATGTGGTTCAATGAGATGAAAATAATTTTTTGTGAATAGTAACTTTTTACTTTTTTTTACCACGGTTAATAGTAAATAGGGTAACTAAGGGTAAATATGATATTACTATTACCCTAACACATGTATTAATTCTATTGGACAAGTTTAATTCGACCAAAAACAAACTTAGGAATAAAATATGACCATTTAGGCCCACTTGGATTAGATTAGGACATTTATTATTAATTTATTTAAAGAAGGGTTAAAATAGTTAAAATCAAAGTTTAATAAGTAAATCATTTTTAATATGGGGTTATACATAATATAAATTTGAATATAAATATTCATTAGAAAGATAAAAAGATTTCCTACATGATGGTATTTTATTTGTAATTTTTAGACATCAAATAAGTTAATTTAGTTATGACATAAAGATGATGCAGTAATTATCTTATTAATGAAATATTGACATAATTGATGTTATAAACACCAAACTAAATATAATTTGAGACTTTTTATGAATTCCACTACTTTTCTAGGTTACTATGATATATTAGTGTTGATATAATCAACTTGGTTCGAAGATATAATTCTGTTATGACTTTCACAAAAATCATGTATCAAATAGTGTCAAAATTGACACAAAATAGTTTTTAAATCAAATATTATATTATTAATTGTTATTTTATTCCTAAAAATCTAAGGTTCGCCCAAATGACTTAGATAAGGATATATGTATTAATAATATACAATTTGGGGTTCGTTTGTCATGTTATAGTAAGTGTATTAACCATATAGTGAAAGAAAACAAAAAGACACGGTAAAAGTTAAATTATTTAACTTATAGTTAAATCTAATTGATAAGGTTAAAATAATACCCTAAACTTGTCTAAATCTTATTGGTTGATAGTATTGCAACCCATCCCCACTTTAGCTTCGAAATAAGACCCTTTGGAACCATTATAAACCGATTTTGACTTTAATATAAAATAATATTTTGAGATATTCCTAAGGTGCCCCTCTCCTCCCTTATAAAAGGACACCTCCTCCCTCTCCTTCTCACACCAATTTGAGCACTCAATCTCGTACAACCCCTGCCAAAATCTCTTCTCCACTTCCCTAGCAACATCCTAGAGGTTCTGGTCTTACTCAAAGACCAATTTTAGTTCCCTAAGAGGAGGTCTCCAAAAGGCGCTTCAAAGAAGAGGTAATTACCGTTACCAATTCTTTCATCTTTATTTCTTCTTCCACTTCTTCTTTTTAGTTTTTTCATTATAATGTAATAACATCAGTATTACTTACATACTGATATGTTATTATAAATATGAAACAACTCTAATTAACCTTATATTCATCCTACGGAAAAAGGAAATCACCGCGCGTGCGTACGTACGGAATACCGTCTCCACGCCGTGGTGTAATCTATTTTCCGCCACCACCTTAATTGGATGGGTATAATGGTTTAATGAGTAACTATATATGATTATTATAAAGTGATATTGATACTTAAATAGTATACATACACTTCAACACAATTCCACGACCATGAGAATGATATCATCGCTCGTGCGTACGTATGGACTACCGTCTCCACGACGCGATGAGATTCATTCTCAATGATTAACCATTCATGAATGATTATAAAGTATAGATAATAAGTACTAATGAAATATATGACCTAATAATGATACTGGAATTATTTATATTTATATGTATGTCATCTACTTAATTCCATTCAAGACAATAAGGAAAGGAAAACAACGTTCATGCGTACGTACGGACTACCGTCTCCATGAACGGTGTTTTTCATTTCATTTATCTATCTATTATATATATATATATATACTGAATATATATGATATATAAATCATATTTTATATTCTGGAAGTAAGTAAATCATGATATAAGTAATAATAATGTCAATAATGACAAGTCAAAACACCTACGATAAATGAAACGATTTTACCCAAAACGCTTCTTTAACATGGAATTTACAAAAGAACGGGTAATATAAAGTCATAAGTGGACCATATATGATATAATAACAATGAATATGATTCTGGAATAAGTCAATAACATGATTTAAATCATTATACAGGAGGTTCGGACACTTACAAAGCAAGTCGGACCTAAGGTAAGGGAAAATATCACAATCTCACTTTTATCCGAGATTGTTTTTACTTTGGTAATTACCAGTGTGTATTTTATCATCCACATCCATGTTCTCTCAATATGTAATATTATTTCCATCCTTCTACAATAGTTTATATCCAATTTTACTCTTCGGTGAGTTTTTAGTAAAAGATACGAAAGGAATCTTTTGTCGTTTTTTTCGTACGAGGTACTTTTTGAATTTTTCGACAAAGGCACGAAGAATGTTTTTTTTTAACTTATACGGCAAGAATGGATTTTTAAAACATTATTTCCAAGAAGCTTCCTTTACAAGTTTTCAAGTTTATTTTTAATCAACTTCTTTTAGTTTAATGTTGTATGACATGTTAAGAAAGGAAAAAAAAATTTGGAAAAGAAAGGATATTTTCCTCAAGAATGTAGTTCAAGTGTTTTATCAAAATTATTTTCCATCTAAGATAATAAAGGGTTCTGTTTTAATCCCTATTATTACAAGGATTTGATTATGTTGTGATGGAAATATTTTTATGAATTCGTTTATCTTATATGAATTGTTTTATGATGTCATGTTGTTTAAGAATTCCATTTTTATTACATGGGTTATGCAATGATGTATGGTTTATGATTTTGTGGCACACATAAGAATGGTATCATTATGAGATGGGTGGGACCTATATCTCCCTCCAATGCATTGGGTAAAGATTTTATATCTCATGAGATAGACATGGCTGGAATGGTAGGTTATACCGGTTCAGTGAAACAGGACTGAAACGAGGGTTACTCGATTCAGAAAGGGACTTTGTCCACTAAGATAGTCTTGGCAATGAGTCTCGACTAACAAGAAATGATTCTCTATGATTATGTGTGAATGCCACAAAGTTTCAAGTTTTATGTTATGATTATGGGGATCTCATTTTCACTTCTATGATTTATTCCATGTTAAGATAGTATGATCTCTTTTGCAGGTTATGATTTCCAAAATGTTATGTTCTTATGAATATGATGTGATTGATATTTCTTTTGTTTACCCTTACTGAGCATTTGAGCTCACCCTTTTATGTTTTCTTTTCCCCAGGATATAAAGAAAGGTTTTAGGTAAAAAAAAGGAAGATCTTTATGGGAGATATCGAAGATCTTTCACCACGATTAGAAGATTACGTTCCGAGTTTCCAAAGACACTAAACTATTACGATCCTTGTGTGTGTGTTTATGTTATGTACTAAGTTTTCCGCAAATGTAATGTAATGTCCACGTACGTTAGGCTTCGGGTCTCTACAGTTGGTATCAGAGGGAAGGCTTAGTCAACCTTTGGAAACTAGGATGCGAAAACGTTAGTGAGATCCCTAGAGATATTTCTAAGGTATGTCTAGGGATGTCCCTAGGGATAAGTATACGTATAGGTTATAGTACTAGAATTACGCTAACGATCTTAGAATTTAACCAAAGATGTTAGATATTAAGGGTACTTCCCCTTTACTATGTTGTTTTTCTTTAGAATTATTTTGCCTCTCACGCTATTCTTTTTGGGTTTTAGAAAATGGCTGGAAACAAGATGATTCACGATAATGGAGGATATGATAGACAATGGAATGATATTATTTATGAGCAACCAAATGAAATGGGATTTGGATGTCCAAACATCATTATTATGCCGAATCAGCAATCTCACAACATGATCAATAAAGTAAAATTTGGTAAGTTTCCTGACTCGACTAATAAGAGAAAGATGGAGTTCCATGATGATCATAGAGGAAGGAAAGTTCAATTTCCCCTATGTAAATCATGTGGGAAGAGGCATCAAGGAGAATGTTTCAAGGGAACTGGAATATGCTTTGGGTGTGGAAAAGAAGGACACAAAGCAAGTAAGTGCAAAAGAAAAGGGTCGGTTAACACCATGGATGAGGATAATGGTATTGCTACGACATCAAAAATTGTTAAGTGTTTTAAATGTGGAATGTATGGGCATTATGCAAACAAATGCCCTAAGGGAAAGACTCATGAAGAGAATCAGTATGGTCATATGGGTAGTATTTATGTGGATGATGATGAAGAGACTACAAATGATATGTGAGATGAAAGGATTTTTGATGCTCGGTCAATGGTTTGAGAATGTAGTGGCATGATTACATGTTTATCATGTGTAATTTTGGAATAAAGAGAAATCTATGGATTGTTACATTGTTGTCTTTCCTTGTGTTTTGAAAGTGTATGATTAATGTTACCAGTATCCATGAAAGGTTATTCAGATATTTTTGGAATGTAGATGATATGCGCATAATGAAGGGATAAGGATAAAATTAAATGTTTGATAGTATTCATGAGCTCATGATTGATATAAGGACTAAGTGATATCATGGTTTGAGTATATAGAATTTTGAGGATTTTGTTATGTGGAAAGTGTTAACTTTAAACTGCATTCATGTTTTCACTAAGGTATTCAAGAGAATACATGATTAAGGACTTTGAATGTTTAGAATGTGACCAACAAGACATATCTTATGGGGATCAACGATGGTATTAAATCTCTGGTAATTGTTTTCACTATATTATGAGAGTGGACTGCAGTATTATGGGTAAGCCTAAAGATTGGAATGGATTATGCTGGAATAAGTTAGTATTGTTTAAGGATAGAAGTTTTTTTTCGATATTATTGATGGGATGTTATAGTAATATAGTTTTAGAAAAAGGACAACCTGCAGGACGGGCGACAGCCCATCGCGTCGGACAAGGCTGTGGGAATCGAACCCACAACCGAAGTGCGACTGGCCTTTATCGCCTACCACTAGCCTACAGGAAGTCCCTGTTTAGTAGAAACTAGTTTTATTATATTAAGCAGTATGATATATGTAGTATAAGTCCATTTTAGGAACCATATATGATTAATCTCACTATAGAATGACTTATGTATATTTAATAACTTTTGCTAACCTTTTGTTTGAGACAGATGGAATAAACAGTCATTCTATCACATGATCTGCTAACACTTCACGAATAACAAATTCAACTTCATTTCTTTATGATATGAATTGGAAATTGTTCAATTCACGAACAACAGTGAGATTGTAACAAAATCATGTAAGTATTTCTTTTAATTCATCAACTTTAGGGAAATGATCTTGAAAACCAAAAATGTTGTCCTAGTGCTCTTATATCTGATTAATCAGATGGTACCTTAGATCATCACAAATTTATGGATTTGTGATTGTTGGCTTTTCTATAGCCATGTTCTCTACCACTCTCCATCAGAACATGATAGTTAGATTTCTCTTCTATATCCATATTTTCACCTATGTGGAAACCCAATGATTTGTTTATTTGGGTAACCGTTACGTTTCATACTTTTGTTTTTAAAGATTAGTTTTGATATTCCTTTTTACGATGTGGGTTTCTATTAAAGAAACTTTCGAATAGTAAACCATTTATAACCCCGACGAATTTCGAGGGCGAAATTCATTTTAAGGGGGGTAGAATGTAACAGCCCAAGATTTTATAAAAAAATATTCTTTTTAATTTTATTAATGTCTTGTGTTGTACGCTACACCAAAAGGAGCTTGCACAACACGCATCCTTGACTTGCCTTTCATTACACGCAATCGCGACCTTCCTCGATAGCGTGTGTAATACGCAATACCGAGTTTCACTAAACAACGATATGCTATTAAAATATTATTAAAACTAGCCGTTATGAATAGTAATAACCACTTTTTAAAATTCTTTAAATCTTATATTTCAAAATGAACTTAATTTTTGGATTCGGAGTATCGAATTTAGCCTAAGGTGAAATTTTGGTACATTTCGGATAACTTTCATATTCTGATGAATAGTGAAAATTACTAAATTATAATTAAAAAACATCTTTTTTTAATCGAAATAATTAATAGTGATAAATTATTAATTTGAGTAGTTTTAAAGTATATTTAGAATATATTTTTACAATTTAATACAATGTTGGTCATTGGATGTAATTTCACATTTAAACTAGACATAAACAAGTGTCAATCTTTTGATAGATATTGTTTCTTAAAAACACGCTATTTGTTTTAACAGCGGGATTTAATTATAAAATTAATTAATGAAAATTTTATGTTATGAATTTGGTAAAATAGAATTCATTTTTGAATTCGGAATATGAAATATAGCTTGGGATGAAATTTTGGCATTGTTCTGAAAAACATCAATTTTTGATGAATAGTGAAACTACTAAGTGGTAGTTAAAAAAACTGAATTTTTCTTAAAACTTAATTTTACCGCTTCTGTGAATGGAATTTCCAAAATCCGAGAGACACGGTTGATGTCAGTAAGTAAAATGTGGTTCAATGAGATGAAAATAATTTTTGGTGAATAGTAACTTTTTACTTTTTTTTTACCACGGTTAATAGTAAATAGGGTAACTAAGGGTAAATATGATATTACTATTACCCTAACACATGTCTTAATTCTATTGGACAAGTGTAATTCGACCAAAAACAAACTTCGGAATAAAATATGACCATTTAGGCCCACTTGGATTAGATTAGGACATTTATTATTAATTTATTTAAAGAATGGTTAAAATAGTTAAAATCAAAGTTTAATAAGTAAATCATTTTTAATATGGGGTTATACATAAGATAAATTTGAATATAAATATTCATTAGAAATCTTAAAATATTTCCTACATGATGGTATTTTATTTGTAATTTTTAGACATCAAATAAGTTAATTTAGTTATGACACAAAGATGATGCAGTGATTATCTTATTAATGAAATATTGACATAATTGATGTTATAAACACCAAACTAAATATAATTTGAGACTTTTTATGAATTCCACTAATTTTCTAGGTTAATATGATATATTAGTGTGGATATAATCAACTTGGTTCGAACATATAATTCTGTTATGACTTTCACAAAAATCATGTATCAAATAGTGTCAAAATTGACACAAAATAGTTTTTAAATCAAATATTATATTATTAATTGTTATTTTATTTCTAAAAATCTAAGGATCGCCCAAATGACTTAGATAAGGATATATGTATTAATAATATACAATTTGGGGTTCGTTTGGCATTTTATAGTAAGTGTATTAACCATATAGTGAAAGCAAACAAAAAGACACGGTAAAAGTTAAATTATTTAACTTATAGTTAAATCTAATTGATAAGGTTAAAATAATACCCTAAACTTGTCTAAATCTTATTGGTTGATAGGATTTCGACCCATCCCCACTTTAGCTTCGAAATAAGACCCTTTGGAACCATTATAAACCGATTTTGACTTTAATATAAAATAATATTTTGAGATATTCCTAAGGTGCCCCTCTCCTCCCTTATAAAAGGACACCTCCTCCCTCTCCTTCTCACAACAATTTGAGCACTCAAGCTCGGCAAACCCCTGCCAAAATCTCTTCTCCACTTCCCTAGCAACATCCTAGAGGTTATGGTCTTACTCAAAGA
Source organism: Viscum album (assembly GCA_963277665.1). Classification (NCBI taxonomy): domain Eukaryota; kingdom Viridiplantae; phylum Streptophyta; class Magnoliopsida; order Santalales; family Viscaceae; genus Viscum; species Viscum album. The sequence goes on from OY728136.1 coordinate 655,108,928, forward strand.
CCAATTTTAGTTCCCTAAGAGGAGGTCTCCAAAAGGCGCTTCAAAGAAGAGGTAATTACCGTTACCAATTCTTTCATCTTTATTTCTTCTTCCACTTCTTCTTTTTAGTTGTTTCATTATAAAGTAATAACATCAGTATTACTTACATACTGATATGTTATTATAAATATGAAACAACTCTAATTAACATTCTATTCATCCTACGGAAAATGGAAATCACCGCGCGTGCGTACGTACGGAATACCGTCTCCACGCCGTGGTGTAATCTATTTTCCGCCACCACCTTAATTGGATGGGTATAATGGTTTAATGAGTAACTATATATGATTATTATAAAGTGATATTGATACTTAAATAGTATACATACACTTCAACACAATTCCACGACCATGAGAATGATATCATCGCTCGTGCGTACGTACGGACTACCGTCTCCACGACGCGATGAGATTCATTCTCAATGATTAACCATTCATGAATGATTATAAAGTACAGATAATAAGTACTAATGAAATATATGACCTAATAATGATACTGGAATTATTTATATTTATATGTATGTCATCTACTTAATTCCATTCAAGACAATAAGGAAAGGAAAACAGCGTTCATGCGTACGTACGGACTACCGTCTCCATGAACGATGTTTTTCATTTCATTTATCTATCTATTATATATATATATATATATACTGAATATATATGATATATAAATCATATTTTATATTCTGGAAGTAAGTAAATCATGATATAAGTAATAATAATGTCAATAATAACAAGTCAAAACACCTACGATAAATGAAACGATTTTACCCAAAACGCTTCTTTAACATGGAATTTACAAAAGAACGGGTAATATAAAGTCATAAGTGGACCATATATGATATAATAACAATGAATATGATTCTGGAATAAGTAAATAACATGATTTAAATCATTATACAGGAGGTTCGGACACTTACAAAGCAAGTCGGACCTAAGGTAAGGGAAAATATCACAATCTCACTTTTATCCGAGATTGTTTTTACTTTGGTAATTACCAGTGTGTATTTTATCATCCACATCCATGTTCCCTCAATATGTAATATTATTTCCATCCTTCTACAATATTTTATATCCAATTTTACTATTCGGTGAGTTTTTAGTAAAAGATACGAAAGGAATCTTTTGTCGTTTTTTTTCGTACGAGGTACTTTTTGAATTTTTCGACAAAGGTACGAAGAATGTTTTTTTTAACTTATACGGAAAGAATGGATTTTTAAAAAATTATTTCCAAGAAGCTTCCTTTACAAGTTTTCAAGTTTATTTTTAATCAACTTCTTCTAGTTTAATGTTGTATGACATGTTAAGAAAGGAAAAAAAATTTGGAAAAGAAAGGATATTTTCCTCAAGAATGGAGTTCAAGTGTTTTATCAAAATTATTTTCCATCTAAGATAATAAAGGGTTCTGTTTTAATCCCTATTATTACATGGATTTGATTATGTTGTGATGGAAATATTTTTATGAATTCTTTTATCTTATATGAATTGTTTTATGATGTCATGTTGTTTAAGAATTCCATTTTTATTACATGGGTTATGCAATGATGTATGGTTTATGATTTTGTGGCACACATAAGAATGGTATCATTATGAGATGGGTGGGACCTATATCTCCCTCCAATGCATTGGGTAAAGATTTTATATCTCATGAGATAGACATGCCTGGAATGGTAGGTTATACCGGTTCAGTGAAACAGGACTGAAACGAGGGTTACTCGATTCAGAAAGGGACTTTGTCCACTAAGATAGTCTTGGCAATGAGTCTTGACTAACAAGAAATGATTCTCTATGATTATGTGTGAATGCCACAAAGTTTCAAGTTTTATGTTATGATTATGGGGATCTCATTTTCACTTTTATGATTTATTCCATGTTAAGATAGTATGATCTCTTTTGCAGGTTATGATTTCCAAAATGTTATGTTCTTATGAATATGATGTGATTGATATTTCTTTTGTTTACCCTTACTGAGCATTTGAGCTCACCCTTTTATGTTTTCTTTTCCCCAGGATATAAATAAAGGTTTTAGGTAAAAAAAAGGAAGATCTTTATGAGAGATATTGAAGATCTTTCACCACGATTAGAAGATTACGTTCCGAGTTTCCAAAGACACTAAACTATTACGATCCTTGTGTGTGTGTTTATGTTATGTACTAAGTTTTCTGCAAATGTAATGTAATGTCCATGTACGTTAGGCTTCGGGTCTCTACATAGATTCTATAAGTTTTCAATTGTTTTAAAAAAATATTTAATAAAATATTATTTTAATAGTTTAATTTCATTTTCCTTAATTCTACAATGACAATATTTTATTAAAATACAAATATTTTTTATGAATTTTTGGTCATGTTTTCTCACATATGAATTTTATGGTCATTAACATTATATTGAAACATTCAAATTATTGGATAATTTTTAATAATACATTACAACTCTCTTAAAAATTCATATACTTTGTATCATGGATATTATTTTTTCCTAAACTGTATACCATTTATATATATTTTGTTTTACATTAAATATTTTTTAATTGAATTTAGAAATATTAATATTCCATATTATTTACAAAATATATATATTTAATGATAAGGGATATATTTTATTAATTAAATTGATTGTTAAATATATCAATAATGCAGCGGAAAAGAAGCTATGGGTGGAGCCCAAATATATAAATACCCAAGTTTCTTTGATAGGTATCGTGAGAAAAAATTTATCTAAACTTATTAAATGGTTTTTTAGTGTATACCTACCCATTGATTAATCTATCATAGTGAAAGGCCATGTTGGTAAAGATACCATGATGTCTGATACCATGAATTCCAATATTAATCATTTCATTGATTGAGAACATATTTATAATTATCCAGGAGATTACTCCATTAATATTTTCCATGGATGCATTTGGTGGTTAATTTATTGGTTTAATGGATTGTTTTTTAGTTTTTTTACTTTCAATATTGATTAAGCCTTATTTAGTTAAGATATATTATATTGTACATAAACCCTTTTTGAGCATATAATATTGTTATTTATTTTTTTTACTTTCACCATGATATAAATTAATATATTTTTTATAATATAAAAAATATTAGAATAATTATTATTTAATGATTTTTTCTTTTCAATGTAATATAAGAATCAAGTGTGCATCAGATTGGTCAAAAATGTCAAACTGATTTTTCTTTTTGAATGAGATTCCTTATGTCTTATGATAAAATAATAAAGTGATCAATAATTATGGGTTACTGTAGCTGGGTTCTATATAGAATTATAAAAGGGGACTTCTATGGGAACTCACAAATGATGTGTGATTTTTTGGGTACTTCGGTGTGGTAGAGTTGTTGAACAAGGTTGTCTCTCATAGGAGGAAGTAAACTAAAAAAACGTCTTAAAGGTATTTAAAAATAATAATAAATAATAAAAACAATAATTAAAAATGATTATAGTTTTTTTAACCATTTATAAATAAGAAGAATTATTTCGGAAGAATATTGAATTTTTGTTTTGGTTTTTGAAATGTAACTTGATTAATAAAACAAAATAAGTAGATGTTTTTAGAAAATATTTTAAAATGCTTAATCGATCTAAATCAACCTATATAATAAACTATTAATCATTATCGTTTAAATAATCATTTTATAAACTATAATACCTAAATTTTTTAACCCTTGAACCCTACAGGAGTTAACTTTACCCCAAAGATGAAATTACTTAAACCCTGGGCTAGCTTTGAAACATGCAATCGCAGCACCCTACTTAGATTGATATTCTTAGGTTTGATTGTTGTAATTGGTTAATTATAGAATATATTAACCCTGTAAATGATGATTAATTGAGTTTAGGGATTATTTTTTAAATCTAAAAATTAATCACTTGTGTTCTCGTATTACCAATTAAGATCGCACTCTCGCAATTTATTCAAATCCCGACCTCGTGTGTTTTTCTGTCAACTGATCAATTTTTTGAATAGATTCATTTAAATTGAAAAATAAATTAATATATAATATTAATGGAATTATATTGGATTGTTTATTCAAATTTAATGAATGAATAAGGTAATTGGTAGATCAATTTCTAAGAAAACTTCTCTTCCATGGGTGGTGTAGCCATTGTAGAAATATATTGCATTTCCAATGAATTTTATAGGGTATAACCCAATATAGTTTATACTCTTGAATTATAGACCAAAAAAGATGATTAATGTGTAAGATAAGTGAAAGAAACATATCAAAACAAAATAAATTAAATAATTACTATGTTTTTTATTAGGAAAACAAAAGCATTACAACACGAAGAAGAAGAAGAAGGCTTCGTCGAAGGGATACTTGCTTCAAGAGATACCCTTTTTTAAAGGGTTTGATAATTTGAGTGGACCCACATCTCCACTTCCCTAAACTTCTTTATTCACCACCCAACCCCTAAAATGATAAAAACCCAATTTATAGAGTGAAGGGGATGCATGGTTTTAAGTTGTTTCAAGTGTGAATGGGGAAATTCGGCCAAATATTTTATTCAATGTTGCACTACCTATTTGACCTTCAAAACGCTTGAACCGTAAGTACATATAGAAATATTATTTGTGATAAATTTTATGCTCGAGATACTCTCCAAATTGGAGTTAAATCAAAGCACGGATGTAAAATTTATGGACCAAATAAAAAAATCCAATCTGGCGTGTCCAGCCCAACTTTGACTTCATAACCCATTTCCACCCATCAAATTTGGGATTTAGCACCACCGTCCTAAATGAAAGTTTTATCCCATTATGTCCAAAATATATTTATTTATTTTAAGGTCAAACAATATATATCAAATTATGTAGGTCTTAAATGCTACAATGAATTTTAAAGGGTAAAACAACAATTTTAACCAAATTTTCAAATGAATCTTCTAATCCAAAATATTTTACAATTGGACCTATTTAACACAATGAGAGAAATTTGTTTCATTTATTATCACTAAAATATACAGAAAAATTGTTTTATTAACTCCCACACACTTAACCTTTTTCACACATGTAAAAAACCTCATATCTTGTATTCCAAAAATTTTGATATGTATACATCAATATCAAATAAAAACATATTTTAAAACACATACCCATGTTATCCAATAATTCCACCCCAAGAATAAAAATATACCCTTCTTCATAAAAAATACATTATTTCATGTTCTCAATTTATATCACTTATTATATTTCGACATTATTTATCCTCCATTACACACAAAACACTTACCTCACCTGAATTTTATCTTATCACACAAATGTCAATTTTTTAGAAATGTCTTTCTCATCCAAACTCATAAAAGGGTCACCATATGCTTGATAAATTGGAAAATCACCACCCCATGTGTCTTAAGGAAATATTTTTATAACAACTACTTTTTAGGATTCTTCTATTTCAATTGGTTGGTAGGATTTATATGAGAAAAACTCTAAGGCAGAATGAGGGGGTCATGAATCTTTTTAAAGAAAAATTGAATTATTCCAATCTTCAATCATGTATGGTCTCCTACTCACTCCTATTAGTTCCAATTCTACTCCATCATCATGGAAACTCATGGAAATTTTACACCATACATCATTTTAGTAACAAAAATTTCAATCCTCTCATAAAATAGTTTTTTGTGAAATCTCTATATAGGCACAACATTCTTTCTTCATCAAAATCCCCAGAAGGGAATAACTTATTTTATCATAAAAGCTCCAAAAAGGCACAAAATTCTGTAGAATGATTTTTTAGCCACAAACACATCTCTTTATAATTTAATTTTCCACCCAAATTATCAAAAAATGTGTTATCACAACACAAGATAGATCCCCCCACACGTAGGTTAAAATATATTATGCAATTTCTATTCCAGAGTTGGTTGGATAGGAAAAATCGAATCATAATGTGGTGAACCTAATAGGTTATTCATGGATTCTAGGGGATACAGGGATTAAATATTCAATATAGGCCATTATAAAAATGATTCATTGAAATAGGGGATTTAATATCGAAAAATTCCTCAATGATTTAAAACATAAGTACCTCAAACCCTCATATTTTGACAGACATAAATCAAATTAGGTTGAAATAAATATTGGTTTGGTTAGCATAAAAAATGAGGTAAATGTAAAGAATATGAAAATAATGGTTCAGAACCCTCATTGGAATGTGATTTCAAATATAAAGACAGTGAGATGTGGCATGTGATTCAATATTCTGTGTACTTTTCATGAAATTTCAAAATATTTGAACTTGAAAAAAAGTTATTTTCAGCATTCATTTATGCTCGGTTTCATGGAATAAATTGCTTCACTCATGGATATGGGTTTCATAAATGTCAAAGAAAACCATTTCAGCTAAAAAGTTTCAAAACACAAAAAATTACAAAAGAAACACAAAAATTTGAAAACCAAATAATATTTAAAAAAAATAGAAAAATAATTGAAATTACTAAACTAAAAGATTCCCTCCACCACACATAAAATATTTCATTTTCCTCAATGTTAACCCATGAGATGATATGTCCATGTAAAATGTATAATTTTAAATAAAACATAGAATATAAAAGTGAAAGGGTTAGGAATAAACTGGTATTCTCAAGTGATGATGGGGTCATGCAGTTTGATGGAATCCACTACATCATAATGAAGCCCCTCAATGTATTTCATTTAACATTTCTTGTTGACTGTAAAGATCCTTCCAGTGTCCACTTGTTCAATTTACACTTCACCATAAGGAAAAACATCATATACAATATACTGATCTAACCATTTGGAGAACAAATTTATAAGCATAAGCATCTGTCAAGAACTATAGAGTAAGAATTTATCACTAAAATGAAACTCCCTTTGTTGGATTATTATATCATTAGTTTCTTTTGAACATTCCTTGTAAAGCCTTGAGTTCTCATTTAAAGACAATTGAATCTCCTCAAGCTCTTGAATTTGAAACATACTTTGGATTCTAGATTGTGCCCAATTCATGTAGCATTTCTTTATTTCCCAATATTCTCGATGATCGACTTCCATGAGGAGATGACAGGATTTCCAAAAAACAATCAGAAATGGGGACATACTGATGGGTGTCTTGTATGCTTTATTATAAGCCTATAACGCATCATCCAAGGGCATTCTCTAATCCTTCTTATTCAGTTACATGGTTTTCTCCAAAATTTATTTCAACTCACGATTTGAAACCTTATCCTGGCCATTTTTTTGGGGGGTGGTATGATGTAGATTTTTTGAAGGTCACCCCAAACATATGATGGATGGATTTCAAATTCATATTGCAGATGTGTGACCATCGGTCACTGATGAAGGGCATTGGTACTCCAAACCAACAAAAACTTTGTATCTCAAAAAATTCCACTACATCATGAGAATCATCAGTCACGGTAACCTTAGCCTCCGCCTATTTACTCCCATAATCAATAGAAACAAAAATACAAAAAACTATATGAACTAGAAAATGGGCCCATAAAATAGATTCCCCAAACTTCGAAAATATCACAAAATAGTATGGGTTGTTGGGGAATCTCATGTCTCATAGAAATGTTCCCAGTGTGATGGAAATGAGATAATAGATAACAAAACCCATGGACATCAGGGAATAATCTAGGATAATATAATTCAGAGTCTAAGACTTTCCTAGAAATCTGTTGGGGTAAAAAGTGTCCACCACAATCAAGTGTATTACAAAAATGTAAAATAGACTCAAACTCATGATCAGAAACACACATCCTAATAACATGATCATTAAAAATTTCCCAAAGGTATAACATGATCACTAAACATATCCCAAAGGTATGGATCATCCAAAACATAAAATCATTAATCACTCATTAATTTTTGGACTTGATTTTTCTTTAAATTCATAGGGATTTCATATTTAACAAGTTAGTTCACTAAACCAGCCAACCAATGATGCATACCTGATATGGAATAATGATGCTCAATGGATATAGTTTCCTGAAGTGGTACATAGTCTATGGTGTCATCCTCTAGTGTTTGAGTAAGCCTAATCATGTGGTCGACAACCTGGTTTTCTATCCCCTTATTTTACATTATCTTAATGTCAAATCCCTATAGAAGGAGAATCTGTCGGATAAGTCTAGGCTTTGCATCTGGTTTCATCAAGAGTCACCTTAGAGCTACATGGTCTAAAAAAAATTTAGAGCTTAATAAATATGAATGAAATTTATCTAATGAAAATAGAATGGAAAGTAACTCCTTTTTTGTGGCTGTGTAGTTTTATTGGGTTGAATCCAATGTCCCTGATGCATAGTAAATCACATGTGAATGTCCTACCAGCCTCTATGATAAAACAACTCCAACCAAAAATTCAGACATGTCACATAGAATCTTAAAAGGAATCTCCCACTGTTGTGGTTTTATGATAGGTGGAGTGGTCATATAAGGTTTTAGCTCATCAAAGGATGTCCTGCAAGAATCATCAAACCCAAAATCAAGATCTTTTTGAAGTAATTGTGACATAGGAAGGGCAATGTTACTAAAATCTTCAATGATGCACTGATAAAATACTCCATGCCCTAGGAATGATCTAACATCACGCCCCCTTGATGGATAGGGTAAGGATGAAATGATATCTACCTTAGATCTATCAACCTTTATCCTATGTTTTGACACCACACGCCCTAAGATGATTCCATTCTCTACCTTGAATTGTCACCTTTCAATGTTTAAGACCAAAATTCTACTAAATACAATGACTCAAAACCTTTCCCAAACATGACATACAATCATAAAATGAGGACCCATACACTGTAAAATTATCAATAAATACCTCCATGAAGGTCTCAATAAAATGAGAAAAAATACTCATCGTACATCTCTAAAAGGTACATGGGGAAATGGAAAGTCCAAATGACATCCTCTAGTGTGAAAACATACTGAATTGACAAGTAAATATTGTCTTCTCCAAATCCTACAAGGCAATAAGAACCATAAAATAACCAAAAAACAATCCAAGATTCAATATTTGTTTTTCTCATCTATTCTCAAAAGAATTTGATCAATAAATGGGTGGGGAAAATAGCCCTTGAAAGTTGAATGATTTAGTTCCCTATAATCACTACACACAAGCCAACTATTTTTCACCCTCACTGGAATTAACTCATATTTATCATTTTTAACAATAGTAGTAGCACTTTGCTTAGGAACAAACTGAATAGGACTCACCCACTGAGTATTTTAAATGAGATAAATTATAACTGCCTTGAAAAAAATTTCGACCTCTTTTTTAACAACTTCTATAAGAGTTGGATTGAGTCACCTTTTTTGCGGCCTAACCGGTTTAGCCTCATACTCCAAAATAATCATTTTCATGAAAATGGAGAGGTTAATACCAAATATGTTAGCCAAGTTCCACTTTATTTCACGGATTATCTGCCTAAAATTTTCAAAATATTTTCTTCTTGTTCCAAAGGAATATTATTAACAATTATAATAGGTAATTTCTCACCACTTAAAAAGTACGAGTATTTGATATTTGGTTGAAATGGAATAAGATCCAATTAAGGGGTCTTATGTATGGATGGAATCATTGAAAGAACTAAAATTTGTATACAAATAACATCAGTATTAGAATAAACATCATCAAAATTAGAGAATAATTCATCAAATCCATCAGCATACTCAACAACTATATCATGATCAGATTGAACATGATCAAAATCATAATATGAATCCATTTCAAAATCAAATATAAGAGAGACTTGTGCATTAGAAACATGCATTGAAGTAATCATAGAAATAAAAATAGAACCAATGCTAATAATATTTCTAAGTATATGACAATGAATTTCTATGGGGTTTTTATTTGATGGTTCAAAATTGGAGATAACAAAAACATAATGGTCCTATGAGGGGTACTTCAGGGATTCTATAACATTAAATATCATAACTTCATCTCAAAACTCCATGGAAAGTGTACCCTCATTATCATTTATGATAGTTTTTTCATATTTGAGGAAGGGTATATCTAAGATAATGGGAGCATGAGAACTTACCAGATCATCCTCCATTTTAAAAATATAGACATAAACTAGAAAGATCATATCTCTTACCTGGACAAGTAAATCCTCAAGGACTCCTGCTAAATATGATGTAGATCTATATTTTCCAACTGCACCACCACTCTTGTCGGCTTCATCTCACCATCCTATAGAAAATAAAATACAAAGTTAGGAATAACAGTTATGTAATATCTTAAATCCCAAAGAGCATAAAAAAACTATAAATCCCATATGGTGCATGGTATGGTGAGTGTGCCTAGATCCTTACAATTTTTGGGTAATTTCTAGAGTATTTGTAATGAGTACTGAAATGTTCCTTCCAAGATTGATCATTTAATTTTCTTGATCCCTCTTTGATTTGTACAATGTTCTTTAATGAATTTTGCATACCATGGGATTTTCTTGATGTCTTCAAGTAGAGGTTTGTTGATCTTTACATGCTTGAATGTATCCAAACATCTTTTTCCATCACCTATTCAGCCATATTCTTTATTTATAAAACCCTTTTTGGAAAGGGAAGGGGTTTAAGAGTAACATCATCAATCATTTTCTTACCTTTATCTTTCTCCTTGGGTTGCTCACCAGTTAGTACGGAACATGGCTTCCATGGAGTTGAGGTGAATCCCAGTTGAATGGCAGGCATAGATGTATCAGCTATTATATTCTCACTTCACAATTTGATGATATTGAAATTCTCCTTAGGATTTGGAGTAGGTTGGGATACTAGATTTCCATAATTCTTACTAGTTCATTGAGGGCGGTGGCTATCTAGCCCATTTCAGTCATCAACTCCCTCAACACTAAACCTTGACTCTTCATCTCATTCTGTTGATTAATAAAAAAATTCAAAATATAATTAGTATTTGAATCTAAATTGGGATGAGAATTCCATTGTTGTTGGCTTTTTTATGCTTGGGATTAAATCCCATTTCAGTTTTTTGGAAACCCAACTGGTAAGGCGGAGGCACTAGGGAATTTTTTTTTGAAAAGGGGAACATTGTTGATGTCCAGAGCCATACTTCATGTATGATTCATCCTTACACCATTGTTTTTATGTTTTTTCAAAGTAATCATAAAATTTTGTGGGTGTGGTTGTTGTTGCTGCTGATATGGTCTCCCAGTAAACACTGTTGCACAATATTATGTTTCTTGTAATTGAGGGGAAATAGTCAGTTGGGGGGCTTGTATCAGTGAAACTTCCACAAGGCCTTGAATGAGGGGGTTAGGATTTTAATTTTTACAAATATATCTATCTCACCATAGTTTTCAATTCATCTAACTTGTTATCAGCCAAATTACTTTCACGAGATGATGGACTTAACTAATTTTCTCCTCTAACATGTGGAGATCCTTGATCTTCAAATTGTTGAATGTTTTATGCCATCTTGTTGATCAATGAATGTGAGGATGTTGGTGTTTTCATAAACAATTCTCATCCATCTATTGAAACTATCATGATCTTTTCCATTGGAGTGATTCCTTCATTAAAGTAGTGGATGAGGATTTTCTCACCGATTTGGTGATGTAGACATCTTGCGCAAAACTTCTTGAATCGCTCCTAGTACTCATAAATTGACTCCACATGGGTTACCTGATTCCTTAGATCTTTGTATGAATGTAAGAGGTACTTGATGCTATAAAAAATCTCTACAAAAAAGAAGCATCAAATAATTCCAATAAGTTACATCTTCAGGTTATAAATAATAAATCCAATCTTTTGCAGCTCTATCATGTGAGATTGGGAATGATCTTAGTTTTATATTATCTTTAAATACATTTCGTGGTTTCAAGGGTTGAGAAAACCACAATAAATTTTTTATGGTGTTTATTGGAATCCTTACTAGAGAGGCCATGAACCTTTGGAAGCAACTTAATTAACCCAGATTTCAGTTCAAAGCATGAATCAAGATTTAGGTATGCAATGCAATTTGGTTAATAATTAATGTCGGGTAAATAAAATTATTGAATGGTTATATTAAGTTCATTGTTAGTGTTTTCATCCTTTGGTTCTTATTTTATGGTTGAATTTTAATTTCTTCCAATTTCAATTTTACTAGAATGGAGGAATTCTCCAACTAATAGAATGTTGAAACTTCATGTAGACTAAGAATATTTGATTTGATCCCTAAGGTTGTGTTCAATATGAATGTCAAGATCTAAGTGATATTCAGGATTAGTTCATGTATTAAATCAAATAAAAATTTAATGTTGAAAAGTGGAACATAATAAAATAAAAAATGTAAGTTTGAGTTGATTTTCCAAAAAGAAGAAGAAGATAAAAGAAGAATAAAAAATTCAGATTGTGTAAAGAATGAAGAAAGAACAGAATAAAATAATATAATTTAAAATATAATAAATACCTCTAATTGGTTGAAATAATTACTTCCCTCCCCTGAAATGGTTCCCATTTTAATGGGATCTATCGTAGGAACTCTCAAATGAAATTTGATTTTTTTGGGGTTTTGGGTGTAGTAGAGTGGCTGACCAAAGTCGTCTCTCGAGGGATTAAGTAAATTAAAAAACTACTTAAATAAATTAAAAAATTAAAATAAAAGAAAATAAAAACACTTCTTAAAAATGATGACATGTTTTTCTACCATTTATAAATTAATAATAAGTATGTTGTAAGAATATTGCATTTTTTGATTTTTTTTAAATTAAAATTGATTAATAAAACACAGTAAGAATATATTTTTTTCAGAAAATATTTTCAAATGTTTAATTGATATAAATCTACCAATTCACTCAATTATTAATAATTATCATTTATATTAAAATACACATAATTATAATCCCATAATTTTTTAACACTCAAACCATATAGGAGTTAACTTTTTCACAAAGATGAAAATTTTTAAACCCTACGCCAACTTATGAACATGCAATTTTATCACCCTAATTTGATTGATGTTATTCGGTTAGCTAAGGGTAAGTGGTTAATTATAGAAAATACCAAATATGGACAGGATTATTTATTGAATTTATGGATTATATTTGATCTCTAAAAATTTATCCCTTGTGGTTTTGTATTACTGATTAAGATCACACACTCACAATTTACCAAAATATTGACCTCGCGTGTCTTTGTGTCAATTGTTCAATTGATCTCATAGTTTAATTAAAATTGAAAAATTATTTAATATATTATATTAATTGATTTAATTTATCACATTGATTCAAAATTAGTGAATTAATGAGGTAATAGGTAGATCTATTATTAAGAAAACTACTCTTCCATGGTTGGCAGAGTCATCATATAAACGGATTGCAGTTACAATGAATTGGAAAGGGTATTACCCAATAATGTTTCTACTATTGACTTAAATCACTAATATGATGATTAATTAGAAATATAAGTGAATATAAAATATTAAAACATAAGAAATTAAAGAATAACTAAGGTGCTTATTACACAAACAAAAGTATTACAATATGAAAAAAGAAGAAGAAGAAGGCTTCGTTGTAGGGATCCTTGCTTCAAGAGATACCCATGTTGAAATGGTTGGATAATAAGAGTGTATCCACATATCTTATTCCCTAAGAATACTAATTCATGTCCCAACCCCAAAAAATTATAGAAAAACCAATTTATATAGTGGAGGGGAGGCTAGGTTTCAAGTAGTTTCTTGTGTGAATGGGGAAATTCTGCCAAATATTTTATTTTATGTTTCCCCACCTATTTGACCTTCAAAACATGTGCAATATCTTTCAATATACGGGGATGATTTGTGGGAATTTTTTTCTCTATCTTCTATAAATACTTTAACCCAATCCAATAATGGATGTAAAAGTTATGGGGCAAATATAGGACCAATGTCCAATCTGGTGAGTCCATCACAACTTTGATTTCATGGACCATTTTTTACCCATAAAATGAATAATTTACCTTCAATGTCTTGAATTAAATTGGTATCAAATTAATAATTAAATATATTTATAAAAGTTTAAGTTCAAATAGTACATATCAAAATATTTATGTCTGAAATTCTACAGTGAATATTAAATTGTAAAACTATAATTTTCACCAAATTTTTAAATTAGTGATCTAATCCCAACTTTTTTATGAATAAAAATATTTAACAAAATTTGGGGAATTTTTTTCATTTATTATCAATAAAATAAACAAAAAATTGTTGTTTTATCAAATACCACGAAAATCAGGTAAAAGTTTTTTGATGGGTACTAATGGATTCATCATCCTTCTAATTATTCGCAAGAAATTCTATTTCTATTTTTTACATATAATGTGGGGAAACTAATTACTAAAAAATACACATAAACTCATCCCATTATATTTAATAAAGTTCTTACTCATTCCACATATTCTTAATAATATTCCTCCATTTATATAAATGGCTATGAAATTTTTTTTATATTTTAAGAATTAGAAAAAAAAATATTTTTTCCATGGTATTGATCCATCTCTAAACCACTAGTGGATATGAAGAAACACTAAAATAATTTGTATGTTACCCCATGAAATAATCAGTCATAGATTGTTCCCTTCTTGGATCATTTAGAATATTATTATGATTCATGTCTCGAGAAATATGTCTGGGTATAAAATAATTATGGTTCCTTATATCTACCATAGAATTTAGTTTCTCTAGGGGTAGAAAAATTTTATTGTCCATTTCATTAATTGTTATCATAATTTAATCTCATTATAGCCACTTAAGAAAACAAACACTTATTTTCAAATAATCAAGATATAAAAATCAATGTGAGGAATCATATAATCAGGAAAAATCAATCATTGGTTTTCTAAATCATTGCCTCTTATTTTAAATCAAAAACACCTTTGTTTAAGATAATAAAATTCATGGTTATCATTTAATAAAATCCATCAAAGTTTTTTATAGTAAAATGTAAATTAAGCTAATAATATCCCATGGGAGTGTCCAAATAGGTGCAGAGTAGGGGCTTAATCATCGGGAACCAAAATAATGATTGAGATATACTTATACAACTATTTTTGGGGTTATTAAACTGAGGTTAATCTATATTAGAACCACATGAAAATGTAGTATATAAAAAGGGTCATATTTATTGGAAATAAATATGATCCCAATCATAAAAAAACATTAAAATGTTTCCCTATACTTAGGTTGATTCCTTGGAATTTCTCCAATGTTATTGAGTCTTATTCTCCTAAAATAACTAACATTTTATTTCATACTACCTAAAAAACCAAATAATTTAATATAAATATATTAAATACTTTTATTTTAATATTCAATACATTTAATAACATCACACACCATAAAACCTTAAAAGGTTTACTAGAAATTGATTTTATAAACATAAACAACATATTTCTTGATAGATCTTCAACATCTCCAATTATGTTCTTCTCACATTACACACTTCTTTGAAATACCTTTCTCAAAAACATTCATCAAGAATTGGAGAAAATAAATATAATAATTGGTGCTCTTGGATGCTCTATACCATTAAACATGGTAGATATCAATCGATGGTCATATTCAAGAATAAGATAATAATTAGGGTATGATGTGAGGATTATACCCCAAAGTCTTAGTTAGAATAAATGCTTCTGAACATTTATTAAAAAGAAATAAAAAGTTACGATAAGAGGTAGATGGGATCAAAAAATCAGAAATGACCTCATCCACCTAACCACAGGCCTACATATCATAATACGACATATCATTTCCATAATCAGAGTCACAAACAACCTCTCACTCCGATGGAGATTTATCCTGATTAAAATTCTTAAGAATATCTGTGTCCACCTTCTTGGAAATCTTCGAAGATGATCTAGTAGTAATGTTCCTATGATAGATAGAGTAATCCTTGCGTGGTCTTCACTTTTCTGGAAAAGAGGTGATACCCTCACCACCAGTCATCTTTTCCTTTCCACTCACAACCACATCCTTGAAAGATGCATGACCACCCCTATTCAAAGACTGAATAGGGGTACTATTCTCCCTTTCATCATTAGAAACACTCCCCCATTTCTTATATAATTTAGAAGAGTGAAAGAGATTCTGAATTTCCTGATGACATTCGACACCTTAGTGTGCATCAGCCTGATCAGAGACATTACCCTGCAAGCGATCATGGATCATCAATCCCGGATACTATGTAAGGGGTTATGTATATGAAGTAACCTCTTTAGAAATATCAACCCGAGGGACTGAGTAGCCAATATGATCTCTCTCTAGAGATACATCCACTAACAGTCCTTTTCCCTTCAGATTAGACACATCAGACTTCCCAAAAGACATCACATCATCTAGAGTGGAAGTTGGTTCCTTGAGTGCATCACCGTCATGAATAATATGTTTTGATTTCCTTCGGAAATGTTTTTCTGGATGAACCCTCTTTCCACACTCCTCACATGATACATGCTTCCGACATGACTCCAAAGAGTGTCCAATATCCAAACACTCATTGCAGGAGAGAGGTTTTTTCTCATATTCAACATCAATTTGAATGTTATCAAAAGGAGTAGAAAGAGTCACCTTGTCAACCAATGTGGAACTAAAGTCAACCTCCACCAATATCCTGGAAAAATGAACAAACCGAACATCTTCAGTCTCCTTTTCAAGATGAATAGGGATCCCAATTACTGTGGCAATGTCATGCAAAATCTTCGAATGCCAAAGGACCCAATTCAGCCCATGTAGACGAACCCAAACCTGAGAAAAGAAATTTCTAGCACACGAGATATTAATGTCTAAATACCATTCATGTAAGTAAATCCATCCAGGTTTTAAAATCATGGTCCCAATACTCCAAGAACAAAGTTTCAAATCATCCAAACGAAATAGGAAATGAAAAAAACCTCGACTAAGAGAAACACATTTCCAATTAGAGAAACCCCATAAAATTGAGACTCAGTGATTCAAGTCTTCAATCATCAAAGGTTTTTCACCTTTAGGTAGAACAATGCGTGCAATCAAGGAGTTATTTCCAATTTTCAGTCTCTTAGCAAGCGCTTCAGAATTAGATTCAACATGAGATGATGCGCCTTTACGGTGATTTCTACCATGAAATGAATCTTTAAATATACCCAAAGAGATAATTCCAATAAACTTCGATCCTAAAGTTCTATTCCTTAAAGCATATACATAAGATTGAGTGGAAAAATTGTTACCACCAGGTAGAGTTCGATCCTAAAGTTCTATTCTTTCCATGTTTTTTAGAACCTGAACATGGATTCTCTACTATAATCATATTATTAGTTATAATGGTATATGAAGAAACTATTTATACACCCCAGAAGTAGACAATACAATTTACCCTACTTATACCCTTGTTAATCAAAATCTTCTACCTCAGTTGGTTAAACCCCCCCCCAACCTTCCTTTTCTCATCTAGTTAAACACCCTAGATAGGAGCCTCTTCATCAACTAGTTAGACCCCACGGTAACAAGATTCTTTTTTCTCTTTTTTGACCCTGTAATAGAAATTACTCCCTTTATTGATTGATCTTCCTCAACATGCTTATCAGATTTAATATACTCTGGTACACTTCTTCAATGTCCGTAGTAGATACATGTAGATGGTCAGTCATCCTTGATACTCCACATAAATTAAATAAAATTTATTAATTTCTTCAAATAATCATGTATATGTGGTCACCATATGGGAGAATTTTCTACCTTTGACTACTTTCATCAATAAAAATATGTATTATTCTTCTCAAAATACTATTTCATAATTCATATAAGGTCTCTCAATTATAATAATTCATAATTACCTGTATACACACATTTTTCAACAAAAACAATTTTTTCATGTGATATCTCATTATTTAATTATTTATATTTGTAATAAATAACATATTTATTTTTTTCAATGTAAATATCCATAACATATAAAACATTTATATTTATTCCCAAACTCATTGAAATGGAAATCTGAATATAGCTATAGACCTCATGTAATTACAATTTATTAATGATTATGACATACATTCATTAATTTTGAAATACCCTACAGTATCATTTAAACCACATTCATTATGTTTTATCATAATAATAAATTCAAAAAAGTGATGGGTTTTATTTATTCATATAGAGGAATACTTATAACACACCTATGCATGAATCAGTTTTAAAATTACCAAAAAACTCAAACTTCTTGATTCTAAAACCTTAGTTACATAATCATTATTGCTTCCCAATTCATCACGCAGCATAATTTTATGATTCCCAACTAAATTAGGAATAACTCTCCATTTATTAACATTGTAAAAAAATAACTTTCAACATATTTCAGGAAAAAAATTGAACTACTCTTAATCAAGGAGAATTTAACCCATCTAAGTGGTATATTATTCATAAAAATATGTATTCACATAAAATATTATGTTCTTATTCATGAAAGATAATCTATATTCCTAACTCAATAAACCAAATTCACTCATCCCCTCTCTCATATAATAATAAAAACTATGTTTCCCACCACAGAGAATCTCTATTACCCATGTTTTTCAATTCTCATGGTAGATTTGGTTGAATATAGGATTAATATGTTCTTCCTTCCATATATCATAACTCATATGGATGATCCAACTAAGAATAGTCAGTCCATGTAAGGTTTGGTTGATAAATATCATTTATGTGATAGCTTTTCTTGGGTATGGTCGAACCATCTTGTTCATAGTCAATCCAAATGAGTTATACATTCAGTTGAGGAGTTTCATGGTCAATATATTTAAGGTCATTTGGTAAATCGTGATTATTTTGTTGATCGATGATAACCCCATATGAATAATCAGTTTTATATCATGTGGTCACTTATAGTGTTTTCATGAATAGTACTCCTCGTATATTATATGTACATGGGCTTACACCTTTACACTGTGTAACCCTTACACAGACCACCTAGATTCCCATACACAAGTTATTTAATATTGTTCTTACCCATATTCAAGTCTCCATATATCCTTACATATGCTTCTTTATGTTGTTCTTAACCATACATAGGTTTCCAAATACCCTTAAGTAGGTCTCTAGAGGTATTATCTACCATTACATAAGGAATTATACCCATAAAAATTGTGTATGTCACAATTACACAAGGCATGCTACCATTATATGAGCTTCTATACCCATATGTTTCTTAAGAATACCCTTATATAAGATAGAATATTTTTAATATACCTTTACAAACCCATTTTTTCCATTATTTAGGTATTTTAATTCCCAATTTTCCTTTTGGAATGTAGAAAATTTAATACAAACTCATCATATAGTTTTATTAAGAAATATAATTTCCATTCATCTTCTATAAAATGTGGTAGATAGAGTCCCAACAACCACTTATACTAGTCTTTGGTTTACTTGATGATAAGAACATTAATCATCTCATTCACAAAGAGAGTTTCTCATGGTTAACATCCATTACCATTAAATGACTTCATTACAATTCTCCAAGCATCATCACTACATCTTCAACACATTTTTAATCATTGGAAATAAAAGTAACAGTTAGGCTAAAAAATATCATATCATTATCATTAAAAAAATCATAAGAGTGGGAGCCTTCATCAGCATAGAAACCTTATCATATTTTAATGTTAACTATCAAGACCATAATATCATAGCAGATTACACATAAACCCATGTTCCCCATATCATATAAGACCATACATCACCACCTATTTCACATATCATAGTAGACAGGGTATCCCTACCTATATCACAGATTTGATCCAGGACATCAACTTGTTTCCGATAATTATCTTATCAGATATAAGTCTTTACCCAATGCATTATATGGTTGTAACTCCCTATGCCCATAAATCGTGGATCCATTTCATTTCTTTATTTGATTATCATAGATACAATCTTTAAATACCAAGGTAATTAATATTTTAGAAGTTTTTTAAAACTAGATTACATGCACCATACCCATATTATATTGGGAAATATAAGATAAAACATTATACATAATAAATTAAAAGGAAATAAATCCATAAACTCTTAATCACTAATTTCTTGTTTATAACCTAGGGAAAAGAAACACATTAAGGTTTCTCTCAAATGATCGATATTGGTATATAATTAGGAATCAATAATGAACTAAAGAGAATAATAAACATGGAAAGGTAAATAACTGACAACACATAAAATTCAACTAATAAGATAATAAAAGATAAATATGGAAAGGTAAGAAATTAAAACACATTCAATTTAATAAATAAACACCAAATAGAATTAATCCATAGATACATTAATGAAAAATTTCATGGAAAATTAATTACTAATTCTTAATGAACAAGATGATTAATTATTGGAGTTCATGTCTGAGGAACATGAAAACCTATACCATAAAGACCTTCCACAAGATGGTTTAAACTATTCTCTTTTGTCTAACATATTTTTCTCATGATAACCTATCGATGCATCAAGTGTCTATATAAATACTCGGCCCCACCCATCACTGCCAGTACAAATCATTCCTCATACTGAATAATCAAAACAAAAAAATTATCCTTATCAAATATACATATTCAATAGTGAATATAGGTTCATCAATAATTCGTTAGTGGAGGATACGTAATAAAAAGTGTTGTTTATGTTTATGAATAGAAATATCCTTGAAATATCATAAAAATATTCTTGAGGAAAATAATCATTAAATATTCTGAAGAGTCCCATACCATGTCAAACCATATTAAATCATAAGCCTCATAAATAAATAACATAAAATGAAACATATAATATGATGAGAATAATTATATTCAAGATATAACATTTAAAATTGTAGTATATACACGATAAAAATTGATTTGCTTCATAACAACAAATAAGTCCCAACAATATGTAAATTGAGAAAAAATATTATAACTTGTGTTCATCTTTTAACATATGTCATTGTCTTCATGTATAATAAATTAATTAGTTACATTATTTATAAAATCATTCAATTTTATTATTAATTTTATATCACATATTACATTTTTTTATAAAACTACTTAAATAATTAATATTATGTTGGGTGTATTGATCAAATTGAGTTCATGCATTAAAAACACCTTTGGTAAGTCAACTCTGGTCAAAGGGTTAATTATATAAAATCTAAAGATTAATAATAATGACATAATTATAAAATTTATACATATATTATACTATTAAAAACAGTCATTAAACATGTTTATTAAAGATAAATCAACATCACAATCATTTATATGGTTGAATATGCATATGTGTGAGAAACATTTCCATTTTTCAATGACCATTGTGGAAATAAGGTAAGTAACATTAATATTTCTAGAATGATAATTAATTAATAAATACCACATTATATAATTATATATATTATATATATAATTCTCCTGATGTAAAATTATTCGCTTCGTGTCGAGGACGTAGTAGTCCATATGTCCATGAATGATGTTATCACTTTTTAAGTGTGTGAATGTGTAATAAAGAAAATAATATATATTATATTTATAGAAATATAATTGTTTCTTTAATATCATATATATTTTTCAATGTCACATTTTTTTAATTAAAACCATCCCTTATACATTCCATGTATTGTGGGAATGAATTACATCACTTTTAGGAGGCGGTAGTCCACACATCAACAAATGAGGACATCATATTTACAGAAAGTGGAATGTATAAATGTTTGTGTTATAAATTAATTATATAATCATAAATAAATAATTATTATCTTATATATAATATATTAAAATCATTCCCATCATAATTTCCATCCACAAATGGTGATAAAGAAAAATGAAAAATCATTGTTTTGTGAGGAGATAGTTCGTTATACAAATAAGAAGTATTTTCATTACCCATTATATATATGTGTGTGAAAGTGTTGGTAGACACCATAGGATAAAAATATACTTATATTTAGGATATTTTATTGTTATATATGTATAAAATAAATATATTTTAGGTAGTGGAGAAAGAATTAATATGAATGATCTAGAGTAATGATGTTGCCTATTCTTTGGGAAACTCATTTTGGTTAGTACCAAAGGGTTACCTTGGGCGTATTTTTTCTCCAATGTATTCTTATAGAATTATGGGGTATTATTATTATCTATTTGGATAAATATTATTCGGTCTTATGTGTCTTTAAAGGTGTGCATATGTGGTAGGATAAGAGGCCTTTTTTAGTGCAGGAGGAGTGGCACTCTTGTAAATACCAAAATTTATACATTAATGGGAGGTCTCCTTTACCTAATGTTCCTCTAAAAAGGAAATATAATGCTTTATCGGGATATATTGGTACATCGAAACTACCACCGCATAAAAATAATTTAATTTTAAAAAAATTCTTTAACATCTAAGTTTTCACAATAATATCATTTTTGGTTTTTGTTAAATAAACTAATTTTCTGACCAATGTTGTTTGACATCTAAGAATAAATTGTAGTTATATTTATTATAAAATATATAGAAACTAAATTTTAAATATTATATCTACATTTAAAAAAAATCTCATCTGTTTTGAAATAAACATTCAAAATAATCTCATGCAATGCGCAAAAAGACTACTTTAACCCATAACGTGCTACCAATGTTTTTAAAAACAATGGGTAAATATTTTGATTATAAATGATTAATTGGTCCATAAATATAATTTATTTGATATTTTTTAAAATAATAAAATTACATTGAATAATCTAAATTTTTTATTAATTTTAAAACATTTAATAAAATATAATTTATTATAACATTTCATTAATGTCAATTTTGACATTAATTTTTTAATTTAAATTTAAATATATTAAAACAAAACTGGAATTAAATATATTAAGTTAAAATATTAGTAAAAATATATATTCATATAAAAAAATTAAAAACAATAAATCAATCAATTTTCATTACCTTTAATATTTATAGTATCATTTATTTTAGTTGATTATTTTCTAAATACTCACTACATTGGCATGTATTTAGAATTTTAAGTAATTAATTCATCTATAAAAAATAATGTAAAATTATTTTGATTAAATATTAGGATAAAAATAACCATTTATATTAAAAAAAGATATTTATAACCTAAAATATTATTGTTTTTTACATATCTTATTTTTTTATAAATGATAAATGTAAGGAAGGTTCTTTTTGGTGGTTTTCATTACTTATCTCATCATATAGTGATAATTCATAAAATATTAACCCAATATACCATAAACGTCAAAATAAATTGGGTACATGGTATAATCATTGTCATATAATGGATTTTAGACAAATTTATAGGTCATTTTAGCCCTCAAGATTATGGGTTAGTCACTTTTCCAGCTTAATTTTAAATTAATCATTGTAATTAATTTTAAAAAATAACTAATATTTTTTGTAAAAAATTGTCTTGATATTATTATACCAAAAATATTATAGTGATTAAAATAATGTATGTCCATTTTTTAGAATTAAAATCAATGAAGTTGAACAATTAAATTAAATGATAATCCTAGAGACGTAGCGAGAAAAACAATTATGTACAAATGTTCAAATTTTCTATAGGTTTTTATATTCATTGTAGATATAAAATTGTTTCAAATGAACAATATTTTTTGTATATAAGTAAATTTGATCTATTTTTACTTTAAAACCCATTTTATAATATCATTTACCATTAATAAATGAAAAGATAGTTTTTAACAAAAATGTAGTATTTTTTTTATTCATCAAAAAATTAAAATTCTCTTAAAAATGGTAAAAACATACCCATATGTAATTTTGACGTTATGAATTAAAAAATTATATTTATTTAGATAAATTAAATTATAAACTTTTCAATATTTTATTTATAATTGGTTTTCGATTAATAAGAGGTAAAAATTGATCTTGGGTGTAACGCGAGCTAACTGGCATTTATGTATAGCATAAATCTAAGCGGAAAGAGAAATCTAACTATATTGTTCTGATAGAGAGTGATAGAGAACTTGGTTAGGAGAAAGTTAACAATAACGAAGCCATAAATCTATGCTGATCTAAGGGGTCATTTGACTCATTGAAAATGAAAGTACTAGGGATTTTTTGGGTTTCAATATAATTTTACCCAGAGTTGAAACATTCTTTCACTCTCAAATAATATAAGTAAGTATATTTACTCGATACATTCCAATAATAACAATATTATTTTTTGGGCATGACTTGAACTATTTATACTTCATTTCATGACATAGGTTTCACCATATGGTGATGTAATACATTAACCTCTAAAACCACATCCAATGATCAATATAATACATTTCATAAATGGCTAAATTTTCAAAGATATTTTTATATAAAACATAATAGGGAATGTCAAAATGATATTATCATTAGCTTTCGATCAACATAAAGTGACGCTTTAAAAATCACATTCCGATCATATGAACACCTTCATCATTTATTCTCATGAGATATAGTAATAATTTGATTTTCTATAAAATATTATTATAAACTTGTATTCTTCCCTAATTCTTAAGTGACACACATATTAATGGATATATTACTTAAATCCATAAATGATATAAAATCCATCAACGATAGAATAAATCATTACTCATTTTCACTTTAATCAAAAAAATTCCGAAATGTTTTATCTAAACTAATAATTTCTCTATAGAAACATAATTGTGTGAACATTAGTAACATATTAAGGATTATATTTCCCTAAACCATTTATTTTCAAAAAAAAATTAATTTCTACTAAATAATTTTTTTAGTACCATTTAGAATTTGATCTTAATTCCTTAATGAAAAACTACAGTAGTACAATCATTATATATTCCATAATTCTTATAACTAGTACATCACTAATAAAATATTCAAATAAAATAATTATTGAATAAGGATATTAATTTTTCCTCTCTATCTGTGGTAGTAGAATAGCATTACCATTATCCATTCGCACCATTTATAGAATATTCCTTTGATTCTTAAGACATTTATTTTCAAAGTCTCCCATCTCCATAGAGTTGAAACATTTTTCATTGGAATCCTTTTTGTTACACTTATAATCAAAATAATTCTTTCCTTTCTTTCCACACAATTATGAATATACCATTACTTTAATTATAGTACCATAATATTTCTTCCAAAAATTAACACATTTTTTGAAGTACATATTTCCTTTATCCCCTTAATCTATTTTTTTGTTGTCATCCTCTTCTTTTTCTTGTGTTTCCCTTAAAATCCAGAGGAAATGGATATTTCTTTAACTATATTGTTAGCACATGATATTATTTCAAAATATTATTATAATACTTGGGTGACTATTTCCCTTTTAATTGTTTTATTAATAACATAAAATATATGATCCTTCTAACTCTTTAGATCACATGCATTTTTGGAGTTCACATTCTTTCTAATATCCTCCATTTCTAAAATATTTCATACACTGGATTATATCATAACATAAATTATAATCTCAAAAATACTGAACAAATTAACATAAATTCAATATTTTATGCATATTTAATCTCATAATCATAAACCATGTTTTTTTGGATATTTTATTACTTTTAAATCCTTATAAATTATTTTTAAAGAAAACATGAATTATATTAACTAAATTCTTAGGGAGTGTCAATCCAGGTGCACAATAAGCCATGTTTTTGTGTTTTAGGGTATGCAGACTTAGGCATGACACACCTTTTCAGAGTTTTTACTCAAATGTTAATCTATTCCTAAAACAAATCCACTTGTAGTTTCAAGAAACAAATGTATTTCTAGGAATACCCACACAATATCTACCATACCAAAATTTGGTATGTTCTCTTATACTTATTCTCAAAATATTTATTATGTTTATTTTTATCAATTTATGTTTGATGAAATATATTTTACAAGGTAGATTTAAATCTTCCATTGATACTAACTATAACACCCTAACCCTAAAAATCCTAGAACTAACGCATTAAGTTATTACATTGGCATAAATAAAAGATTCAAATACCAAAGGACTGAACAATTTAGTAGTTTTAGAAAACTAGATTACATAATCCATACCCATATTACATTCAATAAGAGAAGATAAAATATGATACTAAATAAAATAAAAGTAACATAATCCTTTATTGCTTATTCAATTATTTCTTCTTCTTGAACTATGAAAAATAAACATAATAATAGTGATCTCAAATGCTCAACAAGAGTAGGTAAATTAGAAGAAATAATGAACTGATGAGAATAATCAACATGGAAAATTAAATAACTGAAAACAATCTCCATTTTTATAATTAGATAAGGAAAAATCATTATGGGTTGGTAATATATTGAAACAAATTCAATTTTATCACCGAACTAAGAATAGAATTCATCCATATATATTTCTACTAATAATCTCATGGAAAAATAATAACTAATTCTAAATGATGTAAATTATTAATTATTAGGCATCATGCAGAAAGAACAAGAAAACTTACACTGTTAATAACGTTCACAAGATGGTTTAAACTACTTGATTGGGCTAATATATTTTTCTAATGAGAACCAATCAATGCATTATGGGCCTATATAATGTTCAGGACACACCCATCATTTCTAGTCAAAAGAATTCCTCATATCTAATAATTGAAATAAATAATAATCCTTATCACATATATATATTTAATAGAGAATAAAAGTTTATCAATAATTCCTCAATAGAGGATAAGAAATAAAAATGGATGTTTTTGTAGGAATATACCATTGAAATATAATTAAATATTCTTGAGAAAAATAATCTTTAAACATTCCAATGTGTCCCACGCCACTTGGAAATATTTTAAATCCTAATCCTCATGAAGAAATAATAGAAAATAAAAATTATAATATCATGATACTAATTATATTCGTGATATAAAATTTACAAGGGTATTATATACAGTATATAAAAGTAAATTGGAGAATAAAAATAAATAATTCATAATGGAATTTAAATTGAAATTAAATCCTTTACCTTGGGTCCGTCTTGTCCTGTATTTATTTGTGATCTTAAATAAAAAATTAATTATTTACTTTCCTCGATAAATTTTTCAATTTTATTACTACTTCTAATTCACTTATATAAATTTCAAACACAACTACTTAAACAATTATATCTATTTTGGGGGTTTGGAAAAATTCAATTCATATTGTAAAAACAACTTTGTTAGGTCATGTATGGTCAAAGGGGTAATTATATAAAATCTCTACAATAACAATCAAGATATAATTATAAATTTTATACATCTATTTTACTTTCAAAACAAATAATATAATATGGTTAGGAAAAATGAACCAACATTAGGATCATGGAGGCCGTAGATCGTACATATACATGTGTAAGGTCCCAATTTTTCAATGATCATTGTGGAAATATAGTCGGTAAAATTAATATTTCCAAATTTATTATTATATAATAAATACCATAATATTTAATAATATATAATTATATATATAATTCATTTGATGTTAATGAAATCACATCATATTGAGGATGCGGTAGTCCAGATGTCCTCGAATGACATTATCACTTTTTAAGTGTGGAAAGGGTAATAAAGAAAATGATATATATTATACATCTAGAATAGTAATTATGTCATGAATATCAAATTTATATTTTTTAGGTCATATATTTTTAATTAAAACAATAATTTATACATTTCATGTATCCTAGGAATGAATCGCATTACTATTAGGAGGTAGTTTTCCACACTTCCATGAATGATGTTATCGTATTTTCAAAAAATAGAGAGGATAAATGTAAGTGTTATGGAGGAATTATAGAATCACAAATAAATAATAAGTTGCATATATAACATATATTAATAGCATTTATATCATATTTACCATCCATTAAAGGTGTTAATGGAAGAAAATAAACAATCATTATTTTGTGAGGCAGAAGTTAGTTATACACATAAACAATAGGTTTGTTACCATTATATGGAAGTGTGAAAAAAGTTTAGGTGGAACACATAGCATAAAAACATCTTATTATATTGAGTATATGTCTTTTTTATATAATCATGTAATAATGATATTTAAGGGAGTGGAAAAGTAAATTAAACAAAAGAGATTGAGAAATGATGTTACCTCTTCTTTGGTAAACAACTTTTGGTTTGCTCCAAAGGGATTCCTTGGATGTATTTTTTCCCAAAGGGGGTATTATAGTATTAGAGGAGTGGTTTTAAAGTTTTATTTGGGTAGATCTAGTTTGATCTAAAGTGTCTTTAGAGGAGTGAGTAAGTGGGATGATATGATTCCATTTATAGTGAAGGAAGAGTGGAACTCTTGTAAATACCAAAAGGTATACATTCATGGGAGGTATCATTTACCTAATATTCTTAAAAACTAGAAAACTAATGGTTTAAAGGGGAATCATGGTCAATAAAACATACTCCACACAAAAATTAGTGCATTTCTATAATCTGGTTCCTTAGCTTCTATGTTTCCCCAATTTTATCATTTTTTAATTAAAGAATCAAGTTTTCTAAAAAATGAAATATAACCATTATGACTGATTTTAATGGAGATTTATTAAAAAATATAGATCCATATAATTTTAAATATGATATTTAATTTAAAAAATAAATTATCATGTTTGTTGAAAATTAATTTTAAAACTAGAGCATGCAATGTGAAAAAACCCAACTTTCTCCCAAACCTTGCTAATAATGTTTTTTTACACTATGGGTTAGTATGTAAATTATAAAAAATACATTGGTCCTTAAATATACCATAATAAGTATTTATTATCACAAAAAACTAGAAAGAATATATTATTTTTTGTTAATTTTGAATCATTTAATATAATATAATTTTTTATAAAATAACAGTATTGTCAATTTTGAAATTATTTATTTAATTTTAATATAAAATTTCCAAAAAATGGAATTAAAATATATTAAATTCATAGCATTTTAACATTATATATTCATCTAAAAAATAATTATTTATAATAATTCAATCAATTTTCATCACTTGTAATATTTATAGTATCATTTATTTCAGTTAATTATTAAATAAATAATTAATGCTTTGTATTTTCATTTGAATTTTAAGTTTATAATTAATCTATAAAAAATTAATGATAAATAATTATGATAGAAATAAACCATTTATCTTTCATAATTATATTTATAATAAGAAATATGATGTTTTTATATATCTCAATGTTTTATAAATGGTAAAGGAAAGTAAGGTTCCCTTTTTTGACATTTTCCTTACAAAACATATCATATACTAAACTATTGTAAAATATTATCTCAATAAAACATAAAAATAAAAAAATAGGTGATATTAGTTAACTATTTGTAGAAACAGGATTTTGGAAAAAAAATTAGGTCATTTTGGCCCTTAAGATTAAGGTTTAGTCCCTTGTTAAGATTAATTTTACATTAATCACCATCATTAATTTTAATCACATTCTCTAATATTTTTGGTAAAAATTAATTTGATCTCATTAATAGAAGAATATTATACTAATTACTATCATGTTTTTCCATTTTTCAAATTCAAATAACAAAAGATGGAAATTTATGTTTAACGTTAATCTCGCAAACGTGGCGAGAAAGACGGTTTTTAAAGTAAGAACATTCAATAGTTCAATAGGTTTTTGTATCCAATATTAATAAAAAAGGATTAAATGTACCAAAATTGTGTTAATATATGTAATAATTATCTAATTTTACTATAAAATCCAATTTATATTATAATTTAACATTAATAATTATTTAAACGAAAATATATTTTTTTATCTAAAATGCATTATTGTCACTATTCATCAAAAAATGAAACCTCTCTAAAAATATCAAAAATTCACCAAAATTATTTCTATATTCCGAGTACAAAATGAATTTTATTGTGGAAAATAAAATTTTTAATTCTTGAAAATTTTATATAAAATATGTTCTCCATTAAAAAGTGGTAAAAATAGATTATTCAAGTAACACAATATAACTCAGTTTTGTGTTTAACGTATGCTTAATATAGTGTTGCGTATAAAGAACGACATAAAATAATTTATTTTATTCTGAAATAATAATATTGTATAGTCTTGGGGTTTTGGAAAGTATATATTGGGAATATCATTTATTTAATACAAACCATATATACATGTTCTATAATATCATAAAAAATTCATCATTTCATCATAGAATAATCAGTTGAAATAAAACG
Source organism: Viscum album (assembly GCA_963277665.1). NCBI lineage: Eukaryota > Viridiplantae > Streptophyta > Magnoliopsida > Santalales > Viscaceae > Viscum > Viscum album. Next base: position 655,139,076 of record OY728136.1, read on the forward strand.
GGTTTTAATAACATTTCATCGTATTTTAATTAACCCATGGTAATGAAATGTGCATTATATAATAAAAAATTCATCATCATCATATGTAATAAAAATAAATAAATTGGATAGTGTAATTAGATCATATCCATAGTCAATCATGAAAATACATAATGGATATTGAGATTGATGAATAACTCTCTTATAATAACATTCAAGCATTTCATTAAAAGATTTTGAAATATCATTTTCAGTTGATAAATTTTTAATAAAAAATTCCATTAATATTAAGAAAAAAAATTTATTTGAGAATAATAATGGAAACTTGTATAAGAGACTTAAAATCTAAGAATAGTCCTAAAAAAATAAAATATATCCATGTTGTATATATTAAAAGAAAACAATTATTTACAACTTTTGTAAAAAAGTAAAAAATAATTGGAAAAAACATAGAAATAAATTTTTTTAAAACATTCTAAATAAATCAAAATGTAGTGAAATTTTCATTTTTTTTAACAATAAATGTATAATTAATCACTTTAATAGAACAATTTAGAAGATCTCGGGCATAGAAGAAACAGTTATTGAACTAAAGAGGAAATAAGGAAGTCTTTTCTCTTAAAACATTTTCTCATTTATTTTAAGAAAAGAAGAGTAAAAAATAGTAATAATACTTTATATTTATAGGAATAACAAGATGAAAATTAAAATTAATTGTTTTTTTCCAAATAATATTCACATAATTCTAACAGTGTAAGCATAATCATAAAAACTCACAATTAAAATGGGATTAAAATATTAATCCCTTACCACAAGTATCATATTTCTAGAACATGTTAAAATATAATTCATTATAAATATATATTTCTTATAAATATATTTTTATGCCTATATTCATGTATATCCTACCAAATATGATTTAATTATAATATCTTACCCCATATATATTAATAATTTTTTAATAAAATCAATGTTCTAGGAGATAACTGGTTCTTTTTTTCAAGAATGTTTCGATTTAATGGTTCTAGAACATATAACTTTGTCATGGTTTAATCATAAATAGAATATTAATAACCATTTGAGAAAAAAATTTATTCAACATATAAAAGTTTAAAATTATTTATAATAATCAATGACGAAAAAAAGAATTACATCACTTTGTAGCGACAGTATTCGATAAGTGTGCATGAGTAATAATTATACTTTTAAATTTTTGGAATAAAATAAAAAAAAGAATAATTATCCTTTAAATAATCATATTAATATAATATATATTCATTAATTTATTTTTTATCACCATCCATGGGTAGAAAAAACGAAAAAAATCACATTGCTTTGTGGATGTAGTATTCCACACATATGCACGAGTAACGTTATCATTTTTTAAAATATGGAATGAAAGGAAGGTAGATAAAATATTATAATTTCATAAGTATAATAATTTTATAAATATCATATATAAATATTATATCTATCATAATAACCAACTGTGATTTATGGTGATGGATAATGAATCATATTACAACATCAAGACGATAGTCCACAGGTACGCATGGGAGATAATTTTAATTTCCCCCTTGATGGAAAGGGCAAGAATATAAGTTGATAAATCATCATAAAAACAATTAAGTATATTAATTTTAATAAATTAATTATTTTATAATGGATACAATATATTTATAGGATGTATAAGATGAAAAAATTAAAAGAGTTCTGGTAAGATCATTACCTCTTCTTTAATAAACATCTTTTACATTCATTCTTAATGGAAATTGTAATGACCTTTAATGAATATTGTAACATATAATTTATTTATATTGAATTTTATAAGATAAATTGGTAGTTTTATATTAACTTATGTGTCTCACATTTGTGTAAATAAAGGGGGGAGGAGTGTCTTTTTATATGAGTGGGGTGGGACACACCATGATTTTTAAAGGATTAAAATATTATTAAGTCATAGTATTGATAAATATTCCCTTGAAACATTTTATTTCAACACTAATGTGATAATTTTATAAATACCTTTGACCAATTATAATTAAGATCAAAAATTGTGCCTTTACCACTTAGTTTAACATTAATTTACCAATCTTACTCTGGTAGTAATATTTTTTCCATTGTTACTATTTATATTGACTGAAAATTAAATAGGTTGCATTGTTAAATTTAGACATTATTATTTCAAATATGGAATACATTTTCCAAGATTCAATCTTTGTGAATTATACAAACTAATTTAATAAAAAATCACAAAACACAAAGAAAAACTATTTTCTTAAAAATGAATTTTTAAGTATAAATGTTTTTTTATACTAAGGTAATGTATGATGTTAAATATAAAGGTATAAAGTGAATTATTTAAAAAAATTAAAATTTTAACACAAATAAAAATAAAAATAAATCTTGTAAAATCAATAAAATAAAATATTTCTTTCTTTAAAAAATCAGTATTTTCAATATTTTCCAAAAAATCGACTTTCTCAGAAAAAATACAAATCTTCACCATATGGTAAGATTCAGATGATTATATCAATAATATATTTTAGTTTTTAAACTAATATTTATCATAATTCTTTAAATTAATCATAATTTTAGTGAAAAAATGAAATAAAACACATTCTTTCATGAAAACATATTTTTGAAGGATAAAATACCTTTACTAAAAATTATGTAATTATTTATAAATATATTTTTATTATATAAAACATTTAAAAATATTTTTATTATATTTCATTTCTGTTAAAACCTCTAATTTAACAACTATGTTATTATGTTACATGATATTTTTCGTTCATTTTGACTTTGGGTTGCATATATCTCATGCAATTAAAAAAATTAAATTTATTTAATGAGAAATATATCATAAAATCTTGAGGTGTTGTGAAGTGAGAGTATGTTTGGAATTTAGGACGTTAAAAATTAACAAATGATAGATTATTATATTTAAAATTAATATTAAATATCACCTAGTATCTTAAAACTATTTAGGGTATATTTATAATGAGAAATTTAAAGAGTTACACATAGTTATTATAATAAGGCGTATATATCATTATATTATAAATGAGTTTAAGATATTTTGGTAACGATATAAAATAATTATTTTTATTAGTTAACACAAAGATATCAATGAAAATTTTAGGGAAATTCTCCAAGAATGTCTATGTTAATTAAAATAGAAAATATTAATAGGTTTAAAACTGAAGTTATTAACATTGAAAAATTTAAGGGTGTAAATTAAAATATTTAGAATTTCTGTTAAATGAATTAAACATTGGTAATATGATTGATAAATATCACCATTATTCAAACTAGATTATGTCATACATTTTACACATTAAAGGTGTTTATTGGATGTATTTTATCATACAGTCACATAGTGGTATGGAATAAATTAATAGAGATTTAATGAATCTACAAAAACCATAAAATGAAAGAAAACATAAGGTTGAACTGGTGCTATAACAAATTGAATATGATTATATGGATGTTTGTATACATTTTTTTTAATATTCCTAAAGGAGTAAAATTATTAAAAATATATCATGTTAATAAAGAAATCATTCATTATTTTTCACATTTGTTTTGTATATTACATGAATTAGCCTCTCAAAGTATGACTTTAAGATATAAAAATTTGATGTTCGTCATGGATTATTATAGGTTGTGGTGAAATCTTATGGTTAGTGTGAGTATGATTTTTATATTAAGATATAGAATATTCCCCTATGTAAAAAAAATGGGTTTTTATATGGATGATACTTTAAGTATATACCACTTTGAGTTTCATACACAATGTGTTCCATATACTAGGGGTGACTGTGGCATATTCGAATTCACCCATACATGTGGTTGGAGATATTCCTTGTATGATAACATTTATACTTTGATAAATTCCTCATAAAATACTTACGGATTAGTTAATCATGGGTGGTTAGGTACATTGATGATCATGTCATCAGTTAAACCACAAACCATTTGATATGTTTCCTCCTCTATGATGAGTATAAAATATAGTCCATCAATTGAGATATAAAAAAGGAATTGTGAAGACATGAATATATAGTGTATATTATGTAATAATCTATAAAATTAGGGGTATTTGATATTCCCATCAATAAAGGCGAATGAGATGTTACGTATTCATCCCACTGGATTGTTCATACCTAGATAATTAAGAATGTATGAGTTATATATATATAATTGAAAAAATCCATTTCCCAGTGTAATTTAATGTCTTCTAAAAGGGAATCATATTAGAATAAATTCTTATATATGTTGACTCTAGTCGACATAAGTATAGAGATACATGTGTTTGATAGAAATATTTCCATATCAATTTATAAATTTAGTATCATTTATCCTTCTATAGAGGCTAATAATTCCATAAATACATGAATTTGGGTGTAGATATTTTTTTCAACTCTAAAAAGTCTCATGGGATAATAATTTGTGGATGAATAAATGAAGATTGATTTAGACTCTAAGACCAACTCTAATTTTTCTTAATTAATCTAAAATTATTTCTAAATGTATTTTCACAAGATTCTTTGTATGATGAGATACATAGTGAATTTAATTATAGTTTTCCAAAAGGGTTTTGGATAAATTAAAAATGTGTTTTGGATATGGTTTCATAAATTATTCTATATGATACAACATAAAAAGAAATGACACATAGTCTCTGAGGATTCATTAAAAGTGGAATATTGAAAGAGATAATTCCAAAATCCTTATTTACATATGATGTAATTGGGACATATCATAGTATATGATATGAATTATACCATTGTTTATGATATACTGTATCCAAATTCAAATCATATTCCTTTTGTATGCATATTGTTTTCACTTCCATTCAATGCAGTGAATCATTGATGATTAATATTAGAATATTCAATATGATATATATCATTACTATAATTAAAATATATAGAATAAATTTTTATATATATAATTATTACATATTTATTGAAGAGTTAAAACCCATTTTAATCGTATAAAATTTACTCATCTGTTATGTAACATGTGAATAAATTAATGGGAATTGGGGTGAATCCCCTAAGGATTTTGTAAAGGTGGTTAACGACCATGTTTGGTAATGAATACTTTAAACTAACTTTTATCAATTTTCAATACCCAAGGATATTATATTATTGCTTCTTCTCACTATAGGGAACTACCATGTCAGAGTGAGAATAATAAACCCATCAAAAAGTCAGGTGATTATTTCAACCCATAGATAAACCATGGAGTGGGTGTATGAGATCCACCCTTAAGTAATATTTGTAAAGAATTATTTAAGATGGATGTTACAATAATTGGTAGTTTAAGGTACAAAACTAGTTTTATTATTTTATGTATACAATGTGGTTTTGGGTTTTTTATATAGTGTTCTTGATATTTTGGGTTTCTAATTGATTTTATTATGTTAAAGAATAGTATTTTAATCATATTAAAGGAAATAGTAATTGTTAGTCTCTCTAATTTAGTATAATAATCAACCACATTGAGTATATGAGTGGAAAATAAAATTTATTTTGTCATTGTGAATTGATACCTCTGAAACTTTAAGTGAACAATTTAGTTATTCTCATAAGGTTCTATATTCTAATAATCAACAAATTAAATAGTTTGTTACCTTTGAAGAATTTATTCTAAAATGAGGGTTTTCATATAATTTATAATGATACATATGCTAATATAACAGTATAAAAAGTTCTGAAATTTATCTTATACAAGATAGAATACTAGTTTAAGCTTAAAGATGACAATAATGTCATTAATCTACAATATATACTTTTATGAGATTAGTATCTTAATTTTCATTCATATTATAAAGAATTTTTTTAAATGTTATCCCATTAAAATGGTGACTCCTTTTTAAATCCATCATATGGATTTGTTAAACAAGATCAGTATTTCAACCTAACTCACCACAGTTAAACTCATAAAAAATCCATAACTATATCTGTAAGACAATTATGTATAATATATCACATAGATTCTTTTATAGTTGAGTATATAACTATTTCTACTAGTCCTTCATATAGGTTCTTTAAAATCATTTGCTTCAATAAATTAATGGTTTTGAATTATGATCTAATTTAAACAAAATCATACACCAGGAATATGGAACCTAACTTGTAGGGTCACCTCATTACTTATTTTTCATATAAAAGATAATCCATGGGATCCTAGTGGTTAGGTCACCCAAATTGGATGATCAGGGTATTGAAATTTATTTTTTTATAAGGAATATGATGGTTAATATATTTAAGTAGATTTAATCTCACCATATAATATTAATTTATTTCCTTTACATGGATTCAGGCTTATAATGATTTAGTTTTAACTCATATTATTTTAAAAAATAAATATAATCATGCACTTTTAACGTGTAATTTGTTACATGATCTAAATATTTTTTATTAAACTAGTTTAAAATCCAATTATATACACACATATCCAAATTGATATTATGCATATGGTACTTGAAAACCTTTAATGTAAATAATTGGAATAATATAAAATTGAAAATATTCACTTGAGTAAGATTAGATAGATAGATAGGTAGTCTATCACCAATTTTCATGAAGTAGTATAAAGCTTCATTATAGCTAGTAGTATGACCCAAAATCCTTATTTCGAATTTTACATTACTTGAGAGAGATCTCAATTCCATCATAAATATAATTTCTGTTATGTATAAACTATATTTGGTTTCTTAATTCAAGATCATAACCTAGTATAATCTATTGTTGTGTTAGGAAAACAAAAACAATTAGAATATATATTGTGTAATTCCATGTATTCATGAATAAAAACTTATAGAAGCAATTTAATAGATTAAAATAAATATTAAATTCATTCATAAAAAAAATTATAATTATGTAAACATTAATAATTAATTAAATAAATAAATTCTTCTTATATTTAGACATATGATAGACAATTTAAAAAAATTATAAATAAATTAATGATAAACAATTTCTAATTAGTCCATGAAATGTGCACATTACATTATTAAATGAATATAAACACTTTCTATTTACCATTAATATTAAATTCTTCATATTATCTATTGATATGGAATTTTAGTAATATATATGATATCTAAAATATTAAAACTATAAACATAAAATTTTTATATATATGTATACATTTAGAATATCTCTCATTTAATATGATTTAAAACATGATCATATCAATTATTAAAACCCTTTTTATATGATTTAAAAAATTTCTCAAATAAGTCATTTTAATTTGAGCATTTCAAATTTATAATTATGAAAAAATATTCATTTCAAATTTAAAATACTTTTATTTTTTCCAAATTTTTTAATTTTTATTTCCAAACAATCATTTTATATCTAAATTAATAGATATTCCATAAAATTCTCAAAAAGGTATTTTAACATTAAAAAACATATTTTGAATACTTTTTTGTTAATTTTTTCAAAAACACTTAATAATAAATTACATACAATTACTAATTAATTAATTTATTGAAAAATTAAATGAAACAAATATGCCAAAATACTTTTGTCAAAAAATTATAAATTATTTAAATAAATATTTAATTGAACATTTTGAAAAATGAAAATTGTATATTATATTAAATTTAATGATATATACATATCATGATTCATGATTGACATTATGTGGGGTATAAACCCCCTTATGTGGTATTTATTTTACATAGATATAGATAATTCATCTTGAAATAACATAGTTAGTCTGTGTATGATTAATTCATTGTACACTAAGAATCACATCTTATGATATGACACTACATAATAACAACATAGGGTGTGAGACGTACGTATGAATATATCAGTGGTGTAGAAATTATGTATAATAACCTGATCATTATCCATTGAAATTTATGATATGCATTATATCCGTATTTTTTTATGATGTTTTATTTTGGGATATGTAAACAATATTTATCAACATTATTATATCCTATGATAGAAACATATTGTGTGCAAATATATAATGAAATTTAACAAAATTCATGGAATCATCGGCTATGATATCTTATATCATATTGGGAAATCGTATCCCTTCTTGTGATATCCTTTATTATAATGTTCAACACAAAAAAAAATTCATAGTTTTTGATACTCATTATAATATTAATATAATATACACTATTCTTTATTTTCAATCATGATTTATTCAATCATAAAGCATGGTGATTTTATGATACCATGTATGGGATTATAAGTATTATAAAACACTTTTACAACATTGTGTAATTAAATATAAACATCAAATTTGTGGATCACCATATTTTGAGACAGAAATCATTTAAACTACATATATAAATAACATGTATTAAACATCATACAATAAATTTAATTGACTTCGAATTTATTCTTATTCTTAATAGTGATCACTCGGAGGAACCCACATGACACCCTTCTAAATAGAGTATCCAATAGAAGGATAAATCAACTAATGCAAAGATGGGATCCTGTTCAATTACCATGATCTTATAGTATCTCTTGTAGTAAAGGGATATGGTTGAAGATATATTTGATGTAGAATCCACCTGAGGCTCTGAAAGGGAAAAAATTAATCATCTCATAGTGATTTAAACATTATATGTCACTTTAGTACACTCCTTAATAGATCATGCATTATCTGATATATTTCAAAAATATATGAGTAAGTCATGCAATTACAAACCCTCAATAACCTCATGTCCTAACAGGAATTAATTATATGAATGCATTATGACCCATCGTATATTACATGTATTAATGATAGATAGTGTTCAAAATATTATAATCATTAACATTTAATGATTGATTTCTTAATTTTATAAAAGGAATACAAAATATTATTCACTTTTATATGATAAAGTTCAATGGTACATTACAATTCGTATTGGAAATAACATGAAATAAAAATATACATGATTTATGATATTCTTTTTTCCATTATATTGTACCATACATCATATACATTTTTTACAGAATGATATACCCAAAAAAACATATTCTCTAAGATTTAGGGATTATATCCTTTAATAAGGCATTGTATAAAATGCTTGCACCAAGTAGTAAAATTGAACACTAATTTATTTCATTAAATTATAACTCTGCATATTCATAAAAAATAAAAACTATAAAATAAAAAATATTATATTTGGATAATGAAATAAATATTAGTATAATTTAAAAAATTCATAGGGTTTTTGTCATTTAAAAATATCACACCCACAAAAAATATTGCAAAAAAAACAATATATTTTTACTATGATTATAATTTTGTAAAATATGATGATAGGTTTGAGAAAAATGGAATAAATAATGGGGGAAAATAAGAGGTATTTATAATAATTATAAACCTAATATGACCATTAGAATACAAATATGATAGTTAGAATAGTAACATGTCTATTAGAATAGTAACATGGCCATTAGAATAGAAAAATGATGTGTAAACAATATTTAACATGAATAAAATAAGTGAATATAAATAATAAAATGTTGTGAAATAGATATTGAAATTATATTAATCAAATTAAAAATAAGATTATGTTATTAATATTATATTTTTTAACATATTCCATAGAAACCATAATTTTTATATTAATAATTAAATATTAAAATTTCATGATTTAGAAAATTATTCGGATAAAATGAATTTAATTTTTTTAATGAAAAAATTAAAATTATCTAAGAGAGGTCTATTGGTATTTTTTTAAACATGAAATTTTCAGTGAATCAAAAAATTAATTTTTTTTATCAAATCTTCCATGTTTTATAACATAATATTAATCTAGTACTACACAAAAAAATTTAAAAAATTTATCAAAATATATGTTTAATAATATAAATAAGATAATTAAATATAATAAATTCAATTTCCAAAATCAAAAAATATATATTTAAACACAATAAATATTAATTAATCCATAAAAATATTTTTTCCTTATTATTCATTTAATTTTGATAAACATCAAAATTCAATTTTTGTATGGATTAAAAGTAATGAAAATTTATATTTATAATTAATGAAATACAAAAATTCCATGTCTTATCCATAGAATGATATATTGTATTTTCCATTTTATCCCAAAATAACCCTCCCCTTCACGTACAAATACCCCATTTCACCACTATGGAAAATAATATCCCAAATCCTTTCAATTTCCTAATATTTTTACAAATATCACTTTTTAAGGCTCTTATTATCCTTAGAATCAATTTTTTATCAACACGCATAAAGCCAACAAATCATTAATGGTTTTAGAAAATGAGAATATTAAAGGATAAGATAACCTTTCTCACTTTTTCTATTAATGTTTCTAACTTATATGTTTATATTACCATTACAACATCTTAAAATTACTTCCTAAAGTAATTATTGAGTATATTAACATAATCTAAATGGTATTATACTACTAGGGAGTTATCATAAACAATTTATAATGTCTATATTTATTTATATTGGAAATGTGTGGTTCCATTGGTTTGGGACACATGGTGCATGATTCCTATAATTATTGAGTTATTCAACAATTTCATTCCTTCTCAATAGGTTAACCATTTTTATTACTATTTAATGATTTATTGTTTGAAAGTGTTCATGAATGGTAGTATAATCATCCATTCCTCGTTGACTATTTTCTTCTCCAAAAACTCACAATGATTCCAAAATCCATAACATGGTACAGAACTAGTTTCGAAAGAAAAATGGTCACTTGGGGTTTTAAGACCAACTAAACATAGCAACTGAAATTGGTCAAGAGGATGGGAATTATGGATCCTCGCATCATATTGGAGGAAATTATCATCTATTCCGAGACTCTCTTATATATTTACGAATGTTCATGAATCTCTTCCAAATCATAATACGAGATTAGTTTAACTAATAAAATAATTGATTATTGAATCCTTAATCATGTAAAGGTTGTTCTATTAATGAGTTCGTATGTATATGTCTGAGGTTCTATATATTTTTATTGCTATTATATAAATAAGTATATTATTATATTTTTAATCCATATAACCAAGAACTCTATAGTTTACATTTTTCTAGGAAGGTGATTTGTGTTTCGATGATGGGATTGAACCTTCTTGGGGAATCCTATATATCCTATTTATTTAATGAATCAATAATCTTGTAGTTCATTTAAGTTAAATCCATTCACTTTAACGTCATGTGGGATGGAAAAATATGAGGGTAGTTATGCAGCGGATATAGAGCATTACCCTTAAAAAGGAGTCTCATATATCTTTCTTGTAACAAGAATCAGAGGAATCGTGGTTTGATTTACCCTCATCCTGCTAATGGATGATTATATATAGTCAATAACTATAAGGATTATTACCACAGGATTTACAATATGAGAATTCCTAAGTTACAAACACCATTTTGGATGCCCTTTCATGGGGGAAATCATATCATGTCACTAAATAGGGATTACAATAAGGTTTACAAAGGAGAGATAAATTTAGGATATGAGTGGTATCATCATTGAGAATCCATAATCACATTTTTCTTAGCCTCTATGTAAAAAAATGGGGATATAAAGTGATAGACTCACTTAATATGGATATGGGACTTATGCACTAGGGAAACGCTAATATATTATTTGATATAGATCACAGGAAATATGAAGGCATCCTATGTATCTTTCTTATAGAAGGAATCAGATTTATCATAGTTCAATTTCTTCTCAATCAGCTGATAGATGAGGAAGAATTAAAAATCTGTATGAGGGTTTGGGTCCCATGGTTTATAATTACTAGGATATAAATGGCCTTATACCAAGCTGAATACCCATTTTGACCTTTCTCCTTAGGAAGGCATCCTATGCATCTTATCAATAGAGGATTTAAAGCCTCCTTAGATCGACAAATATGTGTCTGTTTGTTGCTTATAAATAATTTTATCATATCTTGTAGTGTATTTCAGACATTCATGAAATGATAGGGGTTCTATGACTGATATTGTTGAAAATTTATAGATTTTTTCTAGATATGTCTTGATTATCTTCATGGAATGTCTAAGGATATCAGGTCATGTCCTAGTAATCTATCTGAAATGTGTGAGGATGTCTGATGTACATGTTTTAATTGTCTTCCATATGATATAGATAACTTTTTTAGGGGATACTGCATGACAATTTTGACATATCTATGGTGATTAATATTCTTTAAGAATAAATTTCAATGAAAATATGCATAGATTGTATGATAAACCCATAGGACTTAGTGTGATTGATGCAGAAACATCCATGTGTATTTTAGGATTAGTATAAACATGTCAGATGACTATTGCATGATTTCCATGATATGTCTACGGAGACCACATGTGATCAATACAGAACCATCCAAGGGGTTGGGTGATTGGACCTGATATTTTTTGAGGTCTTTATACAGAATAGTTGATATGTCTATCAGATCTAGCATTGATTGTATAACATATATGGGGTACTTCGTGAGACATGGATAACATGCTTCAGTTGCATTTGCATTAACTATCTGACATGTATGGGAGTTATAAGATGATTTGTATACTTCATACATAGCACATTACTCCTTATGAATATTATCATAGCCATATTCTCATAATAATTCCATATTTTTTCTTCCTTTATTTTAGATATTCATTAATGTTTGTCTGATATTAGTCAATTGAGACCCTATCCGACCAATTCAATATGAGGAAACTTTGTTTCATAATCTGGAACGAACATCTAAAGTCATTCACGTGATCAATATGGTGATGATGTGATGTGTATGTACATGAAATGTAATCCATTAAGTCACTCGTATGATTTACCTAGTGAATGGACTTTTTGATTGCATGGTTTTATACTCATTGACATATTCTCTAGCTTCTATCCTCCCATGGGTGTGCCTTGCATGTCCAAGTTTGTGTGTTTATTAGATTATTGGGGAGGAATTTATTTGTCTCAGTGTGATAGTTTTTTGCTTCCTTTCATGACATGTATAGCATAGATATGATCTTGAGTCTTTGGAGGGAGTATCTCATCACGTTCTTCACTTGACTCAATCATGGGTTATTCATATCATCACTTGATAAACATGAAGTGTGACACTACACCATAATCATCATATTTATTACACCCATGTAATGTTTAAGGGATTCCACATAATCAGGTTTACATGTCAATTTTCCATATCAAGATCAATTTCACATGTTTGGGAGTCTTACAAGACTAAGATACATGTTGAAAAGACTTTAACATGAGCAATGAAGATATGTCTGAGATCTATTGTGATATTGAGTAGGATTATCAGAGGTCCCTCATATGAAAACCAACATTACTATTCTATGCATAAGGGTCTCATATTTTTCATATTTTTATTCGATGTTCTCTAAAATCTAACCATTGGTTGTCTTTCATGGTATCTCATGATCGATATTGGATCTAATGGTGGCATGTGAGCATTGTCCTAGATGATTGCTTCATTTGTCTATGTTGTTTCGTATGAAAAATATTGGATATCTTGAAAAAAATGTGATCATTGTCATGGAAAGTCCCCATGCTTCTTAGTGGATTGAAATGTTCATTTCATGATCATATGGACACATCTGAGGGATTTTTCAGGATGAAAGTGAAATTCCCCTAGGTTGTAGTATGGAATGGTTATCATGACATTGGGTATATCACATGATTGTCAAAATCATCATGTGATCCATATGATACCATCAAATAAAAACCAATTTAACTCCATTCATAGTAATCTTGATGCTTTTTCCATTATTATTTTACAAGGGGATTTAGATGATTGTCAGGTGTTTGGTGGTTGACATGTCACATAATGGTATGATCCTATTTAGAAACATTTTCATGGCCATTATCACTTGAATGGATAGAATCTCAAAAATTGTAGGGTTTTTTAGGGGGATTCACATGATTTTAAGGATTTGATAAAGAGTATTTTCATGATCATTTTTATATCATTTGGAGTGCATGATCAGGTTCTGTGATGTTCCTGTAGTCATGTTATCATGTGTAATCCAAGGGGTTATATGATTCTCATGATCCAACCATATAATATTAATGTATCCAAGCCTCTCCTATTTCCATTTTTAGAGAAAATAATTCTTATGATTCATTAAATTCTTCAATCCAAAAAAAATTATGCTCATTTTTTGGGAATCAACAAATGACCTCCCTTATAAGTGAGGTCCTTTGGGTAATGACTCGGTTTTGAGGAACATAAATTCCCACCTGAGTCCTTAAGGTTCCATTGATTAGTTTCTCAATAATATTTTCCTTCTAAGAGACATTTGGTATTCTGTGGGGTGAATTATAAATATATAAATGATTTATGTACAAATTCCATAGGTAACTAATACTTCAGATCTCTCTCTATCTCTACTCTCACATGACTGCATCACAAAAAAACTTCACAAGAACAATCTATCGTCGGACCTTTCATGAGATCTTGACACGTGATCTCTCTACATGATTTCTATGTTATTTTTACTTTCTAAAACAATAATAAAACCAATTTATGTTTATTATTATAAACCTCAATACATGTCTTGGTTGCATGGTTATCTTATGGGCTTCTTTCGATCTACTGATTACATCATGTGATCGCTTGATTGTAACATGATCCTTGTGGCTTTCACATGGTCACACAATTGAAAACCTTTGAAAATTTTATGAAATAATGATATTATCTATGGGTAATTTGATTCTAGAGACCTATATCATTTCCAGCAATTATGAACCCCTATATGGCTCACACGATTCGCATGATGTTGTCCTAGTTGTGCACCTCTTTTGTAAAGGCTCGTTTCCCATTTCACACATACATTGGACTCTGAATAGATTGATTCTAGTTCACATAATCTTTCAAGGAAACTAGTCATAGTATTAGTGACTCAACAAAATTCCATAGTCACATGATTGGATGATAACTATCATTCCATCAATGAGACATCCCAGAAAAAACTAATAGAACTGATGAGGATAGGTTTTAAAGAATATCCCATGTCATACTTTATTCCTCTTTTTGGGTTTGGAATTAATAATTATGTTATTATCCTTCCAATATACTTATTTACCATTCATCTCTATTGGTTCATGATGAACCATAATATATTTCATTTATAGAAAATATATCCCATGTGGGCCACATTATCACTAAGCAAAAACACTCATATGGGTACATTATAATGCTTATTCTAACAGACTATGGATGTAGACACTATAAATTTGATTCATAAATCTGTATGTACTGATCAATATTCCCATATCATTAACAAATAAGATTTTTTTTATTCCTCTAATGCTGGGAGATTCTATTTGTAGATATCCTTAGGATGGACTAGGGCTAGCCCTTCTGGGTGTTGAACACTACTTCCAAATTTTATATGGAATTGAAAAATATTTGGATGTATGAATCTATATGGATCTCCCAAACCATCTCCAACTATAATAAAAACTTTATATAATATTTTTTCACCAAGTAGAATCTATACAAAAATATATTTCATCTGATTTATGGTGAGGGGGTGTCTGTTTTTGGGGGTTTGAGTGGATTTGTGGTGCACCAATTTTAAGAGACAAGTATGATAAGAACCTACGTAACACCTTGTGATTTTAAGAATTACTATTTTTTAAATAAAATAAATTTTTTCATGGATTGAATTAAATGAAATAAATATTTCAATATTTCACTTCATGTAACACTAGTTTAGATTTTGTTATATGCAACGTAGAGTTTTAAAAAATCCAAGATATATTATTAGTATACTTATCTAAATGTGTTTAATATAAATTATTCATTAAATATAGTGATATGAATAATAATAAATAATTTTTAAATATTATTAATAATTTTTTTATATAAATAAAACATATTTACAGAAAAATCTTATTTTTCTGTAAAGTCTTTATATGTTTCGAATAAACTATTTTCTAAAAAATTACTTTTTTGTCTTTTTTTTAGAAAGAAAAAATATACATTTTGGAAAATTTAATAAAATTATTTTTATAAAATAAAATTAATATTTTTTTAATCATTTAAAAATAAGATTATTGGGAATTTTATGGACTTTTTAGATATGTTTCATGTTTTAATGAATAGTGAAAAAGTTTGAACATTTATTGAAAAATGCATTTTCATTTAATATATGTATAAAATTAAATAATATATTAAATTGGTTTTAAAGTATATTGTTTCATTTATAAATCCATCAATATAATATTTGTCATTGGAATTATTTTTATATTGAAATTTGATATAAAAACATTGATACTTTTGATCATTTTCTCTTTAAAACCCTCATTTATCTTCACGTCTGTTGGATTAATTTTAAATTATTTTTTTACACATCTATGAATTGAATTGGTAAAAATATATTAAATATGTATAATAGTAATAATTTATAATTTATAATATTTTCTTCTTAATTTATGACCAAAATGATTCATGAATGCAAAAAAAAATTAACTAATGTTGGTAAGCTAAAAACTAGGTTTACCGGGGGTTAAACTAAAAACATAAGGGTCAAAAATACTATAAAATTCTCCAAAGTCTATTTTATGGACATAATTATACCATTAAACCAATAATTTAAGATAATGGTCCAATTTTTCCCTTATTATATATGAAAAAAACGAATCATTTATTTATTTTATAAAATTCCAACTGCACCGTCCCCCCCCCCAACTTATAAAAGGTTACCCCCTCTCCTTCCTTCATCACACCATAGAACATATTTTTTTCTATAAATACCAACCCCAATAACCTCACAACTTTATTCCCCTCATAATAAAATCCTTATATTGTTCATAAAGTTATACTATGAAGATTCTTAGTGCAATACTAATGTGGATATCCAAATAAGTTTTGGTATTCATCAATGTGCATTTTTGTTTTATTTCTTCCCCCACCCCATCAATTCATTTTATATATTTATTATATAATAATAAAATTATATTCCATATAGTTTTATATTATTATGATAATTTAATGTCCTCTAAACATTTCCACTACCATCAAATGAGTTATGAAATCATCGTTTGTGTCTTTGACGGACTACCGCCTCATGAACTGATATTTTGTCTTTTTTCATTAAAACCACCCATGGTCAAACATAATGATTTAATTATATTTTATATATGATATTTATAATATCAATGTTGTTAATATAATTATTTAATTATTATATCATATATACCTTTATACTCTCCATTTTTTTGTGAATACGATGATGTCGTTCATCTGTACGGCGGAGTACCACCTCGCCAGGTGATATGATTCATTCATGATGTTCATAGAAAGTATTAAATATGGTTTTAATAAATATATTTAATATATATATATATATCATAAAAATAATTCTAGGAAACTTTTATATGTATTATTTTCATTTCATGTTTTCACTTAATTCGATAAGAAAATAGAAATAGCATCCATGGGTACGATGGTTTACCTTCTCCATGAATGGTGTATTTAATTTCTTATCACTAAATTGTTTTGTTACACTAAATTAATATATATACTAAATATATATGGTATTTATAACATGGTTATAATTTTGAAGATTATTTAACCATAATCAATGCAATAAGGCAAAAAATATAACAAATCAAAACATTGACTAAAAACAAAGTAGTTATTACCCAAAGAGTAATTTTAATATTGATCTACTAGATAACGGGTAATAAAATGTCATAATAAAAAAATATAATGTATGATATATATATATATATGTTTATATTTTATATTTACAATAAAATTATATTTATTATACAATATTATTCAAGGAGTATTACAGAAGTCAATAATTAAGGTAAGGGATGTTTTTCTCAATTTGACTTCATCAAATCGTATGTTATGTTATGCACCTAAATTATTTCACAAGGTATTTATACCACCCCTTTTACATGTAAAATTAAGAATTTATTCATAATAATGATATTTTATGTTTCATTTTATTTTTATTCCTTCACGAGGATTATGATTCGATGTTACCAAAGTGGTAATGATTTTATGTTACATTCTCACAATTTATCGGGATTAATTTTTATTAAGTATCCAATGTTTATATATCATGATATTAATATCAATAACCCTCAAGAATTTTATTATCATCTATTAATTCATGATATGTTATATTAATGGTACAATTTTTGCTCTCTTTGATTCCGAAAATAATAAATATTGTGTTTTTAATAAAATATGACATTATTTCTCTCCTTAGTCGAAAATTGGTTTTCCTCTAAAACCATGTATTCAAAAAAAATAATGTTTGATTAATATCTTATGGTTTTAAAAAAAATTACCCATGTTTTACATCATAAAAAAAATTAATGTAATCTTCATGTAATTTTCCAAACAATGCATGCTTGGATTTTGTTGAAAATGTGAAAGGAATCAACATTTTATCATGTACATCAAGAATGTAATTTTCCCATATTATGAACAATCATTTATTTCAATCCTACATTATATTTTTTAAATGATATTTTCAATGAAATATGTATGAAAATAAATATGTTTTAAATTTCTTTTTCAAATTGGAAAGGATATTTTTACAGATAAATATTTCAAATGATTGATAAAAGTCATTCTCCAACTAAGATGACCCCAGTTTGTGTTACCTATGCCTTACTATTTGTAACACCCCATGTTCCAGCGCATAAATTTAATATTAAATGCATGAAACACTATATCTCTATATAAAACCACTTTGTAATAACATAGTCAATAAACATAATTTTTTCATCTCTTTGATTTGAATTTTGCAAAACTGACATACACGGTTGCATTATATATGATATTAAGAGTCTAATAAGACAAACATAAATATTGGTGAATAGTATCATACCCTTATGAATAGTATCATACCCTTATTAATAGTAATAAATAGTAAATATTATAAAAAATAGAATCTTATCCCATTAATGTATAAATACTATTTAGACATCTTAAAAGTGAAAAAAACATATTATAAGTATTGTTATTTTTGTATGTCATAAATATTTTAATTACAATTTTTTTGATTATTTTAATAATTTAAAAAGGAAATTTACCTACATAAAATTCAATAATAATTTCGTACTTTATTTTATTATGGTTATAAGATAATTTTATGGGACCTTGATTAAATTTTCATGGTGTTATAAAACAAGTTGTAGTTTTAAAGTTGTTTTTTTGAATAAATTGTTATTTTATATAAAAAGTAAATTAAAAATATTTATAAAATTATTTTCCAAAAAATTTATTTAATTTTTTAATTATAAATGAACAAAAATTGTTGGTATAAATTTTCCATATTTATCTTAAAATACAAGAATTTTTGGTGAATAGTAAAATATGACAATTTATAATAAATGCTAAATATATGATTTATTGGGTCATAAGTGATTTAAGGATGATGTAATACCACTAGTTTCTATCTCTCACGAACTTATTACTATTATGGTTCACATTAATCAATACTATTGGTTGGCTGGAGTGAATTAATAAAATAATGAATAAAATATTCAAAATTCACTCCTCTCCTCCAGTATAACCCCCCCCCCCCCCCACTCCCTCTTCTATTCACTCCTAAGCATTGAAGCTCCATAATGTTCTTCCCAAATACCCTTCCATATTCAATCCCCACTTCAAGGATCACTTTTTATTTCCAAAAGACATAAACTCTCCCTTAAGTTCTCAAGGAGGTTATTTCAAGAGGTAAAGCACCATTCATTTTCATTTAGTTTCATTTCAATTGATCTTATTTTGTTTTTTTATCATCACCTCCTCTATCAAAATTACCATGATAATTCTAGTATTATATAAATACTAAAATTATATCATGTGAATGGATGAACCATCTTCAATATCCTTAATCTCTATCTTTTATTTTCTAAACTAAATCATCGTCCAGGAGGTGCCAATTTACAACCTTCATGGATGAAGAATTATCATTCTTCAAATTTTCGATCAATACTGGTGATGAAACATTTCTTACGGTCAAAACAGGTAATGAAATATGTATTATAAAATATTTATTATACAATAACAAGTATATGTACATAATATTAAATCATATGACAAAACTAGTTCCTAATAATCAAAATACCGCTAAAATAATCGAAGTGATTGTCATTAATATTTGATCTAACGATTTATCCTCATTCCATATAACAAAATGATATAAATGGAGAATAAAACCAATTTTTTTAAAATAATATGTAAATTCAATTCTAGAGATTTACATCCATTAAACCTAAACTTCATTACATAAAAACAAGTTAACCAATTATGAAAATTAAGAAAACAAACAATCTAAAATTTCGAAATTCAAAATTATAAATTATCAATAATAAAATAAAAAATAAAAAAAATATGATAAAATGAATAAATTTCTAATAAGTTCTGAATTTAGTTATTAAAAATTCTAATTTCATATTCCAGGACCTTAAGTTCAAGAGTGGAAAACATTTGGACTTAAGGTAAGGATGTTTCTACCTGAACCACCATTTTCATTCTGGTAAATCTTATTTTATACATACCTCAATTAAATTATAATTTATTCTTAATTACTCCTCATATATTCTATGATAATTTTTTATATATGTGTACCAAACTGAATCCTACTTTAATTTAAAGGGAGTTATATGTTTTAAAAGTATCTTTCAAAATTTCTTCACGAAATAAAAGCCCAATTCAATGAAATTTCTCCAATTCATACATGTTTTCAATGGAACTCTATAATAAGTTTTTAGAAATAAATATTTTTCTAAAATCACTCATTTTATTATTAAAAACAAACATACTTAGCTTATGGATTTATACAAATAACTTTCCAAAAATAACTATTCTTTTCAAAGTGAAGGAGTTTTTATCTAAAGAATCAATCGATTACTTATAAGAGTGTTTTCATCTATTTAAACACTCTTGTTGATTCTTATGTATAGATGGGACTTATATATTATGATATCATACTCTATAATTAATTTAATAAATTACTATTAGATTGATTTTTAATTTTATATCCTAAAACAATTCACTAATTTACTCTAAATGGTTATTATTTATTCTTAATATTTAGGGAATGTTATTTATGTTTATATATTAGTTTCAATATTAAGGTATATGTTGTTTATGTTTGTCCCTATTCATATGAGAAATTCATTGGACTTATTATGTGATGGTTGGGGCCCATTATATCCCCTTGATGCATCATTTGGTCTAATGATACAAATAGATATGGACTTGGCCGAGGCCTTTCCCATTTTGAGATATAGTTTTGGCTAAGGCCTTACACATTTTAGACATCATGGACGAGGCCTTCACGATATGTTTCATAATTTCTTTCATATACATTTTCCTCATTATAAAGCTATAAATTCAAATTTAATGAGGTTATACCCATGATGATGTTTTATTATAGAAATATTTACTTAGCTCATATTGCTTCCATATTATGTTCACTTTTTTTAAAGTCATGTATTTCCAATTATTCACCATGCCTCATGTTTTTGAAATATTACGTTTTATTTCTTACCCTTACAGAGCGTTTGATCTCATATATTTCTTATGTTTCATTTTCCTATGATATGAATATGTAAATAATGAATGAATTGCAGCCGTAATCTAGGATTCAGGGATGTTTTTAATGGAATTAATTAGTGTTTTATTTCCTATCATAATGTCATGTTGAACTTATATGTGTACCTTGTTTCCAAATATAATAATCTATTCATTACATAGGGATACAAAATTCTTGTAATCATGCTAATGTAATGTAATAACACACCAGCTCTGGAAAACTAGGGGCGTGTCTTTACAGTTGGTATCAAAAGATGTTTAGTAGAATACATGGAAACTAGATTTAGAAAATGTAGATTAATAAAAAAAATCCTTATAATAGTATTTGAGGATAAACATACAAGAACATCCTTGTATTTCAGTAAGAAATAGATTATGTGGATATTTATAGAAAAATACTCCCTATCTGGATACTAAAAGTGGATGTGGTTCTGGAACAGATGTATATATGATTGAAAACTCCGACAAGGAGTTTCGGGCTTGACCGAGGGTGTCCTGGTACACCAAAATTGTCATTACTATACACTTGGTTTGACACTCTCCGTTGATATTCTTAGGATAATTTAGATTTTCTTCATAAGCCACTACGAAGGTTTTAAATGTTATTTTTTCCCCATAAGAAACCATTTTTGTTAATATTGGATTATCTATGCATAGGATTTCAATTTATGCTAAGTATTTTTCTAAGTAAATATAAAAAATTATTATTCAAAACCTAATCTAGTTTATTCCATTATCTAGAAATGGCACATAATGGAAAAATGGAAACCTCATGAACACACATATCCCATGTAGTTATTTCCTTCTGATACAGGAGAATAATGTTTGATATGGAGTTTCAACTAGTGCAGAGCAACTTATAATTATACTAGTACAACTTAAACTAGTAATGAATAATAAACTTACCAGTATGGAGCATCTAGATCCACCACATGGAGGATCTTTTTTAGACTGTTTTAAGAAACAACAGACTCTATCATTCAATTAGACTACAAACCATTTATAGCTGATCAATTGATAAGTTCCCTAGAGAATATATTTATCTATTTGGGATGTGATGATTTAGAAAAGGTCATCACGAAAGTTTATTGTATAACTGGAGATGCATATTTGTGATGGTCATTAATCCAAAACACAATGGATGATGGAGAGATGGAAGAGATAGAATGGAGGGATGTTAAGGAAATCATCAGAGAGAAATAATTTCCTCATGAATGGAAAGGGGGTATTGAAAGGCAGTCTCTCAATTTGAGGAAAAAGGAAGATGATAATGTTTTAAATTATTAAGCTATCTTCACAGGGTTTGTAAGACATGTTGTGGACTACAAAAAAATCTAAGGAATAAGATTGACCTATTTTTTGATGTCCTAAATCTGTTCCTCTAATGAGCACTACTCTCCCCAAATTTCTCATCATAGGAAGATATAGTTTCATGTGATATCAATAATGAAAAAAAATTATATAATCCTTATTACTTTAAAAGAAAGGAAAATAATAATAGGGTTCCTAAAAACTCTAGAAAAGGAAATGGTGAAGAAGGGAAGAGTTGAATTTCCCCCATGTGATAATTATGGAAGGAAAAACCCTGGTGCCTGCTTAAAAGAAAAACGTGTATGATGAAAATGTGGAAAAAATTCCATCTTATTGTTGATTTAAATGGGAATAAAGAAGTTATTAATGGTCAATAATATAATTTTAGAATGATGGGACACTATGCTAATAAATTTCCAAATCATCAAGTAAATAAGCCACAGAAAAGGCCAATGGAATAGAGAAAAGCTTATGTGATCCCATCTATTGATATTGAAGTTCCTAAGTATGTGTTGGTAGGTACTTTAATCATTTCATCAATCATATACAATGGTTTATTTTATTTTGGATCATCGCATTCATTCATATCTTCTTAGTTTTCCAAGAAAATTAAATATTTTTAATTTGATTTAATAAGGGTGTTGTCAATCAGAACTCTTAATGGAAGTATCATTGTAAAAAAGAAATTTCTAGAAGTCTCCATTATGGAATATAAATGTAATTTATCTGCTGATTTTATTGTCATACCCATTATTTACATTGATATAATCCTTGATATGGATTGGATTTCAAACCATGATGCGAAAATTTATTTTAGGAATAAGGAGGTTAAAAAATTTTATGATGATGTGTAATTACTTATCTTTAGAGAAGAAATATACCATCTGATTCTCATCTAGATCCGGCCCCAGTAGTTCTACTGAATTCAATTATTGTGGAGGAAGGTAATTAAATAACTATGGGTGATGAAAATAATTTTCAAATCGAGGACATGCCTTTTGTGAAATAATATGTATATATCTTTCTCGAGGATTTAACAGGGCATCCTCTTGAGTGGGAAATTGAGTTTTACATTGACTTAATTCCTGATTCAAGGCCCATATCAAAGACCCCTTATAGATCTTCCAATGTGGAGTTGGTGGAATTAAAGGAACAACTACAGTAATTGAGTGATAAAGGATTTATTCCCCCATGTGTTTCTCTATGGGGAGCCCTAATTCATTTTGTTAACAATAAAGATGGATCTAGGAGGTTTTAATTGAATACAGATAGATCAATATGATAACAATAAAGAACAATTATCTCATTCATTGCATTGAAGATTAATTTGATCAACTTCATAGAGACCAATGTTTTTTTGAATATTGACCTTCGATCCAGATATCAGCAGTTTCATGTGAGGAATAAGGATATTTCAATGATATCATTTCGAACCAGGTATGGGAATTATGAGTTTAGTGTAATACCATTTGGACTGACTAATGAACCATCTGTTTTCATTGATCTAATGAATAGACTTCTCAAAAAATATCTTGATGATTTTTTGGTGGTATTTATTTATGATATCTTGGTATAATCTAAAAGCTATAAGGATTTGGAAAATCACTTGTGCACTATTCTAAAGGCTCTTAGATGAAATTAATTATACGAAATGTTTAGAAAATGAGAATTTTGGATTCAATCAGTTTCCTTTGAAGGAAACATTTTCTATATGGATGGAATATATGTTGATCCTTCAAAGTAAAGGGCTATGGAAGAATTTCCCACTCCAACGAACATAACTAAGGTACATATTTTTATTGGTTTAGTAGGTTATTATCATTATTTCGTTCATAACATCACCTATTTAGCAAACCCAACGACCAAGGTTACATGTAAGGGAGTTAAGTTTTTATGGAAAAAACAATGAGATTACTATATTAATGAATTGAAGAGGAGATTAGTTAATGCTCTGATCCTAACCCTACTATCAGGGAATGATGGGTTTTTTATCTATAGAGATGCATCAAAGAAAATACTTGGTTGTGTCCTTATGCTGAATGATATAGTTATGTCTTATGAATCAAGGATGATAATAATTCATGAACAAAAGTATCATACTCATGATAATTAGTTAGATGATGTGATCTTTTCTCTAAAAATATAAAGACACTATCTATAAGGTGATATTTATTGGATATATACAGATAACAAGAGTCTGAAATATATGTTCTCTTAGAATGAAATCAACATGAGGAAAAGGTGATTGATCAAACTACTCAAGGATTATGACTGTACCATACACTACCACCCAAGAAATGAAAATAAGTTAGCTAGTCCTCTGAGTAGAAAGGATCATGGAGTTCTCAAAATAATTTGGATTGACAAGGATCCTTGGTACATGGATCTAGTGAGGATTGATGTGGGAATTATCAAAGAAGAAGAAACATCACTAATTTATTTTTGGTTTCCCAACCATATTTATTATAAGGGATTAAAATCTCTCAACATGATGATGATATCCTACAAAATAAAATTAATGTTTCGAATGTGGGGAAGTTGGCTGACTTCATATCCAAATATGGAATTTTAAAATTAGAGAAGTGGATTAGTGTTCCAGCAATACCCAGGCTAAAAATGGAGTTATTGGATGATTTCCATAGATAAAATTTCTTTATACATCCTAGTATCACTAATATATACATAGATTTGAAGGAACATTTCTGGTGGGATAATATGAAGAGGGAATTGTGGATTCTGTATCAAGATGTTTAGTTTGTCAACACGTGAAGGCTGAACGACAATGTCCCATAGGATTCATGCATCCTCTACCTATTCCTATATGGAAATGGGATGAAATAACCATGGTTTTTTTCACTAGATTACCCAAATGTCCCAGAATGAATGATGCAATATGGTTACTTATGGTTCTACTTACCAAATTTGCACATTTCCTCGCTATAAGGGATGATTTTCTACTAGAGTTCCTAGAAAGATACTATATCAATGAAATTGTGAGACTTCATGGTGCACATATCTCAATTATTTCTGATCATGACCCATGAGTTGCATGAAAATTCTAAAAATTCTTCAGAAATCATTGGATATTGAGCACCAATTGAGTACTTCTTATTACCCACAAACTGTCAGGTAATCAAAGATGATGATCCAAACCGTAGGGGAGATGTTACGATCATTTTCACATGACTTCCAAGGTATGTGGGATCAATACTTATATTTAGTGGATTTTTATTACAATAATAGTTTCTAGTCAAGTATTAATATGGCACCATATGAAGTATTTTATGGAAAGAGAAGTCATACACCAGCATGTTGGGTTGAAGTTGGAGAATGGAAGCTTGTGGGCCTAGAGCTTACAGAGGAAGAAACAGGGAAGTTAAAGACAATTCAAGTTCATATCATAGCATCTCAAAGAAGAAAATAGATTAATTTTGATAATCAAAAGAAGGATCTGGAATTTATAGTGGCAGATCATGTTTTCTTGAAATTTTCTCCATGGAAGGGTGTTATATGATTTGGGATGAAAGGGAAACTGAGCCCTCGGTTCATAGGCCCTTTTGATATTTTGGAGATAATTTAAGTTATTTCATATTTTTTTTGATATTCCACCAAGCCTATCTAAAGTACACAATTTGTTCAATGTCTCAATGTTCATAATGTGCATGCCAAACCCAACTCATGTCCTCCTCACATATGAAGGTATAGAATTAGAACCTAACCTATCTTAATATGTAGTGCCTATCCAGATTCTGGACACTAAAGAACAAGTTTTGAGGATTCAAATGACTCGACTAGTAAAGATACTTTGAAAAAAAACATAAAATTGAAGTGGAATCCTGGGAGCCTGAGGAGCTTATGATGAAGAACTACCCAAATAATTTTTTGTGGTAACATTCTGAAAATTTTGAGGAAAATATTTTTGTAAGGAGGAGATTATGTACCACCCAATTTTTCTTCACATAAATTTTATATTGAATTCCTGAAACACTAATTCCTTATAGAACACCACTTTGTTATGACCAAGCCAATAAAAATAATTTTTCCACCTCTGTGATTTGAATTTCAAAAAATCGACATACACTATTGCATTCAGTAACATATTTATAGTCTAATAAGACCAACATAATTTTTGGTGAATAAAAATATAGACTTATGAATAGTAACATACCCTTATGAATAGTAATTAATAGTAAATATGAAAAAAAAAATAGAAACTTCACCAATAAATGTATAAATAAAATTTAGACATCTTAAAAATAGACAAATTATTATAGTATAAGTATTGGTATTTTTTTATGTCGTAAATATTTTTATAAAAATTTTCTGATTAATTTATATTTATAAAATTTTAATATATTTTCATAAAATGTAATCATAAATTTTTACATTATTTTTTATGTTTAAAAGATAATTTAATGGGACCATGATTAATATCTCAAGGTGTTATAAAAACATTGATAGTTTTAATGTTTTTTTTAATAAATTATGATTTTATCAAAAAATTAAATTAAAACTATTAAGAAAATTATTTTCCAAAAATGGATTTAAATTTTTAATTCTACACATTGAAAATTTGTTGGGGTGTATTTTAGGGAGTTTTCTAAAATACTTGAATTTTTTGTGAATAGTAGTATATGATAATTTACGATAAATGCTAAATACATGATTTATTGGGTTATAAGTGATGTAAGGAAAATGTAACCCACTAAGTTAGACCACAAATTAACTTATAACTATTATGGGTCACATGAATCAACACTATGTGTTGTATTGATGGAATTAATAAAATAATGAATAAAATATTCAAAATTTACTCCTCTCCTCCACAACACCCCCCCCCCCACTATCTCTTCTCTTTACTCCTATAAGCCTTGAGGATCCTCCATGTTCATTAAAAATACCCTTACCTAGTCACAACCCACGTCTAGGAGCTCTTGGTAATTCTAAAAGGCCAAAACTCATTCCCATAAGGAGGATCTCATGGAGGTTATTTCAAGAGGCAAAGGACCTTTATTTTTCATTTAGTATCATTTCAATTTATATTCTTTTGTTATCCTCTCCTCACCTCCCCTATCCAAATGACTATGAAAAATCTTGTATCATATATATACTAAAATTATATCATTTTAATGGAAGAACCATCATCAATAACCTTACTCTTTCTCTCTCTCTCTCTATCTTAATTTATAAACGAAGTCATCGTTCGTGAGAAGCCAATTTACAACCTCCATGGATGACGATGTTTCATTATTCAATTTACCTTTAAATTCTTGTCATGAAACCATTATTATGGTTGAACCAAAAAATAATATAAGTATTTTTAACTATTTAATATTCATGAACTATTATATTTACATAATATTAAATCATATGACCAAACTAGTTCTTAATAATCAATGTACTGCTAAAATAATCTAAGTGATTGTCATTAATATTTCATCTAATGTTTCTTCTTCATTCTATGTAAACAATTGATATAATTGATAATTGGAACTATTAATGTTCATAAATAATATGTAAATTCAATTCTGGGGATTTAAATCCATTCCACATGATCTCTATTAATTAAAAACAACAGAAGCAATTATGAAAATCAAGAAAATGAAAACACCAGAATGACAAAATTCAATATTATAAATTGTCGATAATGACATAAATTAACTAAAAAAATATGATAAAAATAATATATGTCTAATAGGATCTGAATTAAGTTATTAATATGTCTAATTTCATTTTCTATTACCTTATTTTCAAGAGAAGAAAACATTTGGACTTAAGGAAATGATTTTTCTACCTAAACCCCCATTTTCATTCGGGTTACTCTTATTTTATACATACCTCAATAAAATTATTATTTATTCATAATTACTCATCATATATTCTGGGATAATGTTATATATATATATATATATTTATATATTTATATATTTACCAACCATAATCCTACTTTAATTTAAGGTGATTTATATGTTCTAAAATGATCTTCCAAAAATTCATCCCAAAATTCAATCCTGATTCAATTAAATTTCTCAAATTCTTACCTATTTTCAAGGTGAATATATAATCTGTTCTTTCACAAGAAATATTTTTCTAAAATAATTCATTTTATTATTAAAATACAACATTATTTCACTTTATTATTTATACATAGATATTTCCAAAATAAATCTTCTTTTCAAAGTAAATGAGTGTTTATCTCAAGAATTACTTGACTGTTTATAAGAGTGTTTTCATCTATTTCAACTCTCTTTTTGATTATTATGTACTTTTTGGACTAATATATTATTATATCAAACTACATATTTAATTAAGGGTATTATACTTAGTTTTATTATGGATTTTCTATCCAAAAACCATTCACAAATTTACTCTGAATGGTTATTGTTTAAGCTTAATGTTTGGGGAATGTTATGTATGTTCATTTGTTAGTTTAAATAAAAAAGTATATATTGTTTATGTTTATCCCCATTCATATGAGGAATTAATAGGACATATTATGTGATGGTTGGGGTCCACTATATCCCCTCTATGCATCATTATGTCTCATGAGAGAAATAGACATTGACTTGGTCGAGGCCTTGCCCATTTTGAGATACGGTTTTGGATAATGTATTAATCATTTTTAGACATCTTGGATGAGGCATTGATGGTATGTTTCATAATGTTCAAAGTATTCATTTCCCTCATTATAAATCTAGAAATTCAAATTTCATGTGGTTATACACATGATTATGTTTTATTATGGCAATATTTACTCAGATCATATTCCTTCCATATTATGTTCACTTTTTTTAAAAGGAATGTCTTTCCAATTATTCACAATGCTTAATGTTTATGTTATCTTCCGCTGTATTTATTACTCTTACTAAGCATGGGAACTCACCTCTTTCTTATTTTTCATTTTCCTAGGATATGAAGAAGTAAATTATTAATAAATTTCAGGCATAATCTAGGTTTTATAGATGTTAAAAATGGAATTAATTATTGTTGTATTTTCTTTCATGATGTAATGGTGAACTTATATATGTATCTTGTTATAAAATATAATAAACTATTCTCTCCATCAGGATATGACTTTATTGTAATCATTCGAATGTAATTTAATATTGCACTAGCTCCGAGAAATTGGGGTTGGGTCTTTACACTGTAGATATGATCTAAGGATACCAATCATATTATTTCATTGAATGGACTGTGTTTTGTTGGAATGATCTTTATGAAACCCATTTCTCTTACAATAGTCGTAAAATGTGAAAAATTCTATTGAAACCTTCTTTATTTCCTATATTATTCTATAATGAAATAATTATGGAACCTATCTATATTCCATAGGTAATGATAAGATGAATTTTATGATTTTATAGAACACATAAATGTGATATTAATTATGTATCGATTGGGATCTATATCTCCCTCCCATGTAGTGGTTGAAGATTAATATCTCATGATATTGTTAGGACTGGAATGGGAAGTTAACCAAATTCAGTAAGATTGGGATGTAACAAGGAGTGATCCCAGTTCAGTAAGATAGGTTTGGTAGGGGAGTGAACTCGATTCAGTAAGGGCCTTTTTGCACTATGATGGTATTGGGAGTGTACCTTGACTAATATCGAAATTATTTTTCATGACTTAAATTCTATGTCTTATGACAATGTTATGATTTCATTGCTCATATTCTTTCATGCCCATATTCTCATGTTATGCAAAAATATCACCTTTTTTACACTTACTAATTATATAATCTCACCCTTTTCTTATTTTTCATTTTATTATGTAACGAAGATGTGTATTATATATGATATGTCTAAAAGGATTATAGTTATGAAGAATTTTTTTTTATTTATTGTAGCTCACTTATGGACTGGGGTTTAAATTTCAATGTTTCTATAGGAAATAAATTATTATGCTACTCAACCATTTGTTTTTTAATGTAAGTATTATTCACCAAAATTGATTTAATATATAGGTATGATAATCATGGGTTTATATAGTATGTTTAAAAGTATTGTATTAGTTAACATTTGGAAAATATGATGAGAAAACATTAGTGATATCCCTAAGGACATGTATATGGATAAGTCTAAGGTTGAGTGAAAGTACAGGAAAATGTCATGGAATTTTGGTAAATGATAAAGAAATTTTTTTTCAAGAAATTATATCCCATTCTAATACTAAAGGTTTATGTGGCTCTTTCACTAATATGACTAGGGGTAACAACCCTGAAAACACAATATTATTCTTTACATCATCAAGAATTGGTCCACATCAATGGTCCTTACTGCACACTGGGTTTAATACTCTCCCAGGATATGCTTTGGGAATTAGAAAATGATTTTTGGATAATTATAAAGAATTTAAATATAATATGACCATAAATTGTCTAGGATAAACCTAAGGTGTCATATATTAAAAAATGTTTAGTAACATTGACATCCTATAAGAGGAATTTCATGATTACGTGGTTACCCACATTGAATATTGTTTCTTAATAAATGTTATTTGGTTTTAGTAAATGGTAGGAACCCAAATGAAACATGTTAATGCTGAATAAAATGAAGAATTCAATGATTTTACTCCTAAAAATGCAATTTTTATGGGATCCATGATAAAAAATATTGTTTCTATTCTCACACAAATATCTCAAAATATGAATCATGCTGGACTTCCAAATAATAAAAAAGTGAACACCATTCTATTGGGTCCATCACAAGGAAACGTCAACCTTAATTTAGTAGGAATCCTAATACATTGTTTATTGAATAATGGATCAGTACCAATGAAAAGAAATTTTTCATTCTCTAGTGCTCAGAAAATGAAAAATTCAATTTGGTTTTCTATTATTTGCAAGGATGTGTAGATAATTGTTGGAATAAAATAATTAATTCAAGGAAACTAGATGAAATTGACACTATGGTCAGGAAGAGTTTATAAACATAATTTACAATATATGCTTTCCTTGTGTTCTCTATGTGAATATAGGTAAGGAGTTACCTGGGCTAAAGAAAAACGATGTTGATTTTTTTGGTACCTATGGAGAAAATTTTACAAGACTTGCATGCTACGCTTATTGTATTATCTTCCAACCTAAAAGTGAAGTTGATCGATTATTTTGTGTCTTAAAACATATTCTATAAAAGGAGTTATCCATAAGGGACATTAGTTGTTATGAAGATAATTTCCTATTTTGTATCAAAGTGTAAATAGATGTTTTATATTTGTATAAATCACTTGGTTTTGATAAGAAAAGGAACACGGTGTTCAAAGAAAAATCTAAGAACCATGGATATATGAGGATCAAATTTCCATTCTGCTCAACATATGGGAAAATAATTGTAGAAATTTTGAAGATGGAATCCTCCACTACGCTAAAGAACACGCCTCACATGCTCTCAGGGTTTCAATTTTTTTTATCATTGCTCTGTCAACTACCCATTCTCATGTGGTTATCCGAGCTCCATCGATCTGTGATCCTGGTACCATTCACGTTGTTGCTAAGACTTCTTTGCCTCTAGAGTGCCCCATCTCCGTCACCAAGATTCACTAACCTGATTTATCCTTCACATATTCTTTACACGACTCATCTCATGGTTCGAAGAAGGATTGTTTCCCGAATTTTCACTTGGTTTCCCCGTAAGTGTCAAGGGATAGATCCTACCTCCCACTAGAGGTTCCAATTGCAGATTTTGATGAACTTATTTCCTATCTCAAATGGACCCTCATGGTGAATTTTAGGTCTCATAATCCATCCATTTTTTCTTATATGTTTTATGGAATCTTGGGGTCTACAAGTCCCAACTTGGATCATGTTTTTTCATTGAAATTCCTTCTATTTGGTCCTAGCATCAGAATCAGAATTCGATTAGCATTGGTGGAAATCTCCTCTGTTCATGGGTCATTGGAACATCATCCTAGCTCGGTGGTCCTTGGATGTCCACATGGGGAAGGATATTTCTTGTGCTTCTATTTACATCTGCCTTGGAGGCCTCCCGCTTCATTTTATGACCAGTGATTTCCTCAATATCATTGGGGAATCCATTGGTGTCTTCTATTACGCGGATGACTGCGCCCACTATTGTGGGTATTTTCTTATGGAATGTATCTTTTTTGAACTGTAAAACTCTATATTTCCATCAAACATGATCACATTGATGGTGAAGGACTTGATGGTATGGAATCAAGATATCATCTACCCTATTTTTCCAAGGTACTGCACCTCCTGCATTCTAAGGGATATTCACTACAAGCATTCCAGAAATGATGGGATGGTGCCCATCACTATGCCTAATGGGATTCCACAAACAAAGCAACTCCCCCTCTCCCATCAGATCATATTGAGCTTGAACCATTTTGGGATGCTACCCCATCTCTAGTTGTAGCACATCTAGTTCTAGAAGCTCCATCTAGTAAGGTACTACTCCATCATCCTTCATCTTGTGTTGTACCTCCTTGTTGGGATCTAGTGATTTATGCACCACTGGTTCATTCCCCTATACAAACTGAACTCTTTGCATATTATTATAGCCCCCATCAAATTTTTTTAAAGGGGTGCCTACTGAAAATATTCTTGAGTATCCCAACCCAACCTCTTGAACCCCATGTTTTTTCACCTCCTATATGAGTGCCACAACCTAGTTCATCATTGGGGCTGGTGGTAGCGAGTAATGTGCCATGTCATTCCTCTAAAAAGGGTTTTTTCTTGAAGGCTACCCCCAACATGGCCCATATTGGTGGATCATATAGTTCAATACCTATAGATCCTGATAAGAAAGAGAAAACACCCCAATACCCTCAAAGGTGGTTAGTGGTAAGACCATCAAGCTGCTCTCCATCGTGTCACCCTCAGAAACAAATCACCCTCCACTGAGTCTTGAAATATGAACTCAAGAGAAACTGAGATAGATTTTGGAGAATTATTTCAACTTCAAAATAGAGATTTAGGATCTTAGGGCCTAATTCAAGCCACTTTCTGTTTATGTTTACCAATGATCATTTGGAACTCATGTGGCCTTAGGGCACGGGTGAAAAATAAATTCATTTCTTTAGAGATCAAGTAGAAAATGTCCTTCAATGTTTCAGTCCTCAAACACAAGTATAACCCTGCTAAGATTAATGAATTATGTCATAATGTAAAGCTTTATGATTCCATGAATAGGGACCCAATTAACTGGAATATATATATCTTCTAGAACTGGTATATTTTGTTTGATTTGGTACAGGTGGGGACTAATTCATCACTACCAAAGTAACTAAGGGTGTCAAAAACATTTTTTTTCATTTCTAATGGAAGTTGGGATCCTCAAATAAGAGAACATGTTTGGAAAGACCTTATCACTTTTGATCCTGAGGAGCATCTATGGATCATCGGTGGGGATTTCAACATCAATACTAAATTAGATAAGAAGAAAGGTAGAGGTGAATTTCCGTGGATGTTCATGTTAGATTTCATCCAATTCATTGTAGGTAAATGAATTCTTGATATGGGTTACTCTAGTAATCACTTAATGTGGTGAAACAACCAGAGAGGGAGCAGGTGATGTTGGATCTGGCTTGATCAATGCCTATCAGACATCAATGTTATCACCAATTTCTGGAATTCCAAGGTAAAGCATCTTGTTCGCGAAATTTCTGATCAATCACTGTTGTTGGTCTCTCCCCCCCCCCCAAGAAGGATACCTAGGAGAAGTTTATTTATTATCACTTGTGGTCATGTATTCCCTATTATAAATCCATTTCTTGTGATTTTTGGGGATGGATGACCTAGGGTCAAACTTGGGTAGCTATTCATAATAAGCTGATTTGGCTATAGCACGGGCTGCAGGA
This sequence comes from Viscum album, assembly GCA_963277665.1. Lineage (NCBI taxonomy): Eukaryota > Viridiplantae > Streptophyta > Magnoliopsida > Santalales > Viscaceae > Viscum > Viscum album. Next base: position 655,173,749 of record OY728136.1, read on the forward strand.
GTGGAAGGACAGAGTGTTTGAAGATCTTACTCAAAATAATAACTCCTTGGTTGAAATGATTCTCAAACAGGAACGTGTAGAATGTGAGAGATCCTAAATAAAATGGTTTCATGAGGGTAAAAAGAACACTTTATTTTTTTTATGCATGTCTTAAAGGAAACATTTGCCTATTTAAACCCAATATACTACCCGGTGATGGAACATACACGGATTATAGAGATACAATTGGGTAAATGGTACACACATTCATCAAGGATCTCTTTATAGTCCCAAAACTGAGAATTCTCATTGAATATCCGATAGTAAATGCTAAGATTTGGGAAGAAATTGACACCCTTGTTTCTAACCAGGAAAATTACTATTCAAAGGTGATCCTAGATGAGGAATAAATCCAAACGAACATGATGAATCTATACCCTGAGAGTACATCAGGTACTGATATCTTCTTAGGATACTTCTATAGGGATTCTTGGTATGTGATAAATTTATATATTATCTCTTCTATCTAGGACTTATTTGAGGAGGTAGAATCCTACGGGACACTTGTGATACAACACCAGTTCTCATCCCAATGATTAAGGACCCCTCTTACCTCATTCATTATAGACTACTGAGCATGTGGAATTCCCCCAATAATATTCTATAGAATATCATTAATTTGATTCTATCCAGGTATATTCACTGGTGGATCTCCATTGAACTTCATGACATCATGAAGGATCGATCCATTCAAGGATTTATAGCCTTGTCACCAGAAATATTGAGGGACACCAACATCAATACTCATGGATCAAACATAGAAATTAAATTTTATATGAATAAGGAATATGATAGGATTGAATGGGGTCTCAAAAATAGAGTACTCTGGTCATGAGGATATCTCCCATGGCCTTGAAACTCATATTTAGAAGTCTCATCTCCTCATGGATTGATGTTTCTTTTAAGGGGAGGAGTCACGGTTTCTTTAAGATGGCTCGTGGTCTATGTCATGGAGACCCAATATCACTGATGATATTCATTTTCACATAGGATTCAATCAATTTAATCATAAATAGAATATTGTCTTCTGGGAAAATACTTCCTTACAAAATATAAATGATCCTCTAGAACATCTCCCATCTGATGTTTATAGATGAAAACCTCATCTTCACAAATGGTGATAGGAGATCTTTTTGAGGAATCAATAAGATCCTTGAGGAGATTTTCTAATGTAGTGGATAGGTTTTCGATAAATTGAAAAGAAACATCTATATCTCCAACATGTGTTCTTCGAGATGGGTCTCTTCTCAATGTTTCATATTGGATATGCAGCGAGGCTCCTTCCCAGTGGAGTACCTCGGCACTCAAATATCCTCTAGAAGACTTCAAATACAAGGCATTGATCATGTTGTGAGCAAGATCCCTGGTCGTGTTCTTAACTAAATTACCCTCTTCTTATCACTCAGGGGTAGGATTACGTTATTTAATAGTGTCTAAATGACCATACCTTTCCATCGCCTGTCTTCCACTAATGTTCTGAAAGGATTCATTAACACCATTAACAATATTCTAGCATGTTTTATTTGGGATGCTCTCTCTGAAGGTAAGAGACACTAAGTCCCATGGTAAAGGCTGGAAACGCTCATCCATGATGGGGGAATTAATGTGAGTCTCAACAAAACTCTCTAATACATGATTGCTTAGATCACATGGGAAATTATTGAATAATGAATGATTTGGGGGAATATCGTTTCCCACAACTGTGCAGGAAATGTGGAAGCTTTTAGTGGGCATGCCTCTCCCTTCTTGTTGATGATTTTTTCACTCATACCTACCCTACAATAGAACTCTTGATGGACTGTAGTGGATGTTGATATACTTTTCTAGCACCAGAATTGGGTAGGCTCTATTATAAGGCTTCCTAGGATTCCCTGCTCTAATGATCACTTTTATGTAAGTGAGCCTCTATTGAATGTTTATCAAGGTGGTCTTGGAAAAGGAACATCATGATAACTTTGATTCAATTCTCAGAAACTCAGAACCATATATGGGTGTGTTCAATCATTCCACCTTGAGGACATTCACTAAAAGGGACTTGAAAATGATCTCATCCTCACAGGATCATTATGGTAGTTGGAATTGAACTCTTTTATGCAATAAGATACCATCCAAATATAATATTATCACCAAGATAATAAAGAATCATATAGTACCACTAGGGCAGAAAACTTTTTTCACAGTGGTTAATTTTTATTTTTTAAATTTTCTTTTGGCCGATGTTATTACAGGAGATGTTATAAATATTTTTAATGGTGATTAATTTAAAATCAACATAAAAAACAATAATCTGAATCATTTTTAATGTCGGGTCATCAAAAACTGATGTGGAAAATTCTTCGGAGTCGTGATTTATTACGATGTTTTTAAATAACCAATGTGGTATCCAATTTTACACATCTGTTATAGAATAACTAGCATAAAAAACTGCGCCATTGAAGATTTTATCACATCGGTTATGTTCATAACTGGAATTATAAACAAATCTTCCAATGGTTTTTCAGGTCGGTTAAATAATAAATGACGTGAAAATATATATACTACGTCAGTTATTTAATAACCGACGTAAAAACCTATTTTATTCAATTTATTACATCGGTTATCAAATAACCGATTTAAAAACCTATTTCCATTCCATTTATTACCTCGGTTATGAAATAACTGACATAAAACCCCATTATCATGCATTTGTTATGTCGGTTTTCATACAACTAATGTTAAAACCCGTAAACATGAATTGTTTACATCAGTTATAAAATGATCTATGTAAAAAACCAATTTTTTAATTAAAACCATTCAAATACAACTTTTCCTTGTAAAAGAAAACCTGTAACATACCAAAAACATACAAAAAAAAACAAAACCAAACCAAAATTATCTCACCCTACTAGATAGCCCTCCCATGCCCCTAGACCCCCTCCCCCACCCCACTGGACACCTCCCCGCACCTATGGGCAGCCCCCCCCCCCTCTTGGACAGCCCACACCCCAATGGACAACCCTCCCACACCCATGGACCCTCCACCCCCCAAAAGGACTAGACACCCCCCATATCCTTGGATACCCCCTCGACAGCACCCCCTATTGGATATCCCCCACTCACCTGGACATCCCTCCCACCCTCCTGGACACCCTCTCACCCCAATGGACACCCCCACCCCACTATACAGCCATCCCACACCCTAGGAACCCCCCCCCCCCCCCCACTGGACACCCCACCCCACCCATGGAATGCCCCTCACCCTCTTGGAAAACACCCTCCCTCCCCAATGGACACCATAGACACCCCCCATCCCCAACCCTACTTAACAACCCTCACACACCCTTGGAACCCCCCCCCCCCCACCACCACCACACTTGACACCCCCACACCACTGGATACCCCCTGGACAGCCCCCCCCCCCCCACCTCTTGAATAGCCCCCCACTCCCCTAGACAACCCTCTCACCCCAATGGACACCCTGGACACCACCCACCCCACTGGAAATCCCTCACACACCCCTAGAACTCCCCCCCCCCCGGACACCTCCCCGCACCACTGGACACCCCCTGGACCCCCCCCCCCCCCAACCCTCCATGATATCCTCCACCCTCTAGGACACCCACCCGCCCCATGGGCACCCTAGATGCCCCCACCACAATGGATAGCCCTGACACACACCTAGAACTCCCCACCCCCACCCCCCACCCCACTGGACCCCCCTGGACACCATCTGGATAGCCCCCACCCTCTTGGACACCCTCCCACCCCCATGGACACTATGGACACCCCCACCCCCATGGACACTATGGACACCCCCACCCCACCGGACAACCCTCACACACCCCTAAAACCCACCCCAACCCCATTGGACACCCCACACACCCATGAATACCACTTAGATATCCCCACACCCTACCCCTCCTAGATAGCCCCGCCCCCCACCCCACTCCCCTAAATAGCCCTCCCACCCTCTTGGACACCCTGGGGTCCCCATGGACACCATGGACACCCCCACCCCACTGAATATCCCACCCACACACTTGGAAACCCCCCCACACTACTAGACACCACCCTGCACCCTTGTAAACCCCCTGGACCCCCCCCCCCCCACACTCTTCAAGACAACCCCCACCCTCCTCAACAACCTCCCACCCCCCCCCCCCCATGTACACCCTCCCACCTCCATGGACACCCTGGACACCCCCCCCCCCCCCACCCCACTGGACAACCCTGCCACACCCTTAGAAAGCCCCACCCCACTAGACACCCCTCAACCCTGTACATCCCTTGGATATCCCCCCACCTTTCTTGACATCCCCCACCCTCCTAGACACCCTCCCACCCCCATGGATACCCCGGACACCCCCCCCCCCCCACAGGACACTCCACACACCCGTGGATACCTCCTGTTAGAAAATAATTTGAATGGGATAAATTTAAAATTAATTATAATATATAAAACTATTAAGAAATTGAAACATACATTTCCAAAATATTCTTAAAACATTCCCATGCTTCGCCATGGATAGAGCATATCCAATAATGTGTTTTCTACATTTGGAAAACAACACCAAACATCCAATGATCACTGATAAAAAATGTTTAAGTTAGTGTATTTTTATAATAAAAGATAATGAACTCTTTTCCAGATATATGTTTCATACCTCTCACAAAAATGAATCATCCAACATTGTGTGATTATATTACCTTCAAATCTTTCAGCATTATAAATCATTCTTTGTTCTTCATCCAATGCATGGGCTTTAGGGAAAATCAAATGCAGGTCCATGAATCCATATAAATCTTTTTGATCATTATTCTCACACATGTTGTAAAGATACCTAATATAAAATAGACATAAGTATACATTTTTAATAAATATAATGCAATAAAAAGGTGTTAAGACTTGCATGGAAAAAATTGTACCACGTTGATTCCCAACATATCTCTAGTAACAAGCTCCATGATATCATTATTCAAAATCCCCACATTTATTGTGCATCCACAAACATGATCTTCCTTTAGAAACGCATAATGATCCACCAACAAATTTGAATATCCAAACAATCTTTCATGAATACGAGAATATGTATCTGATGTCAGATCCATTTTTCTTTGTTGTTTTCTATACAGTATGTTTTTACTATTGATGTTTTATAGTAAAAATAAATAGAAAATATATTATTATTCAAATGATAATACAACTTTAATAAAAAAAATAAAATATAAGATATAACATACATACCTCTATGGTAACGAGTCGCAGAAGTCTGGATGACCAAATTAAAAAATGGATGGTAGTATTTCCAATTGTCTTCGCCTCATCTTTAGGTAATGGTACTCGATCTGATCTAATTATAATATCATGTTCAGTGACCCTATGATATCTTTCCTCTAATAGTTGATGATGAATTGTATCTATTATATAATATACCAGCCAATATGCTATTATATGATGTTGAGGATCATCAACAAACAACTCTCAATAAGAAGGAAGTTGTGGCGGAGGAGTAGGATAAAAAATGGGGTCCACGGGCTGGGGTGGGGGAGTGGGAGATACTGGTAGTGGTGAAGGATAAATAATGGGGTCTGTAGGGGGAGGTGGAGGAGTGGGATATGCAGTTTGAAATTGCCTTTTCATGTATAAAAACATAGACTATACTAATGGTCTAATATTTTCCTCCATCCTCGCATTAATATTATGAACTTCATCCTCTAAGGATTCTATTTTTTATTAACACAGTCAACGAAGTAAGTCTAAGAATGTGGAAACACTTTTCTTACCGATACACCCATTGGATATCCTCATACACAACCAGGATGTTTGTGCTTTCCCCATGTCGTAGATAAAATATCTTGCCTCCCAGCAGCTGTAAATGCCCCATGTGAGATCATCCCCTCAAGAGAAACTTGTATTAATTAATTGAACATTTTTGTAATGATTCAAATTATATAAATAATATAGTTAACTTAAATAAATAAAATAAATATCTTACAATCCTATCAGCTACGATTCTTGAATCTTCTGAAAGATATTTCCCCTTCTTTCCTATTCGAGCTTTCTTCCATTTTTCATGTCTAGATGGAGGGTATCGAGGGGAAACCTCTCTAGAGTTTGAAGACTCAGCTCTGAGTTTTTGAAATTTTTTATCCATCATTTGTTCTTCCAATAATGTAAACCCTCCCGAAGATAAACTATGAGGGTGTATATTTTTGGATTAGATCTCCTAATAAAATTTCCTTGTTTTCTGTAAATTATGAATAAGAAATCATTAACAAAACATTAATAAGATCATTTATATAATAATTCTTATAAAAGATTACATTTCTCTTAACAAAAATGAATCTTTTCTTCTAATTTCAAAAAACTGTGTCTACGTATCTTCATCTATAAAAGGATATAAATGACATAGCTTTTCATGAATCAAATGACCAAAAATGAAATCATATGTGAGGGTTGATTTGAAATCCATCAATATCCTTGCCGTCATCAATAAGAATTTCTTCCTAACTCCACTAGTGTCAAGAATATAAAATGTCATCTGATAAATAATATGTAGAACATATTATACTAGAAACATTTAATGAATATGAAAACAATAGAAAAAGATATTAACAAAATTATCTCCCACAACTAAGATATTACCGCTTTCTCCACACTTCTCAAATAATCATACAAAATGCTTAATTTTCTCTTACCCTAAGTTGATATAAAACTCTTAAAATCATTTTCATTTGGACCTCTAGGAATATAATTCTCATCAAACTCAATGAGTATCCTCTGGTCCTACATACGATCAAGTGATAATTTTGGTAAACATGTGTACCCACATTTACAAACTCTTCAACTCTTCTTTGTCGTTATGGGGGAACTTGAGGAAGATTAGGGAACATCAAGAGGAGAATGTTAATGTTCTTCCATAGAGGTATGATCATTATGATTATCTCTAGATCATGTGGTTGATCAACTGATTGATCTGTCATTATCCTTCAAATCAAAAAAAAACAAACAATAGTTCACAAATATACAAACTCAAATACTACAAATACTAATGTAAAAAGAAAATGGAAAATTTAAATAAGTTACATTTTAGTTAACATGGTAAACATGGTAAGCATTTTAAACAATGGTAAACATGGTAAACTATGGTAAACATGGTAGTGTAATTATTATTCAAACAAATAAATAAATATATAAGTTATGTAAAGGTAAACTATAGTAAACTATGGTAAACATGGTAAACAAGGTAAACATGGAAGATATCATAGACATGGTCAATTGGGTAAACATAGTAAACATAGTAATGTAATTTTCAGTCAACAAAAATAATAGATATATAATTTAGGTAATGGTAAACAAGATAAACTAAAATAAACAAAATTAAAATTAGAAACAACATCTACATATTATTTTTAAAAGCTTTTTAATAATGAAAAAAATAAAATATCTAACATTTTATGAAGATAATAAATGCAAACAGAAAATAAAAATATGTTACCCATAATATTAAAAATGTACAAATGGATTTTTTTCCCAAATCCCTTCATCATGATCATTCCTTATGGCACAAACCATGTATTCAACATGATCATCATTATCTTCTGCTAATCTTTCAATGGAATTTGGGATCTCACATAAATCAACATCTTAATCATATTTATCCTCAAAAACATATTATTTTTTCCCTTGTAAAACAACAGAAGAATGGATATCTTCTTGATCAACTACATAGAAAATCTATTTTTCATGTGTTCCCATTATAAAATAATCTGATGTGTCTTCCAATATATTCAGATTAATAACTAGCATTCCCAATTCATCGTGTCTGAAACTGTTTTTACCTATAAACCACTTGTATTTAAAAACAAGAACTTTAATTTTAAAGTAATCAACCTCCCAAATTTCTTTAATGACTCCATAATATGGAGTTGATTCAAATATTGGGTTTTTGTCTTTATAACTCGAAAAATGCATTGCTTCTGTAAACGACAATACACCACTATTCTAAATTGCACTTCTGTTGTCATGAGCTTTCATATGAAATGTATATCCATTAATGTCATAATTGGAGCATGTTATCATATTTAAACATAGACCACACACTAAAAATCTTAATGTCTCTTATACATCTAATCAAACAATCAAGGACTATTTAAACAATGAAAAAAACGTTTTTTTATGCCCATTAAAAATCCACATTTCTTTCTTCTTTGGATGACTTTGTTTCAACTCATTAATAAGTAATTTGTTATATAGTTGAGCAACATCTATGTTATTCATGATTTATAATTTTAACTTCTTCATCTGTTCAGCTGACAACGATTTGACTTTCAATCCATGAATACCATTTTTCCCATTATTAACCTATTCATAGTGATATGGAGGCAAACCTATGTTCTCCTCCATATCCATGTAGCTCGTACAAAACTCTGTAACCTCCTCAGAAATATACTTTTCAATAATGGAGGCTTCAAGTTGATAAGGATTCTTGACATACCCCTTTAATTTTATCAAATACCTTTCAAAAGCATACATCCAACAAAGATATTAAGGTCCACAAATCTTTATTTCTCAAACCAGATGAATCATTAAATGCACCATTATATCGAAAAAAGATGGAGGAAAATAAATTTCTAATAGAAAATGTATAGAAATGACATCCTTTTCCAAAATTTTCAAAGCATTCACATCAATAACTTTATTATAAATTGAATTAAAAAAATAACAAAACTTCATTATATTTATTCTGAAAAGGATGTTCAACATTACATACAATGAAACTTGTATAAGTTGTTGCATCGTGACATGACAATCATGAGATTTTATACCTATCAACTTCAAATCCTTCAAAGAGACAAAAAATTTTAAATTTGAAAAATAAACATAAGGCACTTTGAAATAATTAATACACTGACAAAAGACAATTTCCTCCCTCTTGGATAATGTTGGACAAGTCGGGGTAAGAAATATTCATCTTTCATTATGAGTGTGAGCTAACTCCAAATGTATTCCCATTGATAGTAAGTCTAATCTTGCAATCAACCCATCTTTTTTCTTTCCCATAATATCTAGCAATGTTCCAATCAAATTTTCACAGATAGTCTTCTCCATGTTCATGACATCAATATTATGTTTCACTTCATGATAGCTCCTATAAGGTATCTCAAGAAATATATACCTTTTCACCAAATATATATATCATTACCATATTTCTATGTCTTTCCCAATGTCACATCAAGGTTTTATGCCCTCTCAAAATACTCATCAAGGGATAAATGTTTTTGAGAAATATAAAATTCTTGTTAGCCATTTCATGGTTATTTTATTCTTCTATAAGAGTGGTCCATATGCAAAAACATTCTATGACCCATCTATATTGTTTTCCTCCCATTATGATATTGAAAATAAGAAGTATGTTGTTCATAAATTTTACATGCTTTATGACCCTTAATAGTGTACCCAAACAAATTTCCATATGCTAGGAAGTCATTTGTAGTGAACTTAAGCACTGCATGTAGTTGAAAATATTCCATTTTATAAAAATCATACACCCTAATACCATCCTCTCATAAAAGTTTCAAATAATAAATCAATGGTGACAAGAAAACATCAATATCATTTTAGGTTGCTTCTGAATAGAGATCATTATACTCCACATGACATATTTCCACTTCATACAAACATCAAAATATAGGTTTTAAATTACCAAAAACATTGGCCATGAACTATGTGTGATATTGAGGGTTTGTTATGGATTCATTCCATTTGTGAACAACCCTAGTCTGATATTTCTAATTTCATTTCCAAATGTAGGATACTACTCATCAATTTTCATCCATTATGGACAATCAGCTAGATGACGGGTCTTTCCATCACATATCTGCTCATAGTCATGTCATTATATCCTTTTTTCATCATGTGAATTACGAAATAAATGTTTCAAACAATGAATTATAGGAAGATAAAAAAATACCTTAGAAGGGATATTTGTAATCTCAACATCATCCTGTGATTTTTCTTTAAACTTATACTATGATGTCCCATATATAAAACACTCTGAAAAAATTATTATTCCTTACTATATATCAAACATTCATTCAGATAGGAAGGTATTTTCATGTATCCAAATCCCATTGGGCATAATATTTTCTTGGCATTATAATGTGAATCTGGCAGATCGATGTCTTTTGGAAGTATGTATTTCAACAATTGTAGCGGCTCTGTAAAACTTATGTCACTCCATCCATGTTTCTCCTTCAGGTTAGTAAATATTAACACCACCAACAAAACCATAAAACCAATACAACTAGGATACAATGGTTTTTCAACATCACCATATTGATACACAAATGTCGGTTATATCTCAATTTGTTCTACTACAATATCACGAATCATTTCTTCAGTTCCATCGGAGTTACCATCTTGAAAATCATCATCATCAGTCGATCTAAAATTATGTCTAGTTAGACCATTAAAAATCCAAGGGCTTTAATTTAGATTAAATCCATGAAAAATCAGATGATCTTTGATCTATCTACTTTTCAACTTCTTCATATTCAAACATTTCTGGCATGGACAAAAAAAATGTCACTGCATGGAACATTTCTTTTAGAAAATTCCAAAAAGGAATCAACACCTTCCTCATATTCATTACTCATTAGATGTGCCGAAATCTATCTCTGACTCATTATTACCTATAAAAAATATCAAAATTATATATCTTGTTAAGAAAAGAAAAATATATATTTATATGAAAAATATCATAATTTGAATGCAAAATAATTTTTAAATACAAAAAAAAACATATGCGTATTTGAAAAAAATTCCCATGAAAATGATTTTAAAAAAAATATAGTTTGATATAACAGTTTTATATTCATCTTGGATCCTTTCTTCTTAAAGTACACAAAGAAAAAATCCTGATGCAACTGGATACCAAATTCTCACTTCCGTAAAAACAGAAATATGAAGTGTAAATATTAAAATATGTATACATTCACTACTAAAAATTAAACATGTCCAAATGTTTTGAAACTATTGGTATTTCACCTAAAACCATTGGGATTGAATACCCCAACAGTTTCACTCACCTTTGGCATGATTTTCACTGAAATAGAACTATACCAAAGATTCTATAGGAACCGTTGGTATAGTCTACCAGAAGATAAAATATTCAAATTGTTTCAATGAAATTGTTGGGAAATATATATACCAATGGGGTGTCAAAGGGGGAAGGGGGATGTCCCGGGGGTAGTGGGGGATTTCCAAGGGGTAAAGATTTTCCACGGGTGTAGGGGTTTTCTAGGGTTTCCTAGGGGGTTGGGGGTGTCCAGGGGGTAGGGGTTGTCCCTATGCATTTCATTTAATTAAAATATTCATTTGATTCTTGTTTGAAATATAGGAAAATAAACATAGTTTTTCTAAAAAAAATCCTCATGAAATCATTTAAAACCAACCATTTAATTTTTCCAAAGAGACACACCACAATTAGGGAGCATAATCAACAATGACATAATGAGGGCAATGGGTAAGCAGTATTCAAGTAACCATACCAGATGAGGCACCTAGATTATCCTCCATGAATAAAAAAGTATCAGAGAACATGGTAATAACTAGGAGCTTAGGAGGAAATATAGAACATATTGTAACCTAATCCATCCATTTGTCATGTACGATGCTATTAAACAACCCTAAAGCACGAGGCGAACCATCCCCAAAGTAGAGAATGTTAATAATATATGTCAATTAGCCAGAGCATAATTTTAAACTAGTGTAGCAAGAATTATTGAAGAATTCACTACCAATTCTAGGTTACTATGTTATGTCGAAAATGGTGGTTATCTGAGGCGTATCAAATAATCAACCATATATAATGAATTATCACAGGACACACATAAGCCACATACCCAAAAGAATCACCCCAGAACCCCACTCCAAAGAAGTACCATTTCTTTAGGGCCATCAACCCACAATGGAAGTCACATACCATGGACATTCCCATTCCTTTTAATAATTATAAGAAAAGAGACGCCTTCCAAGGAGAGTTTTCCAAAGAAAACCCATTTTCAAAAAGTTCCAATTGGGCCACACCCATTATTTAAAAAGAAAAACGTTTTCAAAAGTATCCAAACACACCATTTAGGAATCCATGTAATATTTGAAACACATTTGAGAAGGCCCAACATCATTTGAAAATCATGAACCGCTTATAATGGCCAACCAGGATTTTAATAAAACACTTGTTATGCAAGCCTATCTAAAATAATTCAACAAAATTTAATTCAATGGGAATGAATCATGATTTAATTCAATTAATATTTCAAAAAAATATATATATTAACCAGCATCAATTCAATGTATAAACATCAATAAATCAATGATTCTTAAATTTAAAGGCCATTACAAAGGGAAACCTACCTCAATCCAAGACGCCTTCAATGAAGACCACTCAAAATGGCTTCATGAAGGTCCAATAGAACAAGGAATATGAATAATAACTGTAACAAGAAAAAACCCTAAATTTAGAAAAAAAAATAAACAAGAACCCTAGAACAAAGGAACCAATGAACAAGAATAACTAAGAAGAAAAATCAAGAAGGAATAAGTGGGAGAAGGAGGATATTATATAGAAAAAACACCCCCAAACATATATAAATCACTTGTAATCACCAATGGAAGGAGGTGAGAGGCATCGAGAAGAGGAGGAGGATATATCTAGGGTTTCATGTTCCAAATTGGGGAGAAAGAGGGGTTTTGGAGTTAAAATTCGATAAGGGGAATGGTAAAAAATACATTTATAAAGAACTCGGGCACTGTGCACGGTTAGGCTACACCCCCTGGACCCCCCCCCCCTAAATAGAAACCCCACCCCCTCTGTTCACCCCCTAAACACCACCGCCCCTCCCCACACCCACCACCCCTAGATACCCCATACCCCCTTGGATAGCACACTCACCCCCCTGGACACCACCCCAACCCTTGGACACCCCCCCCCCCCCAAATTTCCTTGGACACCACCCTCCCACCGCCTACCCACATGGACACCCCTGGACACATCCACCCCCTGGACATCCACTTCACCCCCTGGACACCACCCCTACCCCCTGGACACCACTACCTTCATGGAATGCCCCCTCACCCCATGAACACCACCCCCACCCCCTACTCCATTGGACACTCCCTAGATACCCCCACACCCCCTAGACACCGCCACCCCTTGGACACACCCACCCGCTTGGAAAGCACACTCACCCACCAAGACACCCCCCACCCCCTTAGACACCCCCTAGACACCACCACCCCTTGGATAGACCCACCACCCCCGGGACAGCCCCCAAACCCTCTGGATAGCCCCCACCTCGTTGACACCCCCACCCCCTGGACACCCCATACCCCCTTGGACATCCCACTCACCCCCTTGGACACCACCCCCACCCTCTGGACACCACCCCTACCCCCTGGACACCACCCCACCCCTACCTCCATGGGAACCCCTGGGCACCCCCACCCCCTAGATAGCCCCCTCACCCCCTCAACGCCAACCCCACTCCCTAGACACCCCTACCCCATTAGAAATCCCCCTCACCCCCCCCCCCCCCCCACCCACCCTGGACACCACCCCCACCCCCTTGGACATCCCATAGAAACCACCACCCCCTTGGACAGCCCCCACCCCTCTAGACAGCACCCCCCACCACCACCACCAGGACAGCCCCCCAACCCTCTGTACAGCCACCCTGTACATCCCACCATCCCTCTAGATAGCCCCCCCCCCACCCCATGGACACCCCCACCACCTGGACACCCCTACACCCTAGACAACCCACTCACCCCCTGGAAACCACTCCCCCACACCATTGGACACCCCTTACTCCTTGGACACCCCCCCCCCCTCACCCCTCCAGACACCCCCCCCCCCATGTACACACCCTGGACAACACCACCCCCTTGGATAGTCCCCCACCCCTTTGGACAGCCTCCCCCCACCCCCTAGATTGCCCCTAACCCTCTGGACACCCCCCTAAAGCCTGAACATTCACAATCCCCTCTGGACACTCCCCCAAATAGACACCCCCACCCCCTGGACACCCCTACCCCCTTGGACAACCCACTCACCCCCTTGGACCCCCCCCCCCCCCAAACCTTGGACACCCCTACCCCCTTGGGCAGCCCCTCACCCCTGGACACCCCCCCACCTCCTTGGACACCCCTAACCCCCTTGGATAGCACAAAAACCATAATGGACACCACCCCCACCCCCTTTAACACTCCCATCCTCTGGACACCCCCACCTCCTAGATAGTCCCCCACCCCATGGACACCCCCACCCACTTGTACAGCCCCCACCCCCTTAAAAACCCCCTATACTTGCACACACACATGATAGAACACACAGAAATCATAAACATTCTTGATATTACTTCCATAGTTTTATTTTACAAGAAAATAATTTATCATGGTATAAATTAACACTATGAAACTTACCATGATAGAAAGAACAAATAAAAATAATATCTAAAAAAATTAGTTTAGAGCATCGCGGAAAATAAAAACTGAAACCGATCCTTGTGAGGATTACTTGAGTGTTATGAGTCAAACTGATAGATATGATGATAACAAATATGAATAATGATGTTGTAAAAACGAGGTTGGAGGGAATGAATTCAATGAATCCTTTCTAGGTTTTTCACACGAGAGAGAAGATTCTTAGGTCGTCCAATAAAAGAAAATAGAATGACTGAGTATGGGGTGTGATAAATCATTTAATATCTTTATCATGTTGGTTATTTAATAACCTGCATGGTAAAATATTTTTTAAAATTTTTATAATGTATGTTATTTAATAATCGATGTAGAAAATAATTTATTAAATGGATTATTTTACGACAAACGTGAAAAATTTAACTTTATCATGTCGGTTCTTTTGATAACTGGTGTAATAAATTTCCAAGATTAGCTTTATCACTTCGGTTATTTTATAACCAACGTGATAAATCACAGTGATTCGATATATCACAACAGTTATAAAATAACCATAGTGATAAAGCTAATCTCAATTTGTATAACGTCGGTTATAAAATAACCAATGTAAAAAATTAATTCTCATCAATTTATCAAGTCAGTTATAAAATAACTGACGTGATAAATCAATTTTTACAGCTTTTCACATCAATTATATATAACGGAACTAAAAAATTGTTAGGTCCACTAGGCTGGATACCCTGAGAGGGGGGGTGAATCAGGGTATGACTAATTAAAAATTAATGCCCATTCTGATCTTGTTTCGCTGTTAAGCAAAACACTCTTCTCTCTTTTCCCTGTTGCACGATATAAACAGAATGTAAAGCAAGCACAGGACACAGCAATTTTACTTGGTTCACCGCTAAGGGCTACGTCCAAGGAGCATACGCCGACAGGTTGCCGGTTGTACCAAATTCCACTAATCTTCACTAGCTGTGGATTACAAGATTCGGGCTAGATCACTTCTATGCCCAGGCTCACTGCCTTTACAATGTTTAGGGTCAGCTCACTGCTTTCCCAAGGGTCACTCCCTGTTTCTCTCTCTCTGGCTCACTGCCGGTGGAGAGGATCACCTTCTTCCTCTTCCTGAGCTCACTGCTCTTGGATGGAATCCACTCACAGTTTATAGACCTGTAGGTCTCTTCATTTTCCTGAAAGAATGCATCTTCTCTTGTATGTAGATGCTCTGTTGAAGTTTAACTTTCACCCGTTGATGAATATCTCTTTGCACCGAAGGTATCGGGCAAACTTGCAGCTTCCACACAGTCTGAAAATAACTGCGGGAACAAAACCTTACTTGGCGCGCAAGTCAACCTCGGCGCGCAAGTATCGGCGCGCAAGTCACAACAGGCGCGCAAGTCCTCCTCTGACACTTGCGCGACACAAGCTTCCTCAACTCCAAACTTGCGCGACTCTCTTCCTTTTACGCCCAAACCACCATTGGTGCGCAACTGCAAACCGGCGCGCAACTTCTAACACCGGCGCACAACTTCAACCACTGGCGCGCAAGTCCCACCTGCGCGACCACACACACCACTTGCGCGACCACCACACCTGCGCGACGGGAGCTCTCGTCTTGAACTCCGGTGAGAAATGAGGAGGGGTGGTCCGGTATTTATAGGCAATCTGACCACCCTGCGCGACGGCGCGCAAGTCACCTGCGCGACCCAGTTTCGGCGCGCAAGTCTCCTCTCCTTTAGACACTTGCGCGACCAACTCCCAAACTTGCGCGATCCTATTTCCTTAGCCATATTTTGATCTTCTGATCTTGAAAAACATGTGGCGCGCAAGTTTCCTATACTCCATGTTCGCGGCGCGCAAGTCCCTTTGCCAAAAACAATTTTCTTCATTTGCCGATTTTCAGGCCCAAAAATTTGGCAAACACTGGAAAACGGCGCCACCTTGTATCTGTTCTTTTGTACCGCCTCCAGATCTTCCATTCCTTTTTTTGACGTTCTTGAATCAAACATGGATCGTTGACCTCAGCTCTTGAACTCGACATTCCATCATGAAATCCTCTTTGTCAACAATCACAACTCAGATGTCTACTTTGTCAACAAACACAATCACCTCAAAAAGGCTTCAATGATACCTTGAGGGATTTTTGCCCAACAAAAATACTGACGTGTTAAACATTGTTTCCACTATTTTACCTATGGATAATAACCTCAAGAAGGTGGACATCAACATTGTGTCCAAATTCCATTGTTGAAGAAAACAACATGTTGAAAGCAAGAACCATGTATTCTTTCATGGTGAATGGGCTCATGTTGTCTGGACATTCTTTGGTGATCTTATAGCTTTCTCCTCTCATGATCATTGTGATGCTTCATTTTTTGACAGATAGCTCAATGGGATAAAGGATTAGGGTATGGAAAGGATAGAGAGGTCAGTTTTTCTTAGTACTAGATGTTGGTTCATGTGGAATTCTAGAAACTAGCCTTGGTATGAAGGATCCCTTACCACATCTAGGTTCATCATTGTTAGAAATAGGAACCTATTGGTGGATATGGTAACCCTCATAAATAACTGACAAGAAGCTTCTTCGTTGTGATTGTTTAAGGTTTTCACCTCTCTTGTTCAACCATTCACTAATAGACCTTATGGACAATGGGTATGTTGGAACACTCTCAACACTGGCTAGAGTGTCAATATGGATGGGTCCTGTATATTGGGCTAAAACTGAGGAAAGGGAGTGTCATTATATCCTTCACAAAATTTAATGGTAATAGAAACTCCCTACATGATGATTCCCATGAAATTATCACCATGTTAACTATATAAAAGTAGGGGGATCTTGAAATCACTTATGTTGAGGCTAGATCTTTTATCTTCCATTACTCCTTTCTTGAATAAGTCTCATCCCTTTTGTTTATATCCTACACTTTCAATAAATGTGGAGCCCTTATCAACAAAAATATTCATGTGTCCCACATATGGAAGGAGCATAATAATGTTGTGGTCTACCTTGATTATTTGTCAAAACAGGGATTCAATGTCACATTCATCCCTAACATCAATTACTTGAAGCTTGAGCGGGGTTAATTTGATCAAAGGGCATTTCCTCAGTTTTAATTAATTCAGGCATCATGAAGACCCAGTTTTCTCCATGTTTTACTGTAATTATATTGATTGAATAAAAATATTATGTTGGATGGATCCCTCATAGATTAAATTAACTTTAGGGGACTGGTAAATGTTTTTAGTGTGGCAAAGAAGATATTCAGGTAATTTAATCTTGAAGTTATGGGAAGAAGTTACTTAACAGTGTGAATCAAGAGAAAGATGACCAAAATGGACATCCCACACATTAGGGATTAAACTATAAAGAGAATGTGAATAATTTTAACCAGTAAAAAAACATTAGGGTTATTGATAATGATTGATGTCAGTAACATACTAATACAAGGGAAAGGGTAAATCTCATATGGTCAATATTTCCAAATAGGTGTTCAACAACGACGTGGTGAAAAGTGCACTTACCATCCACTCAAGAAAATATAATGTTATATTTGAATTGGGAAATTTCCATTATGTCATTTATAATGAATTATATAAGGGTATCAACAGGAAACCCAAATAGTTAAGGGGGTTCTTAGAAATGAAAACCCTTAATAGTATGATGATCACATCTCATGTTTATCATTTTTCTCCAATTGACATTAGTGTGAATGTCCTTCATAAAATCTTTTTATCCTTCCTGTAGTTTAGTTTCATTTTATATAAAGAAACAATTTACTTTCTCTACAGAAATCATAAATCAATTTTCATGGAAGGGAAGTTATAGTTGATATTTCAAACTAAACAATGAGCATCTATCAGTTTGATGATTAGTACAAATTTTTTATATATGTCACATCTACTATATGGTTCTTGACTCCCATTTATAAGGAGTTTTTGTCTAAATTGGTTGGGAAGAAAATTCACATGAACAATATTCCTATTATGAGGTAATTGTTTTGATGTATTTCAAGAATAGATTCTTAGCCTTCCACCAAAATGAGAAGTTGAGTTCTCAATAAAACTCATACCTAGTGCCACACCAATTCTAAATAATCCCTATAGAATGGCTCCAATTGATTTAAAATAACTAAATAATCAACACCAGGATAACCTTAACAAGGGATTCATTCAAAAAAGTGTTTCATATAGGGGCTACCTATTATTGTTTCTAAAAAGAAATTGGGATCTATGAAACTATGCACTGATTATTTGGAGGTTAAGAAGATAACAACTAATAACAAGTATCCAATTCCCTATATTGATGACTTTTTGGATTAATTGTGAAGTAATGACTATTTTTCTAGGATTTAACATCATTTTGGATATCATCAATTGAGTGTTAATAAGGATGATATACCCAAGATGTTATTTGGAATAGGTATGGACACTATGAATGTATAGTTATGACTTTCGGTCTTACCAATACCCCTTCTATCTTCATGGATTTAATGAATATAGTATTTAAAGATTACCTTGATCAGTATTTGGTAGTCATTAAAAGTGATTGTTTCATATATTTAAAAACAAAGATAGAGTATAGATATCACTTGAGAATTTTACTAACGTCCCTAAGTATGGAAAATCTATATTCAAAATTTAAAAAGTATGCATTTTTCGACAAAAGGATTCGTTTTTGGGTCATATAATCTTAAGAGATGGTATATTAGTATATCCTCTAAAGATGGAGGTTACTGAATGATGGCATATACCAACCACAGTGACTAAGATCCATAGTTTTCATGGTTTATTTAGATATTATTGATGTTTTTTTTTGAATTTTTCATAACTATCCGATCCTATAACCATGTTAACTCAAAAGGGAGAAAAGTTCCTTTTGATAAATGAATGGGAGGAATATATCAAGTAACTAAAGAGAATATTATTCAATGCACATGTTCTTATATTACCCTATAGTGGATAAGGTTTTGTAATATGTAGTTATTCATACATGGAGATATTTTTATGTGTTCCCATGCTGAATGATAAGGTTATGGATTATGCCTCCTTAAAGTTATAGGTTCTTGAAAAACATTACCCAACACATGATTTGGATTTAGATGTGGTATTTTATTAATTTAATATATGGAGGCATTATATTTGTGTCGAAAATAATGATATATATACATATCATAAAATTTTAGTGTATCTATTCACACATAAGAAGTATAACATGTGCCAATGAATATGGTCGGAGATAATTAAATTTTATCCATTATCAATACATTACCTCCATGGGAACACTAATGCTTTGAATCTCATGAATAATGAAAGCTGATACATGATTGGGATCACAAAAATCCAATAATTTATACTTTCAATAGATAGGTCCGGAAATATTTAAGGAACGGGAAAATATTATCTTTATCAATTTAATGTTTAGCCATATATCCTGGTTGATATTAAAGAGGTGTACATGGTGTACATAGAGATGAAAAAGATGGTAAATAATTTTCATTAGTATAACATTGATCGTGATGGAATGATAATGTTTAGGAACTATTTATGCATTCCTTATATACCATATTTTATGGAGTTATTAGAGGAATATCATTGTTACTAATTCTATATTCATTAGGGAAGTATGAATATGTATAGATATTTAAAATAATACTTCTTGTGTGATAAAATAAAGAGAAATGTCAAACAGTTTTTATCTCAGTGCTTGGTATTCAAGAAATTTAAGTTTGAAATAAAAATGACTAAGATTATGTTACATCCATTATCTATTCCAGAATGAAAATGGGAAAACATTACCATGGATTGTTTTATTAGACTCCCCGAAATGGCTAAAGGGAATAATGTTATATGTTTGGTAGTTGATCATCTCACTAATTTAGAACACTTCATCTCCATCAGATAAGAATTCTCTCCAGATCATCACGATTGGATATACATTAAGAACGTGTTAAGGATTAATGAGGACCACATTTTATTATGTCTGACTGGGATATAAGGTTTACCTAAAATTTCTTGTGAAGTCACTAGAAATATATTGATACATTGTTTATTTTGATAAGTACTTATTATCCTCATACATATTTTTAATCAAAAAGAAAAATTCAAAACCTAGTGTATATGTTAAGATCTTGTTTATTGGATTTCAATGGTAGTTGGGATCAACACCTTTCACAAGTTTTGTTTTATTATAAAAAATATTTCCCTCAAGAATTCATATGTCTACTTATAAATCCCTCTGTGGAAATAAATTTTGAACTCCAACATTCTAGAATTAATTTGGAGAAATAAATATATTGGGACCCAAGATAGTTAAATAAATGGAAGATAATATTGAATACATTCATCAACACATAAAGGAATCTCAATGTGGGAAAATATTTATTCTAAAAATCACCAACATGATCTAGAATTTAATTTTTTGGAAGAGTCGTTTCTCTGAAATTATCCATGGAAAAGTTTATGAGATTTGGGAAGAAAGGGAAACAACTCCGTAGGTCTGTTGGTCACATTAAAATTATTGGAAATATCAGGATAATATAATATTTATTTGTTCTTCCACAAAACCTATCTTGTGTCTATGATGTGTTTCATTCATCTACCCTGAGGAAGTACATACTAACCCTTCACGTGTACTAAACTCAGAATTCATACCACTAGAGTAGGATATTTCTTATAAGGAAAAACAAGGGGTGATTCTGGATCATATTGAGATAGTTATGTGAAACAATAACTCACACCTAGTCAAAAAAAATTAATGAAACCACTAGTTTTAAAGAAGATATATGGGAACATGGGGATATGGTGAAGTACAAGTTTCCTAATTTATTTGTATTGGAATGATGAATTTCAAGGGATAAATTCAATTTTAGCAGGGTAGAATGTAACACCCTGGGTATTTAGGAATTATTTTTTTTCAAATTTATTAAATTTATTTGTTTTCTTATATTAAATGAAACACCAATTTAATATTTCACTACATGAAACATTAGAATATCATTCCTTTCAAGCAACTCTTAGTTTTAACAAAAACATGATATATTACTAATATAGTTATTTAAACATGACCATTACAAACAATCCATTAAGCATAGTGATATGAATAGAAATAATTAATTTTTAAAATATATTTATAATTTTCATATACAAATAAAATAAATTGATAAAAACACATAATTTTTGGTAAATTATTTATATGTTACAAAAATACTATTTTCTCAAAAAACTACTTTTTATGTATTTTTTGAATGATAATAAAATTTATTTTACAAAATATTATAAAATTAATTTTATAAAATAAACATAATGTCTTAATTCATAATTTAAATATTATATTATGTTGAATTATCAGGATTTTTGGGAAAAATTACATTTTTTATTAATAGTTAAAGTCATTAATTTGACCCGAATCTTGTCTTTTTATTTAATTTATTGGTAATGTAAAATTATATTTTAATTTATTAAAAAAATATATTTAGTTCAATTATCAATATATTAATTAAATTTAGGTCATTGTAATTAATTTCATATTGAAATTTGATATAAAAACTTTGTAATCTTTTGGCCATTTTCACTTTAAAAAGTTTCTTTCTTGTCACATTTGTGGGATTAATTTTGGATTAAATTTTTTAATTATGTTAATGGGTTTTTAAAAAAAATCCTTATTTTTTATAATAATATTTTTAATTTTTAATTTATTTCAACTAAATTTTTGACCACAATGAATAGTGAATGAAGAAAAAATTAACTACTATGGTTAAGGTAAAAATGGTTTACTATGGGTTAAACCAAGAAGATAATGGTTAAAAATTTTGTAAATCAGTCTAAAAACTATTACGTGATCATATTTATACTATTAAACCTATAAGAATCTAAAATTGTCTATTTTTAAGACATGGTATATATGAAAAACGTGGGATCACTTATTTCTTTTAAGAAATACCAATTGTCTCGTATACGGAAAAATAAGAGGCAACCCCTATCCTCCCTTCTTCACAAAATTAATCCTCTTTAGTTTAGACAATCCTAGACCAATTCACATTCTATAATCCACCCCTTTATCTTATAAACATTATTTTTGTCATAAATTTATCATAGTAATGCTTTTAGTTCAAAAATAAGGAGGATACCTGAAGAAGAAGTAAGGTTCATCAACTAGAGTCTTTATTTTATTTCTTATTCTACTGAATAAATTATTTTTATATCATGTTTATATAATAAAATCATTATATTACGTATAATACTATTTTTATGTTAATTTTATGACCCAAACTCATCTCTACTTCCATAAAATTGTTTATGAAATCATCATGCATGTGTAAGAAAAATTACCACCTCGCAAGAAAATGTCATTTTTTCCATTATCACCTCTAATGTTTGGATATAATGATGGATTTATAGTTTATATATTATATTTACATTATATATGATTTTATTATGATTTTATAATTATTATATAATACATACCTTTATACACTATATTTTGTGAGAGTATGATAACGTTTTTCATATGTACGACATACTACAACCTCATGAAGTGCTATGATTCATTCCCACATTACATGGAATGTATTGTAATGGGTTTAATAAATATAGGTCATGTAAATAACATAAAAATGATTATTTAATGATAAATTTTTTTGTTTTTTTATTTTTTTATTTTAATTCGATATGAAAATGGAAACAAAACTTATGATTACATATGACCTACCGCCTCCATTACCTTTTTATTTAATTTCATATCACTAAATTTTATGAATTAATAAAAATATATATACAAAAAATATATATGATATTTATATATTTTTTTATCATTGTAAATATTATGGAACCATGATCAAATTAACAGGACAAAAAATATAATAAATAAAAACATACATGAATAACAAAGTGGTTATTACCAGAAAAAAAAATTAACAATGAATTATTGGTAAACGGGAAATAAAATGTCATAATAAAATAATATATGGTATGATATATATAAATATGGTTTTATAATAAATTTATAATATATTTATAATTATTATACAATATCTTTCTAATGGAATGATGGAAGTCAAGACTTAAGATAGGGGGTTTTGCCTCAATTTTCCATCTTTGTGATGTATTTTATGTTATGCACCTATATCCATTCCAAATGTGTATATACGTCCCCATTGACATGTAATATCATGAATTTATTCATCATAAAGATATATTAAATTTAATTTTTTGTTATTATTTTATGATTAATATTATTTGATGTTACCAAAGAGGTTATGATTTTATGTTATAATATCACCATTATTTTGATTGATATTTTATGTATCCAATGTTTAAAATTTCATGATATATATTTAAATAGTTATCATGAATTTTAATTATAACCTAGTTATTTAAAATAACTTTAAGTAATGGTTTCATTTTTCTACTCTTTAGTACATAAATTAATTACGAAATTTTATTTATAAAAAAATGAAATTATTTCTCACTTTGATCGGAAATTTGTTTTCTTACAAAACCATGATTTTAGATATATTTTATTACTATATAAGTTTTTAAGATATAAATTTTTACCCACATTCTACTTTCAAAAAAAAATTGTTTTGAAATGAATCTTATTATTATTTTCCGATCAATTCCCACTTGGTATTTACAGAAAATGTTAAAGGAGTCTTTATTTTAACTTGTACAACATTTATGGAATTTTACAACATCATGATCAATAATTACATCAAAAATTACTTCATTTGTTTTCAAGGATATATTCTAATAAAAAAAATTGAGAATGTTTTATGTTTTGAAATGTTTTTTCAGTTTAGTAGAGATATTTTCCTCAAGAAATTTTTCAAATGATTGATAAAAATAATTATCGATCAAAGATGACACCCTTTATTGTTAGTTATTCTTTAGTGGTGATATGATCAAATAATATCATTCATATTATTTCTCTAATTTTTTTTGTTTGTAAGGAATTATGTTTAGGACACATTTTTCTCTTCAATAGTTTTTACTATAAAGAAAAGATTATGAAACCTTCTTTTTTTCATGGGTTATTCTATATTGAAATGATTTTGAAACATATCTCTTTTCCATTGGTTATTATAGGATTAATTTTTATGATCTTATGGAAAGAATAAATATGATTTCATTAGGTGATGGGTGGTACCTATATGAAACTTGAAAGAATTTTGTAAACATTTATATCTCATGAGATAGATATTTTTGGAGAAGGAAGTGAACCTATTTTAGTAATATAGGGTGGGAACATGGAGTGAACCCAACTCAATAAAATAGGGATTTAATATTTGGTGAACTTGGTTGAGTAATTCAGGGCTATAATGGGGTGTAAAACTAGTTCATTAAAGGAATTTTTCACTATTATTTTCTGGGGACTAAACATTGACAGATATTGAAATTATTTTCTATTCATATGTGTACACAACAAATTCTATGATTTATGAAAATTTTATGCTCTCATGGCTCAGGTTATTTAATTATTTTAGTATTAATGCCTTTTAAACTACCATTTTTTATATCCAAATCAATATTTTGATATTTGATATACAAGGTATGTTTTCTAAATATTATGCTCATGTTATCATACCCTTTTTCTTATGTTATGCTTACTTGTCTCCCTTGTTTACCCATATGGGAAATCTGAGATCACCCTTTTCCTCTGTTTCCTTTCCCCATGTTATGCATATATATATTATGTATGATATTTATAATAAGGTTCATAGTTGTGAAGAACATCATGGGAGATAATGTATCTAACATATGGACAAGTTTTTTTATTCCATGTTTCTAGAGAAAATAAACTATTATGGTCCTCAGGAAATTGTTTTTTGTAATGTATTAAATATTCATCAATATTGGTTTAATATATATGTATGATAATACTGGGTTGTTATTTATCTATTATTTTTCTATTTGTTATGATATTGGGAAGAAACCTCCCATCACCAGGGAGCTCAACAAGCTGGTTGAGAAGGGCATTATGAAGGATTTGCTTCTTGGGGAAAACAACATGTTTAATGAATGGGTTGGAAATTTTTTATGACTCATCCCACACAATATTCATATAGTGGTAAGGGTGACTCCTAAACAATAGATGAGGAGGGTTTAGTTTCCAACTAGGTTTGGATGTTATTCCCAAAATTGATAAAGCCGTTTAGTTATCTAGTTTTCTTGATATGTACCTGAGTGGGTACCTACTCTTGAACTGAGAGAAGGGTGGAGTCAAAGTTTCCAGATGTATGATTGTATCCCCTATATCATGTTGTAGGAACGTTGGTTCTTTTATTCCTATTTTTTCAAAAATATAAAACCCCATGCACCACATATATAGGGTAAGATCACCATAGAGAGTTTTTGGTCCCTTACATGTGTTATGTGGTAGCATGGTGGATTTCCTTGGTGGATATGAATACCTGAGCACCCATAATATTCTTAAAATAAATTTTAAACCCTTTTTATTGTGAGTTAGTGGGGTGAGAGCTATCACATTAAAGGATAAAGAAATCATGGGCAACTTGAGTCAGCATGATTGATTCTCATTCGAACACTATAATATGACTATCAGTAGTATAAATAAATATTTTGGGGGAAACTCTGAGGCTTGGTTTCATTAGATTTTAATCTGTAGGGGAATCCTTTCTACCCATATTTATAGGAGAATTTTCAATGAATGGTTTTTTCCATGTCTTTCTAGTCATCAGTTTTGATATATTAAGACAAAAATTACTTCCCTTTATCACGTATGATCTAAAATCATCCAATGGTGTCTTTTTAGATCTGGAATATTTTCATTGGATAGTATAAAAAAATTATAACAGACATTACTCCAAATAATTTTGAGATCGGTTTGTCCCAACATTATTCCAAGATATGGATTTTCTCATATCAGAAAAATAAATTATACACATTAGTATCGTAGGATAAATTGATTCCACTAATTGTTAAAAATAATCAAATGCTTGGAAAGAAAATTTCATCTATCATACTATAAAAATCATATATTCCTCACCGTCAATTTATTCAATTATCATAATATTTTTTTCCATGAGAGGTGTCAAATGGATTAAATGTGATGTGTGTGGAACCTATAATTGAAGAAGATTCTAAACCGGTATTTAACCTTGTGTTTCAGTAATGGATAAATAAGAGGGTGAAAAACTAAAATGATGAGATTTTGGGGTACATATATCACTAGTTGGAGATTCAATTGGATGGATTTACATAAGTTACTACTCTCCTATGTGTACCCTTTAAAAACCATCCCACTAATGTTGCGGAATTTCTTCGAGGCCTCAATGTAGTGATGGAAAGCATGAAGGGTTGGATCCACTACTCACCCATGGTGTAGTAAATGGTTGTTCATGAAAAAATGGTTATTTCCATGGATAAAGGGGTGAAACCTCTAGTTGAGGATTTCCTAAGAATACCATTATAACCACAACAAATTACATTTACTTCATTGAATCTGTAATAATTTATTTTTAATTTTTATGGGTATGGAAGGATGTTCCAGGAGTCTTGTCACTCCCACTATCACTAGTGTATTCTCTTAAGGGTAGGACTGCAGGTGCTCACATAAGGAGTGATGAGGGAACTGATTAAGATGGTTTCTTATGTCAAATTACTTTGATGACTGTGGCATCTTCGATTCCCAATTTTTCAAAAACTATAAATCCGTCAGCTTCATCCTCAAATCCTTCTTCATTGGAACCTTATAAGGGACCTTCCTCAAAGAGGAAAGATAAGGGGAAGTTCTATAAAATATCAGACTCAACTCATCTATAATCTTTAAGTAAGCATTTCACTTTACATCATATTCTATTCCACACAATTTTAGTAGCACATTATAGTTCTCAAAAAATGTGTAGGTTACCGCTGATCTATTGTAGAGAGACATACATCTATCCCCAATAATCTGGGAGGGAATTCCATTTCTCTAGTAGAACCTTCAATATTGGGATTTACCTATCAAGAAGTTAAAATGGTTGAGGTTCCAAGATAACCAAGGCTAGATCCTTCTACTCATGCCTCAGAGGTCATTCCATTTGACCTATTATTGGAAGTCAAAATTTTGGAAGATAATGTTGGTAACTATTCTTCTATATATTTATACTTGATGTTGGAATCTCCTGGGAAACTAGATCACTTATTTAGAGACTTCATATATTGTACACTTTTTATTCTATAGTTTAATATTTCTTTCACTCTTGTGTCCCTTAATGGTGGTGAATTAACTATACCAATAGAAAAACTTTAGTGGTTTCACTAAGTCCCTCATTTTAATAGGGTGTCACCTCTTAACCTGAATATGGGATTGTACTGATAGACATTCCAAATAATCTAACCATGGAGGTATGTTCCAAATTTTCTTCATATACATTGACTCTCTCATAGCCTTGTATTATTTACAATCCAACAAATAATCCTTTATGCCTCTTATTGTAGTACCATCACCTCAGAGCTTATAAGTTCAAATCCCTTCTTCTTTGGTATTTCTCCAGAGCAAGTCGACTAATGGAGAGGTTGGATCCATACCCACTTCATCAAAGGCCTTGCATGTGAGTCCCATTATCAGTGGATTAGTCCCAAAAACATTCTTATTATGAGATTAGACATTAGTTAATGATGGGAGTCAATAACACACTATTAACTAATGCATTAAAAATTATGGATGAAAATTTAGACCCTGATATCACATACCCATTTTGAGGAGTAAAAGGATTAACTAGTTCACCTCAAGTATATGTTTACCAGTATAGGCTATGATGGATTTTAATATATAGCACTTTATTCCTATGTGGAAGAAGTTATTTCCCTAAGAGAGAAGAGTATGGCCCTTGAATTGAGGGTAATATTAGAAAAGGCTTCATCTTCATTCAAACAAACATCATACAATTACCTAAACAAGTCTTCCCAATGCATGGTGGATTCAACATATCAAAGAAACATGATCAGATCTCGAAAGGCTTAAATTATATGATTTCAATCTAAAATATTTCATCTCTAGGAAGAGCTATCTCAGTAAGATCATTCACTAAAATCCTTATAAAAAACTATATTGAAGAAAAATTCTCTCTTTAACCTAAAAAATAAGGCCATACTCTATCCTCTTTCTAAGTTAGAAGAATAAAAACATCTTACATAGTTGGAAAACAAGTCCATTGATCAATGTCACCAATCTATGGCTTCCATGTAATACATTCTGATGGAACTCAAGGAATCCGCACTGATAATTCTATAATGGTTCTATAGTTTTGTGAACCTAAATTTTTTTTAGGACTCACATGGGAGACTCTTGGATGTAAATATTCCTTCCCTTTTGTAAATTATCGATGTATAATCCTTTTCAAACATTTAATGTCACTTTTAGGGTTTCTATTATTCATGATGTACATGTCATTTTGTTGACATGATAACATATGGATCATAAGTGATACCCCTCATTATTATAATATCATGTAAACTCAAATGTTTAGGTTTTATTTATTGAATCAAAAATTGATTTAAATTTATAATTTCTCATGAATTCCTATTGACATGAGATTCCTCATTGATATATCTAACCTATTTTTTAGGGGATCACCATGTTTAATAGAATAATATGGGTGGTATATACATATTTGAGAGATATAACTCTAATTTTTCCTATTTTAGTGGACTTAGCAAGAATATAAAGATTTTTTATAGAGAAAAATAATTATCCCTACAAGTTTTATATCACTTTTTTATATCACCCTAACGTTTTTAGAAGATTTATATTTGGAAATGTTAGTGGGAATGGACTTCTATTTTTCTTAGTTCTCACTTTTATGAGTTTTTAATATTACATGTTTTATGCCTTTTCTATTTTATAAGTACTCAATATTCCTTGGATCACACAATGTGCATGTCCAGTGAGTAGAGACACAACATTTTCTAAGGGTTCCATTTTCATATTTTTAACATAGAGAGAATTTTTTCTCTTTCAATTAGTTTATTTAAGGTATTTAAAACTAGTCAATTTCTATAGTTTAGAGTCTTGTAGCCCGTACCTTATATTATTTTAGTTTAGAGACTTCTATTTTAGACATTCTATTATTATTTTTTTATATTCTTTTAGATGAGAACTTATATTATTATATTTTTAGGTATTTTATCTTGGACCATCTATTATTGTATTTTAATGTATTCTAGATTGTACCTTCTATTATTATAGGTTGGATTCTTCTTGATCGTACCCTCTCTTATGACTAGTTCATGATGGGTACTCATAATGTATTTGAGAACCCAAAATCATATAGAGTGATTGTAAATTAAGGGTTATAATACACTTTATTCTTAATTGAAATTATGATGAATGAATGTTCATTAAGAGTTTTGGCACCATGTATTCTTGTATAAAATATGTAGGATGAATTTTCATGACAGTTTTTGGAACACTTCATCCTCAACGATATTATGTTTTATGTATGATGAAATATCAAGGATGTTTATTCCACTTTCAAAGTTCGAATATTTGTTTTTTAAGTTATAAAAAGGATTGAACTAATGAATATGGTTTGAGGCATACATAATAGGGATGAACCAAAATACCTTGTGGTGTTATGTTCTGGTGTGGTGTTTATATGGCTCATGAGGATTGGAGGACCTTTCATTTAAGGAGGATATTCATTTAGTCAGTCGGTTAGAGGCCCTAATGAATGAGACTATAGGTATTACATGCATGATCAATTAGAGGTCTCCCCACTCTCTTCTAATAGTCGTGAAATTTTTTGGAATATTAATATTCTTGGACGATGAATGTGTTAAGGGAAAATAGCTCTCTAAGAAGATTTTTGGAACACTAGGGTATATTAGATTTTGGTTTGGAAATTTCAGTGCCTACTCCATGTGTTATTGAGTCATGTGGTGTGAACCATCAGATGTTTTGGGAATGTAATATCACATAAATTCATTGTGAAGGGGTACAATACAGAGTGACATAATGTCAAAGATGTCAAATCCATGTGAATAGCCTAGTCGTGCTAATTTTTAATCATGGTCAAAGAATATCTAAGATTACTACAGGTGAAAACCATTGGGAAAATTTCAACCATTGTAAATTTTGGAAGCCCATATTCCATATGGTATGGATAATAAATCATGGATTTTTTCTGGGAATATCTTCTAGTTCCAAACATCCTCTAAGAAAAATCCCATTAGAAGGGTTTCAATTCTCTAATGAATAAAAGGGGGTCCTTTTGGATTAGATAGTTTTTTGTTACCCATTTTCTACAAGGATGAACTATTACCAAGGGAGGCCAAGGTCTATGGGTTGACAAGAGATGGATTCCAACTCAAGGAATTGGTTATTTCAGCTCAAACTTCAAATACATGAACGTAATCTAATGGAAATATAATATTCAAGAAGTTTTTGAGGACCCTAATATTTTTTTCACCACTTAGTAATCAAATTATTATAGTAAGGAGATGTGATGAATCATTACCCTAACATTTTCATGGATCAAGGGGTCCAATGAGCACAACTCATCTTTTACCAGGGTCACAAAGTGGGCCATATGATCTTTATTCCATGTCCATTTGTAGTCTAACATTTTTATAAACTCTGAGGATATTGATTCTAGATATTGGATACTATAATTTTACTTAACACTAAATTTTATGATTTTCATCATGAATTTTTTTCTCTTAACTAGAAGCTTAGGATCTTATGATTTGGATGATTAAATGCTAATGTTTTAAGTCATACAGCTTAAACTAAAGTGAATGTCGATTAAGGTCATGATGAACAAGGACCTAGAATGAGGGGGATGTTACACAACTATATAATTATGCTACCTAGGGTAAAGAGTACTCCTACATCATTTTTAGTGGGTGATGAATGTGTTCTAAATCATAAATCATGGTTCATGGGTCATGATTAATGATATGGGAAAAAAATTCCAAAAAAACCATGAATCATTCTATAGTTATAACCTCTGTTGTGATGATGTTAGGGCTCATAATGATCATTAGTATCTTTCTAATGGGCCGAGATGCCTCTAGTTGGTGGTTCAAAGTACCTTATGCAGATCCACCTCTAGAATGGTCAATGAGGAGATCTTATATTCATTCATGGATCTGAGAAATGTTTATAGAAAACAAAGTCATTGATGAGATAATGCATGATTCAGGGTTTGAGGTGATAAAAAAATAAAAAAATAACCTCATAATATAGTTAAACAATCTCAGGATCTTTTGATCCTTTGATAAGGAATGGTGATGTGTGATCTATTATGTTCTATACAATTTATCATCATGTAGTGGGGACATATCTCTTATGAAATTTAACATCATGCAACATGGATGTTTTCCATTCATTTTAACATCATGTGTTAAGGATATTGGGACCGACATGAAATTGTGACAGATATCCTTATGGAAACATTTAACTGGTCATCATAATTTAGATGTGGGGAACACCTTGTATATATTCACAAGATTATTTATGGTTAGTCATATATTGGATCCATTATTACAATGATTTTTCTCATGCTCAAGAATGTTGTACATAGGTCTGACCCGTATCTAGGCCAAGTGATTTTGTGTGACTCAACCCTCATTTAGTAGAGGTATATTCTGTTTTGGTTTTTCTCTTACCTAGGATTCATTATTCACATTTTTAAAGGAGTAATGATCTCATTATGATATTATTTAAGTAGAAGTCTCTATATATATTTTAATCATATGTAAGGGATATGGGTGTTTTATTTTATTCCCTTAATAATTCATGACATCATGGTCGGCTAAGGGGTAATCTACATAGATCTGTGTCATACATAAGGGTAGTTAATTTCTATAATTTATTCTTATGTAGAGGTGAAAAATTCACCCATAGCATAGATTTGTAAATATGATTTCTTACTATGAGTACATTTATTTCTCCCAGTATCTATCATATGTCATGCAATTTAATTTCATGTTTCTAGGATGTTTTCATGTAATTTAAATTCATACGAAGAGGATATGGTTATGTACTTTAAAATAATGTGACAAGTACATGGTCCCCTATCTAAGACACGTCTTGGCCATGCTGGCCAGAGCGGCTTTCTAGGTTCCCTAATCTCACATGATCGATGCTTGGGATGAGAAATAATGGATAATTATCAATTGATTATTCCACATGAGAGTATGTAATGGGGAATATGTGGGTTTATAACGTTTTATTATTTACTAAATACACTATAAAAAATCAAATCTCATGAAGGGATATGATTAGGATTGATAGAAAACCATGGTTGGGCCTAAAATGGAGGTTCCTAGAATCAATACGTATCTTGTAATGGTGGGAATCAACCACACATATTTATAATATAGTCCTAAGAATAATTCATTACCATATATAGGGGATTCATTTTTATCATTCTATATGTTGTAGTTAGACCTAGTATTGACGATTTGGGCGTCATTATATATACTATTATTGTAGGAATCAACCCACACATACTTATTTAATGTTAAAATCTTCCTGCGAGTTTGAACCATAAACGGGGGCATATGATCCATTTATATTATAGCTAGAACCAAGATTTGAGATCTGGGAATCTCTATGTCTAATGTGATCATAGGAATAAATAAACACATAGTAATTGAATGGATGAATGTCCACTTATGTTTGACACATACACAGAGGGGGTATTTTTTCTATTGATATTGTTTCATGACCAAAGATTTGAGATATGGGCGTCACTGTGTATATTGTGATAACATAAATAAATTCATATAGTGTTCTTGAATGGAATCCCCTCCATACAGGTCCAACCCATTTGGAAAGGGTTATTTTATCTAATTATATAGTTGATGGACCCAAGATCTGAGATCTAGGTGGCACTATGTATCTTTTGATGGTAGGAATTGAGAAACCTGAATTTCATGAATGGAAAACACTCCACATAGGTCAGGATCCTATGTAGAGGAGCATATTTTTTTCATTTATGTTGGGGTTCGACCTAGTATTTTGAGTGCTCGGAATCACTATATATCTTATGATGGTAGGAATTTAGCCACATGTAGTTCTTGAAAGTGGAAACTATGTATTTTTATTTGAATCACACCTATGGAAGGGAGTATTTTAATTTTATTTCACACAAATCTAACTCATGTGTATTGAATCATCCATGAATTAATTTTATCCAAGAATTTTAATGTGACGTTATATATATTTCTTCTATGAAGATTAACATCATGCAGTAAGGATGTAATATGCTATTTATTGTAAAGTCTTTCTACTGGTACATGAGATTCTATGTTGTTTAGATTCATTGTTATAGGGTTTCTTCTTAGTATTTTAATGTCATGTTATAAGGAAGAAAGATGTTTGATAGTAGCTACACAAAATACTTCTTGAGAAACCTTGCATTGGTGGGGGCGTAATGTGTTATCCATCCATTATGGCCAATGATTATGATATATTAGAATATAACTTTTGTATTATGTAAGGCACTTCACATGGGTTTCAACTTTGTAGGTTTTCGTCAAGGTGTCATTGGGGTTCTGAGAGACAATACTAGTTACCCTAATATTAACTAACATAGGCAACCCTTTTTACTAAAGGCTTGTGAAATGCAATTCTGATAGACATTGAGGTTGTTTAGTTTATTAAAACTTGTATCATCAATTAATTCAAATTCATCTAGAAAATTTTTCAATAGATAATCAACTAAGAGTATTTCATAGATAGTTATTTGGGGGGAGGGAAACTGGACTTATATTACTAACACCACTTCAGTCCTATAAACTAATTAATATGGTTTCTTTTTTGTGGAAGTGCATGTGGTGGTATCATGATCCCATAAATAATGTTGGCACAAGTATGTATAGGAATTCTTGGTCTTGACCACCATTTTTTGGTTTATATTTGATAGTGTCTTGTAAAAGGCCTATATTTTACAATTTTTCGCTGCATGATAGTGGGATGAATGGTTGGATTCGATGTTGTACCCTGGAATAATTTTTTTGACTCAGTAAAACTAAATTTTCTGTCATTTTCTATAAATATCATGTGAGGGAATCTGCATGTCATTATGATATTGTAATTCATACTATTTATGATATTCTTCATCCGAATTTCCTTGAGGAGAATTTCCTGATCCCATTTGGAAAAGAATTTGGTGTCAGTAAGAATGTACTTCAATTGTGGTTGTGTAATATAACCCCATAATTTCTATTCCCCATAAAGAAAATGGCTAAGCATATTTAGTAGTATATGGAAACTCTAGGGGTCAATGGGTGAATATTTCATGAATCTAGCAAACATAAATTTTCTTGTTTAATTCCACATAGTCTTGTATTCAATCAAAGGCACATTTGTAGTGGGGTTTTATATCAATTGGCATGTCCTAAAGGGTAAAGTAAATTTATCAACGTTGTGTCTATTCCATTTCAACTTGATATAATGGTAGGGTCCCATTTTGGTGGTAATTGACAAAAATTTTCCATCCATCCAAGGGTGGATATTGGTTCATTGCACTCAATAGTAGGGTTTACTGTATTTATCTCCTCTATTTCACACACAATGATTGATGAGATAGTCCTATGGTGTGTAATGTTGAAGACCACATCATCCTGATCAAGGTCAACCAAGAATATTGCTGAATTATCCAATTTTCCAAAAACTTTAATTGAGGGACCAGATGAAATGTTGGATATAATAGAATTTTTCCATTACTCAACTAATGTAACCGATGAGGGGGGCTAGTTGTTCATTCTTGATGGAACATTCACTACTGATTTTTTTGATCACTAGATCTATATCCCTTGTGATGTTTAGGTAGGCTATATACAGTTGCCGGTCTTGTTCCATGCCAGTAATGAGGACATATTATTCATCATCATTATTAGTGAATCCTTCAAAAATTGTGAAATAAGAGAAAAAACTACTTTGTGAAAATAAACAAATTCAATCTTGAGAAAATTCGGATAGTGGTTTTGGTTTCCATCCTTTTTCTAATAGGAATTTGAGAGGCGGCATCAAAATAAATCTCCCATAGTCAAGAAGTGTCATTGGAATATCAAACATATCTATCTGGATGTCTGGTTTCCACTAAGGTTATTTCCAAGGAGGGATGTACCATAAGGAAATCATCCAGGTTCTACACATTAAATTTTTTTTGTCACATAAATTGGATGTTATATTGTTAAAAATAACCACATATTGGGTCAAATGACCAATAAACATAGGGAGGTCAAGGATGTACTCAGGTAGTTCAATTTAAGAGATAAAGGGGAATTAATTATTCTATAAGTAATGTCTCAGTTGTTTCACTACATTGATGAGTAAAATATAGCTATTCTTAATATTAGAATATTAAGTATATGTACCTAACATCATTCAACTAACGTAGAATAGGATTATTTATTCCCTCTATCATTATTTTCTGCAAGATGGAATCCAATAGATCCTTATATGGAAGTTATATATATGATATGTTCTTTTCCTTCTACCATTGAAATTAGGATCAGAGGGTGTAGTAAGTAACGATTAAAATTATCCAAGTCTTCTTGGTGTTCTTTGTCACATTGGTAGGTGAATCCCTTCGTCATTAAAATTGTGAAGGGGATTGATTTTATATCTAGTTTAGCTATAAAAAACTGAATGAAATAGAGGTTCTCTTGGAGGCCCCTCAGTTATTTAAGAATCTGACAAGGTGAAATTCTTAAGATTTCACTATTATTTTCTAGGTTAACCTCGATACTATGTTAGAATACCTCAAATCTAAGGGATTTACTAGAACTTACCTTAAAAGAGATATTCATTTTATTAATCATCCAACTGTGTTTTCATAACATGCTAATAATTTTCAAAAGATCGATGAGATGATCAAATACCTATCGAGATTTCATTACTAGGTCATTTACCAAACATTCTATTATTTAGCATAATATGGGATTAAAGATATGATTCATGTCACATTGGTAAGTATTCCCATTGTTCATTAATCCAAACAACATGAACTGATAGAAAATCATCCCCTAAGGTTTCTTGAATATAGAGGAGTCCATGCCTTCAAGGCGCATATATATCTGATTGTACATTTAATACCAATTAAGGAATTAAAGGTCTTGGAATATAGCAGTTACCTTGATGAAAATTTCGGTTATCAGCAAATGGGATATCGTACTTTGAGAAGTGCCTATTAAGGTCTCTGAAATTGATGCATGCCATGATAATTATATTGTTTACCTTAATAAATATTATTTTGGTGATCTAATTCGAGTATTTCATTTTCCAGAAAAAAGTTATCTTTGGTAAATTTTTTAATATATGATTCTATATTAGTAGCATGAGAGGAAAACATTCCCCTGGATTCCTATGTAAACCCTTGATTTTCATGGGTAAACCCTGGTGGTGTGTATCCACAATGGATTTCATCCTGGGTATTTCGGTATAATTACAAGTGAACAAAAAAAATATTATACTTTATAAATGAGATATAAATATGATAATCCTAAAGAGTCATGAAATCACTAATCGACATAGGCCATGATACTTATTATATTCCAAGATTCGCCTTCTTGATCACATCGATGGTGGTGGATACCCATTCAACAAATATAGTGGGGTAGTTTCCAAGCTTATACTGTTCTAATTCCATCTCTGAGTCTGTGGAGGCATTTTCAGACAAGGTGGGTAATCTTGGTGAATATCTATCATTATCAATATAAGAGGATCCATGGAAGGAGACATTGTCACCCAGAATTTTCTAAGTCACTTTAAAGAGATCATGTATCTTCTTATTTTATTTTATGCTACCAATAGGATTATAAAGAGCTTGCTTATGTGGGATTAAATATATTTCCTTAATCAGTTTTATGGGTTTCACATAATTTTTGTCAATCATGCTTTTTGAATTTGTAAGGATAGTCCCCAATCCATTTAGGGAGTCAACCTACAAATTATAACCCACCATTGGTTTTTTTCTTCCCTTTTTTAGAAACTTTCCTCAACATTTATCTATTCACAAGAATCAACTGGGATACTGTAACCATGTAGTATTTCAATTATCCCATAGATGGTGTATTTCAATCATTGATGAAATTTTTAAGGATCCACTACATATAGATTAATTTTATGTCTTACAAGAATGGAATTATATGTTTTTCCTTACGGGATAACCATGAACTCATCATTAGATGTGAGATCCCAAAACTAAGCCATGATATTGATCTTCCTAATTGGTTTTTTATCGATCTTATCATACCCTTGAATGGTTATCTTTTTCAATGATAAATCCCCCTTTCTATATCCCAATATTTCAAGGGTATGAATTATGATGAGGTTGATCCCAGAACCATTTTCCACCAGAGCCCTTCAGATGTTGAAATTATGATGTTTTCTTGAAACACATAGGGTTTTGATATGTCCCTAGATAACATATTTTTGTGACTGACATGGTGAAATCGAATTACTGTGGAATATTCTACACTTTGTAAACCTCTCATGCATGAAATTGTTTATCAAACACTTGTGGGATATGAGGGTCCTTGATATGTACCTCTCTGTGTTCTTTTGAAAGATAGAGAGTATACATGATTGAATATTTGGCATGAAAAACTGCCAAATATTTTAGAATGTCTTACTTTTCTGTCAGAGGCATGTGATTCCCAAGGTGTGGCTGCTCCTTAATATATGGCTTAGATGTTTACGTTCTTGAGGTGGATGGTCATGGTGCCTGAATAGATGTTGAATGAGCTTCTACAAGTGGCGAAGGCCACACTGACATTTTCCTTGATCTGGTCTGATCATACAATCACACTCCTGCCATTCAATATTGTTCCCTTATTTGGATTAAATGTCCTCCATAGGAATATAAAGAATTTCTTGTTTCAATTTTTCTTGTAGGAGGACTCGACTATGGGTCTTGGATGCTTATATGGATTATATAGGGATGTGACTAAGATATTGGGTTCTACAATGCATGTGATATCCCCTATATCCTGAGATTATGTGTCTTAATCCACCAAATCCCCATTACATGTGGGGAGCTAATAATCAGAGGCATATTCATCATCTAAGATGTGATTTGTTAATTGAACTATGTTAATTGAATAAAAATGATCTCTTTATCTAATGAGGGTTCCATTTGTTAGGGTAGTTATTATGCTTTTTATTTTGTAGGAAATAAGATTACAAGAGTCATATCTTGTGTTGAAGCATAATATAACCATTTATATTATTTCATTTATTATATCTGATTATTATTTATATCTCTGGGAGGTGTATTTGATGAAATATCTCTTATTTTTATGGTTTTTATTGGTTTTAAAAGATATTCTCTTTGAGTGGATTAATCTCATTCAACTTTCATTTGATTTATCCAGTTATAGAACCTCATCCATGCATGTTTGGAGCATCTTATTAGTCACCCTCTTCTTCTAGATGAGCAATGGTAACAAAATTTGCCAATGTTGGGGAATTCTCTAGTGTCAACTATCCAGAGTCAGCTGTGATTTATAGGATTCCTTTGAAGAAAAAATTTTCATATATAGTGTGGCCCAGTCTCATATGAAAAACGAATCTAGTAATGGTGATCAGTGGGATTGGCCTCATTTGGTTTCACAGGAACTAGTAGCTTCTGTATGATATTTTCCATGGATTTAAGGAAATATTTGAAGACTTGATCATCTCTAAAAAATATAATTTATTCATTCATTCCAAAAATTTATAATGACATTGATCTCTATTTTCTTTGGGTTGAGTGATTTTTTGAAGGGAGGAAGGAGGTGTCTAATGATTCTAAACTATATTGGATGCTCGAACAGATACAACTACTAGTTTTAGGGAGAAACAATATTTTCTTCTTTACCTATCCTTTTCACTATACAAAGGGAATGGTTTTTTATTAATCTAGGTTCCAATAAATGTAATCTTCTAGGTTTTCACTATTTATGCAAACTCCAGGAATCCTCATGTAT
Source organism: Viscum album (assembly GCA_963277665.1). NCBI lineage: Eukaryota > Viridiplantae > Streptophyta > Magnoliopsida > Santalales > Viscaceae > Viscum > Viscum album. The sequence continues at coordinate 655,213,176 of OY728136.1, forward strand.
ATTCCATTGGTAAAAAAGGTGTTTGTATTTCATCCTGAGTATTTTCAACATATTGTTCCAGTTGTTTATCTTATGAGAGAGGTATGTTAATTAAATAGGTTAAACCTTTACATCTTATATTGAATACAAAAACCCTCTCATTTTTTCATTGTTTTCAGTTTCTAATGTCAATAATCATCATTTTCATTAGCGTAGAGTTGAACTGCTAAAGGAATTAATGAATATGGTTTTTCCAACATGTAATGGATCCTCTTATAAGGCTATTGTACCAAACAAAATATAACCTTGTTAGAGTTTGTAAAAAAACTCTACTTGGTCGCTTCATGAAGATCAAGATGGACCATCATTGGGTTACATTGGGACAAAAATTCTGTTAGGTACTATTTTGGACCACCCACTCCATCAAATGTTGAAAATATGGGATTACAAAAATTGGGTATGGAAAAATTCACCTCCATGAATTTGGTATATGGATTCATTTTGATATGGATGAGTGTGTACCGAAATTCCAAGGAATCAATTCTAGTATCCAGATATTCAATGATGTTGAGGAGTTCTAGAGGTACCATTGTTTAGACCACCTCCCTTATATAAGGATTCGGTGAGGATTGATGAGGTGGCCCTATAATTATATATTGATGATTAGTGATCTATTATATGAGTGAATAATCACCCTGATTGGGGATAGTGTTTTAATGTAAAGTTGGAATAACATGATCATCCTCGACATTCACATTTATATATACTGGTTTTCTATATTTAGAGTCATCATAATACTCAAATGTTTCTTTTTTAGTCATATCAACACTCTCTTTATGTATAAGAGGAAGGATATTCAATTCTATTTGAAGATGATACCCAGTGGGAATGTTTCCTCTGATTAGTTCTTCATTGAACTATTTCAGATTATATATCCCATTCTCATATTATTCCATTCAATCCTCCATGGAAGGAATTTTGGATCCTATGGGTGGTGAATGGGATGTAGCATCTATTTTCCCTTTATCATTGGATTTTTTCCACCATATAGGTGGAAATTAATTTTTCCATTTTTTTGGGTTTAGGCTCCTTCCTTGATATTTCATATGTGTAGCCCTAGTTGGTGCATCTATATCATCAACCTCTTGAGGTATGGTTTCTAAATTGTTCCCCTCTATCTTTGTTTCTTGGTACACATCATTTATTATGGTAATGGTGATAAAATCCACTAAAGTGTATCAAGAAATAGTATATATCCCATTACTCTTAATTCCATATGGTGATTCTATACCATTAAATCCTCCTTTGAGAGCTTAATCAGGGTCATTTCTCAAACACCTAGCTATATTGGACAATTTTGGATTATGAACCTTATGGGGTATGATTGAATTTTTTGTACATTCCTCTTGTCTTGGTGTATGAATGTTGACATTAAATGAGTTTCTAGTCATTCTTGTTCAACATGACCTAAATAGAAAGGGTTTTTATTATGGAGGGAGGAATGGAGGGGATTTTGTACTTTAATATTTACCTCCCTAACTAGATCAGATATATTCCTTTTAGGGTGATGATAATGATGAAAATTCCCTCAAACCTATGGGATGGGGATGATTCAAGGAATTTATTGGAACTTTCATATCCTTTGTTTGATGATTTGATGTTTGCAGTTGTGGATCTAATGGATCTTGATATGGAAATAGACATAAAAATTCACATATCTCTACAGGATAGGTTTGTTCAAGAAATACTGCAAATTTCCTTAGTACCCTTTTAGGGAGTATGATCCTGGTTGTGGTGATTGAGAAAATAATACCCATATCCCTACATACTGGGGTTTGTTTGCAGTCATTACTGATATTTTTTAGATCCTATCATAGTTTAATGACCTTGGAGTGAAGGTGGTGGTAAATATTACCCCTGTTCTGTGGGATGGTTTTTCTCCTGGATGGATTTTATGGTGGCTATGATTTTGACCCATTTGATTTGCTCTATTATTTATCATTTTTAAGATGAGTGTAATGGATTTCTTTGATGGATGTAATTTTCTAAGAAAATCTATCAAGTAGTTCACAAATTCAGATTTCTGGTTTTTTATTCTTTTCCACTATTTCAAGGGGCCCATATTAGGAGTCTGTTGGAATCCCTCTCCCATTATTCACAATTTCCTTAAATCTTCAAAGCAGGAGAGTCATGGTGTATTATCCAACTGGCCCATGCATTATCCATTACCATGATTTATCCTATGAATACAACATTACACTATGACATATTTGGGGATTTATTCTATTTTGGGTATGTGGTAAAGTGAAACACTCTATTAATTATCTATCGTCGGATATGGATATCGGATTAGGCCATGGTTATCTATTTTTCAAGAGTTGTGTTGAATTGGAGGGAAGTGCGCTACAGATTTTCACTGGGCATTTTCAATTTTGGGTAACAGACTATGGAGATAGTATCCAACACTATTTTAGAAAAATTATGTGTATGTTCTAAATGTGGTCATCATATCCCAAGTAGGGTTGGTTTTTATAATTTGACCACTAATGAGTTTCCCACATGTTCTCGCAAAGTCATGGTATGCACTTCTTCTCTCGATTATGTAGGGTCTCAGAGTTAGAATTAGTGATGGACTAGTAAATTTTTTTGGAGTTTATTTCTATATAACTCTCTATATATATCAATATTATCTTCTTATTCATCAGATTTATATGCCTACGCCTGGTCAGACTATAGTAGTTTCTTCTATGGGTCGCATACTGACTTTGGTGGAGTGCTATTGATAGTTGATGGGGAAATATATATAGATAAACCCAATGTTTTATCACCTCTATATGAAAAGATATATGTGTTTTGAGCACCTCACTATATAAAGGTATCTACTTAATGGGAGGATTTCATTATTCAACAGAGATATTATCGTGGGGAGGTTTGACACCACTTATTTCATTACTATAGTCCATGTGATGCATCTTTACTCTACTTTGAGGAGGGCTATCAAAGTGGTGATCACCTTCGTCTTTGTTTTATGAGTTGATGGACCATTGAGTTGTTGTGGGTATGGGTCAAATATCCTCAAGGACTCTATCATTATGAAAATCAGGGATATAAGCCTCATTCTACGTCATTACCGGAATATGGTGACCTTCCTTTTTGGGGTTGTGTATAAATATGTGTTTGTTGAGTGATGATTTTAAGAACATGTTGATAACCATATGGTTCTCCATGGATATGAGCCTCATGTTTAGAAGCTTCTGAATTATTTTAGTGAGCATCATTTTTATTGGTAGGATTATGAGTTTGTATGTAGGTGGTTGCTAAAATATATCAGTCAATCCTGGATGAATTGGGGGTATGAGTTCAGTTCAAATATACATTCCCCATTATAATATGATTATGGACCTCTATAATGGGATAATATAAATGATCCCCCAATTTTATATCCTCTAAATAATGTTGGTTCATTCATTCATCGATGAAAGTTGGGATATGAGCCTAGATTTTATGAGTTGTTGGATTAGGGTGAGTATCTTTATCAAAAGGGATATGAGCCTTCTTTGAGTTGATTTTCATATTGTAAAACTGAACCCTAGTTGGTGTGTTGATATGTTCATATTCTGTTTCCATCATAGTATGTTTTCAAAAAAAATGAATATATTCATGTCTTAGGGAATGTGCTAAACTTATCTCATGAGCCCTATTTAAAATGAGTATATGTTCCCAACTGTCAAACTTTGTAGTATTTTCTTGTCTTTTTCGATTGGAATGTGTGCATGTTCTGAGACATGTATCAAACTAAGTTGTTGATCCCCAGTTTGAATGAGAATGTGATCTCAGTCATGTTCCTCATCCTTAACCAGAATATGTTGATAATCATTCTATATGGGAGAAAAAATATGTTATTTCTATGAAGTATCCACCTATTCGTCCTGATCATGTGGATAAGATGTTATGTCTATCAGGATAAGAATATGTTGTTTCCATGCATCTATACTAGTGTTTAAATATGTTGGAAGATCTCTTATACTATTTCTAGAATGTATTAAAACATTATAAAAGTGTGTACAGGAATGTAGGTCCTTGCATTTTTGGTCCCCAATATATAAAAAAAGATTTATTCATTTTGAAGAAATTATATAATTCCACTACTATCCTCCTTGTTCAATCAGAATATGTCATTGAATTTATGAGTTGGGGAGGTATATATGGCCCCCATTCTTGCTACAGGACTATGAATACAGACATTTATTGAGTAAATTTGGATATGATCTCTCCAGCTTGCTACAATAAAAATATTTCAATGTGATTCATTAATGGATGTAGGGATATGATACCATTTAGATTTATCCATAACTTGTCGTGCCTGGTGTCACATCCTTGGTACTTTTTAGGGGTATTAATAGTTTAAATGTGTCCAGTAGTACCCTTATAAGGAAACTGAGGGGTATCAGGGGTATTCCTCTGGTGATTGAAGTTGATAGGAACCCTCATAAGAAGCTCTTGAACTGGGATAGATTTGAAGTCAACTCATTGATCCACCCTCATAATACATAGAAGTTTCTAATTTCCATACTATGTGGATATGTTTCCAAAGTGATTTTTTTTGTGATAATTTCCATTGGTTTCTTTTCAACTTTCCCTAAATGAGATGGACTTGCGGGATTCATAATTTGCATACCTCTACATGTAACCTTGAGGATTAGAATCATACCTTCTCATAGGTATTCTCAAACCATCATGTTCCCCACCCAAATATGAATTCATCGAGTGGGTGAGGTTATTTTTCACCCCACAGAGTTTACATTCATTTTTGAGCCTCTAGAACATTTTTTTGATAAAGACATGATATCGGGTCAAGGAATTTGTGAGTGTAGTTTCTATAGTCATAAAGACAACAAGTAAAAAATATCATTGATTAGTGAATAGTTACTAGTATGAAACATGTTTAATCAGCTATAAAAATGTAAGGCAATTTTCCTTTATGGTTCCCAATTTTTTCATTTTTTATGTGAGGAATTTTCATAGTGAGAATGGAATTATTTCATTGAAACCTTGGTTACAACGGATATAACATTAATCATACCATTTTTGTTTTCATAAGTGACAAAAAAACAAAATGGCTTGATTCATGTTTAACTGATCATTTTTATTAATGGATATATTCACATTGGTTATACCATTTTTGTGTCACTCGATAATTTGTAGGGCCCCATAGATTGTTAGACAAGGTGCCTAATACATTTAATAAATCAGTTATTATTCCATTACTTGGCTTCACACTTGGTAAACCATTTTCAATTCCAAATTTGAAAATTTATTTTTGGGGGTTCTCGTATGGTTGTACAGTCATTTATGCTTAGTTAACCATTTTTATCTATTATAAACTTTTAATGGCTCCCACATCCATAACAAGGTATAGAACTAATTTCTAAAGGTAGGTGGTCATTTGGGGTTTCAAGCCAAAATGAACTTAAGAAATAACATGGGTTGAGATGATGGGAGGTCAGGCACATCACACCCATTTTTGGGGATACTATCACCTATTATGGGACAATCTTACATATTTATGATATACTCATGAATATCTTCCAAATTAGGATATGAGACTACATACCCTAATAAAATGATCATGTTTTGAATGATTCTTCATGTAAAGGGGGTTCTACTAATCAAATCATCTGTATTTATCTAAGGTTATCCATCCATTCCCCATTATTTATTATAAATGCATAGATGATTATATTTTAAATCCATATAACTAGGAACTCTAGAGTTTAATTCTATATAAGAATGTGATTGGTGATTCTAGTATAGGATTAAAAATTCATGAGGCATCTTATATATTTTATTTGTAATAGGGATCAAACCCCTCATTTTTCATTTATGTCTAAGTCGTTCAATTTAACATCATGAGGTAAGGTAATATTTGAGGGATCTTAGGCACCATGTATTGATATCATGCCTTATAAAGGTTTCCTTTGTGTCTTACGTATAGTAGGAATTTGATTCATCATAGTTTGATTTTCCCTTAACCCATTGATGGGTGGTGGAAATTAATGCCCATGAGGATTATATCCTTAGGTATTACAAATATGGTAATTCCATTAACACCTATTCCAAAGAGGATTCTCTCACATGTGGGAAATAATATTAAATAACTAATCATTAATTACAATAAGTTTTCCATAGATAGATGAAATTTATGATGTGAGGGATATGATCATTGAAAATACCTAAGCCCCCATGAGTTATGCTTGGTCTGAGAAAAAAGGGGATAGAAAAAAATGAAAGTCACTGCATATAGATATAGTACATATATAATAGGGTAGTCCAAATGGAGTATTTTATTTGGAGATAGGTCCATAGGTAGGAATCCTTCATATTCCACTTATATCATAAATCAAAGTCCTTTTAGTTTAATCGCAACTTAATCCACCAACGGATGAGTAATAATTATAAAATATAAAAAGTATTTGGGTCCCAACAGTTAGAATTTATAGGGAATGTAATGGATTATATAAATTTTTATGCCCATTTAGATATCAGTCTTTATGGAGGAATCCTACATGTCCTGTTTAGATAGGTAATATAGTCCTTATAGGTCAATTATTGGGTGTCAATGTGTGTCTTCGAGACAAGTTTATTAAATATTGGAGTGCCTTCCTAACATGATTTAAATATCGAGGGGGTATATTCCTGACACATTTGACATGTAAGGGTTGTCTTTTGAATATATTATGGTTTTTTTATTAGAATTTTTGAGGATGTATTTACATGTCATAGTCATCTACCTAACATGTCTGAGGATATTCAACAGATATGTCTAAGGTCTCTTCCACATGATCCAGCTGACTTGTCCATGGGATAAAACATGAAAATGATGAAATGTTATTTTGTTCTTAACATTATTCAAGTATCAATGTCTTAGATATTCCACATCACTTGGATGATACATCCTAAGGAATTCTCATGATCTATGTAGAAACTTGCAACAGGTGTCACATGATTAAGGTTGGCATATTGGAGGGCTACTGCATGATATAGAAGGCATTTTTAGGGAGCCTTAATGTGATTAATGAAGACACATCCATGTGTGTCACCTAATCATACATGATATGTCTAGATTAATTCATGTGGAATAGATGTTATGTTTGGAGTGTCACGAATGGCTTGACTAACATGTCTAGAGGAATTCATGTGGTTTGGATGATATATCCAAGTTGTTGTCGTGTAAAATGGATGACGCATCTAGGTTTTGTCATATAATCTATATTTTTCATGAAAATAACATCACTCATTTGAATAATTATTGTCATATCTATCTCCACTTATGAATTATCCATTTTTCTCCCATTATTATGAAAATTCCATAGTGTTTTCAAATCATAAGCCTGTTGAGACCTCACATGACCTAGTGAATGCATAGATACTCCTTTTCATAATATTATTAGTTCACATAAATTACTTTACATAATCAATATTTTGATTATAAAAATTCATATATGTGGGTCAAATAAACCCTTAATTCATTCCCTGGGTTTTCCTGGTGAATTACCTTTGTGATTGTGTGGATTTCTACTTCGAGAAGTCCTCTCTTGCATCTATGCTCCCATGGGTGTGCCTTGCATATCCACATGTGTGTGTTTTTTTTTGACATGGGGGATGAATTTTTAAGCCTCTACTCCCCGATTAAATAATACCATACATGGATCATATATCATAAAAATGGTCTTGATTCTTTGAATGTATAATCACATCATGTGTTTTTCAAAATCCTATTTTTGGTCATCCATAGGGTCACAAAATAAATAATGAATGAGGGAAAAAATTTAATCACAATATTTATTGGACCCATGTATTGTCAAAGATATTACAATTAAACATGTTGACAAGTTAAATAGACTTTTAAATATCACGTTGACATGTTTGGGAGCCATTGCAAGACCAGGACAACTGTCAAGGAGGATTTAACATGATCAAGGGAGACTTTCCTAGGATCCTTTATGAGATTGATTTGGATAATCAGAGGGTCTTATCAAAAAAACTACTTATATTTTTTTTATAATGGTGCCACCTATTTTATATTTTTATTGACTATTTTCTAAGACCTTCCCATTGGGTGTCTGTCAAGGAATCACATGATCAATATAGGATCTCATGACAGAATGTGAGAATATTCACTAACAGTCACATCCCTTGTCTGAGGCATTTCATGTGATAAATGTTGGATCTTGTGACAACATTTTGAATATTATCACAAATATTCACCATGATTATATGTGGATTGAAAGGGGTTTTAAATGATCAAATTTATGCATCCAATGGAATTTGTAGGATTAAGGTGACATGCCACATGGTTTTCACGTGGTAGGGATGGTATTCCATTGGGGATCTCAAGTTATTGTAAAATTGACCACATAAGTTGTATGATATCATTACATGAAAATATATTTTATTTTGTTCTTATAAATCTTCATCCTTTTCCAAATTTCTTTTATAAGGGATTACAAATGATTGTCAAGCAACTGCCAATTGACATATCGCATGATCAGATGATATTTTCTAGAATCCTTCACATGACCATCAACACTTTTCGAATCACCTTCATGAGAAAATGTGGTCTAGTTAGGAGAATTTATTAGATCATATTGATAAGATAATGGGTATGTGTTTGATCATTTTCAGATCACACAAAGTGCATGATCTATCCAAGTGATGTTTCTAGAGTCTTTCGATCTTCTTCTCTCCTTGGGGTTACGCAATTCACATGGTCTAGCCACATGATATTCATTCACTTATGATGCTCTTCCATTCCTATTTAATAAAAAAAATAGTAACTATGCTTTGATTATTTCATTGATTATAAAATTTTCTATTCTCGTTTTTGGACCGCAAAAATATAATCTATCATCCACTATTTGACATATCCTGATAATGGTTAGCTTTATCCACTTATGGGGATGTCATCAATTCATTATGTATTTATTACATTATATCCATTAAATTTAGCTTTTATGGGTATGTATAAATTTAATTATGATGTTATATAATGAATATAAACTATTTATGGTGTGTGAGTGTGTATATATATATACATATCAATATTTGAAAATATATCCATTAGTGGTCTATTATCCTACCTATGAGAACAAAATAAATAATTTAATTATCAAAGCCTTTATTGTTAGTTATCATAGCCAATATATAATATATAAATAATAATTTTCTTTTTTTAGGGTTATACAGTTATTTCATGTAATTTAGAAATAATAATGAATTAGAACCCTGAAATCAAAGTGAAAATGAAATAACTCCAACAAACATGTCATCATTCCATTTTATCTTGAACATAATGTCAATAAATAAATTCCAATGATTATAATTATCCTGATAAAATAATTATTTGTAATATAATCATGTATTAATGTTTTCTTATTATTAAATTGGTTATATAAGAGTTTTAAATGTTTTAGAACAAAATGGGACCTAATATAAGGTGACTCTCAAACCCATTCTTATAATTTTGTTTTTATCCTCTATTTATCTCCATTTTCACAAATAATTATTCAAAATATTCACAAAATACATTTTAAAAGTATTTTTAAAACTTTTATTTTATTTAAAGGTGGCATATTCATTTTTTTATTCTATAGGATGAACACATAATGACCTATATGTATTATCTATAAACACTTTAATAATTCTTCTATTGAATTTTAAAAAAATCCCCTTATTCTTTTAGGAACCTCTAAGCCGATTTATCATTATATGATTCATGAATTGATTATGAAACCCATTATTTTCTCATCATTTTATTTCATCTTCAAAATTTGTATATGATTCCTTTATATGTGGAATGTATGATAATGATCATACTATGATGGGATGGGTGGGCAAAGAATTATATATCCCTACATTATATTTTGTTAAAGTAATATATCTTAGGAAATCATTATGTGTAGAAATGACACACATAGATTTTTCTATAATTTATATATAGGAATGAGGTAATTAGATTTATCCATAATGTTAAGATATCTTTAATGAAAATATTGACTTATATATATTATGTTTCAATATTATGCATGTGATACTTTCTATGTATTCATTATATTAGTCTTATGATTATGATCATATATAAATGATGTGATTATTATTATAAACATGATCACCCAAGTACTCATATTAATCCATGTTCTGTGTTCCTTCCTATGATCCCCCCTACCTTATTGTTTTATTTAGATTTCCATTCATTGATGTTTGTCCCCATGTAATCATATTTATTACGAATATTATTAAAAAATATAGGAGAACTATGTATATGGATTTAAATGAATTTTAATGTTTTATATGTATTTATCTTTTATGAACCTAATTTTACAAAGACTGTAAACCTTTTTATATTATTTAATGTAATATTTTTTAGGTTTTCCTTAAAAATGATATAATAATCATGCTACTAAAGTATAGGTTTCTATTGTTGTTATCAGAGTGAGTTTTAGTTAATTTATGAATTAGAATACTAAAAGACAACCAAGGTAAAACTCAATAAATTAATTTTTTCAAACCTTAAAATTGATTTTCTGATATAAATAATTTTTTTCCCATTATTTATTGACTTATGATTACCTTACATTTATAATAATAAGTTGATAAATTTAATAAATTGATCATGAATACAAATCCAAACGATAAAGTCCGATCAATGGAGTGGGAAGAGTTCAAGGTAATATTTCAAAACAAATACATGTTCCCTTAATAGTAAGATGGAGACAAAAATTTTAGAGCTCAATTAAGAGGATAGTAAATATCTTACAATGTCCAAGGAGAATTTTACAAGACTTGAAATATATACCTTTAGTTTTTTTACCAACCATTCTAGAAAAATTGATAGATTATTTAGTTTTTAAAACATTATCTTCAAAAAAATGTCTACTTATCTAGGACCTTGGAAGTTATGAAGAATTATATTGGCATACTCTCAAAGTGTTTATGGAGTTTAGATAATTTACCTCATACATGGAGATAAAAATCAAAAGATGGGGTTTCATAATGGAAGATCAAATGATAAAGGACAAAAAGGTAAGAAAATTTAACAACCCATATGACAAAGGTGTGATAAGAAGAAAGCTAGAAAATACCAAAAAGGAATATGTAAATTATTCAAGTGCCAAAAATATGGTTATCAATATCATTAATTTTGGAAGTACATGAAGAAGGAAATAAATGTGGTATAATAAATTAATCTTCCTTTCAACCCATTATCAATGGTTCAGTGTTGCAAATTCAAGGATCATAATAACTATGTAATATAATAAACTATACCATGTATATGGTCCTCAAACTAATTCATATCTTTCATGACCAAACTAGAGTATAAATAACTCAATCACAATAATATTTATTCTAAAAAATATTAACATTCTGAGAGGGATTACATGTACTTGTGGGAGGAAAATACCCCCAAAGTATTGGTAACCATCAAAACAAAGTGGAATATATATCAATGAAATAGTTATTCCCATATAACATAATCATATATAATATATATATAAGTTAAATATTAACAAAGCATGTGTCATCTAAGTTATATGTGTGGGTGTGGAATTTTCTCTAGTTTTTTCACTTTACTTGGACTCAGCCAATTGATAAAGGTATTCCCCTTCATAGAGAATCCCCACCCACACTGTTGAAGGAATTTTCAATAGGGATTCATGATCTTCCTTGTATTTTTAGAGGATCATGGGATGGTTCAGAATATGAAAATATATTTCCTTTTCAAGACAGTTGATATGTTCTTCATATAGTGAGAGCCAATCCATTCCCATTATAGCTTCAAATTCCACCAAGTAATGTATCACAAGATTCTTTGGAAGAATATTCCCACATACGCCAATAGGAGAAGATTTCAACACTTGGGTTGCAATAATTTTACCACTTGGTATTTTTATAGATATATCTACCTCAATATATAAAAGAATGTGTAGAACCATAATAAAATATAACTTTTTCCATTCTTGATTGAATAGGATGTGTACTTTTACAACTGCAATTTATTGTTGAACATTCATACTAGTTATGGAATAAGAATTCCCTTTCTCCTTTGACTTTGGTGGCTGATGATACTAATTACCATCGAGAGATCTAGGTTTAGGGCATTGGAATACATTGTTCCCTTTCTTCCTTTAGTTGTATCATTGCACCACGGTCGGTTATCTCCTTTCCTCCACCACATTATCTGGCCTTCTTATGTATTTTCAATACTCTTGAGCTTTGTGTCCTTCCCTCCCACACTTGAATCATTTCCCAATCCCTTTTAGTAAATTACCATGATGCTTATTCCCACATTTTTGACATCTGGGTGGTTGATTTTTCTTTCATCCTTTATCATTAGATCCTCTGGCATGAAACTCTATATTTTGTTCTTATCATGATAGCCTTTGAACTATTCTCAAAACTCTATCTCCAATTTGAGTGTACATCGAACAAATTCTTTGTGACTCCCAAAGTCTCGAATTGAAAGAGCCTTCGGAAGGTGTGGTTTTAATCCATTGAAGAATCTATCAATTTTTCTATCACTGTTGTTAATGAATGCCAAATCTTACTTTGCAAGCTTTTTGAAATTTTCTTCACATGTTGTGACCGATTCAACATCCTTTTTATTTAGCTATATGAAATCTCTATCCATATTCACATGAAGAGTTTGTGGGAAATAATTTTTAACAAAAATTATCTTATTGTCTTCACACTCCATCTCTTCAATTTTGTCTCTCGTCTTGGTGTTCTTAATTAAATCCCACTATCGGTCAACCTCTCATTCTAGATGATAAACATATTAAGTCACATTATCCTCTTTATAATAATGAATCATAGAAAATATATTCTCCATTGAGTTACCCCACTATTCTGCAACTAGTTGATAAGAAGATCAACTAAATTTTGGTGGTTGTTTCCATTTAAAACACTAAACATTTAGTTTCTCCCAGTTAGGTGAAGGGGGATATTCCAAATTATTCCAATTTTTTATTAATAACTTGAGAAAAATACGTAAGAATATCCAAGAAGTTTTGAACACCACCATCAAAATCATTTGGGATATCATTCGAGAAATCACTACATTATCCCTCACACAGGATGTTAGTCTGGTTTCTCCAAGTTCTCACCATTTTATAAAATCGAAAATGTTAGAAGAAAACATAAGTCAAAAATTCAGGAATAAATAATTTATTTCTTAGTGAAAATAAAACTAAAATCATATTTTATGGGATCCCTATGTTTATAAAAACTTCTTTGGTGCTTACATATACAGAGTATCATTCAAGGGTTTTCACTAAGGTTCTCCAATCCTAATTCCAAAATTAACAAAACCATAGCTCTAATAGCAACTATGGAGACCCTGATTTTATTATATTAATTTTACATCATTTTAATGATAAAAAACAAAAACAATACACCATGAGGACCCAAATATTTAGTGTATTTGGAAAACTAGGACCAGACATAACTTTTAATGCATAATACATAATCATTTTTTAAATATTTCTTCTCTAGATTCATATTGGATCTTTAATTTTCCTTAGTACAAGTAGTAACCTGAGGATATACATCAAAAAGGGGTGAGCTAAAATCACAATATAAGGATAGATAAAAGCGTGAACAAATATAAAATCTGATGATCATAATCATTACCATCATAACATCAACATAGGATCATAATCCTGATTGAAAGTATTAAGAAGAGACTACGAAATTGAAAATGCATAAAAATAAAACATCATGTCTTAGTAGTATACTGCACACATAGTTGTGAAAAAAGATATTATCATTTTCATGCATACTTCACATTAATCATGATTTTCTTAGAATTATCCAATGAATTGTGGTGATATATATTTATAGTCACACCCATCACATCATAACATTTAAATTGTGCTATATAATTCTGAGCGCACCTGTTACATCCTAACATTTGCATTATCATCTATGCCACATAGAACATATTTAAATAATAATCATATAGTAACCCATTTAAATTATTTGGTTTCATTTCATTATAATACATTCAAAAACATTAGGTCCCCAAATTAGAGAGGGAATATCATAATTGATAGAAGAATCGTTAACCTTGAGTGATAAGTAAATGGTATGTTTTTTTAAAAGAAGAGTTCTTTTGGAGGACATAATGTTTGACATAAACTCATGTGGAAAACATTATTTTTCCAAAAAAAAAGTTAATATAATTATGAAGAAATTATTTTTATGTAATAACAATGCTGAAAATGGAGTGAAAGAGGGAAAACCTGAAAAAATAGAGTTGAGTTCGATAATTCCCTTTACCTTGTATCTGCACACTTTATTCAATTTAATGGCCTATATAATCACATTATATTCATTAATTAAACATTAAATAACCTTTAATTCCTGAATATTATTATTTATGGTGTTATTACATTATGTTATGGGCCTTTTATGGGTTATACAGTTTAAATTCATTGTTCAAGAGTGTTCTTTTTCTTATTTTTCATGAACGGTTCACTTGTACACATGAATGGAAGTTCATGTAGAAAATGGATAAAAATAAATAATTGTTATCACATGTTATTAATGATATTACATAATTTTAAATGATATTATAATAAATTTGGTTATATATCATGTGGATGAATTATTAGTTATAATTTAATGATGATCGTTTTTGGTTAATTTTGGCAGTTTTCTATCACTATGAACATGGTTTGGTTTATCATTAGTATTATGTATAAAAGTTGTTTCCATAAAATAAAAGGGGTTAATATATACATAATACAATTTTTTCAACCATCTAATGGTTTTATTGACATACTTGAAGGATTTTATGGAAATTGGATGTGCAATGCCCATGATGTAAGTAAATTAACACATCACGGGCAATGATTTTATTTTTATAATAAAAGAGAGAGGTGAAAGATTAAAATGAATAATCATAAATTAAAATGATATAATACCACTATAAAAATCATAGTATAGTTATCATGACATTTTGATAAGATAATATGAGGATAAGAGAATAAAGGAATTGAAATTTGAAAGGAATTTAAAAGAAAAGTGAGATAGAAATTACCTATTGAATATATCTTCTTTGAGAGCCTCTTTATGGGAGGGTTTTTGGAATTTTTATGATAGCAAGGGTTTTTGGACGTATGGGAGGATATTGGGAATATATTTGATCATAAATTGGAATAGGCACAAGGCTTGATAGGTGTGAGGAAATGAGGTTGTGAGGGGTGGTATTAATAGTAATGGGGAGAGGGGTTCTTTCAATATTATATTCATTAATTTAATATTTTTGCACAATATAAGAAATAGTGAGGATTATTATTGTTAGGGGTGATTTTTTTACATGTGAACTCTATGACTGCATGATAATTCTCCCATGAACCATCTAAATAAATTATTTGGGCATAGAGCATTTCCTCCAACACTAATATTGTACATATAAACTACCTGTCAGCCTGAGGATGGCATACAGTTCTCAGTAAAACATTTTTAAAAAGAACATTTTGCATCCCACACTAAAACAAAGATTTAAAACTAGTATCCCAATCCTAAAATATAGTCCTTAACACCCCATTGAGACCTGCAGTCTCCAAAATATGT
Organism: Viscum album; assembly: GCA_963277665.1. Taxonomy (NCBI): domain Eukaryota; kingdom Viridiplantae; phylum Streptophyta; class Magnoliopsida; order Santalales; family Viscaceae; genus Viscum; species Viscum album. The sequence goes on from OY728136.1 coordinate 655,228,791, forward strand.
ATTATTTATATCTCATCAATGGAATAATTCTTCTAGAATAGTAGGAAATGGTTTACCTTTTATAAAATGGTCCATAAAAACCCATAAAAATCATTTTCACTAGACAAACTCAAAAATAAAACATGAAAACCATGATCAAATTTTCTAACTTTCACATAGCAATGTTTAATTACTAAAGAATACTTTTTAGTTCCTAGATGGTAATCCTTAATGTAATGATATGTGAAATATTATGAAATAATTTTTTATATGTCATTATTCATCCTAGAACATAAATTATATCTCAAAATATCAGGAAACATATTAGTAATCCTAGGGTGAATAGACTATCTCAAGGTGTTTGAATTTTTCATCAGAAATTCATGAATGCTCAAATGGACTACCATGCATACTTGGAAGAAAAGGACATCTCCATAACAAAGGGACAATCTAGTGGTATCTATTTTCCATATATATTAGCCCTTATCACAAGGAAGTTTTAGATAGATATCTAACTCTCCATCACTCTTTATATGAGTGAGGATTAAATAATAATAGGCATCAGGTTCACTCATCCTTGAAAAGCATGTACATCAAGGGGAATCTCATTAAATATTTTTATCACCTATAAGTCATTAATAGCCACATCCACCACCTCTGATTATATCTATATACTCAATGAATCAACAATAATATTCCTCTTCCTGGGGGTATATGCTGTCTCAAAATCAAAACTTCTATGTTGTTAACCAACCACCTTTATTGAATGTTCATTTCCCTCTAATAAAAGATATAATTTATGTCCTTATTTCTAGTATACACCATGAGCCTCAAATTCATTAGGTATGAATGAAAATATCCCAATTTATTTTGAACCACTACAATATATGGACCATGTGTTGGGTAGTTTTATTCATGTATCATTGACATAATGGTCCCAAAATAGATCACATTCTTAACCTACATCAGAACATCCCAAATCCAGAATCATGATGAACCACAATACAATGAAAACTTCTTATATAGTTTTGGTATGGTCAGGATAAAAACTATATAAAACATTTCTTATGTTCTTGAAAGGATTCCTCATATGAATCGGACTGTAGTAACTACATCCTAATCATGGTAAATACAATCATCAGCACTTCCAAATGATAGAAAACTTAGATAAACTAACTATAGTAACCTATAAAATCTAGTAAATAATAAATCCTGAAAAATTTCATTGGTATCTCCAAAGAAACCACAGGCTAAACCATCTCTACATATTTTAATATACAAACTTTAAAAATCACATTCCCTGTGAAGTAGTCATCACTAATCTAATGTTTTATCTTTAAAAGATGTGTGCATCTAGTGTTTTCATAGTGTACTAAAAACAATCTATAAGTAGGCACTATGATCCCACCTCATCTAGGAGTACATAAGGATATCAAAAACTAAGGTGACCATAGATGATTTCAAAAAATATGTAATACCCTATAAACCAGGGTCATAAACATTGTCCACACATTTATTAAGATGAATAATATCACAAAAAAATCATATTGTTTTCACTTTCTCTTAAAAGTATTATATAGAATATCACAAGGCCTCACTATCAACTAGTGATATCCCAAACTCAAGTTGATTATAAAAAATGGATCATCTTAGATAATTTAATTGGTTATTAATACAAGGATTTGAATATTGGTTCACAAAAATCACATGGTTTAGTTAATGTTAATCTACACACAGTCGCAATGATTTATCTTCATTTTAGATAAAATCATAGGAGAACACCATAGGGATGTGCTCGAGTGAATAATCTCCTTTTCCTTAAAATACTATAACTGATCCTTATTCTCTTAAATTGATACATGATTTATTTGGTAAGATAGAATGGATATATAATCCATAATAATAATAAGTTAGATCATCCATCCAATCTAAAAATCATGTGGAAACCTTGATAAATATGAAAATAATGCATCTTATAATTCATCAACAATAAGAGGAAAGAACTCCTGACATGTCTCCTCATATCATAAATAGACACTTTCTAATACGGTTTTGATCACTTTTAGATATTGATAGCCAATTTTAGAATAGCCTTCCTACTAATCCCACTTTCCCATATAGGTATGAAAATTACCCTCTATAGATAATAAAGTTACCCATTGATGATATTATCCAATGTATGATCAATACATATTGAACCTATGTATCTCAAGTATTAATATAAAAATGCACACCACCAATAAAAAATCCCCAAATAATACTTCATCCACTCATTATTATATTATAATCTAAACATATCAAGATACCATAAGATTGAATTCCTAAAGGCATATCGATAGACATCACACCAAAATGTTACTTTGTAAAAATCCTCAAATCATTAACTAGCTAAGAACATATGAATGAATGTGATACGTGGTTATTGAATAAAATATATGCATGGGTTGATTGCATAAGAATCATACCTTGGGTGGTAGAATTATCTCTATCACGCATGACAAGAGTCTTCTTGATGGTTCAAATGGGAACAATAACCATCCTTAAGATCTTGTCACCTGACTCCCCTAAGTGACATCACCACAATAGATTGTATTCCCCTAACTCTATGTAGGATGACCTCCTATACAACTCAAATGGTTTTATGATCCCTAACTACCTAAATGTTTTTGTACACCTAGACATTCTCCTGGAACTTGGATCTATCCATATCTGTACCCACTAGCTTAAAATGGTGTTATAACTTTATACCACTATAATTTTCTCAGTTCCCACAATTAATGGAAATATTCAAATATTTATCACAATAAAGTCGAATATGTCTTTTTGGACACAATATAACATTCAGCATAGGCTCTCCTACTTAGAGGAATGGATAAACCCCTTCCTTGGTTGATCTTCGTGCCTCTATAATAGGTAGTATCCTCAAATATCTACTTCTTACTACTCAAAGACCTGCTCCTAGACATGGTACATGAATTTTATTTTCTTGAATATAGAACTCAATATAGTTCCTCTCCATAAATAGATCATAATTCATGAACTCTTAAACGGATGTTAAATGAATATTATTAACCTATAACCATATAGAATTATTTAGGCTATACTAAAAATTATGACCTTGGAAATATCATCACCAGCTTGTATACGTAAAAAAATATAAGATAAATAAATAATATGGAATAATACATCATTAACAGGACCCTTGTACTAGGTACATGAACTCTCTGGCTCTGTTATCCCTAAGATTATGTGGGATGAAATTATTGAAAACCATGACTAAATTTTTTTCTAGGATAACACCACATATCGTTCTATTTGGAAAACAATTTCCCAGCTATGCATAGTTGTTCCTCAAAACATATAAGTGTCAAAATCCACCCAAATTTTAGGCGGTGTATTAACGTGATAATATATGGTCTTCATAGACTATATAAAACATGAAATCCTTGTGTAAACACATCACTTTAAATAATGGTTGATGTTGTAGCTAGAACTCTTGGGTGAATTCTAAATGTTCAACTCAAATCTAGGTTCCCCACACCCTATAGACCATAAAACATTACTTAATCTATCTAAATGTTATTTATTAATGGAAGTAATTAGTGAAATAGTCTTCTAAACCTCTATTTCCAATGGATAACACACATCCCCACCCTCATATAGCTAAATGGTACGTCACCATAGTGGAATTTCATTATAATTATAAGCACACAACTCAAATCACAATTCTATGATAGGTATAAATATCAATATTTTGGGAAGGAAATATCAAGAACTTGTTTCTCTACCAAAACACACACCATGTGATACATGAATTTTGGAAATAAAGGATTGATTCAAGCCTAACCTAACCACTCTAATGTTAGGTATAATCTCATATAGGATCACATAATAGTCCTAGTGTATCATAGTACAAGTTATAAATTAGGTTTAATCTATGTATAGTTCAACCAATAATTTATATAGTAAAATGTTATATATGTGTTTGTTGAAACTTTGACTGGACTAACCCTATATAGTAACCCAACTCTCAATTGTAAATATTAACCCAAAGAAATTATATGAATGTCATGTGAGAACTATGTGTCAAAAATGGGGTATGAATGCATGTCTATTGATACCTTGGTCCAAGATTAAATGTAGATACCAATACATCCATTAAAAACACATCATTTTTAGTATAATAAAAACACATTTAGTAGTTAAAATAAAAATAACAATCCCACACATGGAAACTTGTAATTTCCTCATTCATCGGTTAGCTAGTCCCATGAAAAAATATAACTATGCTTCAAAAATATCCTATCACATGTCTATCATAGAAAAAATGGTAATAAAAAATAAAATCAAGGCTCTAATACCAATTTTTAGCATCCATGGTTCAGCTCACCCCTGTCATGTCTGAATAAAGTGGTATATACGATAGGATTGACTCCCCATATGACAATGAATGCCGGATATTGGTGAGGTTCAACAAAAATAGGTAAGGATACTATACCCTCACCCATAAATAACCTTCAAAATATAATAAATATTAAATAAATACTCATCAAATCATAATCGTAGAATAAACAATAAATATCACAATAGAAGTATGGCTATTAGTAAACATCAACATCATGATATATCAAAATGTGATACTAGACAGATGATATGGGTCATAAAGTGTAAATTGGATCTCTCATGAGTGGATCATATATATCTTGTTCCGAAATTAAATGAAAATAATGATTCATACACCAACTAGTCTTAATTCATTTCCTAATCCCAACTCCTAAATTTGAATAATCTCTATTATATTTATTATCATAAGTTAGAGGGAAATTTCCTTTCCTTAGTTAATAAAACATGAAACCTACTTAGGTAATATGGTGCCTTATAACGGTGTGGGAATAAATCAATAGTTCATCACCAACAATTTCCCTACCAAGTATATTTTTTATCCATGCATACTAAATATGAAGTACCAATAATGTAAATAAATAAAACTGCCAACCCATGGAGTTCTCAACTAGTAAACCACCTATGACCATGGGTACATTGTACAATTCTGGAATGGAATGATACACCCATGATAATAACACACCTTAAGGATGAATTATCTATCACTACTCATTTCACGGTCAATGTTCATGAACTCTCACTATCAAATATACTATTTGAATGATTCATCTCCATCACAACCCAACTAGGAAAAAGATCTATCAGTGATCCAAACTCAGTGGTGAATGATTAGTCACTAAGTTAAAAAAGTGTCACTAAATATAGGTGAGAAATTTCCCCAACTACACATACCTTGATGGAAGATAAAACATCATTAGATAATTTTGGTAAAATTTCATAACTTAAAAAATTCACCATGGGTGGATAATGTAGAAATGAAATCTACTTCATTGGTAGATGATTCATCACCATCATTATTCTCTTGGTGGATGATATACCACCATCACCAATCTCCATATGGACATGGAACCACTAATAACAACCTTTACATGCATGATATACCACTAGTACCAATCCCAATGGGGATAATGCATTATCATAACCACTTCCATTGGTGGATTGTACACCATAAGTATAAGATCATAATTAGATGATTTTACACCGAGACAACTCTCATATGTGGAATATTCACCACTAATAAGAATCATGTGTATGATGACATAATATTAAAAAACAATTCAAAGTGGAAGAGGTTCCAATTTTACATCAGCCTCTTAGTGACTGATGAATCTCCAACTCATTTTTGGAGGATTAGATACCACCTCAATGTAAGGGTGGATGATGTCAAACCACTAAATATCTCTAAAGGTACAAGGAACCACCATATACTTGTAAACCATAAAAAATAATGAATTATCATTTAAAACAAATATAAATAATTTGTAATTATTTAATATTTCAATGATTATGCTCTCAATCCACTAACCCACTTAATGTTATATAAAAAATCTCACTCAACCATATTTTATCACTTTCTAAAGCAAATACACACTAAATAACATAGTAAAATTCCATATGAGGATCTTGAGATAAATTATTAATCATAAGAAATTGTCTTGGGTCCAAATCAATGGTTACATTATAAAAACAACAATAAAATTTCTCATTAGTGACCAATGGTATTATAACACACCTCCCTTAGATCACTCTTAACCATATTAAGCTTGATTCATACCATATGGCTTTTAAAAATGTGATTAATTTAGTTTCATGGAATTCACAACAATTTGGTGTTAATCTAACTTCATAAGACGTATGAAATTCATGTAAAAACTCATGGTAAAGTATGATAAAACAATGTAGGAACTATTAGGGTACTACTCATTAGATATCCTTAAATGGTTTTACCTCAAATGGATGAAATTATAAATCCTTAAAAAACCCCTAAATTAGAAGTTGAGTAATGATTCATAGTGAAATATTATGTAAAAACTTTAAGAGGGAATATAAGTGTTTTAATCACCTATAGATATCCCATATGATATATCACACTCCAATTTGAGTCTGAATAATGATAATTCAAGCTTAAATGAGTAATAACCAAGTTATAAATGAGGGTTATGGGTGCGTTCACTACATACCTATGAATATATGAGTTAAAAATTCTGATTTTATGCATTTTAAACACATTTAATTAAATTAATTAAAAATTAAAAAATAGATATGACCCAACAAAACTATTTTGGGTACCCACTATAACTATTATGTCCAATAAAGGATCTTTTGTGGCCTTAACATCCTTTTTATGGTTATGAATGTAGCCACTGCCTCCCCCAACAGAGCTCTAATAGACCCCCACCAGGAATTTGATTATAAATTTGAAACTTTTAAAATTTACAACACAATGTTTTTCCCTATGAACAAGATCATAATCATTCACTAACCACTTCTTATACCATAATATTCTAAAATAACCAAGGTTTTTTATAATATAGATCAAATTCATAAATCAAAATGTTTATGGTGTTACACCAAGATTTTTCAATGGTAATATATTTCAACAACCTCCTAAGAAAAGAGATAGGGTAAAATCTTATGTCATTACCAAAAATAATGTAGATCAATAGAATAAATTTTCATAAGGAACAATCACTATTCACTCAATAATGGAGAAAGAATAATTTGATTTTTGTTTAATGAATTCCATAATGTCTAAAATGTTCTATGGAAATATTGAATCAACTCCCCAATACTTTGAAGTAAGGATATCTGTCAAAAAAACCTAGTTATCTAACACTTATAACAAAATTCTACGAATATTTCTGAATTAATATATGTGGGATAATTCTTCAATAAAATTTAAAAATTCTTTAATTGGTGGAATTTTATGTTATACTAGGCTTAGATTGGCCCTCATTATACATCCATCATATCAACTATCAGGAAAAGAAAATCACTTTCCACATCCTAAACCATCCAATGCTTCTAATCAAATAAAACTAATACAACAAGTCAACTCTAGTAAACCCTTCAATTTTATGTGTACTAATTCCAAATTATGAAGCATATATTTCCCCATTTTTTATGATAATGGAAATAATTGAACATAAACAAATTTCTATTGTAAGGTAATGTACTGATGTATTCTTTGAAAAATCATTTAGCCTTTATCTAGATTGTGAGGTAGATTTATCAATCGAACATATACATAGAGGGACACTTATATCTAAGAGACCTTATATAATATATTCAATAGAAATAAAGGCATTAAATAATAAATTATTAGAAAATTTGTACTTAGGTTTTATATTCCTTATTATATCACACAAAGGTTTTATAAAATTATTTTTTATAAAATAAGATAGATTGATGTAGATTTACTTCAATTACTAATATCTCAATGATATTTTTATAAATAATAGGTATTCAAATCCATAGATTAATGATTTTTTTATTAACTTAAATGTGATCAATAGTTTTAAAAAGTTAATATTTGTTATAGATATCACCATCTAAAGGTAAATAATGATGATATTTTAAATACATGATAATATACAATATATGGATATTATGAGTTTATAGTGATATAATTTGGACTTATAAACACCCTAGAAATAATAATAGACATGATAAATAGAGTCTTTAGATACTAACCTAAGAAATTTATGGTAATATTGTTTTCTATTATAATCATATAGACACTAATAAAAGATATTTTTTAGGCCCTAGACCCACACTTCTGGATTGAGTGACATAAACACAATCATTAAATACTTTCTATGATATTAGCTCTAAAATCCAAGATATAAGGATCTATAATTAAAAAATAAATTAAAATTACTAAATCTCTTACATATAAATTATATTTTGATATTTATATATTTAATGATTCAAGACACATCATAAACTAATGAATCTCGTGTCTTAATCAACTAAATAACATTTTTTCAATATATATATAAAACTTCGTAATTCATGATAATCCTTTAAAAACTCCCATAAATTAATCCCCATGTGTTATCCTTCTAAACATGTCAAATTTATCTCTTTTCTTCATAACATGGAGAATCCAAACATAAGAAAGGGTTAATCTAAAAATCATTTTAAGAGAAATATAAAACTGAACCAATCATGGCATAAACATGGAATAAATATTATGTTTAGAAGAGGTAAAAAATTGAATCCCTAATCATCATGAAATTGGAAGTATGTTATATCTATGAAAATTAAGTAAAACACGAATATGACTTCCTAATGTCAAACATCAAAAAATAGTTTTAAATTCCTTGTTCCAAGACACTTTACTTATCATCGAGATCAAAATCAAGACATCTTGCTGATTTGGGAGGGCATACACTATATATGTGAAAAACAATTGTCTTATGAGACTTGTAAATTCATCAGTGAGATTTATAATTCTAAGCTCCACCTATCAACTTATTGAGTACAATAAATTTACTATAATAGTCAGTAATAGCATTCTGATCAATCCCTAAGGAACCTTTATCTAAATAAAAAAAGGATATATTTATAATAAAAAATATTAAATTTCAATACATAATCAACCTGTGTTAGCAGTAAATAATCATAAAAAATTTCATCACTTTTCCACATGACCATAAATAAGATTACCTGATCATAACCCATCCAAATAAATAATTTGTATAGTCAAACAATACATATTCAACTTTACAATAATCAACTGTATTGGAATAACAATATAGGATATGCCAATATATTTTCCCTTGACAATAGTGTAACATTATTTCAAGGTAAAAATCATCCATTCTGAATTATTTAAATTTTTATTTTCATAAATAAATATAGTGCTAGATATATGGTTAAGTCAATATGGTAATTTCATGATCATAATCCATCTATAGAAGATAGTTGGATAGTTTCAAAAGAACACAACCCATGAATAGAAAAATATTTTTCAAAGGGTTTATGTTTTAGGTTCGTATATCCCTGGAATGGAATTAGAGAATAACTCATAAAAAATTTAAATGGTATAATTTACCAAACTTATATGAAGTAAGTTCAATGGAATAATCAAAACCCATTGAATAAAAATTGAATCACCAAAAAATTTTAATACTAGGCAAAAATGAATCAATAAACACATAAACAACGGCGCATCATTTATCTATTAAATCCCATGAAATAAAAAGATTATGAAAAAAATAAATCCATGGGTACTGAATACTACTATAAATGAAGACATGGTGCACAAATTGTATTAGGTCTCAAAGAATCAGAATTTAGACCAAAAACCCCTTGTGGTTGGAGTAACACATTAATAAAAAGTCCTTGAAATAAAGGAATTGTAACTGAAATAAAAATAAAATGATTAAAAGATAATTATGATATGATATCTCATATATGTATTATATACCCCACAAAATTAAAATAGGTTCATAAAACCAATCATTCTCCAAGAGAGGAATTTGAGATGAAAACCCTTAAACCTTTGTAACATTAGAACTAAAATCCCATTAGAAAGTTAATATGAAATAGAAAATTAGATATCCTAAAATATAATATAATCATGATAAAAATATTAAAGTGGGATTTTTATTAAACAATAAAAAATTAAAACATTTTTTATAACATAAACATGGCTCAATGAAAAGAAATTGAGACTGAAACCCTTACCTCATGTCCTACCTTCCTTTAACATACGTTAATATCATGTATCAAAGACATTGCTATATTAATAACTTAATTAATAACCTTAATCATATCCATTTTCATTTATATTCTTATTCAATATCCATTCCCTATATGAATTATACTGATTTTCCACATCAGGTGTTTATAATATTTATTGTTTGTACAGGTTTCAAAATAGTGGTGTCTGTATTCATTATTATTCCAAATTTCATCATTAATGGGGTATTAATGTTACTTTTTGGGATTATTTATAATTATTTTTTATGTTTTAAATTCCTTTCATGATTTTTTTAGTCTTTATCCATGAAAATGAAATCAATGAAATGTATGTTTCAGTGATTCTTGACGACAAAGATGTGTTTTTTTAATTAGTGAATTAAATATTTATATAACATCCCCAAAACCAAAAAATTTATTTATTTTCATATTTATATATATATTATTATATTAATTATATTAATTATATTCCCTGGTTAATTCATGATATAAATTCATAGTATCATTTAATTATGTTGTTAAACTGACCCAAACTTGAACATACCCTGATTTAATAAATAATAATGAGAGGGTCTTGTTGTGCTATCAATATAACAAAACAATATTGATATTATAAGGCTTTTAATTGTGTCATATAATATAATATTATTTAATTATAATAATAAATAATATATATGAAGATATTACATAGTTTTAATAAAAGGATATCCTCTTAGTATGCTTATTTTAAATGATTAAATTAACAATGATAATTTGTTGATCATATCATAAATAGTTTCTCTAATTTTTTATAACATAACATTAATGATATACTAAAAATTATATATATCATTTAACACCATTCTTATATCCATCCTTTTATGCTAGTGACAAAAAACAAAACACAATACATTATGGATGCGGTAGTCTGCACAATGCATGAACAATGATTTTTTTTCTCTAATCGATGAGGTATATGAATAAATAATGATAGTAACATTAATATTATAAAATTAATGTATATAAAAGATACTAATTTCATTAAATGAGTGTGTTTATAATAAATTTTAAAAGGATAATTAACAATAAAAACAAATTAATCGATAATATTAAAGTCATGGACTTGAATTTTCTTTGGAGATATCCTTGCAAATGAATGCCTTATGAAAAATAATGGCTGCTTGAATATTTTGAAAATTATATAGGGTTATAATATTATATATGTTATATATTTTCAAATTTCTATTTTAATTACAAGTTCCTCTTAAATTGGAGGGGGTGCTACACTTTTATAAGTAAAGGTAATGGTGGTATTCAGGGTAGCGTAATTATTTTCAATGATCAAAGGTTATTATTTAATTAATAAAGTAAAAAATTGAAAAAAGAGGATATTAAAAAATTAGATCAAAAATAACCTCAACCAATTTTTATTTAGACAACATTTTATTTTTTAGGTATTTTTGTTTTAACGTTTTGTCTCTCACCCTTACTTACATTTACCTTGGTAATTAATTTCTAATCATAGAAAATTATTTTAATTAAAAATATTAAGATTGTGAATTTTTATCTAATTTAATGTGTATAATTTCAAATTGTAAAATAATTTTCTCAAATAAAATCTACAAAGGTGACAATAGTTTATTTTAAAATAAATACACATAGTTACCTAAAAATAAGATGCAGATAAATAGTGTTTTTAACTTTAAATTTAAATATAAGGTAAAAGTATCTTGAATACTAATTTAAATGATATAAATTTAATTATTATATATAAAAGAGATGATATTAGGAATCCAAGGAAATCCAAAACCTAATCTTGCTCTAAAAAAATAGTATTCAAATAAAAAACCAAAAATGGATTTTATATTAAAGTAACAAATTAATTAGTTATAAAAATATTTTTTATAGGTTTTATATATTCAAAAACTATTTTAAAATTAATAATTTTATTCCTAAAATTATTATTCGATCAAATAAATATTTTTATAAATTTATAATCCATTCTTATAAAATAATAAATTCAAAATAAATTACATGTTTCTTGAAAACTATGTTTTATGAAAAAAAATTGACCTTTTATGAAAAGGATCATAATCTATACCAAGTCAATTTTGATATGAGAAACTAAAAAAGGAAGTTAATTTTTTTATTCTAATATCAAAAATTTAAAATTTTGGTTTCTTAATAAAATCATAAAATATAATTGAAAAATATTTTAATTAAAAAATAGAATTTTCAAATATTAACTAATATTGTTATTATATATCATTTACCAACTAAATTAGTGTAAAATTATTATAAATATTAGACATAATTTATCATTAGTAATATGTTTCTAGAAGTAGAAATGTGTATTTTATAAAAAAAATAGTAAAATACATTTGATAACAATAAATGATCTTATTAGCGATTTTTGGTAAACTAATTGAATTTTATTCTGATTAAACAATATAAATAATTTTCTTTATAACTATAATTAACAAGGTTGTTACCCATATTCATTCATTAACATTCAATGGGTAGGATTTAATGTGTTGTACTTAAATATGTTTATTTTATTTAAATATATCATGGTTTTGTTTTTGGTTGATGTTGCATGTAGAGAAAGTTATTGATTACATTGACTTATTCAAAGGTAATCGTAGTTTTGAATTTTGTGGTGTCACATCCCCCCCATAAATTTCATCACCACAATTTGACTCATAAAATCAGATTAATATTTATAGGTAACTCATAATTAAATATACACTGCTAGATGTTCATGTGATTGTTTGGGATGCGGAATAGGATTTATCTATATAAAATTCATTAAAATATATTTATAAAGAGATCCAATACGTTATTAATTTGACATATAATTATACAAGGTGATTTAGATATATATCCATATGAAATAACTTCCCAAAAACATTAAAAATTATTTATATGTTAGTCATACCACTGGGGGTTTTTATTTATAAATAAATATCTAATAGTTAGTGAAAAATACATTGAATAGGTTATTAGAAAATATTTACTAATAAATATTTTTCAAGATCATTATAAGTAATTACATAGGATTTTCATTTTTTCATGGTTGTTAGTGACAATTTCCCTTTTGGACCTTGGATTCGGACATTGAGTTGTGTAATACACAAATCTCGTAAAATAGAAGAAATATAATTTTGTAGATTATCTATTTACCTTAAACATGTGAGTATGATGACATTCATATCCACACTTATAGCATTCAACCGTCCCTCTAAAGAATTTACTTTTTTTTCTTCTCGTATTTTTGACATACAGTAAATTAAATCTATTTTCCTTTATCATCTTCATCACTTGATCTTTTATGAAACTAAGCATTTATCTTCCTTGGTGTGTTTGATACATAGACTATGTTTACATTATTGATCATATTTCATGATATCTACTAGAAAGATCAGGAAACAGTGGTAGCTGGCCCTAAATAAATTAAAATAAAGCGAAACAAGTCAAGCATAAAAGGGGTTATTACATAAATGAGTGTGCACCACACCAAATCTATCATACCTCCACCAGTGGGTCACAATAATAAAGAGCCATGAAATACCACATTCCTCCATTATCAATGAGTTCCCACTTTTCCAATGAATTCTCCTCCTAATTAGCCTCCTGATAGACATGAAAAACATCCCAATGCATGTGGGTGATCTTGCTAAGACAGTCAACCCCCTGAGGTAGCATACACCAAGGGACCCGACACATCTTGGTTCCCAAAGCATTAATCGCAGACTGCGAATCAGATTCAATCCATATATAATTCCAGTTAAACGGGATAGTGTAACTGATAGCATAATTCATTGCCCATAATTTAGCTTCAAAGGTAGTTCCAATTCCAATGGCCTTATAGAAGCATCCCATTACAAACCCAAGATAAGTTTGGAACACTCCACCACAACCGGACAGACCTGGTAATCCCATCACAACCCCATAAAACATTGACCTTGAGATAGGAAAAAATGGGTGGTATCCACCGAATATATTTCAGCATCCAAGGCCTGTGTGATTGACCTGAAACACCTAGAGTTCGCAGAATTAGTAGATAAGAAACAATATTGAACATGTTGCCATCCTATAAAGTCGAAGAAGCATAAACATCCTTGTGTACAACCACCATGCCTTGCTGAGTCGTTGAGTGTACGTCGTTGAATAGTGCTTCATTTCAGGATGCCCATATGGCTACAATAATAATAGCAATATTATCCAATAGAAGATTATAAATCTGGGCACTGAATCAGTCATGTGGCAGGTTGGACAGCAAATCCATAATTGTCCTGTAGGTTTCAAACATAATCCCAAACAAAGAGCCAACATAGGACCATATCCGCTTGTCCTGACTACATTCTATAAATACATGTTTTATCGAGTCCTCATTAGACTTGCAAATAGAGCACATAGAGGACATTTGAAAACTATCCCACTTGAGATGATTAAATGTGTGAATTCGATTTTTAAAGATTCACCAAATGAGAAAGAATCTAGAAGGTCGTGAAACAAGCTCTAAATTGTATAAGCCAAGAAGGTGTGGGAGTTTGACCCCCACAGAGGTTCCTATGAAAATCCCTACTATTAAACTGCCCATCTCTGACCTGGGTCCAGATCAAGGTGTCATTATCCACAAAAGAATACTAATTGATTTTAGTCTCCACCTATACAAGAATATTAAAAATAACAGAATGAATCTAGTAGAGAAAACCTGAGATAGTCAAAGGGTTGGCTTCAGGTGTCACATTGAGATCACAAAGGGGTTGTGTGAGCCACTTTGTGCTCCAATAGTTCAGCGTGGAGTCCCTGCACACCAACCATTTGGTATCTTCCATAATCCACATATAATTATTCTAGAGAGAATCCCTAATAGTTGAAGTATGATAATAATTGTAACCATTGAGAATCCTCTTTGTGATTCTGTTCGACAGAAATTCATCATTGTCATCATGAGAAATCAGGTTCCAAGTGAATTTCCCAATCAATCCATCATTAAAGATATGGAGGTCCTTGATTCCAAGACCCCCCATCTCCATAGGTTGATGCACTCCTTCTATTCCACTGTAATCAAATTCCTCTCATGTGGTGACCCTATCCATATAAAATTTTGTACCATGCTCTAAAGCTCTTTAAGAAGTCCTCTCGGCCATCGATAGAGGGAGAAGGAATAGACAATCTTCGATGTGATCACTGAGTGAACAAGGCAGACCCTCCCAGCTAGGGATATATCCTTCCCTTTCCATCTGGACATTAGATGAACAATACCAGCATAAATCCCCTCCAAGTATTTCCTTTTCACATTTCCCCAAAATTGTGGGACCCTAAGGTAATTGAAAGGCAGGGATTGCCTCATCACCCTAAGATACCTGAAAATTCTGTTTCTTTTCCCTACCAAGACTCCATTCCCAAAAATTATGGAATACTTCTCTTAACTAATGATCTGTCTAGCCACCTCCTCATAGTGATTGAAAAGGACCTTAATAGAGGATATAGTTCTTATTCATGCTTTTCCAAGTAATAATATTTCATATGAATATAATATATGTGATGGGGTGTGGCCATATACACAAACCCTAATCTTCTTGTAGTGACCTATTTGAGAAAGGTCATTAATACACCTACTAATGTAATCCTCTACAATGGAAATAAGAATACCATAAAGGGGGTCACCTTGCCGTACTCCAATAGTACAAGGGAAAAAACTCGTTAGAGCACCATTAACAAGAATTGACAGCCTTGCAGATCCAAGAATGATATGAATCATATTCACAAACCCATTTAAGAATCCATACCTTCCCAGGACATCCAGAAGGAAGCTCTATATAATAGTATCAAAAGCCTTAGAAATATCAAATTTGAGAGAAAAATTTCATTTGTCTTTTTCCTCACCAGGTTGACTCTCTCAGAGGCCATGAAGAGGCCCTTTTGGTTTCTCTGCCCAATGAAAAATCCAAACAGGTTAGCAGTAATCATGTCATCAACCAACCCACCCATCCTGCTCACCAAAATTTTATTGATATGTTTGGGTAGTGTGTTACCAAGAGAAACTGGCCTAATGTCATTGATCTCAATAGCATTCTCTTCTTTTGGGATGAGAGCAATGAAGCTGGAGTTCATTCCATGGGGAATATATGAATGGGAGAAGAAATACATAATGGACTTCTCAATATAATTATGCATAATGTTCCAGTAGAACATGAAAAAAAAATTAGTGAATCCATCAGGACCAAGGGAACTCTCAAGATTAAGAGATAGAAGAGCAGATCTGATCATCTCTTTGCATGGGGGGGAAATTAGAAGCTGATTCGAGTGGTCTTCAATACCGGGGCTGATGTTTTCAACCATGCAATGAATACAAGATCATCCATTATCAGAATATATACCCTTAAATTGTTCAACCTTATACAAATAAATCTCGCATTCTTCTGTGTAAAATTCCCACTAATGCTGATCACTTTATTCCCTGCATGCGCCCTATTTTCCTTGTGCAATCAGTTGAAGAACTTGGTGTTCATATCTCCATCTTTTAACCATGTCACATTTAGTTGATTTCTTACCAATCGTTCCTTCACCATTAATAGATCATCAAGTATATTGTAGGCTATAATTTCCTATCTATATAGGATAGGTTTCCTTTGTTGATAGATCAGAACCCTAGAAAACTCCTCCTCTAACAGCCTGATATCCTCATCAATTTTGAAAATGATTTATTTCTCCATTCCCTTAGCAGCCTATTAAGATGCTTAAGTTTCACAGAAAATCTTTGGAGAGGGATCCCAATGGATTCAGACCTCCATTCCTCCAAGAAAAGTTCCATGCATCCTAGAATCAAAATCCATCCATTATTGAATCAAAAATGAATAAGGGATGACCTTGTCAACTGAGTGTTGACAGCAACAACAATTGGATTATAGTCAAAATGATGTTTATGGAGTGTGAATCCAGATACTCCATGGGTTGTAGCATGTTCATCAATATGGAAAAAACATCTATCAAGATTTATAGCTTTTTTACCCTCCCATGTATACCTACACCATGTAAAATTAGAACCATCTATATGCACTTGATCCAGATTGTAGTAATCAATGCACTCAGAAAATTCAGCAGTAGCAGTCCTATTAAAGTTGGCTCTAGTTTTCTCCTCAGGCTTTATCACTATGTTGAAATCACCAGTAAGCATCCATTTTTTGTCCATCCTCTTAGAGGTGACTTTTTTTCCCTCCCATAAATACATCCTCCTAATATAACTGGAATAATTATAAAAAAAGATATTGAAATGTCCTATCCAGCATAGTTTCAATTAACCAAAACACTTTGAGGCCCATTCTCAGAGGAAGTAATCTTAATGGAATCCTACTGTAACACCCACAGGTGGTCTATAGAGGCTGCATGGTGATTATTAGAGATAAATTTGTATCCTAGGGAGCCCCATTTGAATCCCTTCCAGTATTAAAAAAGAAATTTAGGTTTAGCAATACTAACAAACATCGGCTTATTGGTCATAATATAATGTCGAACGGCCCTGAACGTGTGGGAATTTCCCATCCCTTGAATATTTCAGTAGTGAATCCTCATTTTTTATTGTCCATGCCTCTTGTCAGAGGCCCCCCTTTTCACTCTAACAAGGCTTTCTTTTTCCTTGTCTTCCCTTGTCCACCCTACAATTTCTTCAAACCATGCCCATGGGCAACGATGATATGGGGTGCCTTAACCACCTGGTTTTCCCCATTGACTACCTTCTCTTTAGAAGATCATTTATTATGATTAGTGGCAGCATACAGTGTTAATCTACCACTGGAAACAATAGCAGCCTCACCTAGGCTGACTGTGTAGAGTTTTGTGGTTCGTTGTACCTCTACCTTCTTGGCCTTACTGTCCTCACTTAGGGGCCCAACCGTTACGTCATTACCACAACCACTAGGCGTAGAATCAACCTCTCATGCGCAGGCTGTGACTAATTCAATGTGTCGGGCATCATTTCCCATGTCATCCAACCAACCATTGGGATCAACAATGACACCCCCTGTAATTATTGTCACAGGCTCAATAGGTTGAGCCTCTTCCACCTCATCCACACATAGTCTTCCGCTATGGGGAATGAAGGTGTTTATTGATTTGAGAGGATGGTCACTACCCATAGTATGCCTCTTTAGGGCATCCTTAGAGGGGGAAATCTGGGTTAAATGTCCTCCTGGATCAGAAACTGGATGGAAATACATGTCCATCTCATTGCCAATTTGTTGAGACTCTATAATACTCGGTGAACCAACCCGAGTGGCATCATTATCATCCCCCATCCAGTCAGGTGAGCCCTTCTCCACATGGTTAGTGGCATAACACTGAGGAAGGGTAGATTTTCTATCCACCACAGGAACACTACAGGGGGAAGAGGATCTCACCTGAGTCCCCTCATATCGGCCCTCGATAATTAATGCAAGCCCATTCCGAACCCCACTTTTAAGCAGATCATTCACCATGGCTGCAACGGAAGAGCCCACCCATATTCAGAATTGCATTCAGCCTATTCTCAAGTCCTTGGCCATCTCCTTTTCTCTCCATGTTCTCTAGAGAACATTTCTTCTTCCCCTTCCTTCTTCTACACATGCTCTCGTCATGACCCTTCATCCAGCTAAAATACATTATTTGTCCCGCTTGCACACAAAAATCATATCTCTAAAGAACCAGCAACTTGAGAAAAACATTTTCTTCCTCTCATACACAATGTAAAGCTTCATGTTTTCATCCCTTTTTTTAAGCACCACCTCCTGAACAAGCATTCTCAAAATGTTAACTTCATCTAGGATTCTGGAAAAATGTTCAAGCCTTGGATTGTCGGTCTATCGGTCCATTCGAATAGGGTTTCCTACAAAAAATGAAATGTCCCATAGGATCCTTGGGTGATAATATTACTAATTTAACTTGTGTATTCTGATCCATAATTGAGTGTGAGTATTTAATACATTCATTGGATCAAAATGTTTATCCAATTCATGAACATTCAGGAAGCCAAGGATCAAGGAAATAGTGCCTTATCTCCATGCTTTCCACTTACCCTCATTTGAGGGGAAGACCATATTGTAGTACCCCTTTCCCATTGAAATCATTTTCTAGTTGTCAAATCTCCAAACATCTACAATCATTTTCTTCAAATCATGAAATGTCCCCGGCAGCTCACCCTTAGGAGTGATAATTGTCGCAATGAGAGAATACATGCATAGGTTGACCAGTTCCTCAACCTCTTCCTAATTTTTCAACACATGAGAAATCCTCCCCTTCCTTATTACGCTCATTAAAAGAGGTGCTTCAAATTCTGAGAAGGAGGGTCTTGCTGAATTTCTCACCACTTCCGCAAAATCCCACATTATCTCATTGGGTTCATTTAAAGGAACTACCTTGATAACATCACCCTTTATTGGGAATTCGAACATCTCCCTCTAACTAAAAGGCTCAAAAAGGGTCCTATAATCACCATAATGATCTTCTCAAATCCCTAGGATAAGATCCAAGGGATCATCTGTTTCACCATGTTTAGTGTTTTCACCCAGTTCTCCTTGATCCATCAAATGAGTTGTGGATAACGAGGTATAGGTGATTGCCACACCACGTTTATTCTAGGCCTCATTCACCACATGTTCACCGCTCATCCCAAAATAAATTTGTGTGTGGTGAGATGTGAACCTATGATAGTTACATTGCCAAGGAGTGGAAAATGAGTTGTGGGTAACAAGGTATAGGTGATTTCCACACCATGCTTATTCTGGGCCCCATTCACCACCTGCGTGGCACTCATCCCCAGCTAAATTCGAATGTGGCAAGGCTCGAACCTGCACCAGTTCCGTTGCTGGGGAGTGTCTACCTTACATGGCACCACTAAGCCAACCCTGATCGGCTTAAATGCATTGAGGGTAATGAGGTATAGGTGATTTCTATACCACTTGTATATCTAGTTTGCATTAATCATATGTTTTATCACTCTAAGTACCATTCTGATGGATTTTTATTGAGGTAATCTACAAATTTTCCCTCACACCCATGGTTCCTTCCAATTCTATACCTTACCAAAAGAAAAATATTTAACATTATCAAATATCACTATAAGGGAATTATCATAAATAACCATAAGAAAATATGACCTCTAGATGTCTCAAATTATACCACTACCATATTTGACTATAATTCTTTCAAATCAACATGTATCAAATACAATTCGACCTATATAACTCTTAGTTTAACATATATAATTATTTTATCATTCACTCTTACCTTGAATTGTGTTATCTAATACATATTAACCTAATATTTAAAATAGTGATCCCAAATTAACATATACATTCATAAAATATTTCTACAACTAATAATCATTGAAATATATTCTCTCAAAATCCAAATTATCCTTATTCAAACAAAATTAATCACTCCAAAAATTATATACCCAAGTATATATATATACTGTAATAACTCGAAATTTTATATAATATTTATTTTCTAAATTTTTGTGTTATTTTATTTTATACTCAACATAATTATATCCTTTAATTAATGAAGTGAGTATAATTAAATGAGACTATTAGGTTTTGAATGTTATATGGCCATTGGTCAATAAGACCATTGGAAACTAAATTTTAATGTTACAATTATTATTTGTAAATTAAATTGATCTTGGTTAATTAATACAGAAAGAAGAGTCGATGGAATCATCTAGTAGACTCGGGCCATATGAATCCCATCTATCGGAGCATGGGAAGAAGGTAGCATCACTGGTCTTTACTCTGGACCAAGCCCAATCCAAACATCAACACGTGAAACTTGAACGGAATCGCCTAAGGGGGAAGTTCGAGCTGATAGAAATCACCACTCAGGAAATGTTGTCTGAGCCACCCCAAGATTATATCACCATAGCACACCAAACACTTAGGTCATATGCTGTTGTTATAAGGGGTTTTGTAATGAGACCTTAGAAACTTTGTGTAATCCTTTTATATAAAAAAATAATTTATTTCTTATTATGGAAAAGTTTGTGTATTTCAAATTTCTAGATAAATTTAGGATGTATATTATTGATGAATTTTGGAAAAAATGTAATTCTAAAATATTTTTGTATTCTTTAAATAATTAATAATGTGAATTGATTTTCAAAATATGGTCTTCTACAGTTGTGTTTGGTAAGAGATTTAGTGTCTAATACGTTCAGATTAATTTTTAGTGAATAGTAAATCATGAATAATAACATACTCATATGAATAGTAATGAAATGTAATGAATAGTAAATTGACCAAAAAAATAGAAACATCTACCATGAATGTATAAATACATTTTAGACATCTTAAAAGTTAAAAAATGATCATAGTTTAAGTTTTGGTATTTTTGAATTTCATAAATACTTTAGTTACAATTTTATAATTAATTTAACATTTCAAAATGGAATTGAATTTTTAAAAAAATTAATCATAAATTTTTACTTTATTGTCTTATGGTTATACGATAATTTTATGGGACCTTGATTACTTTCTTAAGGTGTTAGAAAATGAGTTATAGTTTTGAAGTTGTATTTTTGGAATAAATAAAGATTTTATTTAGATATTAAATTAAAATTAATTATACAATTATTTTTATAAAATGGAGTTCATTTTTGAATTCAGAGAATCGATATTAGGATAGAGTGATTTTTTGGGATTTTTCTGAAAATTTGATTTTTTTGGTGAATAGTAAAAATACAGTTTTGAATTTCGGGTGTTTAATGACATCATTTATGATGTAATAATGACATGAAATTCTAGTAAAATATTGAATTGTAAGATATGTTATGAGGTGTACCATGTGGTCAATACCATTGGAAAATACCATGGTCAAGCTCATGGTTTTGCAACTACCACTGATGTGGTATCCCTTGGAAATTAATATATTATCCCCTCACTTTTCTTTTAAATACGATGCCATTCCCTCATTATTTTAAGTCCAAAATACTCCTAAACGAAGATATGGTCTATTTACCTCCCAAGGAGTCCTCCCAAGGTGACCTCAAGCCTCCCAAGGTCACGACTTTCAATCCTTCGAAGATACTCTTCATGGTAAGGGAACATTTCACCCTCCTCTTTTAAGTCATCAATTCCTTTATGTTATGCCTTGTAGTTCCATTTTATTATGTGGTGGATTGTTATTATATATATTTACTACTTTCCATTTCATTTCTAAATTATTATATACCCTTTACACTCTCACCAATTTATTTTCATAATTTTTAAGTGACGTTGTTAGGCTGCCGAAAGTTTTGTAAAAGAAATCACATCTTCTTTTTCCTCTCATGTTTCCTTTTCATGTGATATGTCATTAAACTTTTCATACCATGTTCTTATATAAATTATATTCATTCTTTATACGGTATTATAATTCATTTATTAGTTTTTTACCCTTCTACCTCTCTTTTTAATGTTTTCTAAAACTATGTTATATTGTCGTTCCACGGTAGAATTTTCATTTCAAATCTCTCTCTTTTTATCAAGAAATTACATTTTATTATTTATGAGAATACCCAAATCTATTTAAATTTCTAGTGGTATTAATCAATACATAAAATTTAACCATTTTATTATCTAATTGACATACATATAACCCTTACTCCCTTTCCATGGGTTATAAATGACGTAACGATCATGTTTTTAAGAACTTTTAAAACGTCATGATTTTGAGATGAAACCCATTTCTTTTATTCTCTATGGGTAATTTATGATATGTTTTATTATGATCTATGTGGATCACATGAAAATAAAGTCATATTAAGGGTGTTCCCTAATATCACTTTGATGCATTGGGTAATGAATTTAATCTCTAGAGATGACAAGTTTCACGATACATTGGTGAATAACCTTGGTAATTTTTATGACACTTTGGGGATGATCCTTGGTGATATGTTCATGAATGAATAAATTAACTATTGTAGAAACATATTCATGTAAAGGTTCAAGTTTGTTTCATTATTAAATTCCTATACTTCATTTCTCATGTCTTTATGTTTTTATCATTTTCTTATTGATTTCACCAGTAAACTGATTCCCCTATTTTCCTTACAGGGCCTTCCGCTCACCCATTCCTTTGATGTATGTCTCTAGGTTATGAGATGCTGTAATTGTACTTAGGTTGAACCTATTATTGAGCCTTACAAGTGAATTTTAAGGATGTTTTATGTTGTTTTCATGTATTATGTTTCCGATTTCTGAGACACTAGACTTTAAAGATCCTCTGTATGTAAAATGTAATGAAAATTTATGTAAAAAAAGGTAGGATGCCATATATACCCTAATAATATACTCTAAATAACTTAACTTCCTCAAACCAATTTGAATCTATAATAAATTAATGTATAATGATATTCCACATTATTCCAAAAACTAACTCAATATTTAATACTCAAATATATTAGTCACCGGTTCATAATGTCACACACTAGTAACTATATATCAAAATCCCAAAAATGAGATGAAATTATTCAAAAATAACTTGAATAAATTATCAATACTAAGGTTTACCAACTACAAAACAACTTTATTCTTCAAAAATCAAAACACCATTTATTATATCATTATAATGATTATATTAAACTTAAGAGTTATCCATACCACAATCATATTTTCTCCAATATTTATCCCCCAAAAAATAACTTTGTGATAAATTAAGTTTAAAAGGTTATTAATACAATTTAATATATGTGAACATACCTTTATTATAAAACTCCTAAATAATAATACCATGATATTTCACATAATCCTCACAACATTTATAATATACCCAAATATCGTTGATAAATATCACTCAAAAATAAAAAATGCTTTGAGTTTCAAGAAAATATCAATCTCATTACCTTAAATAAGACTAGTAAGATCACGTTTTCCATCACAACAGGAATATAATAATATTATAAACCATTTATGTTTGTTCCTTTTTTTAGTTATAAGGCATAGTGGTTTCTAAGAACATATCTTTCTCAACTTCATTTTCATGATCCTCTTTCAACCACATACTAAGAAAAAAATGGTTATTATAATATACAATGTATAAATATGAAAATATCAATCCAAATATTCCATACCTTATGATAACTTTTTTTAAATATGATTATTTAGGATCAACCTTTGACCCCCTTATTCAATATTGAGTTCCGTAAGGTCATTTTTCTATTAGGTTATCTAACTTAATTAGTATACGTCATTATTAAACCCTACATAATGGTTTACAAATATAATGTAATTAACTAAAGCATAACCCCTAGAGTTTCTCACCATGTATAAAGGCATAGGCTCACTCATCATTCATTATAGTTATTATTTAGTCTATGATCAACCAACACTTTTCAGGGTCACTACCCTATGGTGAATTTGTTCCACAGCCACATATAATTTCATGTATCCTTATATGGATATATTTATTATAAAAAAATGTATAATCTCTACATTACCAAAACTTCAAGATATTATCCAATGATTATACTTATTCCAATTATTTTCAGAGAAATATTTTGATCCTAATCTACAAAAAAATAGCAATATTTGTTTAACATAAAAAAAATAAAATTATCTAAAAGGGATATCTATTATGACCAACCTTGACTTATCAACTCATAAATTATACTCAATAAACCCTCTAATATCCAACATTATATGAACCTTTTCTTTGATTCAAACTATGATGAATCAAACACACAATCCTGGATTTGGTTCCATAAACACATATTTTACATATTTTCATGATATTAGATGTAAAAACGTGGATACAATTATCCATAATAAATATCTCAATAAAAATTATTGAATATGATACAGTTAAAGGAACATTTTTTCTTTATATATTTAGAGAATTAGTAAATTTAATAAAATAATTAAGACCTTGTCTTTCTCAACTAATGGATATTTTTTAATAAATATAAGAAACTACTTAATTCATGTAAATTATTTAATATCTCCAATAAATTATTCAACAAAAACTATTCTTCTAAACATTTTATTTGTACTATTTTCCTTCATAACTTGGGTAATGGAAACATAATAAAGGGGTGATCCCAAATTCTCAGTAAGGAAAATATATAAATGAACTAATCAATGTGAAAAAATTGAATTACTATTTTCTAATTAATTGGAATACAAGATGAATCTATTATCAACATGATATTGGGTGCATGATATATCCATGAAAAAATGGAAATATGGATATTAATAATACTAATATCATACTGATGGAATAAAAAAATTATACATTAAAAAATGGTTTATTATAATATCCAATGTATGAATATGAAAATATCAATCCCATAATATTCTATTAAATTTTTAATATCTTTCGTTAAATGGGAAAAAATGGTTTATCGGTGAAAAGTTACATTTTTTTAAACACATTATGTAATGGTAAAACTCCCAAATTAACACCCCATAATATTCAAGTAAATATTTTCTGAGTTAAACACTAATTATTTATGAGTTTCTGAGGCCTTCCAATGCTCAGTGAATATGGAATAAATTTTTTAAATAGAATATATTAAGTATGCAATTTTTACTCAATTTTTTTAAATAACTCTAAAATGATGTGTCGTTTGAGAAATATGATACCACTGTTATGTATGAAATATGTTGTTTTCCTTATGAGGGGTATAACATTCAAAGTCTCTAGTCCTTTCGGTGTCTCACTCGTGAGATGAAATTATTAAATAATATTTATTATATTATTTATTAAACATAATTAAATATCTCTCAAATGGTGAATTATATGGGAAATCTCATACCACTGATGGGTCTGGAATGAAGATTTTACCATTGATGGTGTATAACATTTGTATGCATCGGCAGTTTGGATTCCTCGCTTTAAAAAATAATTATTTTTATTTTTATTAATTAATTATTCGATTTTTTAATTAATAAATAATTAATATCTCTCAAACGGTTCATCATTTGAGAAATCTCAGACTACCATTGTGTCTGTAATGGGGTTTTTACCCTAGAAAGGGTATAAGTTATATGTGCAGTATACATTTGGGGTTATTTATTTCTTTATTTTTTGTTAAAAATCTAATTTGTTAATTTTATTGAAATCATTAAGTGACACAATTCATTGTCTTCGACAATGAAATGTCGAGCACCATTTTGTACACTTGTATTAAACCAAAAGCATGGTATCATCGGTTTCTTGATCTTTTTGAATAGTTTCTTTTCAAATGCATTAATATGATGAAATTAATCACTATTTATTGAAAATATATTGAAAACATAATGTAAAATGATGGTTTAATATAGGGCTTTATATTTCTGGAATGAAGAAACGTGGTGGTTTTTTGGGGATTTAAATGACTTGAAGATCTTGTTTTTATTGGTCAATCCCACCATTTGTGAAGGTCATGAGACTCCCATGGGTGAGTTTCAGGTTGTTACTTAGTAATTCAGTTGACTTGCCGCTTCAGTGCACTGAAAGATGTAGGTTATTCTCTTCCTTTTGTTTTATTTATTTATTATTAATATTCCAATCTTATAAATTCTATAACTTCTTCGTTATTGATCAGAATTCCTCATTGTCGGTACCATTGAATTCACCTTGATGAGAAGAAGAAAAATAATATTTTTATTTTTAAGGAAAAAATATTTTGTTCATTCTTATTTTTCATTTTTTTAATGAACCATTTAAGACAAATTATTTAAGTGTCATCACATGGATTTTTCTAGTGATAATTTATAAATCATTCATTAAATAATCACTTTAAAATATTAAATCAAAATTAAAAATATTATCAAAAATAATTATCAGAAATTATTAATAGATAATTTCATTAAATTATCAAATGATAATTTTTGGAATCAAATAAGCATAAAAAATTTAAAAATGATAATTATGATGTTTTGTAAAATGATAATATCATCAAATTATCGAAATATGATTATAAATATTATAAAATGAATTATCAATGATCATTTGAATGAGAGTATGAAAGATAATTTTTTACATATTTTATCAAATGATAATTATTATAATTTTCAAAAGATAATTAATATAATTATCAAACAATAATTATTTGGATTATCTAAAGATAATTAATTATCAATATATATATATATGTGTGTGTATATATATCTCTCGATAAAGACACTTGGTACAATTTATTAAAATTATCTAATGTTATTTATTTTGATTATCATATGATATATATATAGTTATATATATAATTATGATATTTAATTTTAGAAGTTAAGGATAAATTTATTAAATATAAAATTATCAACATTTAATTGCCTGAAATATTGATGTATACTTTCAAACACATGCATTGACATAAAATGATGATCTAGAGATTATCCAGGAGCGAGAAAATGCAATATCATGTAATATTTTATTTACTTATGAAATAAAATAGAGGGATATAATTATCTAATGAGGTTTATAATAATTATAATTGTTTTTTCTTGTGATTGCATGTGTTAAAATAAAATGATAATAAAGATATTATACAGGAGAGAGAAAATGCAATCACATGTACTATTTTTCTTCCTTGTGAAATAATATTGATGTTTTGTTTCTTAGACCCCTTGAAGAACCTCAAACTATTTTATGTCGACTCATATGATAATAGGGCCTTGATGAAGTGTATTTAACCACATTGGTTCAATTATCGTTGTCACAGACATGAACTTCCTTGAGGTAGGTGGTTCTGTTCTGATTAACCAAATTGATTATCCTTGAATTCCTTGATTTATTTCAATTGTTGATTTAAATTCATCTGCTCAAATTTTTATTCAATTAAATTTATAAAAACCTGATTTCTAAGAATCAAGATATTTGAAATGGTTTTGGAATAGATATTTAGAAAACCGCATATTCTATTGAATTGGGTGTGTTTATGAAAATTGGCTGATTTAAATTGTTTAATTAAAATTTTGGATTTGATGGAAATTATTTCAATTTAATTATTGAATATAATTTTGGAAATAAATTTTGTAATGATGGAATTGGTTTTTAATGGATTTCAAACTCGTGGAAATGGATTAAAATGATTTTATAGAAACCCAGTGGTTTTGTCTTGTGAAAAACAAATTTTTTTAATAAATCATATTTTGGTTTTAAATGGAATGAAATTGGAACTTTTGAAATGGAAGAATGATATTGATAATATGTTTATGCATTCTTAAAATAGTTCACCAATCATGTAAGATCTCATGAAAGCCTTAGGAAGCTAGTGAGTAATTTGGATACACTCTACACTACAACAATGTTCTAAAACATAATTGTGGTGGGTCACATACCCAACATGTTGGTGATGAATCTCTTTTGTCCAGTGTCATAGAGATGTGTGTATAAACATTTTTCTTTATTTACATAGAGAGTATGGAATCCTATATATGGTTAATACTATTGTTCCTTTTGGTAGATTACTATGTTTCTCCATTGTTAATTTCTATTTGAGATATAAATGTATGCCAATGTTTGTTTAACTACCTACATACTTGATGAATTTCTATAAACTATTTTATATAAATGTTTTATAGAAGCCATTGTTTTAGAAGTATTCCATAATTTGAAAAATCATTGCTTAAAATATTTATTTCAAACAATTTAAAATGTATATAATGTTTTGTTTAAATATAATTTTCAATTTCCAAACCTGTTTATTTGAAGATTGAATTTTTTTGATTGGATAATCAATATTTGGCATCTATTCTGCAATCTAATAGGGTATCCTACTGGGCTTTGGCTCACACCTTGATTTTGTCTTCGGGTTTTTGTAGACTTTATTCTTCTAGGTTAGAGAAAATGGAAGGGATACCTTAGAGGTGAATCTAGATTTTGAGCTTTGGGCATGGTTGGTTATGTCATTTGGGACTTTGGGGTTTTTTCACCGATTTTAGTACATGGGTTGTAGTACATTGGGATTTTTTCCCTTATTGTATTATGTTACTTCATTACCTTTGGAGTCTATTTCGTTATAAATACTGCCTTGTTTTTATTTACTTTCACGTTATGGTAGAGAAATTGTTCCCACTTGTATGTTGTATGATGTCCGGTGCTTGTCGCTGACTCATGGGGATTGGGAATAACCTTAGGGCTATGTCAGTTCTGACTCATTTATTGGGTTACCAGGGTACCCAGGCAGGTTCATGACATGTTTGATCCTAAATGACTGTCTAGATACTTGAATACATGGTATGATCTTACTTTATTGACTTCAAAGGAGGTCAAGATAAATATATTCCCATAGTTTATTTCTTATACAACAACATTTTCCACTCAAGAATTCCCTATATGAATCTCTTCATGGGAATATATTTTAATATAGAACATGCCTAAATGAAGTTTTTTAATGTAGTTTTTTGGAACCAAACTTATTTATGAGATGAAATATAATGTTCAATATGTTTAGTAACTCATTAAAGGTTTATAATTTTTTTATAATACCTTTTTTTGGAATAACTAAAAAGACATGGAGTTTGATGTTGGAGATAAAGCGTTCCTAACAATATCTCCGGATAAGAGATTCAATGTCATTAACTAACCTTATTTGTCCCTAATAGATGTAATTTATCTAGTATGTTACATGTCATGAAGTATTTTATTAATACCAATGGGATAAAAACAAGTTATTTGGAATAAATTTATAAAAAATCGGGAATGATTTCACCAAAAGAAACAATATTAAACATGAAAATTCTGCATGAAATTATTGAATGACCTTTTAAAAAGTTGGATAATCACACATAAAAGATAATAAATATTTACAAAAAAAAGGAAAATTCAATCAAGGCATAAGAACATAACACAATCCATCAACCAGAAACAAAACCAATAAATAAATCCAATACATCCCAAATACATTAACAGTAAACGTTAAATACAATACCAACATAAGACAAAGGAAAATAAATAATGGGAATTTGATGTGGCTCGATCCACTATAAGAAAAAATAAAAAATAAGAACAAAGGCCATAGAGACCCATGTCCACATGCTAAGTGAATAATATTTACTCACCACCACCTACATACCTGAACCTAGATCCAATAAAAAACTATTTCATATAAGTATAACCATTATTGAACTAGTAATATTATAGGAATGAGAAAATAATGCCTAGTAGGTATCATCCTAAATCCTTGTATCCATACTTTAAAATTAAATTATTTTTCATGTTAGTTCAAAAATAAAAATAGGAAAGTAATATTTTCATTTTAACAAAAATGATTAACATTATATCATCCCTTAAATTAATTTTATCCAAGATATATAGTTCACCCATTTAGAAATTATCAAATTCTAAAACATTTTATGTATGTATTGAATTTAATTTAATAGAAATAGTTTTAAAACATAATATCAAAATACCCAAGTTATAAATAATAACAAATATAATACAATATTTAACACACTTGTAAATTTAATTTGATAGTGAAAATGATTTAAAATATAATTCTAAAAAGGAAAAAATCAAAGATAAAAACTCCATAAACAATAAAAATATATTAGTATAAGATAACCATGGGACAATTATTATAGAAATAGTTTAATGAAGACAAACATGACATCACCTAGGATCTCCAGAGATAATCTAGGAAAAAAGTTAAATAGAATATATATAATTTTTGTATGATGCAATTCAACTACCCAAACACTATGTTTTACCATATTCTGTTTAATATAAAGAAAATACTCTAAGTATGAAATGATATAAACTTAGGAACACTATCCATATAAAAATAAAAACTAGTCTATCATGTGCACCTAGATTTCCCACCCAGCTACCTATAGCTTCCCATGACATAATATGGTGGTGACTAAACAATATAAATCATAAAGAATTAATGGAAATATTAACAATCATATCACACATTCACCTCCAATAACCAATCACAAAATAAAACCCTATTAATTTAAAATATTAATATAATAAACATGTCCCATAACTTGGATAATATAATCCACTTAAAATAACATCAACCTCACATAAAATTTCACATAACATGAAGGGGCCACTTAAAGGGATAAAAAAGATTAATAAATATGATTTTATCTTGTTCCAACTAGTCCTTCACAAAATTATTAAGGAAAAAATGTTACAAAACCATCTTATTAAACCTAATCAAGGAAAAATAGTAAAATCGTTTAATAAAACACTAAAAGAAACCAAACAAACCCTTAGTTTATAGATTATTTTTAAAAATATGTGTTTCCTTATAAATAATTTTAGACTGTAAATAACAATTTATTATTTTATATCCTCTAAAAAAATTATATGGAATTTAAACAACCACTTGGTGAACATAAATTATTTTAAATTAGATTTCAAGAATAGAATCATGAGGAATCCCTTTTCCAAATATAAAGTGGGAAGAAAACTTACATTGGAAAGGATTAATAGATACACTATGAATAATTTTTAATAAGTCATAGGAATCAGTTAGAAATATTAACGAAATACTGGAACTAAATTTAAAATTATATGCATGGAACAACCTATTTTAAAATGATGACATCTCTAGATAAGAGAGGGAATCCACTAAATAAGAGTAATAAAACCTCTAACATCAAGAACTGTCATCATTATATTTATCCAAAACAAAAACAAGGCAATCATGGTATTTTGGAGAGACTAAATACAGGAAGAATAAGATAATATAACTAATAAGAGGTAGAAAACACCACTTATATTGTGATTTTATGATAAAAGATCCACCTGAATCAGATGAAAGTGTATAAAAAGAAATAAGGGAAATGTCTTCACCGTAGAAGGTTTTTATAGGGAGTGAGGAAAGGCTCTGTGGAATTAAATTATGTATGGATATAAAGGTAATTAGTTTTTAAAATGACCTAGAAACGGTATGTAATGGTGTGGCTCACATAGATCCTGGTCGGATTCCCCTACCCAACTTACCCATATGATATTGTCTCCCCTCACAATAGTGTAACACATCTCCTTTTCATATAGACAGAATAAATACTCCACTACAAAAGTCTATGTCACAACATGCCCCCTATCTCAAAGAAAGACTAATCGCCCCTCCAAATACTCATAAATCCCATAACCCGAATGTATCACCCAATATTTATGTATGTCTTTATCATGACCTTCCCCCATCATGAAATGAAATTTTTTTAAACATGGGAAACTCCTTGTGTATGATCAGACAATGAACTCCTTTTATCATGGAATGACTACCCAATGTGAATAGGAAATCTTAGTATGAATCATACCCATGAAACCCCTATCAAAATGAAATTCACACCATTCAAGAAAATTCCTTCCCCCTCACATTATTCTTAACAATGTCTGGGGCCTTTGAGTATGAGTTTTCAATTTACATAAGATTGTCCTTTTTATAAAGAATACCCACTTTTTGGTTCATTTTAAACACTACATACATTAATGAGACATAGAATGAAAATACAACACAACTAAAAAACTAACCAAATCATAAGACATAAAGCAGCATAAATTATAATATCCAATGTATTAATATGAATATATCAATCCCATAATATTATATTAAATTATTAAAATCTTTCTTTAAATTGGGAAAATGGTTTATCAGTGAAAAGTTGCATTTTTTAACACATTATGGAATGGTAAAACTCCCAAATTAACACCCCATAATATTCAAGTATATATTTTATGAGTTAAAAACTAATTAGTTATGAGTTTCTGAGGCCTTTCAATGCTCAGTGAATATGGAATAAATTTTTTAAATAGAATATATTAAGTATGCAATTTTTACTCAAAATTTTTAAATAACTCTAAAATGATGTGTCGTTTGAGAAATAGGATTCCACTGTAATGTATTAAATATGTTGTTTTACTTATGAGGGGTATAACATTAAAAGGTTCAAGAACTTTGGATGTCTCGCTGATGAGATGATATTATTAAATAATATTTATTATATTATTTATTAAACATAATTAAATATCTCTCAAATGGTGCATTATATGAGAAATCGCATACCATTGATGGGTCCGGAATTAAGATTTTACCCTTGATGGGTTATAACATTTGTATGCATCGGGCGTTTGGATTCCTCTCTTTAAAAAATAACTATTTTTATTTTAATTAATTAATTATTCTATTTTTTAATTAATAAATAATTAATATCTCTCAAACAGTTCATCATTTGAGAAATCTCAGACCACCATTGTCTCTGTAATGGGGTGTTTACCCTAGAAAGGGTATAAGTTATATGTGCAGTATACATTTGGTCTTATTTATTTCTTTATTTTTTTGTTATAAAATTAATTTGTTAATTTTATTTAAATCATTAAGTGACACAATTCATTGTCTTCGAAAATGAAATGTCGTGCACCATTTTTTATGCTTATATTAAACCAAAAGATTGGTATCATCAGTTTCTTGACCTTTTTGAATGGTTTCAGTTGAAATGCATTAATATTATGAAATTAATCACTCTTTATTGAAAATATAGTGAAAATATAAGGTAAACTGATGGTTTAATATAAGGTTTTATATTTCTGGAATGAAGAAACATAGTGGTTTTTTGGGGATTTATATAACTTGAAGATCCTATTTTTATTGGTCAATCCCACCATTTGTGAAGGACATGATACTCCCATGGGTGGGGTTGGGGTAGTTCTATAGTAATTCAGTTGACTCGCCACTTCATTGCGCTGCAATATGTAGGTTCTTGTATTCCTTTTGTTTTATTTATTTTTTATTAATATTCCAATATTATAAATTATATAACTTCTTCATTATTGATCAGAATTGCTCATTGTCGATACCATTGAATTCACCTTGATGAGAAGAAGAAAAATAATATTTTTACTTTTAAGGAAAAAATGTTTTGTTTATTCTTATTTCTCATTTTTTAATGAACCATTTAAAACAAATTATCTAGGTGTCATCACATGAATTTATCTAGTGATAATGTATAAATCTTTCATTTAATAATCACTTTAAAATATTAAATCACAATTAATCATCTTTTCAAAAATAATTATCAAAAATTATTAATGGATAATTTCATCAAATTATCAAATGATAATTTTTGGAATCAAATAAGCATAAAAAAATTTCAAATTGATAATTATGATGTTTTGTAAAATGATAATCTCGTCAAATTATCAAAATATGATTATAAGGGTTATAAAATGAATTATCAATGATCATTTGAATGGGAGTCTGAAAGATAATTTTTTACATATTTTATCAAATGATAATTAATATTATTGTCAAAGGATAATTTATATAATTATAAAACGATAATTATTTGGATTATCTAAAGATAATGAATTATCAATATATATATATATATATCTCGATAAACACACTTGGTACAATTTATTAAAATTATCTAATGTTATTTATTTTGGTTATCAAATTATATATATATATATAATTATATATATAATTTTGATACTTAATTTTAGAAGTTAAGGACAAATTTATTAAATATAAAATTATTAACATTTAATTGCATGAAATATTGATGTATAATATCAAACACATGCATTGACATAAAATGATGATCCAAAGATTATCCAAGAGAGAGAAAATGTAATATCATGTAATATTTTATTTACTTATGAAATAAAATAGAGGGATATAATTATCTAATGAGGTTTATAATTATTATCATGGTTTTTTTCTTGCGATTGCATGTGTTAAAATAAAATGATAATCCAGATATTATACAGGAGAGAGAAAATGTAATCTCATGTAATATTTTACTTCCTTGTGAAATAATATTGATGTTTTGGTTCAAGGACCTCTTGAAGAACATCAAACTATTTTGTTTCGACTCTTATGATAATAGGGCCCTGGTGAAGTGTATTTAACCACATTGGTTGGATTATCATTGTCCTCGTCATCAACGTCCTTGTGGTAGGTGGTTCTATTCTAATTAACCAAATTGATTATCCTTGAATTGATTGATTTAAATTCAGTAGCTCAAATTTTCATTCAATTAAATTGATAAAAACCGGATTTCTAAGAATCAAGATATTTGTAATGGTTTTGGAATAGAAATTTGGAAAACCCCATATTCTATTGAATTGGGTGTGCTTATGAAAATTGGATGATTTAAATTGTTTAATAAAAAATTTGGATTTTATGGAAATTATTTCAATTTAATTATTGAATTTAATTGTGGAAATAATTTTTTTTTGTGATGGAATTGGTTTTTAATGGATTTCAAACTGGTTAAAATGGATTAAAATTATTTTATTGAAACCCAGTGGTTTTGTCTTCTGAAAAAGTATATTTTTTAATAAATCATATTTTGGTTTTAACTTGAAAGAAATTGGAACTTTTGAAATGGATGAATTGGATTGATAGTATTTTTATGCAGTCTTAAAATAGTTCACCCAACATGTAAGAGACCATTAAAGCCTTAGGAAGTTAGTGATTTATTTGGATACACTCTACACTACAACAATGTTCTAAAACATAATTGTGTTGGGTCACATCCCCAACATGTTGGTGATGAGTCTCCATTGTCCGGTGTCATAGTGATGTGTGTATAAACATTTATCTTTGTTTACATAGAGAGTATGGAATCCTATAGCTGGTTAATACTATTGTTCCTTTTGGTAGATGCCTATGTTTCTCCCTTGATAATTTCTATTTGAGATATAAATGTATGACAATGTTTGTTTAACTACATACATACTTGATGAATTTCTATAAACTATTTTATATAAATGTTTTATAAAAGCCGTTGTTTTAGAAATATTCCATAATTTGAAAAATCATTGATTAAAATATTTATTTCTAACATTTTAAAATGTATATAATGTTTTGTTTAAATATAATTTTCAATTTCCAAACCTGTTTATTTGAAGATTGAATTATTTTCATTGGATAATCAATATATGGAATCTGTTCTGGAATCTTTTAGGGTATCCTACTAGGTTTGAGAAAATGGAAGGGATCCCGTAGAAGTGAATCCATATTTGGAGCTTTGGGCATGGTTGTTTGTGTTATTTGGGACCTTGGGGTTGTTTCTCCCATTTTAGCTCTTGGGTTGTAGTACTTTGGGATTTTTTTCGTTATTGTATTATGGTACTTCATTCCCATTGGAGTTTCTTTCATTATAAATACTGCCTTGTTTTCATTTACTTCTGCGTTCTGGTAGAAAAAGTTTTCCCACTTATATATTGTATGATGTCAGGTTCTTTTCACTGACTTGTGGGGATTGGGAATAACCTTAGGGCTATGTCAGTTCTGACTCGGTTATCGGGTTACCGGGGTACCCGGGTAGGTTCATGACATGTTTGATCCTAAATGACTATCTAGATACTTGAATACATGGTATGATCTTATTTTATTGACTTCAAAGGAGGTCAAGATCAATATATTCACATAGTTTATTTCTTATACAACAACATTTTCCACTCAAGTATGGCCTATATGAATCTCTGCATGAGAATATATTTTAATATACAACATGCCTAAATGAAGTTTTCGAATGTAATTTTTTTGAACCAAACTTATTTATGAGATGAAATATAATGTTCAATATGTATAGTAACTCATTAATGTTTAATAATTTTTCTATAATATCTTTTTTTAGAATAACTAAAAAGATATGGAGTTTTATGTTGGAGATAAAGTGTTCCTAACAATATCTCTGGATAAGAGATTCATTTTCATTAACTAACCTTAGTTGTCCCTAATAGATTTAATATATATAGTATATTACATGTCATGAAGTATTTTATTAATCCCAATGGGATAAAAACATGTTATTTAGAATCATGTTATACAAAATTGGGAATGATTTCACCAAAAGAAACAAGATTAAACATGAAAATTCTGCATGAAATTATTGAATGACAATTTAAAAAGTTGATAATCACACATAAAACATAATAAATATTTACAAAAAAAGTAAAATTCAATCATGGCATAAGAACATAACACAATCAACCAACCATAAAAAAAACCAATAAATAAATCCAATAAATCCCAAATACATTAACACTGAACTTTAAATACAATACCAACATAAGACAAAGGAAAATAAATAAAGGTAATTTTATGTGGCTCAATACACAATAAGATAAAATACAAAATAATAACAAAGTCCATAGAGACCCATGTTCACGTGCTAAGTGAATAATCTTCACTCACCACCACCTACATACCTGAACCTAGATCCAATAAAAAACTATTTCATATATGTATAACCATTATTGACCTAGTAATATTATAGGAATGAGAAAATAATTTCTAGTAGTTATCATCCTCAAACCTTGTATATATAATTTAAAATTAAATTATTTTTCATGTTAGTTCAAAAATACAAATAGGAATGTAATATTTTCATTTTAACAAAAACGATTAACATTATTTCATCCCTTAAATTAATTTTATGCAAGGTATATAGTTCACCCATTTAGAAATTATCAAATTTTCAAACATATTATGTATGTATTGAATTTAAATTAATAGAAATAGTTTTAAAAAATAATATCAAAATACCCAAGTTATAAATAATAACAAATATAATACAGTATTTAACACATTTTTTAATTTAATTTGACAGTGAAAATGATATAAATTTGAATTCTAAAAAAGAAAACACCAAAGATAAAAACTCCACAAACAATAAAAATATATTAGTATAAGATAACCATGGGACAATTATTATAGAAATAGTTTAATGAATATAATCATGAAAACACCTAGGATCTCCAGAGATAATCTAGGAAAAAATTTAAATAGAATATATATAATTGATGTATGATGCAATTCAACTACAGAAACACTAAGTTATACCATATTCTGTTTAAAATAAAGGACATACTCTAAGTATAAAATGATATAAACTTAGGGACACTATCCATATAAAAATAAAAACTAGTGTATCATGTGCACCTAAATTTCCCACCCAGCTACCTATAGCTTCCCATGACATAATATGGTGGTGACTAAACAATATAAATCATAAAGAATTAATGTAAATATTAACAATCATATCACACACTCACCTCTAATAACCAATCACAAAATGAAACCCTATTAAATCAAAATATTAATATAATAAAAATGTCGTATAACCTGGATAACATAATACACTTAAAATAACATCAACTTCACATAAAATTTCACATCACATGAAGGGACCACTTAAAGGGATAACATAGATTAATAAATATGATTTTATCTAGTTCCAACTACTCCTTCACGAAATTATTAAGGAAAAAATGTTACAAAACCGTCTAATTAAACCTAATCAAGGAAAAATAGTAAAATCATTTAATAAAACACTAAAAGAAACTAAACAAACCCTTAGTTTATAGATAATTTTTAAAAAATATGTGTTTCCTTATAAATAATTTCAGACTCTAATTTACAATTTAGTATTTTATATCCTCTAAAAAAATTATATGGAAGTTAAACAACCACTTGATGAACATAAATTATTTTAACTTAGTTTTAATGAATAGAATCATGAGGAATCCATTTTTCCAAATATAAAGTGGGAATAAAACTTACATTGGAAAGGATAAATAGATACACTATGAATAATTTTTAATAAGTCATAGGAATCAGTTAGAAATATTAACGAAATCCAGGAATTAAATTTGAAAGTATATGCATGGAACAACCTATTGTAAAATGATTAAATCTCTAGATAAGAGAGATAATCCACTAAATAAGAGTAAGAAAACCCCTAACATCAAGAACTCTCATCATTATATTTTTCCATAAAAAAACACAAGGAAATCATGGGAGTTTGGAGAGACTAAATACATGAAGAATAAGATAATATAACTAATAAGAGGAAGAAAACACCACTTACATTGTGATTTTATGATGAAAGATCCACTTGAATTAGATGAAAGTGTATAAAAAGAAATAGGGGAAATGTCTTCACCGTAGAAAGTTTAAATAGGGAGTGAGTAAAGGCTCTGTGGAATTAAATAAAGTATAGATATAAAGGTAATTAGTTTTTAAAATGACCTAGAAACGGTATGTAATGGCGTGGCCCACATGGATCCTGGTCGGATACCCCTACCCAGCTTACCCATATGATATTGTCTCCCCTCACAATAGTGTAACACATCTCCTTTTCATATAGACAGAATAAATACTCCACTACAGAAGTCCATGTCACAACATGCCCCCTTTCTGAAAGAAAGACTAATCCCCCCTCCAAACTCTCATAAATCCCATAACCCAAATGTATCACCCAACATTTATGTATGTCCTTATCATATCCTTCCCCCATCATGAAATGAAATTTTTTTATACATGGAAAACTCCTTGTGTATGGTCAGACAATGAACTCCTTTTATCATGGAATGACTACCCAATGTGAATAGGTCATCTTAGTATGAATCATAGCCATGAAACCCCTGTCACAATGAAATTCATACCATTCTGGAAAATTCCTTCCCCCTCACATTATTTTTAACAATGTATGGGGCCCTTAAGTATGAGTGTTCTATTTACATAAGAGTGACCTTTTTATAAAGATTACCCACTTTTTGGTTCATTTTAAACCCTACATACATTAATGAGACATAGAAACCAATGAAAATACAACACAACTAAAAAAATAACAAAATCATAAGGCAAAAAGCATCATAAATTAAAATTTCAAACAAATCCCCAAAAAATATCTTTGATTAATCATACATGCCCCTTCAAATTCAAATTTAAAAAAGAATAGAACATTATCCCACCTTAGTCTATGATATACCATGATCCATGAACATGACACATAAACCACTGTCATAATCCCCAACCCTAATTTTCAGACATAAACTAGAATCTAGAACACATCAATGCCAAAATAATCTAAATAGAGCCACTAAAACACTTTAAAACGCCATTATTTTCACCTCTAGGAGCCACCACCATTATAAAAATCATCCATTAATACCAAAATATCATCACGAATAGACATGAGAGACTGAAAATTTCATCTTCAATGTGAAAAATAAAAGAGAATGAAAATATGAACCAAACCACCACAGATAGTGAAAAGACAAGAAAAATTCTGAAAAACATTGAAAAATGTAGGAGATCACTAATATGATGTTGAACAATATAGGACACGATCATATGATTAGAAGTAAAAAAACCACTAAAAGTTGAACTCATGCATCAATGTTTGGTTCCTCCACCAACACATTTGAAAACCTCTACAATATCCATCATATAAGAATAAGGACAGGGTTTGTAATAAAGGGATATGCAGTAAGAGCATAGGAATGGACCAGCAAGACAATGAGAAATGAACATCAAAATTCCACCTATGATACAACCCCCAACCATTGAATTACCATCATAAAAACCCAATATTGGGTTTATACAAGATGGGATAGGAGATAAGTAAAGTGAATATAGTATTCAATTCAATAAAAATCACCAAGAGATGAGATAAAAAATAGATATAAGACTCTACCAAACACCACCATAACACAGTCCTAAAATGCTTGATCAACATTATATTAAACAAAATTGGGGTTAATCATGATGGATCCAGATATAAAAGCAAATATAAAATGTGTAATTTCATAAAAACATCAAAAAATTAGCACCACCGATGAGTTGAAATGGAAAACATGGAACATTTTGGGAATAGGGGATATATAGATAATGAACTCAGAAGAAATATTCACTATGAAGGGGAAAATGCAGGGAAATGAATGATGAGAAGGGTAATTGCTAAAAAAACATATCCAATGAATCTGTGATTATATTTAGGAGGAAACCCTATGTTGAGCATAGAGATAAGGAGATAGATTCATGGGAATATAGCACCACTAATTCATAAGGATTTCCCATATATATATAGAAAAAAACATTTTATGACATCCAAATGTCCATCGTGAAATGATACTTCTTGGCTGTGATGTGATCCTAAATCATCTCGTACTTAATGAATCACCTACAAACATTTATATTTTTATTACACTAAGGAATTTCAATATACTCTATCTATAAACAATTATTTTCATGGCCCTTCCCCTAGGGACTGTGACATGACTACCCCAAGCCCACCATCCATAGGCTAGGGCATGGTGACTAACAATGGAAAGGAATATCCTTAAAAAGGGAAGGCATTGCCTCAAAACCTGTACACACATAGATAGGGCACATGGTGCACAAGTATTACACAGTGGAATAATAAAGGTACAACCACAACTAAAAACCACCACTGAGTGTAAAAGTAAGTACAAGAAGTAAAGGGTCTAGTAAATAAACTGAACTGGAAATAAGGTACAAAAAAGGAAAAATAGCTCTGGAGATCATCCACCAAGGATCCTAACTGAAGGTAGGTACATCTCGTCTCTACGGCTCTCCAGGCTAACCTGTCACCTCCATACACTATCTACACCGGGCTCCCAAGTCTCAGTCAAAGCTGCCTGTCGACTAAACTAGATACAACAAGGTGCAAGAAAAGCCCATACAGGGATGAGTATAACAATACCTTATAGGGACCCTGAGAACCCTGAAGGACTCTCATAATTCCAAAAAGGAAAAACCACAAAGCATGATATCAATCACAAAGCATTAGTGAAAGACTCAGATCAAACTAGGTATATAACTTAAAGAACATGAATAAAGATGATTATTCATAAATCTAGAGAACCTTATTCTATCGAGAGGATCTTGGTGCTAGACTGAACAAGGTTGCTATAGGTGTTGACCCTTAGAGGATTTCAAGGTGATGAACCACATAAGATCACTAGGTGCAGACCCACAGAAGATCACTAGGTTTTTACACACACAAGATTGCAATGTGATGACCCACGGAGGATTTCTAGGTTTTGACTGATGAAGTATCACTAGGTTCAAACCCACACACGATCACTAGGTAATGTCCCACATAGGATCACTTGGTGCTAGCCCACGAAGGATCTCTAGGTGTTGACCCATTAAGTATCGCTAGGTGCTGGCCCAGACATAATCGCTATTTTTTTCATGTCACAACCAACCTATGGATAACCATACTTGGTAGGATTGATTCTTAAGAATCTGATCCAAAATCTATCATCCAACTTTCAACTTCAATGAAGTCCCACAAAGATGTAACCCAGTGAACTACCATTTCATAAGGGTTCCAATTCAATAGACGATATGTCAATCAGACGCCCAGTTGGATTCGAGTCTGATCTAACCTGGATATACTCCAACATTCATGAAAATAGAAGTGGAGTATCTCAAAAGTAAAACCTTATCTTAAGGGTTCTTGCGCAATAGACATTTCATCAAATGGAGGTCTGGTTTAGGATATATATCCCTTTAATCGAAACTGGGTCGTAAGTGGGTCTGGGTCTAGTTTGACCCGGTCATACCGACCCAACCTAGCCTATTGGGCCCTACCCAAAGGTGTTAGGCTCAGCCTAGTTCGGATGGGCCCAGCCCGTATGGGGATGGGTTGTGGGCTCAACACGTTGGGCCATCGGACCAGCATGGCCCACCCGTCTGGGTGTGGCTTGCTGGATCAAAGAACCGCCTAACCCTCTCGCTGGGTGCGGGGGTGTGCTCCCCTCTTGAACAGCTCAGTCATTCAGGTCTACAAAACAGCGGTGTCGGTTGGTGTCGGTCCACCTGGTCGGTCTGCTGGACCGGTCACCTATAGAACCCGCGGACCGTGGGTTCACCCTTCATCATGGCTCAATGTCACATCCCTCCTCCACGGTGTGCCACTGCATTGTACCGTCCAACTCCAATGTGGCTGATGCTAGCTAGCTACCGCCTTGTTCTTTCATGGATCCTT
Source organism: Viscum album (assembly GCA_963277665.1). Lineage (NCBI taxonomy): Eukaryota > Viridiplantae > Streptophyta > Magnoliopsida > Santalales > Viscaceae > Viscum > Viscum album. The sequence continues at coordinate 655,271,573 of OY728136.1, forward strand.
TAGGTGTTGTCACCTTCTCACAGTTGGTGGTTACTGACCGCCATCTCCTCTAGTCATCGGCACCTCCGTGCCGGCGATGATTCTGCAGGCCACCAGTGAAGCTCTAGTGGTCCAATTTCTTTATCGTCTACACTTATAAGCCTATATAAAAAATTACTACACTGTGAGGCCCTTGGTTTCACCTTTCTGCCATATTTTCCAATCACCCACAATGAACACAACCAATACCAAGATCGGCGGAGGGTCCAGGCCTTGTTCGTTCGACCCACTCCCTCCACATTAGCATCATAACATGGAATCAATTCAATCATCAACAAGAGTGTAATAATTATAAAACCCTTTAAATAAAACCCCTACCTCAAACATGTTGGTAGATGGTGTGGATAATAAATACATATACGTATTCCTAGCGTGTTTTTTTTCATTCTTCAAACTTCGGATTGAATCCTCTAAGGTGTTGAACCTCCATTCTATGTTGAATGAAGTCATTTCCGGCACTTTGTTAGAGGGTCCTCTCATGAGTGCAAAATACCCATACCAAATATTTGTTAAAATAGGAGGAAGAAAAGTTTTACTTGTCGCACAACTAATGGGGTTCATTAATGAGTTTAATTAGTAAACCCATTAATCTCTTGGTGGTGCAGTTACACAACCAAGTGTATCCGGCCATTAAATAATCTGACCACCCAGTGGCCCCACCACCATCACTCAACGGTTGGAAAAATAAAATAAAATAACCTTTAGTTATTTATTATTATTTTTGTAATATCCAAAAATAAACTTTTTCATCTGACTATTTTCAAACAAAGTAAAGATTCCCTTAAGTAAATCTCAGTCCTACAAATTCAACGGTGCCCATGTATTTTCAATCTGAGAATCGGTTTAAATGTTATAAATTCATTCATGTACATTTTCTAAACGTACCATAAAAATGTTTAAAAAATTATTTTTGGGCTCTCTGGGCCTCAGAATCACTTGTTGTAAATGTTTACAGACATGTAATAATTTCATTTAATGTAAAAAAATCACATAGAATTTTTGAGTCATTACATTCTCTCTACCATAGGGATTTTAATCCTTGAAAGCAACAAAAAAATCTTGGGAAACAAATGGGGGTACTGAGCATGAATCTAAGCCTCCCGCTCCCATGTTCTCTCCTAGAGGTTTCTCGTGCTGCCACTAAACATGCACCAGATGGATCGACCATCCACAATGTATCCACTCCTATCATTCCTCTATCTCTACCAGGAACTTCGTGGATGTTTTTTCATAATTAAGGTCCAGTTCTCCCCAGACAATAACATGTGATGGATCATGCATGTACCTCCTCAGCTACAAAACATTGGAAACATTATGCACCTGGTGCATCTGTGGGGGAAGAGCTAGGTGGTACGCCACATCGCCTACTTTTTTGAGGATCTGTAAAGTTATAATGAACCTCAAGGATATATTTCCACCCTATACAAATCACTGCAATCATTTTGGGGGTGAGGCCCTTAAGAGTAAATGGTTTCCATCCTAGAACTCCAAGGGCCTTCGTCTGTTGTCAGAATAAGATCTGTGCAGTCCTCATCTTCTCCTAGATTATCTTCACCATCTCAGTGGTAGCCTGTACGAAATATATACCCATATGTACTGATTACCCTATGTCTTTCTTGCATTGTGTTGATCTGCATGGTTGCTCATATAAGACCTCAAACGGTGCCTTGACGATGGTGGAGTGATAACTATTGTTGTATGAAAACTCCACCAGGGGTTGTTGGTCCTCTCAAATGTAGCTGAAATCAAGGATGAAATCACAAATCATGTCCTCAAGCATCTATATAGTCCACACCATCTGACCATATGTCTGAGGATGAAAGGCATTGCTCAAGCATAAATGAGTTGCGAACTCCCCCTGTAATCCCAACCATAAAGGAGAAGTAAAATGAACTTCACGATCTGAAACAATCGTCAATGGAACCCCATGATGAGGTACAATATCATGTACATAGATTCATATCAATCCCTCTACTAATCTATACTCTTGGATGGGTAGTATGTGGGCCAACATGGTGAGTCGGTCAACGATCACCCAGATGGAATTATGGCCTTTGGATGTACCTGGTATCCCTATCATGAATTCCATGGAGATTCCATAGAACCTCCACTCTGGCCCCTCAAGTGGCTAAGTCAAGCCTACTCTAACCTAGTGCTCCACATTTACTTGCTGACAAGTGAGACATTGTGAAACAAAATCTTCCACTTCTTTCTTTATCCCTGACCACTAGTGCTAATGTCGAAGGTCCTGGTACATCTTCACCACACAAGGATGTACCTCCAAAGGTGATGTTTGGAACTCCCTCAACACCTCCTCTCATAGAGTCACTGGAACCATGGTACATCCTCTAAAAAGGAAAATGTTCTCTCCACCTTCATAAAATACTTCAGGATCCCTTCTTAAGGATATCTGAGCACATCATGCATCATCGTCAATGTTCCCAAGCTGTGCCTCCCGTACTCACTGACGGAGTGGGGGAGTGATAGTCATCAAATGGAGGTATGCAGCTCCACCACTATCTATGAAGGAAAACTGCAACATGGATAGCTTCTCTATCACTTCACTAAGAAAATATAAACCATACCTCATGTTGAGTGTGTATGCCACCACGTTCCCCTTCCCTGGAGTGTAGACTATCTCAAAGTCATAATCGTAGAGGAACTCCAGCCATTTCTTCTCTCTCGGGTTCATGTCCTTCTTTGATAACATATACATGAGACTCTTGTGATAGGATTATAGGGTAAACCATTCACCAATAAAGTAGTGCTACCACATCTTCAAGGAAAATACCATTAGTGCTAACTCCAAGTCATTGGAAGCATAGTTCTGCTCATGCTACCTCTGTTGTCGTGAGCCGTATGCAATCACCGCTCGCTCCTACATCAGGACACATCCTATTCTAGTCCCTAATTTGTCGTAGTAGAATAAATACCAAACAACTTCTTCTGGTAGCCTCAAGATGGGGGAAATCATCAATCTTTTCCTCAGATTATGGAAACTCTACTGGCATTTCACTATCTACAAGAAAGGATTTCCCTTATTTGTCCAAGATGAAAAGGGTGCTTCTACTCTAGAAAAGTCATATACAAATCTCCTGTAGTACCTATCCAATCCTAGGAATCTATTCACCTCTTTCAAACTCCTGGGTGTCTCCCAAGAAAGCACCACCTCTATCTTCACTGGATTCACTACATCTCCAGCCTCCAAGATAACATGTCCCAGAAAGTAGACTTATCGTATACAGAACTTGAACATGAAGAGATTTCCATAAATTTGTTGCTCTCAGAGTGTATCCAAAACTATCTGCAGATGAGTAGTGTGATCCTCCTCTGACGCGAGTATATCAAGATGCCATCGATGAAAACCACCACGTAGTGATCGATGTAAGGCTGTAAGATTCTGTTCATGAGCCCCATGAACACAACCAGAGAATTTGACATGCTAAAAGGTATTACCAAGAACTAATAGTGGCCATACCAACATCATGATGCCATCATCAGTACGTCCTCATCCCATACATTGGGCTGATGATAACCTGATCTGATTTCTATCTTTGAAGACCACTGAGCTCCCTTCAGCTGATCGAAGAGATCAATAATCCTCAGAAGTGGATACTTGTTCTTCATTTGTCATTGGGTTCATGAATAGATAATACACGCAAAGCCTCTAACTCCCATCTTCCTTCTTGGAAAAAAAATCATGGCTGCCCATAGAGAAACACTGGCCCTTGTAAACACCTTACCCTGCATGTCCCCCAGTTGTACCCTCAACTCATGAAGCTCCACATGATCCATCCGATATACTGGTGTAGATATCAGTGTCATCCTGGGGTAGAGGTCGATGTATAAGTCTACTTCTCTGTGAGAAGGTACTCATAGAACATCATCAGGAAAGACATCATCATACTGTTCCACCACTATAGTATAACTCGGGTTCCTCGTGTCAACTGCACTGAGGGTAAGGCTAGCCAAATAATGAGTGATCAGTGGAACCCTCCTATAAGAAAGTCCATCCCAAGCTACAAAGGTTCCTTTCTTGTTGGTGAAATAAAACATGGTCCCATCCTTGTCGTCACACCACACTTTTCCCCTAAAATATTCGATCTGAGCATGGACCATGGATAACGAATCCATAACCAGGATGACATCGTAAGGCATCGAAAATAGTACTAGGAGATCCCAATCCAAGCTCTAAACTCCTAGAGTAAGCTCACACTACTGGAACCATTGGTTAATTATCAAATCCTCTTCTATAGGATTTTCTAATTGTAAGGATTGAGCCAAAGACTCCATCAGAATCTCCAAGCTCTGAACGAGAGCTGTGGAAATAAATGAGTGACTGGAACCTGTGTCTATAATTACTACAACTAGGGTGGAATAGACATAGACCACACCTCAAATAATCTCTGGATCACATTGATCTTAGGCCTCAGCTAACTGAAGTTGATCTTGTCCATGTCCACCTGCTCCCAGAGGTCAGGGTTGACCTCCTAGAGGTGGTGGTGGTAGAACCTCAAACCATCATCCACCGCCTGCTTCATGGGCCACCCTTTTTCCACGCCTGCTTCCCTACGGACCTCCTCACTTGAAGAACTATCACTATCTTGGCAGTCCCTCGACCATCTGCTGATAATCTACATGGGGAGTCAGATAGTTGTAGGCCAGGTTCCCATGTCCGCCATAAGAGAAACAAACTCTAGTACTCATATGACCACCTCTTCCTCGCAAGCTCTTCACCTCCAATCATGCATCCTGGGTTCATCCTCTCGAAGGTCTGGACCACTTGGAACTTTGAGTCATCAACTTACTACTTAAATCTAATGACTCAGCTACCTGTCATCTGGTGGTGACTCTCACCATCATTTACAACTTATCTAGAATGATCTCCACCAATAGTTCTCTCTCAAGAACTATATCCAGTGTCGAGATGTTGAGTGATATCATCGACACCCTGATCTCCCATAAGATACCCTTCTGAAAGGTCTAGGCCTTGAAAAATCAGTCTCTTACCATGTCAGTTGATTATAAAGAGAGGTAAGTGAATCTCACCAAGTACTGGGTCACTATCAAGCTACCCTACTGTAAGTGCATTACCTCCTGCATATGTAGAGAGTGTAGTGTCGTTTGTACAAACTCTTCCCTAAAGAGGCTCTCGAAGTCCAAACAGATGAGGGTCACCACTTCTTGTGTCTAGAGTGTCAGGATCCACCATCTCCCTGTTTTTACCTAAAAGAGGCTAGCAGCTAAGATCACCATATTGTCTAATGGTGTCTCAACCAAAAGAAAAATAGGTTCCATAACCCTGAGCTAGTCCTCAGCTGCCTAGGGATATGTCTCACCTCGAAACCTCTAAGTCCTCTATCAATGGAACTCGTGAAATGCGCTCAGTAATCATGCATGGTTCTTTGGTGAGGCTGGTGGAATCTACTTCACTACGGGTAGTGGTGCTACTGGTACACCACCCATAAGTACCATCTTCATAAGTGTGACATGCACCGATTCCCCATTACTCAGTGGTCTCTCATCATGATATCTCAATGGAATTTTGGTTGGCTATCTATGCAGTGACATCCTAAATGAAACAGGTGCACCATTATCAATGAGTTATACCTAGTGAGATGACTCAAAGATATCAAAGGAAAAATATCTTTTTCAAAACACATACAAACAGTGTTTTTGTGTACCATGTCGGAAATTAGAATTTAGGGTCCTGGTGTATGGATATGTCGGCTTCCACACCATCATTAGATTCCCTAAACTAAAAATTGTACTCAAAACACATAATAGTGTTTCCCCATTGAAAAGATGAGAGTTTTAGTTCTTCGGTAGAACTGACCACCCTCGGATACTACTTTGTCATGACCCATCCCCTGGGGCTTGTGTCGTGACTATCCCAATCCCACCATCCATAGGCCAGGGGTTAGTGACTAACATCAGAAAGGAATATCCCTAAAACGGTTAGGCATTGCCTCAAATCATGTACACTCGTAGACAAGGCCCACTATGCACAGGTATAACACAATGGAAGAAGAAAGGTACAACCACAACTAAAAACCACCACTAAGAGTACATGTAAGTACCGAAAGTAAAGGGTCCAGTATACATGACCAAACAGAAATAAGGTACAACAAAAATGGAAAATATTTTTTGAGATCGTTCACCAAGGATCCTACCTGAACAGTCGGTACAACTCATCTTTGTGGCTCTCCATGCCAACTGGCCACCTCAGTACACCGTCTAGTCCTGGATCCCAAGTCTTGCACAAAGCTGCCCATCATCTGCACTAGACACAACAAGGTGAAGACGAAGCCCATACAGGGGTGAGTGTAATAATACCTAGTAGGGACCCCTAGACCCCTGAAGGTCTCTTTGAATCCCATAAAGGAAAAACCACAAAGCATGATCACAATCACAAAAGAAAAGTAAAAGACTCAGCTCAAATGAGGTATATTACTTAAGGAATGAGAGTAGAGATGATCAGTCATAAAGATAGATCATATTACATTGTTGAGAGACTTTTGCTGTTAGACCACACAAGGTCACTAGAGGTGTTGTCCCACAGTGGATCGCTAGGAGCTGACCCACACTAGATCGCTAGGTTCACACCCACAGATGATTGCTTTGTGCTGACCCACACATGATCACTAGATAATTACCCACAATGGATCACAAGTTGCTGACCCATGGAGGATCTCTAGGTGATGTACCACCCTAGATCACTAGGTGCTGACCCACACAAGATCGCTAGGATCTACCCCATGTAGGATCTCTAGGTTCTAACCCACGGATGATCTCTAGGTGCAGATCCACACATGATCAATAATCTTTCTTCATGTCACAGCCAGCCACTCGATTTCAAAACTCAGTACGCTTGATTCTAGTAGAATCTTCTCCACAGGACATATGTCATATTTCTACCACCATGAATTCCCATTAGGAAATAACTCAATGAACCACCATGTCATAAGGGTTCCAACGTAATAGACAGCTCATCAATCGGACAACCAGTTCGTATGTTATAGGCTTTCTAGTGTTGGGGGCCTGGTTGGATTCGAGTCCGATCCAACCCGGCCATAATCCAACTTTCTCCAAAAACCAAGTGGAGTATCTCAAAATGATATCCTCTACATAAGTGTTTAGGCATCACTTAAGGTTTGTCAAAAGGACGTCTGTTTTATGAGATATAGCCCTTTAATAGAAAATGGGTCGAAAGCGGGCCTGAGTCCTGTTCGACCCGGTTGGACCCACCCGACCTGGCCTGCTGGGCCCAACACGGATTGGGTGGCCCCACCCCAAAACGATCTAGGCCACCTGCTCAGCATACTGGCCACGAGCTTGGCCAGTTGTTCCGCAGGACCGGTGCGGCCCACTAGGCCGCAAAACCGCACAGCCCGCTGGCCGGTTGAGGTGGTCTGCTCCCTTCCCGAATGGCTCGGTCATTTAGGTCTTCAATGAAGTGGCGCCAGTTGGCACCGCTCCATGTGGCCGATCAACTGGACTAGTCTCCTATAGAACACACGGACGGTGGGTTCACCCTTCGTCGCAGCTCGAAGTCGCGACCCTCTTTCATGGCACGCCGCCACAGCATACCCCCTAGCTCTAGCACTGTCGTTCCTGGTCGGACTCTTCCTTTATCTACCACAACACCTTTGGGCACTTCCACCTTCTCATGGCGGGTGGTTTTCAGCCGTCACCTCCTCTAGTTTTCCACACCGTCACGCTTGCGATTCTTTCACGGGCCACCAGTGAAGCTCCAATTGCCAATTTCTTTCCTGACTGTGCCTACGGGCCACCTGGGATGGCAGCTATGCTACAAGAACCATAGTTTCACCTTTCTGTCATATTTTCTCATCACCCATGGAGAAGGAAACAAATACAGATATCGGTTGAGCGTCCAGGCCTTGTTCATTCGGCTCGCGCCCTTCGCGTTAGCATTATAACATGGAAGAAGTTCAATCATCAACAATAGTAGAATAATTATAAAACTCTTTGATAAAGACCCCTAACTCGAACACATTGGTAGATGGTACGGATGAGGAAGATGGGTCTGTGTACATAGCGTGTTCGTTGGCATTTGTCGAACTCCAGATTGAATCATCTAATGTGTCAAACCTTTATTCTATGTTGGGGAATTCCTCTCCAGCACTTCGTTAGAGGTTCCTCTTGTGAGTGCACAATACCCATGCCCAATATTTGATTAAATATGAGGAAGGATAGTTTACCATGATGCACAATTGATGTGGTTAATTAATGAGTTTAATTAATGAACCAATTAACCTCCTGGCGGTGCGGTTATACAACCAAGTATGACCAGACATTAATTGATCTGACAACTAAGCAGCCCCACCACCGTCACTCAACTATTTAAACATGAAAATAAAATATCCTTTATTTTTTTATTTTTTTAATGACCTAAAATTAACTATTTCATCCAACATTTTTTTAACAAAGTTAATCTTCCCTTAAACAAATCCTAGTGCAGTGAATTCAATGGTGCTCTCAGATTTTTAATCCGAGCACCGATTTAAAAGTTAGAAATTCGTGCTCATACATCTATTGAACATACCTAAAAAAATTCAAAAAAATAGTTCCTAGCTCTTCAGGCATCAAGATAATGTGCTGCCAATTTTCAAAAACTCATAATAATTCCATTTAATTTTAAAAAAAATAACCAGAATTTTCGGGTCTTTACAATTATTCCCTCACATAATGCCTTACAATTAAATGTTTTCCCTGATTCATGGTCTTGGGTTTTGGAATGATGTAAAATTTCAGCCTCAAGCCTTGGCCCAACCCCAAGACTCGATCCCTAGTATACATAAACACCTAAAAAACCTAAAAATTTTCTAAAATAACATAGTTAATCATAAATATGACCTTAATCAAAAAATATAAGTAAAAATAAACAAATAATAAATACCATACCTAAAAAAACATAGTGTATTTTATAAATCTCACCATTATATAAATTCTTATAACAAAAAATATTTGAGAAAAATAAAGGGTTGATCAAATAAGAGATGAGGTTTAATTCATCATTTTTGATATAGGTCCAAAATTGAGGAACTCTGGCACACTCACGAAAATATTTCTTACAACACTAACATAATACAATCCCCAAGGAATATAAGAGTCTGTAATAAAAAACAAGGAAATTTATCATCAATATAGAGAATGCATGTACAACCAACACCTAACCCTCACATAGCTAGGTAATCTAAAGAGACTCCAGATTAGAATAATAAAAAATCATGGAAAATAAGAGATAATCATCTCTGGTGGTCTCTACACCATATTAATACTTTTTATAGTGAACTCATTCAACAAAAATAGTTCATTACAATAAAAGAATATCATGTTAAAAGGACTAAACATGGGAGAGATGTTTGAAAACATTTCCACTAAATTGGTTCCCACAACACCCAGAAAAGAACCCATCAACAACATAGATGATTCTCACCTATTTTGGTTAATTATGTGGCTTGAAGTTCATTATTGATCAAAAAATTCTAGAAACTAGTTTCTAGATATCAATATAAACACAACTATGAACAATTCTCCCTGAAGAAACAAGATTCATCATAGAACATCCATGTTGAATCTAGGCATAAAAATTCTAAAATTTAGATTATCATTCATGTAAAATAAGTTATTTTCAGAAAAAAGGTAAAATCCAAACAAGTTATAGGAACACTACCCAATCCATCAACCATAAACAAAACTAATAAATTAATCCAATGTATAACAAAAAAATTAACACTAAACATTAAATATAAAAAACATAAGACTATGGAAATAAAGTATTGTCAAATTAGATTCATATATCAGAATAAGGAATAGTATAATATAAACAAAGAATACTTAAATTGTAAATAGGTGAATGATAGGATCATTCTATTTGGCCTGATGGTTGATTATTAGTGTGGAAAGAGTTAAATGTGTAACACAATAATTTATTTTGGGTTACTATTTTTGTTCTTAATGGAAATAAAAAATGATTATCACTTCCGTAACTAGGCACATACATTATTTCAAATAGAAGGTTGTTAGTTGGGGTTTCAGACCCAATGAAACATAGGAACTCAGATTTTTCGAGAGGCTGGTAGGTCGGGCTCATCACACCCTTTTAGGGGTAATTCTTTCCCACTCAAAGACTCTATTATAGATTTAAGACATGTTCGAGAATCACTTATTAATACCAATATTTGACAGGTTACCCTAAAAAATTTACCAAAGGTTATGTCCTTTTATATATAGAAGAAAAATGGAATCCCGTTATTGAAACCATATGTATGTATCTGAGGGTTTTCATCCATTACCCAATAATGAATAGTTTCTTATATGCTAATGTTTCATAACTGGAAACATCATAATTTTCTACCATACATGGAGGAAATTAATATTCTGAGGAGAGTATTGATACGTTATGAGTCATCCTTCATACCCTGTTTATAAAAGGAATTAAAACCCATGTAGTTCATTAAACCCACATATTTTAACATAATGCAAAAAGTACATACGTGTGGGAACATTGCTGTTGAATATTTGAACTTGAGTATTGAGGATACATAATTTCTATCCTTATTATGATATGAATCATCTTTATTTCATTCTCTTGGTATTTGCCCCAAGGTTTATATCATTATATGAGGGATTTTTATATCATTCCACTCATTGGGGATTATATATTGATATTTCCCTAGCTAGTGGCAATTTATGAGGCTAAGGATGTGTTCATTGCTACTCTCTAACTTCATATGAACTATTATTAGTGTGAGAAACAAGTTATAGAAAGTCATTAGCCTCATTACATATGGATGTGGTACTTATGAGCTGGTACTGTCCATATGATGCTTAATATGGATCATAGGCATTATGAAGGCATCCTACGTATCTTGGTTATGGAAGAATCAGAGTCTTCATAGTTTAATTGGATTCTCATTCAGCTGAAGGATGAGGTAGAATGATCAAACCATGGGAATGATTGGGTCCCGATGGTTGACATATCATAGAAATGGAGGGACTTAAACTTAGTTGGATACCTATTTGAGTTTGGGCTCAGTCCTTAAAAAGTCATACATATCCTTATTATGGATGAAATCATAGTTTTCATTGTTCAATTGGTTTGGTCTTACACACTAAAGCTACATTTATATAGGAGATATATTATGTTATTTCACTGATTAGTGCTTACACACTATTTTTGACCTTATATGTGGGACATATTATGTTATTTCATTGATCAGATATTACACACTGATGATTATTTTATCTTGATAGATAGTTGTTTCATGGATTCTATTATCAATGTAACTCTATAATCCCACCTAATCTATTATTTATGTGAGAAACAAGGGAAGGAAAATAATCAATGTCATTTCTTGTGGATACTAGGATTATGTTATGGGGCTTCTCTTTGGATATAAAATATAGAGATTAGTCTTTAATAAGTAATCCTAAGTATCCTAGTCATGGAAGGAATCAAAGTCATCATAGTTCAATTGGTTGGGGCTTATTGACTAATGTTTGAATTATATGTGGTACATATCATGATATTCCATAGATAAAGGCTTAGACACTAAGGTTTTCATTATGATTGGGGATTACATGCTAACTTTTCCCTTTTTATTAGGGATTACATGCTGAGGATGGAAAAAGTCACCAAATCCTAAGATTCCATTTTGATATGGCTTACTTTCCTACCTAACAAGGTTGACTAGCTATTTGACATGCCTCGATTGTTTGTTTGACTTGTAAGAGAATGTCTGGATGTGTCTGGTGATATTTGGGATATGTCCAAAAAGTATAGCATGATCATGTGGGCTTGTATGTTGAACATTGCATATGCTAGAAAGAGTTATTAATAGTCATCAAATGATAAAATTTTAATTTCTAGAGGACATTGTGATACCTGGAAGGATGATCCTAGAAGCCATCACATGATCCTAGAAGACATTATTATAGGGAGTTTCATGATCTAACTAACACACCCTTTTTTCATTAGGAAATCTAACTAAACTTCTTGGAGGGAATCATGAGAGTTAGTGTGACATGTCTTAGAGGGTGTTGCATGATCCAGCATGACATGTATGGGGATATCATGAGATCTAACAGGTATTCAATGAGGGTGTCATGAGAGTCAGTTTACATGGCTGGGCACTATTTTGATACTCAACTAAAATTTCGGGTTCCATCATATGAGTTGGAGAATATGTTTTAAATATAGTGTATGGTTTTGATAGCGAGCCCAGAGGGATTTGGGAGACTAGGTTGTCATGCCTAGGGGGTTCCAAGTAACTTTATTTAACTTTTATAGAGGAATTCGCATGATTCAAATAGTATATGGAAAGAGAATCACATGTCATTAGTGATATTTCTTTGTTTTTTTAATGACCTAGGTGGTTCATGAAAAGAATATGAGTATTATTGTATATGTTCTTTGCATGAGTCCCTATCATGAACTAGCTTGGGTTGACCCTAACCGGTCACCTGATCCGGTCTGCAACAAGTCTCGAGTGGTATTCCTAATCCCCCTAATATGGAAACTAGTTTCAGGAATCAATGTATACAAAATAGAATGATTTGATCCCAAAATAAATAACCAGGATCAGATAAATAAATTAACCAATCAATCAACAATATCCAACAATTGAACATAAATAAATGATCAATTGATCTAAAAACATAATACACTGAACAAGGGGAAAAAGAACACAAAAATGTAAATTAATCCATGCTACCATGACCTCCATGTGACCTCTTGGTAACCTCTAACCACTAAACCTGACATACTCTAAGGATCAGATTTAAAACCAGGAAAATCATAATATAAACTGGACCTACATATAAAAAGATAAGATAGGCATGGGCACCAAGATACCGAGTAAGAAATAGAAAGATAAACCACATAATCCAAAAGTCTCCTTTCCCAAATCAGTCCATAAACAAAATTTTTAAATACAGCAATAAAATTGGGTTTTCACATTTTAATAAAACAACATCATTTCCCCATTTTAAAATCCAACACAAAGAGAAATCATTTCCAAAACCAACTACCATTTATAACTAAAAACTGAGATAGGTGTTAAAAAAGTTGTACTAAAGTAAATATGTAAACAGTGCAAGATGAAATTAAATAAGTACAATGTAATGTAAAAAATAAATTTAAGTAATTAAGTAACTATGTGTGATCATGAACATCCCTATAATACCCCTAGATGTACACGATTCGGCATATGGTGAAATCCTTAAGTTAATCACCAACTAGCTACCCTAACCTGGCCTCACAAGTGACACATCCCTCTTATCCTATCTAAAACTCCAGGGGGTACTAACCCATCTAATAGGGGATAGAAATAAACCATCACTCAATCAACTAAAATATGATCAGGAAAACATGGTGGTAATAGTAATGTGTAAGTTGGAGGCCCTTAAACACATGACTCACCTTACCTGTCGCCACCTCACCTTCCTACCCCAAACACGAACACCTTATACAGTACCCTGTAATGGGATATACTAATGTAGAGGTTCCCCATAAATATATACATATATTAATATATCATAAATTCACATCATATAGTTGAAGGTTCCAACCGGGCCTCTATAACATAAAACGATTTAAAACATTTCACAAAATAACAAGGTTTCCAAATAGGCACATAGTTTCTAAAAATCAAACCCTCTCCAAGTAACCATACCAGAAGTTCCAATCGGACCTTCAGTTTTAACTGTCTATGGCAAATTTACAAAACAAACACTTCATGAAAAACATTTATAACAAATAGAGATCCCATTTTCACTAACCCTTTTCATAACAAGCCATTGAGTTCCCGACACATGCCTAAACATATTACAATTTCCAATTGGTCCTTTATTTCGATTCCACTTTATCATGATACTAAGTCAAAAATATACACAATGCACTAAAATGTGAAAAATAGGCTTTCAATAATTTTAAGGAACAATCTTATTTTATCAAACACCAAACATGCCACAATTCCCATACGGTTTTGAAAGCACCCCAATCCATTTGACAACAAAACCCTTGAAATGTTTATCTAATAGATATAGAAGAAGAGTATATATGAATTAATTTTTGGAATACCAAGTATTGAAAAGAGAACCACTCCCAATGTCTTATTCATATGAGGGCACATCCATGTATGCACTCTGTGAACCCATCCATGTGCCCACATCTAGTAGCAAAGAACAATTGGTCCTTTCCCAAGACATGCTTGAATAGACCACCCACACACTTTTGTTAACACGATGAACCACTCCATGAAAAACCACCTAGTTTCACAAATCCACTTGAAAACAAGCATAAAAACATTAATAAAATACATTTAATGGTAAAACCTACCTAAAACATCTAATAAAACCATTTTAAACTAACCACCACTTATACAAACTCAATTGCATTGGAAAAATCATGTGCATAAATGGGAGATCATCTCAGAACCTATTTTTAGAAATTCAAAACCATGATAAAGCATTATCATAACCTATTTATCATTAAAATAAATGTGTGAAACAATGTTTAATGAATTATATACTGAAACCCAAGAATCAAATGGATTGAAATTAAAAGTAAAGGGATAGAACACCTATAGATAATCAAAGATTTATCTCAAAGATATTTTTAACAATTTCTTACTAATACAAAAACACTATAATGAGTTTACTATAACAATTATAAAGGTGAGAAGAACATTTAAAACTATGTTAAAAAAAACAAGTTCTATGGTTTTCCATAAGGTAATGGAAATTTAGAAATTCTTAACTTAATCAAATGTGGATGAGATGAAACCTTCAACAGAAGGAAATAAAAACACCATGCGCACCAACCTCTCACTAGATGAGGAGAGGGTTGTTGGAAAAGTGGGTTGTAGGCTCTATACGGGGGGATAAGGTGGGGTTCACTAGAGGTGTGCCGACTTGGAGAATGGAGTAGTGCAAGTGAGGGATCTGGTTGGACTTCATACACACGCACAGGAGGGTAGCCAGGGGGCTCATTGCATGAAGGTGGAGGGGAAGATCGGGAAATGTTTGAGAGGTAAGTGATAATGGTCGTGTACCGGTGGATAGGTACAGTGGGGAGGGGAGGTGTGCACCGAGATAATGAGGGGAGGGGGTGTGTTGTAGTGCACCATGAGGGAGAGGGGGGCGATGCCTGCCCCTAGGGTTTCAACTTATTTATTTAAAAAAAATAATGCTATAAAAAATAATAATAACAAAAATAATGTGAAAATTTATAATAACATAATCATAATTATAATTATAATAATATAAATTATTTAATGCATTAAATTTTGAATCATAATGACATTAATAAAAAATTTATAAAAATTATATTAATAACAATTTTAAATGATAATGACATTATTAATATTTTTTAAAAATATTATTATTTTTATATTCTCAATAATTATATTATTATTATGTTTTAAAAAATAAATTATTTTATTCTTATAAAATTTTATTATTTTAAATAGTGGGAAACTACATGGGAACTCGGGCTGACCGTACAGTTACTGCCAACCGTACGGTTCCCGTACAACGGTCTGAAACCCACAAAAATCATTAAACATAAAACAATTTAGACCAGTGCTCAACCTGAAACAAAGTGAGGATATCTAAAGCTGTGAAATAACAAAATAAACTAATTTAAAAAGGTTTAGGTGTGACAATTCTACCCACCACAAAGCATTTTTCCCCCAGAAATTCACCAAGAAAATAGTCGACACAACTTTAGTCCATGCCTATACAAAACCAAAGGAAACTCAGAGCCTCATAATGACCATTCTCAACACACTTCACACTCGACCAATTCATGAAAAATTACTACCCAATATTTATGGGAGAAAACGGGATGGTTCTTCACACTATGAGAATTCAATAACACAAAAACCTTGAAACCTGAACACACCACCCCCAAGGGGGGCAACATGGGAACTCCCAAACCGAACTCAACCCACACTCTCAAGGCTTACATAACAACTCCACCACTATGATTAAAACCATTGTGGGGAAAACCGGCACCCTGAGACACTAGGAAGGAGGAATCCCCTACAAAACCAAAACACGCCAGAGGAAAACCCACAGAGAGGTGTATCAACTAATAAAGTGTCTAGAAACACAACCCATTAATTTCATGAAACCAACCATTCCCATAATAAACGAAATTGAGGAAAAACTCAAAATCTAAATTGGGCTATTTATTCACGAGCCCAACACCCTTCAGGTAATCTGAATGATTTAAAAACCACACTAATAGAAAATAAGGCGCTTGGATTACGGTATAATGAGCTCATCAAACCTTGGTAATAAGGATGATCCTATGATTGAGATTAGAATAGTACAAGGAAACATTGGATATTTCCATCCCAAATATAAAAACATGGTCCTAACCGAGGATCCACACACCCTTGGAAACTCATGACTGTGTGCGAGATTCACCTCGAAACATGTGGCTGGGGACCTGAAGGTTGAAGTATCTCCTTCCTCATAGTCGGGCATTTTCATCCTCTAGTACCAAAACCTTTCTTACTCAAAATGATTTAAATTACCACATTGGTGGTACATTTTAAAATGGAAGCAACATGAAAGCTTCAAATTCCCAAACTGGCCATACTGATGGCGCATCAGAATATGGTCTGATAAACTAGATGTCAGATCCCACCAGGATAACTACCTTGAGATAGGTTCCTATGATAGCCACAACTCACCAGATAGAGAACCCTTACGAAATCCTCTCACCATCAACAACACCTAAATCTCTAATGATGATGATACATCCTATCTTTACCAGTCCAGAACTGGACCCTCAAACAAACCTAAGACAGCATGATCCTTAATAACCCTAGGAGTTCCCAACAACCCGAATACATGCTCTGCTCCTATCAAAACACTCCACTAATTATAAAATACCTCAATGCCTCAAAGGATTAGAAAAATCCAGGAGGAACTGAAAACTAGGCATGAATCACTAGAAAAATTAGTGACCTCTGTGGGAGGAATACTTAGAACAACATGAAAAAAAAATTGAAATCAGCATCAAGCCAAAACTCAATCAAATAAATAGTCCAATACAAGGGAAATAGACTCATAATCTAAACATATACAAACCAAAGAAAAAATTACTTTTAAAAAAAGCGCTATTTCTTTTAAAAGTTTAAAACTCACCTATTGTATATCAGGAATAGGCACATGTGTGTTCATCCAATATCGCTTGCATCATCCATAGACAAGTTCCCACATGCACTATCCTTACATACCCATGCACATGTGACCCTCCATAAATAGTGACATGGTCCAAACATCTATTTTCCTTATAAAATACAAACACATACCAAATTTTACAAATCAAAACACTTACCCTTTAAAAACATTCTTCACCAATTTCAAAACAATTTGATAGAAACCCTTTTCCATTTCAAACCCATTTTCATTTTTTAACACTCACACACATCAACTGAGATCAAAATAAAACATGGCCAACAAAAAACCACCGAAATGAGAAACTAGTGTTGATGCCTACCTAGCGACATGGTGGTGAGTTGTACCCCAGGTAAGGAATGAAACTAAGATGACCTTGAACTAGGCACTTGGATTGTACATGCGTAACCACCCCATATGAGGCCGCAACATAACTCGATTCACCTACATTGTCATCCCTCAATCCCAAAAAACCCAAGGAAAAAAGAAGAAACTTCTGAACTACACCTAGTAACATAAATATCAGTGCGATGAAGAGTTTGTGACATTCTTCCCGCACCAACCTCACGAGTCCCGACAGTCCTAATCTTTTTCTATCAGATGCCCCAACTAGCATGGGTAAGCTCTGATATCTTGGTCACCTGAACTGGTTCATGACATATCCTGAGGGGCACTCTCGATCAAGTCGGGAAGGAAACTAGTCCCAAGAATCAAAATATACAAGAGGGAATGATTTAAGCCCAAAAAAATACCAAGATCAGATAAATAAATGAACCAAACAAGCCATAAGATCCAAAAACTAAACATAAATAAATAACCAATTGTTCAAGATACATAATACACTGAAAATGAATAAAAAACCAAAAAAAAATGTAACATCGATACCATAACCTCCATGTGACCATTAGGTCACCTAGAACTAATAAACTGATCATTCTCCAACACTGAGTAGTCAAAACTAGAAAATCAGAATAGAAACAGGACCTATATATGAAATGATAAGATAGGTTTGAGCACTAGGATACCCAGTAGAAAATCCCAAGATAAACCACATAATCCAAAAGTAACCTTTTATAAAGTAGTCTATAAACACCAATTTGAAATATATCTATAAAATAGGGTTTTCACATTTAAATAAATCCACATCATTTCCCCATTTTAAAATAAAACACAAAGAAAAATCATTTCCCAAAAAAACTTCCATTTATAAAAGAAAACCAAGACAAGTGATGCCAAAGATGTGCTAAAATAAATAGGTTAACAGTGCATGATAGAAATAAACTATTACAATGGAAGGTAAACAAGAAATGTAAGTAAGTAAGTAACTATATGTGATCCTAAACATCTCTATAATACCCCTGGACATACTCAATTTGGAATCACCTACTGATGAATGGTGAATCCCCTATGTCAATAACAAAATAAATGATCTAGCTTGGCCTCACTAGTAGCACATCCCTCTTGGAATGTCTAAAAATCCATGGGGTACTGACCCATATAATCGGGGAAAGAAAGCAACCATAACTCAATCATATAAAATATTCCCAGGTACCCATGGTGGTAATAGTATTGTGTAAGTAGGAGGCCCCGCAAGTGTGACTCACCTTACCTGCTTCCACGACACTTGCCTACCCCAAACACGGACACTATATAAGATAACTAATAAATGTGTAAGCCCCTATAAAGGTTCCCCATAAATACATATATACATAATTATATCACATATTCACATCGTGTCATCAAAGGTTTCGATCGGGATGCTATAACAAAGAACCATTTAAAACATTTCACAAAACAACAAGGTTTCCAAACAGTCACACGGTTTCCAAACATCAAACAATTTCCAAATAAACGTACCAAATGTTCTAAATGGGCCATTTTCTTTAACCATCCAATGCACATTTACAAAAACATTTAAAAAAACATTCCCAACAAATAGAGATCCCATTTTCACAACACCTTTTCCAAACAATCCAGTGAGTTCCTAACACATGCCCAAACATATTACAATTTCCAATCAAGAATTTCTTTCTAATCCACTTTATCACGATACTAAGTTAAAATTATACACAACACACTCGAAGGTGCCAAATACCCTTTCAAAAAATTTATGTAAGAATATTCTCTTATCAAATACCAAATAAATCACAACTCCCACACTATTTGGAAATCACCCAAATTCATTTGAAAAAACCCTTGAACTATTTATCCAATAGAGAAAGAAAAAGAGGAGATAATAATTCTTTTTTATAAATCCAAGGATTGAAAAGAGAACCACTCCCAATGTCGTCTTCATTTGAAGGCATGTCCATACATTCACTTCATGTACCCATGAATGTCACACATTGAACAACAAAGAACAAGAGGTCCTTTCCCAATTCAGATTTGAGAAGACCACCCACACACTTTTTTTGACATGATGAACCACTCCATGAAAAACCACCATGTTTCACAAAGCCACTCGAAAAAAAGTTTAAAACCATTAATAAAATTATTTTATTGGTAAACCCTACCCAAAATACCTAATAAAACCATTTTAAACTAATCATCACATATCCAATATCGATTTCATAGTCAAAAGAATCTGCATAAATGCGATAACATCTCAAAACATAATTTTTGGTAAGGAAAGACCATGATAAATTATTATCATAAACTTATTATGATTTTCATAAAGGTTTGAAATAGGGTTTAATATTTAAATAATAACATCTAAGTGCCAAATGGATTGAAATTGAAATGAAAGGCATAGAACACCATTAAATAATCAAATAATTATCTCAAATATATTTTTAACAATTATTAACTAATATAAAAACACAACAATGATTAAACTATAACACTTATACAGGTGATATAAACATTTAAAAATTAATTTAAAACACACAAGTGATATAGTTTTGCTGAAAAGGAAAGGAAATTTGGAAATTCCTACCTTAATCTCATGCGGATGCGGCGAATCCTTCAAATAAATGAATAAAAATTCCTCGTGGACCAATCACACACCTGGTGGGGAGAAGGCTATCTTTGAAGTGGTTCGAAGGTGTTATGTAGTGGAGAAGGGTGGTTCACTAGAGGCGTGATATCCAGGAGAAGGGAATGGCACACCTGGGGGCTCTGGGTGGACTGGAATCACACACAAAGGAGGGTAGCAAGGGGGATCGCTGTGTGAAAGTGGAGGGGAGGAAGGGGCGACATGCAATAGGGAAGAGAGTAGGGGCATGCACCAGTGGAGAGTTCTGGTGAGGAGGGGAGGCACGCACCTAGAGTCGGAGGGGAGGGGTGTGTTGGGTTACGCCAAGAGGGAAAGGGGGGATATTCTTTCTAGGGTTTCAAAGTTTATTTTAAAAAATAATTATTATAATAATAATAACAAAATAATGTTAATATTGATAATAACATAATCATTATAATACTAATAATAATTTCGTGCATTTCATTTTAAATCATAATGACATTAATAAAAAATTTATAATTACTATATTAATAACAATTTTAAATGATAATAATATTAATAATAATTTTTAGTAATATTATTATTATTATTATCTACTCAGTAATATTCTTATTGTGTTTTAAATAATTACCTTATTTTATTCTAATAAAATTTTATTATTTTAATTAGTGAGCAACTACATCGGCCCCCAGGCTGACTGCACAGTTACTGCCAACCATGTGGCGCCCATGCCCCAATAAGAAACCCACCAAAATCATTAAACATTAAACATTTTAGACCAGCACTCAACCCACACCTTGGAGAGGTTAACTGATGCCAATAAATAACAAAATTAATTAATTTAAGAGGGTCTAGGTGTGAAAGTCTCCCATATTTTTTCCTTTAGTATAGAATTTTATTACATGTACCTTATATTAGTTCATTATTATCTTATTAAGTCTCTCTTTCCTTAAATAATATGTGGTAAGTTCTTCACGCGACCCTCGAAAAGTCCTCTGCATGATCTGTAGGTGATCACACAATGTGAATATCAATGTTGCATGATTGCTCTAGTTTTTTCCTAGATATTACCTTGAGGGAATCTTATCTAGTGGAATGATCATCCCCTCCAAGAAATCCACTCTAGTTTCTGGGTGCAGTTATGTTAGATTCCAATACTTAGTTTTTATTTCTCATGCTCAGAAGAGTGAATTTTTCATTCTTGGGTGGTAGATTTATTGGCCTTTCCACCCTCATTATACATATCTTTGTGTGGTCCATATCGTACCAAACTAGGTTTAGTTTAATCGAGCATTTGGTTTCATGCATCTTCATGAGGTCCTATTGTGGGATACTCCAAGGGCATCACACGATTTTCAACTACAGTAAGACCATCCTACCAACATCCCATTTATCGGATTATACCCAAGTAATGGGGTCTTATTTAGTCATGTGAACATGTTAAGGGGATTTAAAATTATCATCCTCACTTGAACAAGGGACTTAGTGAGATCATGACGCATGTTGAAAGGAATTCTCATGATGGTGGGCATATTTTATGGGACCTTTTGCAAAACAAGGATGGCTTTTCCGGGGTACTTCGTGAAATTATACTAGATTGTCAGGGGTGATTTCAGTGTCTCACGGATTACTAGGGGTGCATCGTGTGATTATTATGATTGAAAGTGACTCCCTCCATCTCCCCTTATTATTTAAATTGTTTATTTCACAATGATTGAGTATCTTGTGAGTTTTTATGAATATTTTCAAAGAAAAAAACACTACCTCATGGTGATACATCAACTGACCAATAAATGGTACTTTTGAGATGTGTGATAATTTCATGGAAAATTATA
Organism: Viscum album; assembly: GCA_963277665.1. Lineage (NCBI taxonomy): Eukaryota > Viridiplantae > Streptophyta > Magnoliopsida > Santalales > Viscaceae > Viscum > Viscum album. The sequence goes on from OY728136.1 coordinate 655,293,623, forward strand.
TTTGTTTGTATCTGTGGAGCCAAGGGATGGGGGAGGCGTCCTACCATGTTCGGGACCCTTAATATGGCAAGGATAACATGACAATGAGTTATGTTGAGATAAGGCAAACATTTCAATGGGAACATGCGATGTCTTGTGGACCACTAGGGGAACATCATGTGATTTTTATGACTAAAAGAGGCTCCCTCCTTATGTACTTTTTATTTTAATTGTTTATTTTACAAATTTTTAGGATCTTAGGAGGTTGTATGATTGTTTTTTAACACAATCACTCTAGCTATTGGTGATGTTTCACATGACCAATTAATGTTCTTGTGGTGATGTGTGATAATTTAATAGGAAATCCCATATTTTTTCCTTATAGATTCAAAGGGGGGGAATGAGGTTATGTGGACATGTCTGGGACCCTTCGTGTGACAAAGATGACATGCCCTTAGGATTTTTTGGGATGATTTGGGCATGTATTTGGGCACTTTTGGGGTCTCTCGAACCACCAGGTGTACATCGTGTGATTTTTATAACCAGATGAGGTTCTAGCCTTCACACACTTTCTATTTCCATTGTTTGTTTTACAATTATTGGTGATCTTACAAGATTACTTGAATGTTTTAGAGGGAAACGATTTTCCCATCGGTGATGCTTCATGTGACTTTTAGAACTAAAATAAGCACATGCCTTTTGGATACTTTCAACTTATTTTATATAGTTTTTTGGATGGTTCATTTGGCATCTGCCATTTGACAAACTGCATGACCTATGAAGCTTATATGGTTGATGACACATGATCAATGATTTTCTATGGATCCTTCACAAATCATAATGACTTTTTCAGATAGGGTTAGTAGGATCCTTCATAGGATATGTGCTCCACGAGACTATCTGATTGACCTTCCAAATGTCATGTGATCGCACGTCTTCTGAGGTTCATGTGATCAGTGTGATCATTGTCACCTTCATCTTCATTTTTTTGTGGGTAAAATAATACCTATATTCATGTATTTTTTTCTTTTTTAATTTTTCGATTCTAATTTGGTAGGAGTCAAAATATTACCCCCCCCCCCTCCCCTAGAGAGATGTATGTGGGGACAAGGGATCAGTTATAAGGAATGTAAATTCCCACATAAGGCATTGGTTCTATCTAAAATTGGTGTCTTGGTTTATGCTTGGTTTGTTGGAAACTTTTTGGTATTCCATGGGATTCCCTTTAAATAGGGGATTGGAGAGGGGTTTGTTTACTAGTTACTCAAATATCCAAATCATTCTCACCATGCTTCCCTTGCATGACCTCATCACAAAGACTTCCTATAAGAACACATCACGATACCTCATCATGAGTCACTTCTTAGAGAACTAATCAGACATACTTATTTATATATCCTCCCACTCAAATAAATTAATAACTAAATCATGGTACTTTTTTGAACTTTGGCTGCGGGGGTGCAATTTTCATGAGGGTCTTGCAAGATTTTCTAGATTTATTGAAGGACCCTTTGACTATTATGAGGCTCATGTGACCATTTTGAGGTCACATAATCATGAGTATCTCATGGTTCATGTAGTTGTGATATTATTTTTAGGTCCTTTGATCTGAAATATATTTTGGTGGTAGGTGATTCATGAATCCTTGCTGATTCATATGGTAAAATGATGCTACCAGTTTTCTTTGTCTTTAATTTGAAAAGATATTATTTTACCTATCTAACATATTTCACTTTCGTTTTTTCAGATGCCTTTTGATTCTCGTCAAATTTCTCACATGTATTCAAGAAATGATTCAGTGGTAGTGATGGCCTATCATGATGATATCATATCCAGTGTGGATGTTACTTACCATCATGATGTAGGGTCATTTCAGCTCAGTATGATAACATTAATGGGAGAGAAACATGAGAGTTATCCCCTTTAATATTTTTATCCCCTTGATGGGTTTTGTATTTCTAATGAATCTCTCATTCCTTCAATTTGGTCATCCTTCATACCCTCCTCCTAGGTTTGGAAAACCCACAATGCCTTCATATGATAATCTCTCAGGGGGATTTTTTTTCGTAGAGGGAGAACAAGAAGATGGAAATATACTAACTTACATGCATACTAACATCAATAAGAAAAAACATGAACCTGATTCAGATATTTAAATGTACCTCTCAATAATATATAATTCCATCTCCAAACAGATGTTTGGGTTGGTTCCCAATTCATACTTTTGATCATGAGGTCGTTATGGAATATAATGGAGTTGGCACTTTTGAGTACAATAAGTTGGTTCTGAATTTTCTGAGGAACAAAGAAAAATTTGGATATAAAATGTTTTTTGGATATCAGAGATGATTTCCTTCTATAATGAGGGTTTAACAGTGGAACTTTTCGGTCATTGGATCCCAGACACAAATACATTCCACCTCATTCATGGAGAGGTGGGCATCAGTCTCTGGGATGTGGAGAATATATGTGGTGCACTAATATTAGTTTGGATGTATGACAAGTTTTTCCCCTCCATTCCACCTAGGATGATGCAATGAGGACTCCTCTCACCCAAGAACTATTCATTCTAGTTGAAAAGGTCATACCAAAGGTGTTGATTCCTAGATTGGATATCTCATTCAAGATATGGGAGGGATACATCATTCAGAAGGGCCTATCTATTCCAGATGCTAAGAATCCAAATTTTAGTCTTACGAATGATTCTCATAGTGCACCAGGTTCTGACTGGATGGTAGTTGAAGAAGGGGGATATAAAGAATTGTAATGGGAATTTTTTTCCTGTATTGACTAGGTTTTCCAACATGTTGTTTTCTTTACCATATAACTTAGTGGGTACTTACTTGAAATGAAAGAAAGATGTGATGTTAAAGTTTCCACCTTCAGGATAGCGACCTCCATAGGAGGGGGCAGGGTGTCAGGGTATTCATTCATATACTAGTGAAAATTTATCCTATTATACCCCTTGTTTACAATGGAAATCCTATTAGAGGGTCATGGTCCCCTTCAATGTATCATGGGGTTGGATAAGATCTCGTATGGGAGGATATGAATATTTTAACATCTAGTGTATCCCTAATGTTCAATTCATACCATATTTACTATGTATATGTGGGGTAAGACATTTTGCACAGAAATATTTAGACATCAGGGCCTATATGATCCACTATGACCATTTCTCCTTCAGAACATATAGGAAGGTGCTTACATGGGATTTTTTTACTTTCAAGGATAGTCTTGAGGAATGGTATTATATGATGTCACTTCACGAGGTCATCCTTTCCACCCATATCAATGGGAATCTCCTCTATGAATAGTATACACCTTGCTAGTTTATCAAATAGTTCCTATGGGTTGAATCATGATTTCCTCAATCAGTTTATATTATATATAAATAAAATATGATGATGGATTTCCAATTTTAGATCTTGTTTATGAGGGGGGAGATTTGAGCTGAGATAAACCTTTATCCTTGAAATATAGCAATCAGTTTATCTTCAAAATATGATAAGGTTTGGGTTCTCTCATATCCCATAGAAATATTATCCAAATTAGTAGGAAAGGGTTACCAATTACCATTGTCTACTGATCATAATCTCTGGCCTATAAATACACCGGTTTCTATGGGGACAATAGCTCTAGAAGGTACCCATAAATAGATATTGAATTTACCATCATATTCATTGCTAGAACAAGTTTCCACTGATGTGGGTCCAGGGAGTGTGGCACCAGATAGTAAAAACACACCATACATATTATTTAATGCCACATATAAATTATGTATATCTTTGTGAACATAGAATTTAGAGGCAGAGCTAGGGGTATCTTGAGCCAATCAGAGTTACCTATGAAAGGTTACACCCATGTAACCACGCCTCTATATATAACTTTTAAGGACTATGATAAAGAGGTTATGGCCTTCTTCTAAGACCATCATGTAGCTTTGAAAATAATTGGGGGTCATATATTTATTTCCACATTGGTCCACCAAATTGTTATTTAGTGTTATTCTGCAAATTTCGGTGGATGAACACGGTTATCCCATTATCAGAGCAGTGATAATGCAGAGCTCTACACTATGTTTAAAGAGACATGATTTCATCACAACCAAACATAAATCCTTTATGTTTTCTTTTATGAAATAGTGAGAGGTTTTAGTGGGCTAAAAAAATATTTCATCCCTAATTTATTATATATGTGGTACATTGGGTGGAGAGGAGTTTGGCAGCGACTAGGAGACTGAGGATGATGGATCCCGGGTTAGACTAGCCCATATGATGGAGATGATTTCAACGTCTAAAGAAAGAATTTCATCTTCATCACCTTCTAGATATCCTTCCTAAGGAGGGAAGAGGAAAATGAACTAGTCTTAATTGCCAAGGTCTTCTCCTCCAGAATCTTTAGGTATGTGTGTAATTTTAGCCCTTTATTATTTTTTATTATTTTGAAAACACATCCTGATTTTTCAAAAAAAAATTGAAGGTCCTCAGTGAGCTTTCTGGGAAGAGCATGTATCCACTTCATAAGATATAGGAGAGTGTTCATTTTATTTAGAGGACCCTTCATTGTCAGGCCTAACCTCTCAATATGTAGAGGTCATTGAGGTTCTGGATAAGTCATGTTTTTTTCTGACTGTATATGTCTCAGTGATCACACCACTTGATTTGGCATAGGTGGATGTTCTTATTGATGATACTAACACAAGTAGTTATTCAATATCCATGTTAGAATTGATGGAAGTGATTTTTTGAGAAGGTGAATACTTATTCAAGACTGGAAACTTTTTTTATTTATATCATGTCACCTGATATTATCTTTTTTTCCTATAATCCTCAGGGGTGGTGAGAGAAGAAAATCATTAGGAGAACAACAATATGTTCCATGATGTTTCTCATTATAGGAAGGTTTTTCCTCTTCACTAGAGGATGGGGTTGGGGTCATGGAAGTTTCCAATAGTGCATCATAGAAAGGTATTTTACTAACAATGTTCATATCTTTCAATTACCTGGTTATACCATATTATTTATCCTTTGACTAATAAACCCCTACGCCCCTTTTTGCGGTGTAGTCACCCTGAAATTCAGAGGATCTAGTCCATACTCCCATCAGAGATCTTCTAACTAGATGAAATAATTTATAGGTTGTATATCTCCCCTCATCAACAAGGACTATGTTAATGACTCTTTCACTTAGATACCTTGTCCCAAAATATATTCATGTCACTAGGATGAACCTAGATTGAGGTCCCAGGTTGGCATCACTTTATCAGTTGATGATGCGAAAAATGTGGAGGGAGATCTAGAATTTAGTGTCACGAATTTCATTGGATTACTTGAATGACCAATTAGGCCATCATTGATTTATATTCCCCACGCTTGGCTAGGATATAATTGACTTTTCTTGCCTTTATTCTCAGGTGAAAGTGGTGGTCTCTATGTGGGAATAGAGGAGGGAATTAAAATTGATGTTAGTAGATAATGAGGCCTCCTCCTTAGTAAATAACAACTATGATGAGGATTTAAATGAAGCTTCCTGGCATGTGGTGGAGGTGGCTTCTCAATGGGACATAGTCAATGCTCAGATGGTGGAAACCGAATATCTTCAATCTGAAATCAGTTGTCTTCAAGAAGAAATATCTCAGTTTAAACATGCACATTATATATTTTGAAAGACCATTTTGGAGAAAAAGGGACTCCTCAATGTAACAGAGAAATCTAAGCTTTAATCCATTTCAATGGTGGAGGAGTTTCATAGGATTGCGAAAGTGGAAATTGAGTTTATTGACTAGTTACACCGATCTGTTGCCTCCCTAGAGTGGATTCTTGTACAATTCAAATATTATTATGATCATATGATCTGATTTTGTTATAGTTTATCATCATTGATTTGGATTTTATATTAATGAGAGAGGCTCTGATATATGGATATTACTCCCCTTATATAATATCAGTTAATAGATCTATTTAAATTTATATGTTTTTACCATTTTTCTTTCAGTCGTGATGTGTATGACAGTTTTGTGACCCAATGTTATATGAATTTCAAAAAACACCCATCCATTATATAATAACAAGTAAACCTGAACGTATGGATCTGAATTATTAGTTCATAATAGATTATTCTTTGGACGTTCTCATGATTCACCATCAAAATGAGATTAATTACAGATATATCTGCTCCATATAACTTTTGATTGCCTTATTCACAGAAGAGAAATTGTGTAGATTATATTTTCTAAAGTGAGAGTTCTCTATATTTTTATGATTTTGATAGGCTTAGTAAAAATAGCTTGATTTTTTCCAAGGTTTTTATTGTGGTCCTTAAAATATTTTTCATTATTTTAGACTAGATCGTTAATGTACTATAATTAAGGGTCACTTAGATCATACCTTCTACCTTTATAGGTTAGGGTCTTTGACCATGGACCTTATATCGCTTTAGTTTAGGGTTCGTTATCTCAAAGTTTCTATCAGTTTTGTTTAGGTTCTTTTAGATCATACCTTCTATCACTTCATTTTAGGGATTTTATCTTAGACCTTTTATTACTGTACCTTATGTAATTTTATCTCAGACCTTATATCGTTGTAGTTTAGGGTCCCTTAGGTTAGAGATTTTTTCACTATAGTTTAGGGTCTTTTATCTCAAACCATATGATTCCATATAGTTTAAATTTTTGATTTTATGACATGATCAATGATCATTGAATATGGTGTAGACATGACATGAATGGATCTAAACATACTACGGTGTAGATTTATATTATGGTTCTATTAAGGCTCATGATGATTGGGTCTTCTTTCCTGTAAAGAAGAGATTCCTCTAGTTTGTAGGTTAAAGTCCTTATGCATCGATATAATTTTCAAATAGAGGATTCTTCACTCATTTCCATGGGTCATGGAATATTTACATGGGGATATTGGTTGATGGAGAAATACTATGGGTTTTAGGTCCACTTGGATAGTTGGAGTATGGGTGATATAATTCATAACCCAAAAGATTGAGTCCATGAACATGGGATGGGGTAAAAATATCAGGGATAACCTATAACACAATGAGTATCCAATTTCAACCATGGTGTTTGTTGGTAACACAAGAACTGAAGACACTTTCTTGATAGGGGGATATAAATTTAGTTGGTAGGTCAAATACTATATGCATAGATAGAAGGGTCAATAAAAGATGAAATCCACTACTTTTTGAGCGACATGAGAGATATATGAAGACGTGAACATCCTGATGATAAATTTGGGTATGGAATAAAGCTATCCAGAAGGTATTCTAGCACCCTAGGGTTGTCCATCATTCGATTGTGAAGCTCAATCCCTACGTTATGTGGTTTCAAATCATGTTTTGGGGTCCATCAAAGGTTTATAATGGATTATTGGATTCCAACATCAACAAGGGGTAAAAACACAGTGACATAATGTTGAGGATGTCAAATCCACTTATATATTTTGGTACCAATATTGTAAATCATGGTCCAAAGTTCTCAAGTTAGGAGGGTGATATGGTAAAATCAAACTAGGAATGACACAAAACACAATGAGGTGCTGAGTTTTTTTGTGGTGATGTTAGGGCTCATAAGGATTGAAAATAAATTTTTCAGAGTGATGAATTTGTTTGAAGACCATAGAAACATATATAAGAGCCATATGCATACATTCATAGTCAATAAAAGGGTCCCTTGATGTTGGGTATACCTTTCCAAGGGCCATGGAATATTTATAGTGATATGAAGTACCCAAATTATGAAGTTTGATTTGTCCAAAGTGTAATATCCAAGATGGTTTTGAGAACCCCTAATGTTTTTCCACTTCCTAACGAATATATTCTCATGGTAAGGAGGTTTGAAAAATCATTACTCTAATGTTTTGTTGAACCAGGGGGTTCAGTGAGCATTGCTGGGATTTTACTAGGGCTACAGAGTAGGCCCTATGGGATATATACTTCATTTATTTTTCACTGAATTGTTTCTTTATCATTAGATATGAAGAGTTTAGCTAGAAAAGAATTGATTTTTTTCAAGACTCCTTTTATGGTTTTTCAATATAACAAACATTGGGCCTCTTTTTATAGAAGTGTAAGGTCTTGTGGTTTGGACCATCATGGTCTACAGTTTAAGGTTGTACATCATTAAACAAAGTACATTCTATTTTAAGGTCATTACACACATGGACCTGATATGAGGTATGGTACAAAATATTTTAATTTGGAAAATCATGGTCAAGAGTACCCAATCATCCTTCTGAGTGGGAGATAAAAATATTTTAAATCATGAATTGTGGTTCTCAAGTCATGAGTAATGATATGGTACCATCATACCAAGAGAATTTCATAACACACTGAGGTGTTGTATTAATCCATGCTGATGTTAGGGATCACAATGATCAAAAATCCCTTTTTTCAGAGTGATGCATTTTATTGATGACCATAGGTGCATATGAAGGATCCATAGGAATAAAAGAATAGTTTGGTGAATTCATGGCTCACAAGGATCAAAAATCCATTTTTTTAGAGGGAAGCATTTGATTGATGACTATAGGCACATAAAAAGGAGTCATAAAAATACATGAATAGTCAGGAAAAGGGTTCCTTGAAATAGGAAGTCTATTACAATGGATATTGAATGTTTTTGGAAATCTGACACTCTCAAGACATGAAGTTTGATTTATGGATCGAGGTTCTTAAAACATTGTGGAAGAACCATATACTCTTGATGACTGGGGTAATTCCCTCATGTTCCTTTGATATGGGATGAAAAATTGTTCATGGTCTATATTGTTTATTATCACATAGTGGGAACATATTTTTCTTTATTCAGTTTACTATCACATAGTAGGGATTCTTTCTATGTAGTCTATTATTTTGGAGTAAGGGAATTTTCAATGTGTAGTTTTAATGTCATATTCCCATGATGTGTTCTTTGTATTTTAAGGTTATGTGGTATGGTCAAGGGAACCGGGATAAAAAATTATGGAAGAAATATTACATGCTCCAGTAGCCCATATGTTTATTAGAATCATATGTTGGAATAGGGTTATTGTATGGATAAGTCTCTATGTAGTTGGGGTGAATTTCTTTTATCAGTTGTTGTATCTAGGGCTGGGATCATTGACCTGGGAATCACTAAATATCATGTGATAACAAGAATCAATCCACACTTCGTTTTTGAATGGTAAAAACTCTAAAAAGTTCTGGATAATACATAGTAGTGGGAAAAGATTCCATAAATTTTTGTATCTAGGCCCATGATTGGAGATTTGGGCATCACAACATATCCTTTGATGACATGAATCAATACAGGCATAGTTCTTGAGGAACCGTGAATTTTAACGTCATGCAGCAAGGATGTTGGATTCTCAATGTGAAAAGTTTTTTTGTGGTTATATCCAAGGATGGAAATCTGGGAGTCACTACATATATCATGGTTTTGGGAATCAATCCATACATAATTATTGAGGAAGGACCTTCCAGTGCAATTTTGTCCTATATGCGGTGTGGTGGTATTTTATATTTGTTGAGACTGGACATGAGATTGATGATTTGGTAATCACTATATATTATTTTATTACATAAATCAATCCATATATAGGTCTAGAAGAATATAGCTATGGTAGGAGACAAATCACCAACCATAGTGGTTCTCTTGGAAGAGGTTAACAAGAATGTACATTTTTATGTCTTGTAAGAGACATAAACCATACAGTTTAATGTTATCAAAAGAGGAATCAGGGTATGACTTTTTATGGTCTTTAATTCTGGACCATGGTGAACCTGTCATAATTGGTTATTCTTTGTTCATGTGGTTATGCCCTTACTGAAATTCCAAATACCGTGTGATATATGCTTGTTGTGCAAAACAAGGAAATTGGAGGGGTTCTCTCACCATATAGAGGTAATTAAGGATAGGATAAGGGAATTTTGTATAATGTGGTGTGTGGACCAAGATATAGGATTGAGGAATCCCTATATACCTCATTGAAAATGATAATTAATCTATACATAGTTCTTGAAAACCTCTGTAATTTAATGTAGTGCAGAAAGGATATCATCTATTTTATTTAACATCTTGAAGTGAGGATGAGGATAACCCAACTTGAAATAAAATAAATATTTCTTATTGGCCCAATATTTATAGGTTTGTGTGTCACTATGTATCATACATTGTAAGTAATCAATCTACATGTAGTTCTTGATCAATATATTCCCAATTTGGAGCTAACTCTCACATAGTGATCGAAGCATTTCATCCTTCCTTCACATTGATCTACATCATGAGCTATGAGTCGTTAGTGAGATGGTTCTTCCTATAAATAGAAAAATAATTTTCTGAAGAATTGATTCATATCGTTTAGTGTCATGTGGTTAGGACATATCAATACAGATTAACATCATTTGTTTAAGACATAAGATGATATACATTTTAATGTATTGCTTATGTGATGGGGATTATATAGTTTAACAACATGTGATTATGATAGAATTGTGTAATTTAACATCATACAACAAAGAAATTTTTTTGATTTTAAGTTCATCCTACCACGATGATGCTCTCTTAATGAAATCTATGGAAATTATTTCTTAAGAAACGTCTCAATGGTGGGTGGTGTGACATGCTCCCCGTCCTTTGTGGCTCATGAGTAAGATCTATTTTGGTAGAACTCATGTATAATGTATGGAAATTCCCATTTGGATTATAGATTCATAGGATTCTTTCCTGGTATCATTTGGGTCCTCATATGTAACACCCAAGATTCCATGGTATGCTTCTCTTTGAATAATACAGTAGCAATTGTTGTATGCAACTTCAAGTTCTAACACTCCACAACTAATCAAACAAGCCGTTATGAATAGTAATACCCACTTTTTGAAATTTTATAATTTTTATCTTTCAAAATGAACTTAATTTTTGGATTTGGAATATCATAATTATCTTAAGGTTATTCATTTGGTATTTTTCTGAAAACATTCAATTTTTGATGAACAATGAAAAACACTGAGTTATTGTTTAAAACCAAATTTTTATTTAAAGAATCATTTATGTTATTTAAATTTTTTTTGGTCAAAATAGATACATAATAACTATATAAGTTAAAAGTAATTCGTTGGAGTCAGTTTATAAAAATTTTATATATATAATAATTTTATTGAACTTTTTACCGTCTTTTACCCACCTCTTAGGGGCATTTGAAAATTTACATAAAACATAATTTTACCACTTCTGTGAGTTGAATTTATAAAATCTGAGAGACATGCTTCATATCAGTATGTAAAATTTTGTTCAATAGGACGAAAATATTTTTTGGTGAATAGTAACTTTTTACTTTTATTTACCATGGTTAAAAGTAAATAGAGTAATTAAGGGTAAAAGTGATATTATTATTACCCTAACACATGTCCTAATTATATTGGATAAGTGTAATTAGACCAAAAACAAACTTAGTAACAAAATATGATCTATTAGGTCCCTTTGGATTAGATTAGGACATTTATTATTATTTAATTCCAAGAAGAGTTAAAATACTTAAAATCAATGTTTAATAACTAAAACATTTTTAATATAGGGTTAAACATAAGATAAATTATACTATAAATATTAATTAGAAAGATAAAAATATTTCCTACATAATGGTATTTTATTTATATTTTTTAGACACTAAATAATCTAATTTATTTATAGAACAATGATGATGTAGTAATTACCTAATTAATGAAATATTAAAGTTATTGATATTATAAATATCCAAATAAATATAATTTCAGACTTTTTATGAATTCCACTAATTTTATAGGTTAATATGACATATTAGGGGTGGTTATATGAATTTTTTTCGATGTAATTATGCTTTTATTAATTTAGAAAAAAAAACAAAATACCAAATAGTGTCAAAATTGACATAAATAGGATTTTTTAAAAAATATTGTATTTGTAATTGATATTCTATTCCTAAAAATATAAGGTTCATCCGAAAGACTTATATAATGACAATTTTATCATTAATGAACCACTTGGGGTTATCTTAGAAGTATATAGTATGTTTATTAACCATATAATATAAAAATACAAAGATACATGATAAATGTCAAACTATTTAACTAAGAGTTAAATCTAAAAGATAATGTTAAAATAGTTACCCAAACCTGTCTAAAACATATCGGTTGACTGGTTTTTGACCCATCCCCACTTTATCATTTAAATAATCCATTTTGGAGCCATTAGAAACCGAAAATTAATTTATTATCAAATAATATTTCTAGCTTTTCCTAATGTGCCCCTCACACCTCTTATAAAAGGGCACCCCCACCCTGCTCTTTAATTCACACCTTAAAAGCCATTTTTATTGGAAAATACCTTCCCAAATACCCTCTAAACATTCATCCTTTCATCCTAGAGGCCTTCCTTTAGTCAGAAAGCCATCCTAAGGAGCCCTTTTGATCAAATCAAAAGGAAGAACCCGAAGAAGAGGTAAATATCTCACCACCTCTTTCATGTTTTTTCTTCTTCCACTTCCTCTTTATTTGTTGTCTCAAATATAAAATAATAAATCCAGTATCTTCTATATACATTTATGTTATTATAAATATGGTACAAGCATATTCATTATTCTATCAATCCTTTGAATGACATGTCATTATACGTGCATACGTACGACTTACCATCTACACGTCGTGGTGTAATTGTTATTCAATAAATTATTTTTTGGATTGGTATAAAAATGAAGTGTAATTAATGTAAATAATAAATATAACACTATAATGATTCTGTATATATGATATAACATCCAATTATATATTATTTTAATATCAAAAGAATGATATTGTCACTCGTACGTACGTACTGATTACCGTCTCCATGAACGCGATGAGATTCATTCCCCATCGTATCCATTCAAGAATAATTTTCATTAGATGATTAAAAATAATGATTAAAGACTTAATATGACTATTAATATGAATAAGATACATCCTATCAATAACAAACATTACTTACATAAGAAATCATATAAAGGAAAACGAATCAGTTAACACCCGAAATGACGATAATACTACAATATTATTAACAAAGATATGTTAGAAGACCATATATGATATCATATTAATGTATATGATTATTTTATTATTTAATAACAATTATTTAACCATTATAAAAGAGGTTAAACTACCATAGACCAAGGAAAAGTACAAGGTAAGGTTTAATTTTACAATCTCTTTATTATCTGAGGTTGTTTTTATGTAAGTATCTACTAGGACCTCTTTATCATCCACATCCATGTTTCTTAAAAATGTATTGCAATACAATTTTTACTATTTACTAGAATATGGGTTAAATTCATTTATACCCTTGTTTTAATTTTTATAAAATGGTTTGAAATAAATCTTTCTTTCGTTTTCCAAACAAGGTACCCTATGACCTTTTTTCCAAAATTAAGGTAAGAATGTTTTTTTAACTTATACAGTGGGTGCAGATATTTTCCACCATTATAACATCATCGAAGATTCCCATACAATATTATAAGAATATTTTCAAATATAAATGTTTGATTTTATAATTACGTGACTTTTAAATTATTTCAAAATAAAAATAGATTTTTCTCTAAAAAGGTTTTTATTTCATCTATGTCAACATCCTTTGATGGATTTTGAGTTTGTTTAAAGTTGATTTATTATGATACAAAATATCCATATTATATTGAAGTTTTTTTAGTATTCTAGTCTATGGATGTGTTATTTCATACCATTAATGGTTTATAGATAAATCATTGACCTTTTGTATTAAAGTTTTAATACGAATGTATATGTTATGTTTAAACCTTTTCATATGACACTACCACAAAAACTATTTTTCGCAGCGCCCCCCTTTATCAGCGCTAACGAAACAGCGCTGATAAAGGGGGGGCCTTTATCAGCGCTTTTTTTAAAAGCACTGATAAATGGTCGGCTTCAAAAAAAAATTAAAAAATATATTAATATATTAATATCTAAATATAGTTATATTGTTATATAAATATAATATATAATTTTTAAATATATTTTAGATAAGTATAAATGTACATTTACACTTATTATACTTAATATATAAGATACTTAGTGAAAATGACTTCTTAAAAAATTAAAAAAATATTTTTAATTAATAATTTGATAATTATTATGTAGTAATAGTCATTTAATAACAATTTGAGGACTAAAAAATTTAAAAAAATTAAAAAAAGATCCAAAATATGTTGAAAATGCAACTCAAACTTCAAACGGCCATAACTTTTGATCCGAGTGTCTGTTTGAGCTCTACCACATATCAAATCGAAGCCTGCGACGAGCTCTATGTTTCTATTATTGGGGGAAGCCCCGGTAAAGCATTTTTTGAGGCCAAAAGAAGCCTAGAAGGCCTCCAAAACTGAGTTTTTTGTCGGGGTACCCAGATTTTTTAACATTTTGTGGATTTTCAAACTCGTTTAAGGGGGTATTATGGGATTTCTTTGGCAGGGACTGAATTTATTCCAAGGTATTACATTCATATTGACATTATGACTTTGAAATTTCATCCTTTTTTATAATGAACTGCTATTTATAATCAAATATATAACTATATGTACATATTTTTTATATATTCGCACCTAAAAATTAAATTTTTTAAATAAATAATTAAACATATTTACATATAAAATATATTAGCTTTATCTAAATAATAACTAATATCCATTTTATTTAAAATACCAATATATGAATATTTATATACCTATATATTAATCTAACTATATATATATATTAATATAACTATATATATATATTAATGAAACTATATATATATATATATTAATCTAATAACTATATATATATTAATATAACTACATATATATATATATATTAGTATTACTATAAATATATACATTAATATAACTATATATATATTCATATAACTATATATATGTTAATATAACTATATATATATATATTAATATAAATATATATTACTATACGAATAAATATAACTAAATATATATATATATAGATATAGATATATATTAATATCACTATATATATATATTAATATTACTATATATATATTAATATGACTATATATATATATATATTATAATATAACTATATATATATATATTATAATATAACTATATATATATTATAATCTAATAACTATGTATATATTAATATAAATATATATTAATATACGAATAAATATAACTATATGTATATATATAGATATCATGAATTGGAAGACAAATCAAAATAGAGTAGTGGTAAAGGCTTAGGCGTGCAGGGGGGAGGTCTCGAGTTCAAATCATGTGGGAGGCAGGGGCGCGCGCGCATGGGGGAATATAGCAACAAGCGCTGTTAAAGGGTGAAGGGGGTGCGTGGGGTGCGTGGGGTGCTGTACAGGGGCAGAACAACACTGTAAAATGGGGGGCTCAAGCGCTATAAAAGCCCACCCGATTCGCAGAATTTTTTTATTTTTTTTTATTTTTTTTTTAAATTTTTTAACTATTATCCGCGCTTTTTTAAAAGTTCTGATAAAATGGTCCTTTATCAGCGCTAAAACAAAAGCGCTGATAAAGGAAGCGCTGATATAGGACACCTTTATCAGCGCTAAAAAAAGTGATGATAAAGGGGTACTTTTACCATCGTTTTTTTAGTGCTGATAAAAGACCCCTTTTATCAGCGCTTTTTTTAGCACTGATAAAGGGGTCCTATATCAGCGCTTTTCAGAGCGCTGATAAAGGGGACCCCCCCCCCCTATATCTACACTGGCTTTATAGGCGCTTTTCTAGCGCTGATAAAGACCATTTTTAGCGCTGATAAATGTCGTGTTTGTAGTAGTGTGAGGAATGAATTGGACTTAGTAAGTGACGGGTGGATCCCGCTATAGATCCTTGATGCATCAGTAGGTCTCATGAGACAAAATAGTGTCTTGGAACAATTCCTTGACAAAATCTTTTTTGTATTCTTGGAACAAGGCCTTGACTATGTGGTTATAGAAGTATGGCATTATGCACTCCATCATTAAGAAAGTGGCTATTGATATTGGATGTGATTATTCGACTAGTAGAATATCCATGTGAGTATGTAAATGGAATTATTTTGATGTATATTTTACATATTATGATGAAGTTTATTTTGAAAAGGCTTTTGTTTTAGTTCAATATATTGCTTAAAATGTTTATGCTTATTTATGAAAGTTCCCGCTATAGTATTATCCTTACTGAGCATCTGAACTCACCCCTTTCTATGTATTATTTTTCCCATGATGTGAAGAAGTATATTATGACTAACGTACAGGGATAGTATATGGGATCTCAGTGTTGTATATGGAAACTGTGTTGTTGTTGTTTTCCATTTTATGATGTAATGTAAACCTTAGGAATGTATCTATTACTTCAAAGGCTAATAAACTAATTGGTCTTTCGAGACATGATTTTTTTTATAATTACAATGTATTGTAATAATAAACCGATTCTGTGAAACTAGGGTCGGGGCATTACAGTTGGTATTAGAGGATGTTTAGTACAAACCTTGGAAAATAGATTTAGATAAACTCTGATTAGAGGACATAGCCCTAAGATAGATTTTGAGGATTAGTATAGAAGAACTTAGTATAATTTTGGTACTGTAGAGACTTTTGTGACATTTCCAAGAAAATACATCCATGTATAGATATGAGCAGGTAGATGCGGCTTTGGCACAGATGTATCAAGGGGTAAACCCAAAAAACATCGCTTTGAGCTAGACTCAGATGGGAACTGGTGCATGACAACAGGCCTTGCTGCACTCTTGTTTACGAAACTTTTGGGGGATATGCTTAGGATAATTCTTATTTTCTTTAAAAAAACATTATGAAGGGTTTATTAGTATATACTTATTCAAAGAAAACATTTTTCTGATTATGTATTATATATGTAAATTGTTCAATTTATGTTAAGTGTTTTACAAGTTTGGAATTATGTATTTTGATTTCTAAACTAATCTAGTTTATGAAAATGATTAGAAATGGTGCCTAGTGGAAGGAAAGGAAACTGTATCAATTCACACACTCTATGTAAGGATTACCATCCTTCTCAAGATAATTATAGTGGAGTTGGTGATGCAACCATTACTGATCAGCTAATCACCATATTGGGAAAAGTAACTCAGGTTATGAATAATAACCTTACCTATATGGATCACCCTGATCCACAACGCGGAGGATCAGTGATAGATCAATTCATGAGAAAAAAACCACAATCATTCAATGGGGGTACAAATCCATTAGTATCTGAGAAATGGATAAATTCTTTATAGAAAATATTCAGCGCCTTGCGGAGTAGTGAAAGGGAGAAAGTTTTCATTGCAGTTTACCAACTCACTGGAGGTGCTGATCAGTGGTGGTCATTGATTAGAAACACAAAGGAATATTATGAAGTATCAAATATGGAATGGAGGGAGTTTAAAGATCTTTCATTAGAAAAATACATTCCTCGTGACCATCAAGCATATATGGAATAGAAATTTTTGAGTCTGAGGCAAAAGGAATATGAGAATGTCGCGAAGTATGAAGCTAACTTTACAAGGTCAGCAAGGCATACTTCTGATTATATATGTAACCCATGAAGTAAGATTGATCATTTCATTGATCGGTTAAAACCATTTCTCCGTCAAGAAATATTATCACAATCCTTCTCATCATACAAATATATTTTCTCATGTGATATCAAGACAGAAAAAAAATTCTCTATGTATTTTAACTTTAAAGAAAAGCAAGAGAAGAAGAGATATTCTGAACACTCTAGAAATAGAAATAAGGGGAAGAAGGGAAAATTTTATTATCCATCCTGCAGTAAATGTGGGAAGAAGCACCCTGGTACTTTCCTGAAGGGAATGAGATTCTATTAAAGTTGTGCTGAAAAAGGCCACCAAGATCGTGACTGTTAGGGGAAGAAATAGGATGTCGATGTTGAATGCTACAATTTTAGAGAAAGGGGGAATTATGCAAATGAATTTCCTAATAGTCAGGGGAACTTGCCTTAGAAAAGGCCAAGGGATCAAGGCCAAGATTATGCGATCACTACTGTTGAGGTTGAAGCTCCGAAAGATATAGTGGCAGGTAATTTAATGGTTTCCTCAATTTTATCCAATGCATTATTTGATTCTGGATCATTTATTTGTTTCATATCTTCCTAGTTTTCAATGAAAATTAGAAATTTCCGATTTGATTTAATTAGGGAGTTGTCAGTCAAAACTCCTAAGGGAAGTATCAATGCTACAATGTTTTGTGAATAAGTTCCCATTAGGGAATATTAATGTTCTTTATCTACAAATATCATCGTCATACCCATGATTTAATTTGATATAATCCTCGGTATGGATTGTCTTTCAGACCATGATCAAAAATTTATTGTAAGAAAAGGTTACTATTTTTGATGATGACGATAAAGAACACCTTATCTTTAGAGAATAATTGTCACCACCTATTCTTATCTAGATCCACCCCTATTAGCTCAACTAAATTCAATTATTGGGGACGAAAAGAATGAAATAACTATGGGTGAGGAAAGGAATGTTCAAATATAGGATGTACTTATTGTTAAAGAATATGTTGATGTGTTTCTAGAAGATTTACCTAGGCATCCTCCAGAATGATAAATTGAGTTTTCCATTTATTTAATTCCTGAATCATGAACTGTATCAACGACCCCATATAGAATTTCCACTGTGGAATTAGTGGAACTAAAGAAACAGCTAGAATAATTGAGTAATAAGGGATTTATTCTCCCTAGTGTTTCTCCATGGGGAGCCCGTGTCCTTTTTGTTAAGAAGAAATATGGATCTATGAGGTTGTGCATTAAATAAAATGAGATCAATGCTATAAAAACAATGAAAAAGTATCCCCTACCTCATATGAATGATTTATTTGATCTCAGTCCTGATCTGGCTCCTGTTGTGCCGCCTCTGCCACTGGAGGTTCCTGGTAAGGTTTCCTATCCAGATTTCTCCTTCAAGGATGCGTTGTGTGGCTTGTCCCACACCCAGTAGTCCTACTTCCCCAAAATCCGTCTGTTCTCAACAGCGGTGTCCTAGGAGGGCTCCTGCATCTCCCTGGAGGTCCCATCGATAGTTTCTCTGATGCGGTGCAGTGCCTCCGGTGGACCCGTCTGGCCCGCTTCGGAGCTGCGAAGCCATCGCTCCTGGTCTTCAGGCGCTTCGTAGACTCTTGTGGTTTGAAGGATTGGGTGAGAATCTCTTTACTCCACCAGAATTCGTTTATAGAATCCCGTCTTTTTATAACATAACTTTCATTTCATTACACGGAACTGAGGATCGTTAAGGTTTAGTGTCTTGGAAACAAGGATCATAATACATAAAAAAACATAAAACATTCTTCTTAAACACTTGAAAGGCTTATCCTTTAGTTCATCCTAGGTTTATTACTGCATCTCATAACCTGGGGACATACATCAAAAGAAAGGGTGAGCAGAAGCCCCAGTAAGGGAAACAAGAGAAACATTTTACAAGTGAACTTGAGATTCTTCAATAAGGACATGAAAAGAACTTTAAGGAATGAGAAAGAAATCATAAGATACATCATAATAAAAATACCATTTTTCATAACATGAAGATGTGGCTGTAACATTTAATATTGACAATCGTTTCGTTTCACCAAGGTCCATCCCCAAGGTGTCGTTAAAAATTACTAAGGTTATTCACCAAGGCGTCGTTAAAATGGTCATCTCTAGAGATTAAGTCTTTACCCAATGCATTGGAGCGCTATCAGGGAGCACCCTTAAATTTGCCTTTATTATCATGTGAGCCACATATATCATCATCAAACATTTCATAAATGACCCATATAGCATAAAATAAATGGGTTTCATTTCATAATCATAACGTTTTAAAAACTGCTTTAAAGACATGATCTCTACATTACTTTAAACCAACAGAAAGGGAAAGCGGGTATCATGTATGTAAATCCCAGAATTTAAAATAGAAAATTTTCATATATATGTGAATACCCCTGTAGAAATAGGAGCTTTGAGTATTCACTTTATAACATAAAATAATTATGAGAAAAGAGAGGCATTTTGAGACGAAAATTCTGCAGCATAACAGCTATGTTACAAGGTTTTAGAAAACTTTGAAAAGAGAGGGAACATGGGTCGAACAATCATAATTGACCCATAAAACAGTAGAGGGACAGAATAAGAAGGATATAGGTACATGGTGATGCAATTTTAAGGACATACGATTTGAAATGAAAAACATGGAAGGAAGACAAAAATTTGATTTCTCTTATGAAAATTCGGCAGCCTAACGGCGTCACTTAAACTTCAATAAAAATGAATTGAACAAATCAAATAGGGTCTCATCATATGATCATAATAGATCAGTATGATAGATATAGAGATCATACCCCAACATAATAAAAATGAACTTGAAAGATTTGACATGAAAATCGAACTTGAAAATGAGAAGGGTGAAAGAATCACTTAAACATTCGGCAGCCTAACGGCATCACTTAAACATTCATAAAACGAAATGATGAGAGTAAGGGGGGATCTCTCATCATATAAATATGAAAGGGGAAGTAAGAGGAATATAAAAGAACATCCTCTCACATAATAACATGGAGCATAAAAGGAATGACATAAAAGAGATTACATGAAAAGAAAGAGAGGGGTCGGATCCCTTACCTTAAAACGTGACTCTTGAAACTCAAAGGATTGGACCTTGAGGGCATGGGGGCACCTTGGGAGGACTCCTTGGAAGGTAATAAGACCAGAACTTCGTTGGGGGAGAGTTGGGAGTGAAAACCAATGGAGGAAAGGGTGGGTATTTATAGGGAAGGTGAGGGGACAAGGCATTAATGGCCAAGGGACACCTCACATGTTCTTTTCTCAAACCCATGTGCTCTCCCTTGGAATTTATCATGGATTTAGGCCACATGGGGCCCCCAAAACAATAATTCATCACCCTTGGCCGGCCAACCCTCAAAATATCTCATGACATCATCATGACACCGTTATGATGTCATTAAACATACCGAAACCCTAAAACTGTAATTTTACTATTCACTGAAAATTCAACTTTCTCAGAATAATCCCAAAATTTCACCTTAACCAAAAATCAATGCTCTGATTTCAAAAATGAAATCCATTTTATAAAAATAATTTTCTAAATATTTTTAATTTAATTTTTAAATAAAAACACTATTCATCGAAAATTCATTTTTTTCAGAAAAATCCCCAAAAATTACCTTAACATAATATCGATGCTCCGAGTTCAAAAATAAAGTCCTTTTTATAAAAATAATTTTCTAATTAATTTTAATTAAATTTTTAATTAAAAAACAGTATTCATCTAAAAAAACTAATACTTGACTAATAATTTATGAAACCGTTATTTACCCATTTTATTGAATCACATTACTTAATCTAGGTGTCTAAATTATATTAAAACTTTCTTTTGAGTGAAAATACTAATCTGTTTGGTCATATTACAAATCCTAAGCGTAAAATCACTATTCATAATTTACTATTCATCAAAAATTAAGTTGATCTTATTAGACTCCAAATTCCTTACTGAACACTTTTGTAGAAGACCATTTTTTGAAAATCATTACACATCATTAGTTATTTAGGGTCTACATAAACATTTTTAAAATAACCTTTTTCTAAAATTCATCAAAAATATGCATACTATATTTATCCGGTCATTTGAAAATTCATAACTTCATCATAAGAAGAAATCCCAATTTTTTTTTAAAACAAGGGATTACACAAGGTAGTTACGGTCTCCTTACATAGCCTCTTATCACACCAGCATAGGACCTAAGTGTAAGGTGTGCTAAGGTGAGAGAGTCCGAGGGAGGCTCGGCCAACATTTCCCGAGTAGTAATTTCAATCAGTTTGAACTTCATGCGAAGGCGATCCGTTCTAGCTTCACATGATGAAGTTCGGCTTGGTTTTGGTCCAGAGCAAAGCCCGATGGTGCTACCTCCTTCCCATGTTCTGTTAGATGGGCTTCGATCGGTCCAAGACTACAAGGTGAGGCCATCAAATCTTCTTTCTATAATAATTAACCAAGATTACTTGTATTTAGAGACAATAATCAAAACATTTTGTTCATAGAGGTCATATTGACCGATGGTCATATAACAGTCAGAAGCCAATGGTCTCATTTTAATTATAATCATGTTTATCAAATAAAACAATTTTGTTGAGTATAAAAATAAAATAACATAACACATGAAATTAGGAAACAAGATTTATTCAAAATTTCGGGCCGTTAGAATCTTCCCCCCTTAAGAAATTGCGTCCTCACAATTTTAAAAAAATTGGGTTTTGAAATTTCATTGAAAGTCCCACATCGGAAAAAGAGTATGTGAAACCATTACTTTAAAAGAAAGAAAAGGAAGTACAAAGGCCACCCGAGTTTACTCATACTAGGATTCCATGTACGAAACATGGACATGGAGGAGAAAACAAAGGGTCGTGTCCTAAAGGAGAGTGATAGAAAACATGATTAGGAGGAAGTTTACCACCAGAAAATCCCAAAATTATGATGTGTGCAAGCGGTCATTGATTACCTAGTAGGAAACGTAAACCAACAACGTTTTTGTTTTACGTTCCTTTTCATAACTTTGAGGAATTCATTTACAACATAGAACAAAAACATAAAGAAATATATCTACCTTCATGTATAGTTTCATCATTTAATAAGTTTCTACCCATAACTAATATTTTCTCTAAACTATGAGCATTCAAAACTACTTGGTCTCATCAAAACATAAGAATCATCTTCTAGAGAATCACATAATCCACAAAAGATTAACTATCTATTTCTTTTATCTTTAAACATTATCCCAAAAACTGAAAGGGTAGGGTAAAACAACTCTTCAAAAAGAAATAATCCCATAGGAATGGAAACTACTTTTAAATATTCAAAGTTCCATGGTACTACCCAAAGTTCATCATAGTCCATTCCATAAATAACGGTCCTTAAAATTCCTCAAAATAAACCAAACTATGATTGAAACCCAAATACATGAAGGATTTGATAACGTAGTCTTCCAAAATAAACTTCATTGTTCATCTCCAAACAACATCAACCACTCCTAACATCTTATAACAAAAGTATCTAATCTAAACATATTTAACCAAAGATGTGTTAATCCTTCCCATAAGTACCCTAAATTACTATAAATCCACCTTAAATTCATCAATTCTTCAAATATAAGTCAACCTTACTCCTCAATGAAAATACCGTTGTAATCTATTTACCTCGATCATATAGGGTCCCCAAAATAGTGAACGTCTTCCAAAATAAAAATCATATTTTAATCCCCTAATCATCTATGTCATATTAATACGGCAATCGTAGAATTTCCTATCACATTGGTTGTTGAGACATGTTCTTCCATTTCCAGTCATTAACTAAGAAAAGAAACTATAATTAGGGGCTTAAATACTTAGCCAATAATCATGAAAAGAAACTTAAAGCATATAAGGATAACTTGTAGTTGAAAAGTATACCCTAACTTGTGATCCCCTAGGTTCCCATATAGGTTATCCATGATCATATATTCTTATGTGAATCTTCATTTAATTTTATTTTTGTTCCTTTAACAATGGTTCATACTAAGCTTATGAATTTACCAAAGCATATCCCCTGGGAGTGTCGTAACCAAGAGTGCAGCAAGGCCCGTTGTCGTGTAATAGTTCCCGTTCAAGTCTAGCTCAAAGCAGTGTTTTCAGGTTTTACCCCTATGTACATCTGTGCCAGAGCCACCTCTACCTGCTCGTATCCAGACAGTGATGTATTTGCTTGGCAACCCCTTACTCAATACTCACCAAAATACCAGGAAATTTTTTTATATTTTAACTTTTCTATAGGCTTCTTCCTAAAGTTTTCATATCCTAATTTCCACAAATAACTAAACCATCCTCTGATACCAACTATAGCATTCTGTCTTTTTATAACATAACTTTCATTTCATTACACAGAACTGAGGATCGTTAAGGTTTAGTGTCTTGGAAACAAGGATCATAATACATAAAAAAAACATAAAACATTCTTCTTAAACACTTGAAAGGATTCTCCTTTAGTTCATCCTAGGTTCATTACTGCATCTCATAACCTGGGGACAAACATCAAAAGAAAGGGTGAGCAGAAGGCCCAGTAAGGGAAACAAGAGAAACATTTTACAAGTGAACTTGAGATACTTCAATAAGGACATGAAAAGAACTTTAAGGCATGAGAAATTAATCATTAGATACATCATAATAAAAATAACATTTTTCATAACTTGAAGATGTGGCTGCAACATTTAATATTGACAATCGTTTCGTTTCACCAAGGTCCATCCCCAAGGTGTCGTTAAAAATTACCAAGGTTATTCACCAAGGCGTCGTTAAAATGGTCATCTCTAGAGATTAAGTCTTTACCCAATGCATTGGAGCGCTATCAGGGTGCACCCTTAAATTTTCATTTATTATCATGTGAGCCACATATATCATCATCAAAAATTTCATAAATAACCCATATAGCATAAAATAAATGGGTTTCATTTCATAATCATAACGTTTTAAAAACTGCTTTAAAGACATGATCTTTACATTACTTTAAACCCACGGAAAGGGAAAGCGGGTATCATGTATGTAAATCCCAGAATTTAAAATAGAACATTTTCATATATATGTGAATACCCCTATAGAAATAGGAGCTTTGAGTATTCACTTTATAACATAAAATAATTTTGAGAAAAGAGAGGCATTTTGAGACGAAAATTCTGCAGCATAACGGCTATGTTACAAGGTTTTAGAAAACTTTGAAAAGAGAGGGAACATGGGTCGAACAATCATAATTGACCCATAAAACAGTAGAGGGACAGATTAATAAGGATATATGGACATGGTGATGCAATTTTAAGGACATACCATTTGAAATGAAAAACATGGAAGGAAGACAAAAATTTGATTTCTCTTATGAAAATTCGGCAGCCTAACGGCGTCACTTAAACTTCAATAAAAATGAATTGAACAAATCAAATAGGGTCTCTCATCATATGATCATAATAGATCAGTATGATAGATATATAGATCATACCCCAACATAATAAAAATGAACTTGAAAGATTTTACATGAAAATCGAACATGAAAAATGAGAAGGGTGAAAGAATCACTTAAACATTCGGCAGCCTAACGGCGTCACTTAAACTTTCATAAAACGAAATGATGAGAGTAAGAGGGGATCTCTCATCATATAAATATGAAAGGGGAAGTAAGAGGAATATAAAAGAACATCCTCTCACATAATAACATGGAGCATAAAAGGAATGACATAAAAGAGATTACATGAAAAGAAAGAGAGGGGTCGGATCCCTTACCTTAAAACGTGACTCTTGAAACTCAAAGGATTGGACCTTGAGGGCTTGCGGGTACCTTGGGAGGACTCCTTGGAAGGTAATAAGACCATAACTTCTTTGGGGGAGAGTTGGGAGTGAAAACCAAAGGAGGAAAGGGTGGGTATTTATAGGTAAGGTGAGGGGACAAGGCATTAATGGCCAAGGGACACCTCACATGTGCTTTTCTCAAACCCATGTGCTCTCCCTTGGCATTTATCATGGAGTTAGGCCACATGGGGCCCCCAATGCAATAATTCATCACCCTTGGCCGGCCAACCCTCAAAAGATCTCATGACATCATCATGACACCGTTATGATGTCATTAAATATACCGAAACCCTAAAACTGTAATTTTACTATTCACTGAAAATTCAACTTTCTCAGAATAATCCCAAAATTTCACCTTAACCAAAAATCAATGCTCTGATTTCAAAAATGAAATCCATTTTATAAAAATAATTTTCTAAATATTTTTAATTTACTTTTTAAATAAAAACACTATTCATCGAAAATTCATTTTTTTCAGAAAAATCCCCAAAAATTACCTTAACATAATATCGATGCTCTGAGTTCAAAAATAAAGTCCTTTTTATAAAAATAATTTTCTAATTATTTTTAATTAAATTTTAAATTAAAAAACACTATTCATCTGAAAAAACTAATACTTGACTAATAATTTATGAAACCGTTATTTACCCATTTTATTGAATCACATTACTTAATCTAGGTGTCTAAATTATATTAAAACTTTCTTTTGAGTGAAAATACTAATCCATTTGGTCATATTACTAATCCTAAGCGTAAAATCACTATTCATAATTTACTATTCATCAAAAATTAAGTTGATCTTATTTGACTCCAAATTCCTTACTGAACATTTTTGTAGAAGACCATTTTTTGAAAATCATTACACATCATTAGTTATTTAGGGTCTACATAAACATTTTTAAAATAACCTTTTTCTAAAATTCATCAAAAATATGCATACTATATTTATCCGGTCATTTGAAAATTCATAACTTCATCATAAGAAGAAATCCCAATTTTTATTTAAAACAAAGGATTACACAAGGTAGTTACGGTCTCCTTACATAGCCTCTTATCACACCAGCATAGGGCCTAAGTGTAAGGTGTGCTAAGGTGAGAGAGTCCGAGGGAGGCTCGGCCAACATTGCCCGAGTAGTAATTTCAATCAGTTTGAACTTCTCGCGAAAGCGATTCCATTCTAGCTTCACATGATGAAGTTCGGCTTGGGTTTGGACCAGAGCAAAGCCCAATGGTGCTACCTCCTTCCCAAGTTTTGTTAGATGGGCTTCGATCGGTCCAAGACTACTAGGTGAGGCCATCAAATCTTCTTTCTATAATAATTAACCAAGATTACTTGTATTTAGAGACAATAATCAAAACATTTTGTTCACAGTGGTCATATTGACCGATGGTCATATAACAGTCAGAATCCAATGGTCTCATTTTAATTATAATCATGTTTATCAAATAAAACATTTTTGTTGAGTATGAAAATAAAATAAAATAACACATGAAATTAGGAAACAAGATTTATTCAAAATTTCGGGCCGTTACATCGTTCAATTTGGTCCTCAACTCAGAGCAGTACTTTGTTCATCTATGGTGTATTGCACCTCGGTCCTTCAGCAGTTGGCGTTTCAACCTTTCAAGGTGGTCTATGGAGGCCCACTGTGGGAAGGAGAGCCCTCGTGATACGGATTGGTTCTGCCTCCCTGGTCCACCCCTGCCCTTCCAGAACTAAGCTCTTCTCAAGGCAATTGGGGAATCGTTTGGGGGGTTTCCTTTTTTGGATGCCCATACCCGTGGTGTTGAGGCTCTTTTAGAAGACCAAATATATGTGGAGATGGAAATCTCCCTCCCCCTCTCAGATAGCTCATCCCTGAAAGTGAAAAGTTCGGTGGACTAGCGGCAGAACCTAGTCTTCCCGGTGTTCCCCAGGTACTATCTTTCTTTCTCTCTCTAAGGACATTTATTTCAGTTGTGTAGGAACAAAATGCATGGTGGGAAGAGGACTTCTCCAAGCGATGCTTCTTTATTTTCAACTACTTCGGAGCCTGGTCCTTCCCAGGATGCTCCTTGTGTTTCAGATGATAGTGGGCGTGCTCCAACCCGAATTTCTAATAGATCATTGGTTAAGGTTCTTCAAGATGCCTCTATTCCTGAGGACCTGGTTGTTTCCCATTGTTTCTCTACAATGTCTGGATCAGTCTTCCCAGAGCCAACGTATTCTGCATAAGTGGCCTCATCCCTGCTGGCTCAAGCTTTCTGCTGATACTTCCTCAATCCCAACGAATTACTCTCAGGTGGGTGTTTGATTGAAAAAATTCTGGGTCATTTAAGGCTACCAATGGCTCAAGAAGAGTACCTCATCAGGGAAATGGGCTCTCCTGGTGTCACCAGACAGTTGAAGGGTGCCAAACCTATACTGTGTCTTCCTCCCCTAGCTGTTGTCAGCAAGAAGTCGGTGCCTCGTGACTTCATGCCATTTGTTCCAATTACCTTGGCCCCTGCGATACTGTATCATCATTCCAGCTCCCCCTAGCTCAGTGAGGGGAAAAACCATCACAATTGATTTCAAAGTGGCTCATCCTTCACCTTATCACCCTAATTCCAGTCCTAGGGTTTGTACCCGCCTGAAATTGAAGCATATGGAGGAGAAATTGATATCCCGATTGAGAGAGACCAAAGGGCCTAGGGCCAATGCTGTAACACCCTGAGATTTTATGAAAAAATATTCTTTTTAATTTCATTAATGTCTTGTGTTGTACGCTACACCAAAAGTAGCCTTCACAACACGCATCCTTGACTTGACTTGCATTACACGCAATCACGACCTTCCTCGATAGCGTGTGTAGTATGCAATAACGAGTTTCACTAAACAACAATATGCTATTAAAATATTATTAAAACTAGCCGTTATGAATAGTAATAACCACTTTTTAAAAAATTTTAAATTTTATTTTTCAAAATGGACGTCATTTTTGGATTCATAATATCGAAATTAGCTTAGGGTTAAATTTTGGTACTTTTCGGATAACTTTCATTTTCTGATGAATAGTGAAAATTAATAAATTTTAATTAAAAACAACCTTTTTAATCAAAATAATTAATAGTGATAAATTATTAATTTGAGTGGTTTTAAATTATATTTAGAATATATTTTTACAATTTAATACAATGTTGGTCATTGGATGTAATTTCACATTTAAACCAGACATAAACAAGTGTTAATCTTTTGATAGTTATTATCTCTTAAGAACACGCTATTTGTTTTGACGACGGGAATTAATTTGTAAATTAAGTAATGCAACTGATATGTTTTTGAATTTGGTAAAATAGACATCATTTTTCAGTTTATAATATCAAATATATCTTATGCCTAATTTTTGGTATTTTTCTGGAAACTTTCATTTTTTGATGATTAGTGAAACCACTAAGTGGTAGTTAAAAAAATGAATTTTTCATAAAACAT
Organism: Viscum album; assembly: GCA_963277665.1. Lineage (NCBI taxonomy): Eukaryota > Viridiplantae > Streptophyta > Magnoliopsida > Santalales > Viscaceae > Viscum > Viscum album. Next base: position 655,322,489 of record OY728136.1, read on the forward strand.
AATTTTACCGCTTCTGTGAGTGGAATTTCAAAAATCCAAGAGACACGGTTGATGTCATTAAGTAAAATGTTGTTCAATGAGATGAAAATAATTTTTGGTGAATAGTAACTTTTTACTTTTTTACCACGATTAAAAGTAAATAGGGTAATTAAGGGTAAAAATGATATTATTATTACCTTACACATGTCCTAATTCTATTGGATAAGTATAATTCGACCAAAAACAGCCTTAGGAATAAAATATGACCATTTAGGCCCACTTAGATTAGATTAGGACATTTATTATTAATTTATTTAAAGAAGGGTAAAAATAGTTAAAATCAAAGTTTAATAAGTATATCATTTTTAATATATGGTTATACATAAGATAAATTATACTCTAAATATTAATTATAAATCTAAAAAGATTTCCTACATAATGGTATTTTATTTGTAATTTTTAGACATTAAATATTTTAATTTATTTATGACACAAAGATGATGCAGTAATTGTCTTATTAATGAAATATTGACATAATTGATGTTATAAATACCAAAATAAATATAATTTGAGACTTTTTATGAATTCCAATAATTGTATAGGTTAATATGACATGTTAGTATTGATATAATTAACTTAATTCTAACTAATACATCTTTTATGATTTTCACAAAAATCAATTACTAAATAGTGTCAAAATTGACATAAAATAGTTTTTAAAACAAATATTATATTATTAATTGTTATTTTATTCCTAAAAATATAAGGTTCAGACAAATGACTTAGATAAGGTTATATATATTAATAATAAACAACTTGGGGTTCTTTTAGCTTCTTATAGTATGTTTATTAACCTTATAGTGTAAGAACACAAAAAGATACGGTAAAAGCAAAATTATCTAACTTAATGTTAAATCTAAATGATAAGGATAAAATAGGGACCTAAACTTGTATAAATTATATTGGATGAGAGTATTGTGACCCATCCCCACCTTAGCTTCTAAATAAATAAATTTTGAGCTATTTAAAACCGAATTTGGCTTTATAATAAAATAATATCTTTAGTTATTCCAAAGGTGCCCCTCTCCTCCCTTATAAAAGGGCACCTCCTCCCCCTCTTCCTCACACCACTTTGAGCCTTCAAGCTCGGCCAAACCATACCAAATTACCTTCTACACTTTCCTATAAACATCCTACAGGTCCTGGTCTTCTTCAAAGACATCTTTTAGTGCCCTAAGAGGAGGACTCAAAGAGGCGCTTCAAAGAAGAGGTAATGTTCGTTACCGATTCTTTCAACTTTATTTCTTCTTCCACTTCTTCTTCTTATGTTGTTTAATTATGAAGTAATAACATCAGTATCACTCATATACTTATATGTTATTATAATTATGAAACTACACTATTTCAGCATCTATCCATCCTACGAAAAATGAAATCACCGTGCGTACGTACGTACAGAATACCGTCTCCACGCCGTGGTGTAATCTATTTTCCACCACCACCTTACTTGGATGGGTATAATGGTGTACATAAGAACTATATATGATTATTGTAAAGTGATATTGATTCTGAAATAGTATATATACACTCCAATACAATTCCACAATCATGAGAACGATATCATCGCTCGTACGTACGGACGGACTACCGTCTCCACGACGCGATGAGATTCATTCTCCACATTTACCATTCATGAATGATTATAAAGTATATATAATAAGTAATCATGAAATATATGACATAATAATGATACTGGATTTATGTGTGTATATATGTCTGTCATCTACTTAATTCCATTCAACACAATAAGGAAACGAAAACAACGTTCATGCGTACGTACGGCCTACCGTCTCCATGAACGGTGTATTTCTTTCCATTTACTGATCTATTATATATATGTATATTCTGAATATATATTATATATAAATCATGTTTTATATTCTGGAATTAAGTAATCGTGATCTAAGTAATCATATGAATAATTACAAGTCAAAACACGGATGACAAATGAAACGATTTTACCCAAAACGCTCTTTAACATAGAATTTACAAAAGAACGGGAAATATAAAGTCATAAGTGAACCATATATGATATCATAATAATGTGTATGATTCTGGAATAAGTCAATGACATTATTTAAATCATTATACAGGAGTTTTGGAAACTTACGAAGCAAATCGGACCTAAGGTAAGGGATAATTGTGCAAATCTCATTTTTATCCGAGATTACTTATTCATAAGTATTTACTGGGGTTATTGATATCATCCATGTCCATGTTTTATAAAAGTTTATTCATGTATGTTTAAAGTCATTTTACACCCATTTTTACTTTTACCCCATGTTATGGAAGGAATCATTCTTTTGTTTACCCTACGAGGTACTTTTTTAACTTTTTCGACAAAAGTACAAGAAGAATGTTTTTTTAACTTATACGTCATGAACAGATTTTTACAGTCTTATAAAGTCTTATTTTCATGATTCTTCCTAAAAATATTTCATGACTATTTTCAACAAAATCTCTTTATTTTAAAATAGCATGACGTTTTGTGAAAAAAAAATTGATTTTTAAGAAGAAAGGATATTTTCCTCAAGAATTCATTTCAAGTGTTTTATCAAAACCTTTTTCCATCTAAGATGACATTATTTCATATGTGTATGTTTCAAGTATAAAGTCTCTATGATTTACATGGTTTCAATTTTCTTATTATGAAATGATATCCATTTATTTTATATGGATTATGTGATTATGGGATGATGTTTATGAAACCCATTTTATTTATTAGGTTACTATGAATGATGTATGTTTATTTAGTGGCACAAGTAAGAATGATTTCATTATGAGATGGGTGGGACCTATATCTCCCTCCAATTAATTGGGTAAAGATTTATATCTCATGAGATAGACATGGCTAGAACGGCACGTTAAACCGGTTCAGTAATACAGGACTGAAATGAGGAGTGAACTCGATTCAGAAAGGGACTTTTTCCACTAAGATGGTCTTAGCAGCAATGCCTTGGCTACTATTGAAATCATATCATGTGATTAATGGTTACCACAATTACCTGTTTTATTCCCATGCTATTTTATCATTCTTAATGTTTCTTTATGATCTATGCCTTACATACTTCCATGTTTTGTGTCATTTCTAAAGCTTTTGATGTTTAAACATTATGTTCATGTTTTTAAGTTCAAATGTATATGGTATGTTTTATTTTATCCATTCTTACCCTTACTGAGCATTTGAGCTCACCCTTTTTATGTTTTCTTTTCCCCAGGATATAAGGAAAGGTTTTAGGTAAGAAAAAAATGGAAGATCTTTATGGGAGATGTTGAAGATCTTTCACCACAATTAGAATATTACGTTCCAAGTTTCCAAAGACACTAAAATATTACAGTCCTTGTGTGTCTGTTTTTGTTATGTATTAAGTATTCCGATAAAGTAATGTAATGTCCATGTACATTAAGCTTTGGGTCTCTATAGTTGGTATCGGAGGAAAAGTTTAGTCAACCTTTGGAAACTAGGATGCGAAAACGTTAGTGAGATCCCTAGAGATATTTCTAAGATATGTCTAGGGATGTACCTAAGGATAAGTATACGTATATGATATAGTCCTAGAACTATGGTAACAATATTAGATTAAACCAAAGATGTTAGATATTGAAGTTAATCCCCCTTTATTATGAATTTTTCCTCTCACACTATTCTTTTTGGGTTTTAGAAAATTGCTGGAAACAAGATGATTCACGATAATGGAGCATATGATGGACAATGGAATGATAATCTTCATGAGAAACCAAGTGAAATGGGATTTGGAAGTCCAAACATAATTATTATTCTGAATCAGCGATCTCATAATATGATCAATAAAGTAAAATTTGGTAAGCTTCCTGACTCAGCTAATAAGAGAATGATGGAGTTTCATGATGATCATAGAGGAAAGAAAGTTCAATTTCCCCTATGTAAATCATGTGGGAAGAGGCATCAAGGAGAATGTTTCAAAGGAACTGGAAGATTCTTTGGGTGTGGACAAGAAGGACATAAATCCAGTAAGTGCAAAGGAAAAGGTTTAGTTAACACCAGGGATGAGGATAATGGCATTGCTACGACATCAACAATGGTTAAATGTTTTAAATGTGGAATGTACGGGCATTATGCAAACCAATTCCCTAAGGGAAAGTCTCATGAAGAGAATCTATATGGTCGTATGGGTAGTATTTATGTTGATGATGATGAAGAGACTTCAAATGATATGTGAGATGAAAGAATTTTTGAATCTCGGTCAATGGTTTAAGAATGTAGTGGAATGATTACATGTTTATCATGTGTAATGTTGTATAAGTAATCTCATGGTACTATGGAATAAAGAGACATCTAAGGATTGTTACACTATTGTCTTTCCTTGGGTTTTGAAAGTGTATGATTAATGGTACCAGTATCCATGAAAGGTTATTCAGATATTTTTGGAATGTAGATGATATGTGCATAAGGAAGGGATAAGGAGAAAATTAAATGTTTGATAGTATTCATGAGCTCATCACTGATATAAGAAGAAGGTTATATCATGGTTTGAGTATAAAGAATTTTTGGATTTTGGTATGTGGAAAGAGTTAACTTTTTACAGCATTCATGTTTTTACTAAGGTTTAATGGGTTTTTACTTTTCAAGAGAATACATGATTAAGGTATTCACATGATTGAAATGTGACCAACAAGATATATGGGGGATAAATGATGGTATTCACATGCTTGGTTGATGACATTTCAAGTAATTGTTTTCTTTATACTATAAGCTTGGACCGAAGTGTTTTAGATAAGCCTAAATATTGGAATGGATTATGTTGGACATAAGTTAGTATTGTTTAAGGATAGAACTTTTTTTTGATATTATTTATCGGATGTTATAGTAATGTAGTTTTTGAAAAAGGACAACATGCAGGACGGGCGACAACCCATCACGTCGGACAAGGCTGTGGGAATCGAACCCACAACCGAAATGCGACTGGCCTTTATCGCCTACCACTGGCCTACATGAAGTTCCTGTTTAGTAGAAACTAGTTTTATTATATTAAGAAGTATGATATATGATGTATAAGTCCATTTTAGGAACCATATATGATGAAACTCACTATATATAGACTTATGTATTTTTGATAACTTTTATAACCTTTTGTTTGAGACAGATGGAATGACCCATCATTCTATCACATGATCTGCTAACACACCACGAATAACAAATTTAACTTCATTTAATTAAGGGATGAAGTGGAAATTATTCAATTAACGAACAACAGTGATATTGTACCAAAATCATGTAAGTATTTCTTTTAATTCATCAACTTTAGGGAAATGATCTTGAAAATCAAAAATGTTGTCCTAGTGCCCTTATATCCGATGAATCAGATAGTACCTTAAATCATCACAAATTTATGGATTTTAGATTGCTGGCTTTTCCATAGCCATGTTCTCTACCACTCTCCATCAGAACATGATGGTTAGATTTCTCTTCCATATCCATATTTTCCTCTATGTGGAAACCCAGTGATTTTTTTATTTGGGTAACCGTTACGTTTCATACTATTTCTTTTAAAGATTGGTTTTGGTATTCCTTTTTATGATGTGGGTTTCTATTAAAGAAACTTTCTAGGAGTAAACCATTTATAACCCCGACGAATTTCGAGGGCGAAATTCATTTTAAGGGGGGTAGAATGTAACACCCCGAGATTTTATGAAAAATATTCTTTTTAATTTAATTAATGTCTTGTGTTTTACGCTACAGCAAAAGGATCTTGTAGAACACTCATCCTTGACTTGCCTTGCATTACACGCAATTGCGACCTTCCTTGATAGTGTGTGTAGTACGCAATGACGAGTTTCACTAAACAACAATATACTATTAAAATATTATTAAAACTAGCCGTTATGAATAGTAATAACCACTTTTTGAAATTTTGTAAATTTTATTTTTCAAAATGGACTTCATTTTTGGATTCGGAATATCGAAATTAGCTTAGGGTGAAATTTGGGTACTTTTTGGATAACTTTCATTTTCTGATGAATAGTGAAAATTACTAAATTTTAATTAAAAACAACCTTTTTAATCAAAATAATTAATAGTGATAAATTATTAATTTGAGTGGTTTTAAAGTATATTTAGAATATATTTTTACAATTTAATACAATTTTGGTCATTGGATGTAATTTCACATTTAAACCAGACATAAACAAGTGCCAATCTTTTGATAATTATTATCTCTCAAGAACATGCTATTTGTTTTGACGACGCGAATTAATTTTTAAATTAAGTAATTCAACTGATATGTTTTGAATTTGGTAAAATAGACATCATTTTTCAGTTCATAATATCAAATATATCTTAGGCCTAATTTTTGGTATTTTTCTGGAAACTTTCATTTTTTGATGGATAGTGAAACCACTAAGTAGTAGTTAAAAAAATGCATTTTTTCATAAAACTTAATTTTACCACTTCTGTGAGTGTAATTTCAAAAATCCGAGAGACACGGTTGATGTCAGTAATTAAAATTTGGTTCAATGAGATGAACATAATTTTTGGTGAATAGTAACTTTTTACTTTTTTTACCACGGTTAAAAGTAAATAGGGTAATTAAGGGTAAAAATGATATTATTACTACCCTAACACATGTCCTAATTCTATTGTATAAGTGTAATTCTACCAAAAACAACCTTAGGAATAAAATATGACCATTTAGGCCCACTTGGAATAGATTAGGACATTTATTATTAATTTATTTAAAGAAGGGTTAAAATAGTTAAAATCAACGTTTAATAAGTATATCATTTTTAATATAGGGTTATAAATTAGTTAAATTCAACTATAAATATTCATTAGAAAGCTAAAAAGACTTCATACATAATGGTATTTTATTTTTAATTTTTAGACATTAAATAATTTATTTTATTTATGACACAAAGATGATGCAGTAATTATCTTATTAATGAAATATTGACATAATTGATGTTATAAATACCAAAATAAATGTAATCTGAGACTTTTTATGAATTACACTAATTTTCTAGGTTACTATGACATGTTATTATTGATATAAGGTTCGTACAAATGACTTATATAAGGTTATAGTTATTAATAATAAACAACTTGGGGTTCGTTTGGCTTCTTATAGTAAGTTTATTAACCTTATAGTGTAAGAACACAAAAAGACACGGTAAAAGTAAAATTATCAAACTCAATGTTAAATCTAAATGATAAGGTTAAAATAGGAACCTAAACTTGTATAAATTCTATTGGATGAGTGTATTTCGACCCATACCCACCTTAGCTTCGAAATAAATAAATTTGGAGCTATTTAAAACCGGATTTGGCTTTATCATAAAATAATATGTTTAGTTATTTCAAAGGTGCCCCTCTCCTCCCTTATAAAAGGGCACCTCCTCCCTCTCTTACTCACACCACTTTGAGCCTTCATGCTCGGACAACCCCTGACAAATTCTCTTCTCCACTTCCCTAGAAACATCCTAGAGGTCCTGGTCTTCTTCAAATTCCAATTTTAGTGCCCTAATAGGAGGACTCAAAGAGGCGCTTCAAAGAAGAGGTAATGTCCATTACCGATTCTTTCAACTTTATTTCTTCTTCCACTTCTTCTTCTTAGTTTGTTTCATTATGAAGTAATAACATCAGTATCAATCATATACTAATATGTTATTATAAGTATGAAACAACCCTATTTCACCGTCTATCCATCCTACGGAAAATGAAATCACCGCACGTGCGTACGTACAGAATACCGTCTCCACCCTGTGGTGTAATCTATTTTCCACCACCACCTTACTTGGATGGGTATAATGGTGTACATAATAACTATATATGATTATTGTAAAGTGATATTGATTCTGAAATAGTATACACACACTCCAATATAATTCCACGATCATGAGAAAGATATCATCGCTCGTGCGTACATACGGACTACCGTCTCCACGACGCGATGAGATTCATTATCCACATTAACCATTCATGAATGATTATAAAGTATATATAATAAGTAATCATGAAATATATGACATAATAATGATACTGGATTTAAGTATATATATATATATCATCTACTTAATTCCATTCAACTCAATAAGGAAACGAAAACAATGTTCATGCGTACGTAGGGCCTACCGTCTCCATGAACGGTGTATTTCTTTCCATTTACTGATCTATTATATATATATATATTTATATCCAGAATATATATTATATATAAATCATGTTTTTTATTCTGGAATTAAGTAATCATGATCTAAGTAATCATATGAATAATTACAATTCAAAACATGGACGACAAATGAAATGATTTTACCTAAAACGCCCTTTAACATGGAATTTACAAAAGAACGGGTAATATAAAGTCATATGTGAACCATATATGATATCATAAAAATGAGTATGATTATGGAATAAGTCAATGACATTATTTAAATCATTATACAGGAGTTTCGGACACTTACGAATCAAATCGGACCTAAGGTAAGGGATAATTGTGCAAATCTCATTTTTATCCGAGATTACTTATTCGTAAGTATTTAATGGGGTTATTGATATCATCCATGTCCATGATTTATAAAAGTGTATTCATGTATGTTTAAAGTCCTTTTATACCCATTTTGACTTTTACCCTATGGTATAGAAGGAATCATTCTTTTGTTTACCCTACGAGGTACTTTTTTAACTTTTCTGACAAAAGTACAAGAAGAATGTTTTTTTAACTTATATGGCACGAACAGATTTTTACAGTTTTATAAAGACTTATTTTCATGATGATTCCTAAAAATATTTCATAAACATTTTCAACAAAATCTCTTTCTTTTAAAATAGCATTACTTTTTGTGAAAATAAATTGATTTTGAATAAGAAAGGATATTTTCCTCAAGAATTAATTTCAAGTGTTTTATCAAAACCTTTTTCCATCTAAGATGGCATTATTTCATATGTGTATGTTTCAAGTATAAAGTCTCTATGATTTACATAGTTTCACTTTTCTTATTATGAAATGATATCCATTTCTTTTATATGGATTATGTGATTATGGGATGATGTTTATGAAACCCATTTTATTTATTGGGTTACTATGAATGATGTATGTTTATTTTGTGCCACAAGTAAGAATGATTTCATTATGAGATGGGTGGGACCTATATCTCCCTCCAATGCATTGGGTAATGATTTATATCTCATGAGATAGATATGGCTGGAATGGTAAGTTAAACCGGTTCAGTAATATAGGACTAGAACGAGGAGTGAACTCGATTCAGAATGGGACTTTGTCCCCTAAGATGGTCTTGGAAGCAATGCCTTGGAAACTATGGAAATCATATCATGTGGTTAATGGTTTCCACAATTACATGTTTTATTTCCATTCTATTTTATCATTCTTTATGTTTCTTTATGATCTATGCCTTACGTACTTCCATGTTTTGTGTCATTTCTCAAGCTTTTTATGTTTAAACATTATGTTCAAGTTTTTAAGTTCAAATGTATACGGTATGTTTTATTTAATCCATGTTTACCCTTACTGACCATTTGAGCTCACCCTTTTTATGTTTTCTTTTCCTCAGGATATAAATAAAGGTTTTAGGTAAGAAAAAAATGGAAGATATTTATGGGAGATGTTGAAGATCTTTCACCACGATTAGAAGATTACGTTCCATGTTTTCAAAGACACTAAACTATTACAGTCCTTGTGTGTCTGTTTTTGTTTTGTATTAAGTATTTCGCTAAAGTAATGTATTGACCATGTACGTCAAGCTTTGGGTCTCTAAAAATTCCAGGCCCCATTTTGATTAAAAGTTTTCTTTTATAATCTATAACTCTCGGGGCCTCAGAGACCGGGTAAAAACAGATTTCATTTCTACGGAGATAAGAAAGATTCTTGTGGATCTGGTTGCTGTTATTGAGAATAAGAAGAAGCCTTATAAGCTTCAAGAGTTTCTCCATAGGATAAAGATGCATGGTTCCATGCAGTCGGATCCTGTGAACAGGAACATATGGTTATTCTGGTCAATGGTAAATATGGTTTATCTCCTCTGTTCGGGCAACCATTTCATTATGGAAAAGGTAGAAAAGGATGGGGATAGTGTGATGGTTTCTTTTGTGTGTAGTAGCTATGATGCCTAGTGTAATGAATGGATGTGGAAAGATCTCTGCTTGTTTGACCTGGGATATTTTCCTTGGCTCGTGGGGGGGGGGGGGATTTCAACGTCATTACTGATCCGAAGGAGAAGAAGGGATGATGGTCATTTCCTAGGAGGGATTTCCTGGGCTTTGTTCATTTCATGGTTGAGAATGGCTTTCTTGACCTAGGCTTCTCAAGAGATCCTTTCACGTGGTGCAATAATCTAAATGGTAGCAGGAGGTGATGGAGCCGGATTGATTGATGCCTTGAAAACATCAATTCCACCTCCATGTTTCCCAATGCCCAGGTTAAGCACCTCACTCAAGGGATCTTAGATCACTCACCCCTGCTGATCTCCCATTCTCCCAGACTGGATTCCCCAGAGGGCTTTAGGTTCTATCACTACTAGACTCACATACAAGGATACAAACATATCATTAGTGATTTGTGGGGTGAGTTAGGGCAAGGGAACTCATGGGTTTTAGTTCAAAACAAACTATGGTAGCTAAAATTGGGTTTGACGGTTTGGTCAAAGGACCTTTTCACCCTCGATTATAACATGGAGTAGATGAATCGAATAATTGAAAGTCCGGATTCCAGTGTGGAAGATAACTGGAGAGACTCGATGTTTGAGGAGCTCTACGAAAGGAAGAACTCATGGGTGGAGATGATTCTTAAGCATGAACATGTGGAATGAGAATGGTCCAGGATTAAGTGGTTGTAGGAGGGGGATAGGAACTCAGCCTTTTTTCATGCTTGCTTGAATGAAAAAAGGCATCTAATGAGACCAAACATTCTGCTGGACAACAGTTCATATACGGATGATAGAGATGTGATGGGGAGCATGGAAAACACGTTTTTTAGGGATCTCTTGGCTGGACCAAATCCAAGGATGACCATGGGATATCCCAATGGGAATGCGGCCATTTGGGAGGTAGTGGACACCTATGTTTCTAATAGGGACAATTAAAGTTTAGAAATGACTCCAGATGAGGATGAAATCCACTCGGCCATGATGAATCTCCACCCAAAGAGTGCCCCAGGCCCTGATGGCTTCCCTGGTTCTTTTTATAGGGATTCTTGAGATGTGGTGAAGGGTTACATCATTGATATTAATCAAGATTTCTTTCGGGGGGAGCCTATTGAGGTTTCCATGTGCCTCTACCTTAGTGATCATTCCAAATGTTAGAGATCCCTCTTCTCTCACACACTACATACTGATGAGTATGTGAAACTTCCCCTATAAGATCATGGATAGTATCATCAACTTAAGGATGTAAAAATTCCATCCACATTGGACTTCCATTGAACAACATGAGTTTTTCAAGGGCTGGTCCATCCAAGGGGCTATTGGAATGGTTCAATAGATTCTGAGAGATATTAACAGAAAAACCCATGGATCAAACTTGGCTATCAAATTGTACATGAATAAGGCTTATGATAGGATGGAGTGGGGATTCATTAATAGAGTGCTTACAATAATGGTTTTCTCTCATAAGGCCATGGACCTCATCTTTATATGTTTCATCTCCTCTTGGATGGTTGTTTCATTCATGGGAAAGACCTATGGGCTTTTTAAGGCTACCCGAGGACTTTAGTAGGGGGATCCTATCTCTCCCTTTATTTCCATTCTTGCACAGGACATGCTTAGCCACCTCATTAGTAGGGGCCTGTCTAATGGTGACTTACTACCTTATCGTAAGACATTGAACACCCCATCCTATATCCCACCTAATTCTTTCAGATGATACTTTGATATTCATTAATGGTGGTAGGGGATCAGTTAATGGCATAAAGGGAATTATTGTGGACTATTGCTTTCGGAGTGGATAGGTTATTAATGAAACCAAAAGCAGTCTTTACATCTCGAACATGTGCCCACCTGGAAGGGCCTCTTCCCTTTGCACAAGACTTGACATGCAATGCGGGTCCTTTCCCATGGATTACCTCAGAGCTCTTATATTTTTAGGGAGGCTAAAGATACATTCCATTGATCATATTGTAAGAAGGATCATAGGTAGGGTTCTCAATTGGAAGAACCACTTTCTTTACTTATGGGGAGAAATACATTGGTTAATAGTGTGTTGTCGGCTATCCCCATACATGATTTGGCATCCACTATTATTCCTAATGGCATCATTAGAACTTTTGATAGGATTCTTACTGGTTTTTTGTGGGATGCTTTTTCCATAAGAAAGTGTCACTGGGTTCTATGAGAAATAATGGAAAGTCCCATACAAGCAGTATGACAACCCTACTTTTTATTACAACATAAAAATGATTTGTTACATAAAACATCACTTGATACAATAAAGATGATATAGAGTTTTAGTGTCTTTGGGGATTAGGATCATTACATAAAAACGTGAAACATGAAATACAACATCTTTATTGAAAACATCCTTTACATGACCACTACATTCCCTCATACTTAGCATTGAATGGGATAACCTGAGGACATGCATAAGAAAAGGGTGAGCTATGAAGCCCAGTAAGGGAGTACACATGGAATAACATGAGAAGTAAAATACATGTTAGGAAATAGGCATATCAATATATCATAAGAGAAACATGAATATAAAGGCATGATAAAGCCTGATAATCATAACATGGAAATGTGGAAACAACACTTAACATGGAATTATCATGAGACAAGGCTCATTGCACATGGAGCATGAGTAAATCCTCATTGCACATAAAGAACGAGTAAACCCTCATTGCACATGAATTATCATGAGTCAAAACTCATTTCACATGACTTATCATGATACTATACTTTACCCAATTCATTGGAGCGCCATAAGGGCGCACCCTTCTTAAACATTACATTTCATGTATAAGTGTGCCACATGGATCATAAAACATGGATTCATTAAACATAATCATTTATTCCAAGATAAAGGAATGTGGAATTCATAAATGAAACTTTATAATCAATAATTAAATGTTCATAAAGTTGAATACCCTTGATGGAGAAATGGGCATGGTATTCACTACACAATGGCATTGGCTTAGAAAGTCGGTACGATTTCCGCAGCGTAACGGCATGACATAAGAATTCATAAAAAAGTTTGATGAGAGATAAAGGGGTTCCTCATAATATTTACATGTAATGGAAAGTAAGGAGGTCATATAGATACATGTCCCAACAATTGTAATGGAATTTAGATTCATGATACAAAAGTATTGCTTGAATTTAAAAGAGGAGAGAGAAGTTCCTTTTGGAATTTCGGCATAGTAACGGGTGTACATGGGAGGCATTTAATGGGAGAGAAAGGGTCTCCCATCATTCAAACATAAAGAGGGAATTATGAGGGAGGTGAGAAACCATACCCCAACATTAATAATTGAAATTAAAATGGAAAAACAACTTAATGAAAATTGGACAAAAATGAGAAAGGAAGGAAAACCCTTACTTGGAAGTGTGCTTCCAAAGGCTTGAGAGAGGCTTGTGAGAGGCTTATTGGGAGATTGGGGAACCTTGGGAGGATTCTAGAGAGAGTAGGGAAGAGGATGGATGAACTCAAAAGTCTTTGAGTGAGGAGGAAGTGGGAGCATGGGTGGGTTTATATAGGAAAGATGAGGGAATTATTTATTATTTAGGTTTGGGTCCCCTTACATTAAATTAATCCAAACCACAAACCATACCATGGTTTTTGCCCATGGTTTTTGGCAAATGGAATTGGAAAACAATATTTTTTAAGTCCAAAGTCATAACTTCTTAAAATAATAGGTTTGCTTATGTTGAGGTGAGTCATACTCCCATGGAAATTAATTTAAAAAGACAAGATGTTTAATAAGTCTTGAGGGGTTCATTACTGCTTTGAAAAGTAAGCCAAACAAACCAAAAATTACATTATGTTAATGGTAAAACATATATTGGCCGAACATAAAGATTATAGTATTTTATTACATCAATATTGGGTCATTATGATGTCATAAAACACATTGTATATTTAAACGGTATTTAATTTTTACTCAAAAATTTGATTGTCTCAGAAAATTATGAAAAATTCACCGTTGGATAATTTTGAAATCCTGATTCCAAAAATAACATTTATATTATCTAAATAATTTTCTAAATATGTTATTTTTTACTTTTAAAATAAAAACCTACATATATTAAAAATTAACGGGTTTTGACAAAAATGGCTTTCAAACCTTAATAAAAATTACAATTTCATTCATAAAATTGTAAGATAATTTATATTTAATAGAAATTAATTTAATAATAATATTTTATTAAAATATTATTTAATTCCAAAATCCCTTAATTTAATAAAATAGAAATTTTAATTAAATAATAACTAAAAACATTATTTGTACTTTAAAAAATATTTACAATGTATCAATAATGACAAGAAAGTATATTCATTATTATATACAAAAAATAATGTACATGAACATAGTACTATTTATTTGTAACATAACCCCTTAAAATAGCCTCATAAAACCTAAGGGTAAGGTGTGCGATGGTGACAGACTCTTGGGGTGGCTCGGATAACATCGCTCGAGTGGTAATTTCTATCAACTTCCACTTCTCCCGTAGATGGTCCCATTCGAGCTTGAAATGATGAAGCTCAAATTGGGATTGGTCAAGAGCGAAACCCAAGGATTACACCTCTTTTATGAGCTTCGACAAATGGTCTTCGTATGGGGAAATTCTACTGGATGAGGCCATCGCTTCCATTGTCTGAGTAATTTTGGATTTGTTAAAGCCCTATATTTATACTAATCATGTGATCACTGTTCAATGGCTATATTAGCAATGGTAAAAATTCTTAACACAAAACCAAAGAAGTTGAAATTTTATATAAACATAAAGAGACAATTAATTAGATCAAGAAGGATTTCCATTAATGAAACTTTGGGTCGTTAGAATATTCTCCCTTTAAAAAATTTCACCCTAGAAATTTTCCTTTTCCCACACTAAAATATATGTGGGTAACTCAGCTTCATCATTTCCACCGATTCTAAAGTTGTTTCTTCAAACATGTGGTTTCTCCACAACACCTTGATGAGGGGCATTGTCTTATTTCGTAGAGCTTTTTCTCTATGATCTGAGATCTTCAATAGTTGCTCCTCATAAGAAAGATCATCTTCCAATTGTACCACCACAGAAGAGAGTACATGTGAAGGGTCCGGTATGTAATTCCATAAGAGGGATACATGAAAGACATCATGTACTTTGGCCATAGTAGGTGGAAGTGCTAGTCGATAGGCCACATCCCCTACACGATCAAGAATCTCAAAGGGGCCGATGTACCTTAGACTTAACTTCCCTTTCTTTACAAACCTCATGACCTTCTTCCATGAAGATATGCGTAGAAAAACCATGTCTCCAACTTTAAACCCAAGGTCTCGTCAATGATTATCGGCATAACTCTTCTGTTGACTCTAGTATGCCTTGATATGCTACTGAATGGTTTTCACCTTCTCCACCATTTCCTCGACCATTTCTGGTCCAAGCAGCTTACGTTCACCAACCTCATCCCAACATGTCTTTGTTTTTCACCTCTTCCCATACAGGGCTTCATATGGTTCCTTTTGGATGATCAAGTAGAAACTGTTATTATAAGAGAACTCAACCAGAGGAAGATGTTGATCTCATCCTCCTTTAAAGTCCATTGAGCATGCTCTCAACATGTCCTCAATTGTTTGGATAGTCCGCTCGGATTGTCAATCAGTTTGAGGATGATAGGCCATATTGATGTTCAGTTTAGTATTCTAAGCATGTTGAGGACTCTTCAAAAACATAGAGGTGAATCTTTGATCTCGGTCAGACACAATAGATAGTGGTACTCCATGAAACCTTACCACTTCCCTGATATATATCTATGCCAGTTGATCCAATGAAAATCCTCCCAAATAGCAATGAAGTGTACAGTCTTTGTAAGACGATCCACAACAACCTAGATTGCATTGTTACCTTTGGATGTCCTCGGAAGTCCGGTGACTATGTCCATGGTAATGTTCTCCCATTTCCATTATATTATTGGAAATGGTTGCCTCATCCCCTTAGACTTCTGCCTCTCTGCCTTCACTTGCTAGTACACTAGGCACTTTGATGTATATTCAGTGATCTCCTTCTTCATATTATCCCACCAAAAGTTTTCTCAGAGATCTCAATACATCTTTGTGCTCCCTGGGTGAATAGAGAAATTTGAACTATGTGCACCATCCCAAAGTTCCTTCTTCAGCTCCGGACATGATGAAACACATAGTCTTTTCCCAAACCGCACAATTCCTTCTTCATTAACATTAAGCTCCAAGGATTTCCCTTTTTCAATAGCTTCCAATTTTTCTTGAATTCCCACATCATCCTTTTGAGCATTCTTTAACCTTTCCAAAAGAGAAGTTTGGGCAATCATTTGTGAAAGGATTGATGATGTTCCCTTCTCTATGATTCCCATGTCCATCTTTATCAAGTCTAAGAAGATTGGATCCTTCTTAATTCCCATCATTGATAGAATCACTGGATCCTTTCTACTTAGGGAATCTGCCACCTTGTTCGCTTTACCAGGGTGGTAATGGATTGAATAGTCATAATCTTTGATGATATCTATCCATCTTCTATGGTTAATATTACTCTCTTTTAATGTGAATATATATTTAAGACTCTTGTGGTCAGTATATATCTCAAATTTCTCTCCATAGAGATAATGCCGCCATATTTTCAAGGAAATGATAACCATCGCCAACTCCAGATCATGCGTTGGATAGTTTCGCTCATGGATTTTCAACTACCTTGAGTCATAGGATATAACTTTGTCATTCTTCATCAGCACAAGGCCTAAGCCCTTCTTTGAAGCATCACTGAAAACAACTAAAAGTTTCCCACTTGTGGGTAATGTGAGCACAGGAGTAGTGATAAGCCTCCTTTTCAACTCCTTGAAACTTTCTTCGCATTCATCACTCCAATCATACTTTACTCCCTTTCGAGTTAGCTTGGTAAGAGGGTTGGAAAATCGTGATAAATTCCTCACAAATCGTCGATAATATCCAGCTAACCCCATGAAGCTGCGGATATCCGTTACTAATGTTAGCCTCGGCCATCCCTCAATTGCATCTGTTTTAGAGGGATCCACAGATATCCCAATGCTTGTGATGATATGGCCCAAGAATGAGACTTCCTTTAACCAGAACTCACACTTGTTGTACTTCGCATAGAGCTTCTCCTTGTGAAAAGTCTCCAGTACAGTTCTTAAATGCTCCTCATGATCCTCCTTGGTTTTGGAGTATATTAGAATATATTCTATACAGATTACCACAAATGTTTCTAGGTAATCTCAAAAGACTATATTCATTAAGTCCATGAAGATTGCTGGAGAATTAGTGAGTCTGAAATGCATTACTATGAACTCATAGTGCCCGTATCTTGTGCGAAAAGCAGTCTTGGGGATATCTTCCTTATTCACCCTTACTTGATAATATCCCAACTGCAAGTCCACCTTGGAGAAGTATTGTGCTCCAAACAGCTTATCGAACAAGTAATAAATTATTGGGAGAGGATACTTGTTCTTTATTGTGATTTTGTTAAGTTCATGATAATCGATGCAAAGCCGCATAGACCCATCATTCTTCTTGACAAAGAGGACCGGTGAACCCCATGGTGAAGCACTTAGGCGTATAAACCCTTTATACAGATTCTCCTGTAGTTATTTCTTCAGCTCTTCAAGCTCTAAAACAGCCATTCTATATGGAGTCTTGGATATTGGTAAAGCCCTAGGTATAAATTCAATTGAGAATTCAACATCTCTTCTAGGAGGAAGACCAGGAAGTTCCTCAGGAAACACTTCAGCAAATTCCCTCACAATAGGAATTTCATCAAGGATGGTTTCTTCCTTGGACTCAATCATCTGAGCCAGATACGCATGCTCATAAGGTAGTAATATCCATTCTTGAGATGATGGAGCTAAAGGAGATTCATATTCATCCTTACACTTGTAAAGAATCGGGGGTCGACTCTCCAAATGAAGTGTGATTTCCCTCTCCCAACAATTTATGTTGGCTCTTTATAAGGAAAGCCAATCCATGCCAAGAATTGCACCAAACTCCACCTGAGGGAGCATGACGAGGTTTGCTGAGAAATTCAATCCACAAATTATAACATGGGAGGAATTATATTCATGGGATGCAATTATTGCCCCATTTCCCGTAATCACCAACATCTTCATTTCCATGATTTGTGGTGGTACAGGGATTGTTCTACTAAACTTTTGAGATATAAAAGAATGTGTAGAACCTGAATCAAAAAGTAAGTTCACTATTCTTGAATGAATAACTAGTGTACCTATCACCACTTCGTTTTAAAGGTTCACTTCGGCAGAAGTGATGGAAAAATCTCTTCGTTGCTGCCTTTGAGGTTCTTGGTTTCCTCTGAAAACCCTTGGATTAGGGCATTGATTTGCAAAATGACACGGTTCTTTGCATTTGTAGCATTGAGCAACACGTTGAGGTTCGAACGGAGCGTTTGTATCCTCTGTCGCAGCTGCGGGTCTTTCTTGCCAACAGTTAACAGCTAGGTTCCCTTCTCTTCCACACCTAAAGCATTTCCTCATCCCCTTAAGGAAATTTCCAGGGTGGTTCTTTCAACACTTTTGGCAAGTGGGGTGTTAGATCTTCTTAGCACTATTGGATTTATCCATCGAACCGCCAGCATTGAATTCCACCTTACGCTTCTTATCCGTATGACACCCATGTGATTCTCCGATCTTCATTTCGACATTGAGGGCACATCGGGCAATTTCCTCATAGCTGTCAAAGTCACGGATCGCCAATTCTTTCCACAGGCTAGGCTTCAGCCCACCAAAGAAGCGGTTAACTTTGCATTCGGGGGTAACGACAAAGCCGGAAGTGTATCATGCAAGCCTTGTAAAGTTTTTCTTGTACACTCCAATAGATTCTTCATCTTTTTTTCTTGAGGGAAAGGAAGTCCATTTCCATCTTAAGCCGGAGGGTGCACAGAAAATATTTATCGAAAAACATCTTCTGGAAATCCTTCCATTCCAACGCCTCGATCTCCTCTTCAGGATTTGTATTTTTGATCAACTTCCATCATCGATCATCTTCACCCTCAATATGATAAGCCGCCAGGAGAACCTTCTCTTGTTCAGAACATTGAAGGATGTAGAAGATCTTTTCAATGGAGTTTATCCATTGTTCAGCAATCGTGGGATCGGATGATCCACTAAAAGTAGGATTCCTTTGTCTCATGAAGCTCTTGATAGCGACTTGTTCATTATTAGGGGGGGTTGAATGTTCCTCTTGACCCGTGTTTCTATTCAAAACTTGAGTTAGCTGAGAGAGAAGTGTGTCAAAGTTCACGATTACTTCTCCTATTGGATTGGGCATCTCATTAGTACAGTCATCACACTGATCTTCACATCGGTTGTTAGCCTGAGTCCTCCCATTACTGGCTATTGGCTGGAATAAAAGGAAAGTTAGGGGTAACATATAAAGGTTAATCTAAATACAAAAGTTGATGACTTATAAATAAACTTTTATTTCCTTAACTCATGAGTCTATAGGCTTCAATCAAGGCTTTTCATGATCTACTTTCTAACATATATTCTTAAGGGAATTTTTTTTAATTCCCTTAATAATGGTTCGTACTAATATTGTGAATTTATCAAAACATATCCCCCAGGAGTGTCATAACCAAGAGTGCAACAATTCCCGTTGTCGTGCACCAGTTCCCATTCGAGTCTAGCTCAAATTAGTGTTTTCATGTTTTACCCTTAGGATACATCTGTGCCAGAGCCACCTATACCTGATCGTATCCAGACAGGGATGTATTTTCTTGATAAACCACTTACTCAATACTCACCAAAACATAGGGATGGTTTTATTAGTCTTGCCTCTAAGGCTTTACTATGGTTTTCTAATCCTAATCCCAAAAAATAACTAAACCTATCCTCTGATACCAACTATGACAACCCTACTTTTTATTACAACTTAAACATGATTTATTACATAAAACTTCAGTTGATACAACAAAGAAAATCGAGAGTTTTAGTTTCTTTGGGGATTAGGATCATTACATAAAATCTTGAAACATAAAATAAAACATCTTTATTGAAAACTTCTTTTACATGACCACTACATTCCCTCGTACTTAGCATTGCATGGGATAACCTGAGGACATGCATAAGAAAAGGGTGAGCTATAAATCCCAGTAAGGGAGTACACATGGAATAACATGAGGAGTAAAATACTTGTTAGGCAATAGGCATATCAATAGAGAATAATAGAAACATGAACATAAAGGCGTGATAAAGCATGATAATCATAACATGGAAATGTGGCAACAACACTTAACATGGAATTATCATGAGCCAAGGCTCATTGCACATGGAGCATGAGTAAATCCTCATTGAACATAAAGCACGAGTAAACCCTCATTGCACTTGAATTATCATGATTCAATACTCATTACACAAGACGTATCATGAGACTATACTTTACCCAATGCATTGGAGCGCTATATGGGTGCACCCTTCTTAAACATTACATTTCATGCATAAGTGTGCCACATGGATCATAAAACATGGATTCATTAAACATAATCTTTTATTACATGATAAAGGAATGTGGAATTAATACATGAAACTTTATAATAAATAATTAAATGTTCATAAAGTTTAATACCCTTCATGGAGTAATGGGCATGGTATTTACTACACAATGGCATTGGCTTAGAAAGTCGGTGCGATTTCGGCAGCGTAACGGCATGACATAAGAATTCATAAAAAAGGTTGATGAGAGAGAAATGGGTTACACATCATATTTACATGTAATGTATAGTAAGGAGTTCATATAGATACATTTACTAACAATTTTAATAGAATTTAGATTCATGATACAAAAGTATCGCTTGAATGTGAAAGAGGAGAGAGAAGTTCCTTTCGGAATTTTGGCATAGTAACTGGTGTAAATGGGAGGCATTTAATGAGAGAGAAAGGCTCTCCCATCATTCAAACGTAAAGAGGGAAGTATGATGGAGGTTCTAAACCATACACCGACATTAATAATTGAGATTAAATGGGCAAAAGAACTTATAGAAAATTGGACAAAAATGAGAAAGGAAGGAAAAACCCTTACTTGTAAGTGTGCTTCCAAAGGCTAGAGAGAGGCTTGTGAGAGGCTTCTTGGGAGCTTGGGGCACCTTGGGAGGATTATATAGAGAGTAGGGGATAATTTGGACGAACTAAAAAGGCTTTCAGTGAGGAGGAAGTGGGAGCTTGGGTGGGTTTATATAGGAAAGATAAGGGAATTCATTATTATTTAGGTTTGGGTCCCCTTGTATTAAATTAATCCAAACCACAAACCATCACATGGTTTTTGCTCATGGTTTTTGGCAAAGGGAAGAGGAAAAAAATATTTTATAAGTCCAAATTCATAACTTCTTAAAATAATAGGGTTGCTTATGTGGAGGTGAGTCATACTCCCATAGAAATTAAAAAGACACGGTGTTTAATAAGTCTTGAGGGGTTCATTAATGCTTTGAAAAGTAATCCAAAAAACCCAAAATCACATTATTCTAATGTTAAAACATATATTGGTAGAACCTAAAGATAATAGTATTTTATTACATCACTATTGGGTCTTTATGATGTCATAAAACACATTATATATTAAAACGGTATTTAATTTTTACTCAAACATTAGACTGTCTCAGAAAATTATGAAAAATTCACCATTGGATAATTTCAACATCCTGATTCCAAAAATAACATTTATTTTATCTAAATAATTTTCTAAATATGTTCATTATCACATTTAAAATAAAAACCGACATTTATCGAAAATTCACAGGTTTTGACAAAAATAGCTTTCAAATGTTAATAAAAATTACAATTGCATTCATAAAATTATAAGATCATTTATATTTAATAAAAATTGATTTAATAATAATATTTTATTAAAATATTATTCAATTAAAAAATACCTTAATTTAATAAAATATAATTCTTAATTAAATAATAACTAAAAACATTATTTGTACTCTAAATACTATTTACAATATATCAATAATGACAAGAAAGTATATTCCTTATTATATACAAAACAATAATGTACATTAACATAGTACTATTTATTTGTTACATAACCCCTTAAAACAGCTGCATAAGACCTAAGGGTAAGGTGTGCGATGGTGACAGACTCTTGGGGTGGCTCGGATAACATCGCTCGAGTGGTAATTTATATCAACTTCCACTTCTCCCTTAGACGGTCCTGTTCGAGCTTGACATGATGAATCTCATATTGGGCTTGGTCAAGAGAGAAGCCCAAGGATTCCACCTCTTTTCCAAGCTCTGACTAATGGGCTTCGTATGGGGAAATTCTACTAGATGAGGCCATCACTTCCTTTGTCTAAGTAAATTTGGATTTGTTAAAGCCCAATATTTATACTAATCATGTGATCACTGTTTAACGTATATATTAGAAACGGTCAAAATTCTTAACATAAAACCAAATAAGTTGACATTTTATATAAACAAAAAGAGACATTTAATTAGATCAAGATGGATTTCCATTCATGAATCTTTGGGTTGTTACAGGAAGGGGGTTTTGATGTAAGGAGTTTAGTAGCCACGCTTCAATGTGTGTATTCCAAGCATGCATGGGAAGTGATTAAAGGGAATACCCTTTGGGGGAAGTCTGTGTGTCATAGATGAGTGGGTGATGAGGAGCACACTGTAAGTAATGCATCCCCCTTCTGGTCTAGGATCTATCCCTTCATCAGCACTCTTCGTCAGAACTCACGCTAGATTGTAGGGGATTGTAACATTTTGTTTTGGAAACAAAACTGGTCTGGCTCTGTTATTAGTTTTCCAGGTTTCCTGACCCCCTTGTTCTCCTTCCAGGATGCCAGCCTCCACCATCATTTTATTAAGGCAGTTATGGATACAAAACAACAAGATATTTTCATGCCCATTTCTATTAATTTGGATCCTGACACATGTGTCTTCACCGCATCCTCCTCGGGGAGATTCTCTACCAAGGATTATCGCAAGGTCTTTCTTCCATCAGGAAATAATGACACTTGGAATAACATGGTTTGGTGTAAACATATTCCTTCGAAATATAATTTTCTAACATGGAGGATCAAGTATAATGCTCTGGCCGCAGATGAGCAGGTTAAATAGTCGGGCATCACTCTGGTTTCCTAAATCCATTGCTTCTGTAGTCCGAGGGAGGATAGAGCTGATCATTTATTTTTTTGACAGTGATTGGGCCCAAGCCATTTGGTCTGTTTTGGGAAGCCTCACAGCTTTCTCCTCCAATTCACATGGGAATGCCTCTTTTCTGGACAGATGGTATCATGGGCTAGATATTATGAACATGAAGAGGGGGTGTGTTCCATGATTTTCAGCACTAGGTGTTGGTGCATATGGCACGCTGAGAACCAGTCTTGATTTGAAGGGGTTATGCCTACGGCA
Organism: Viscum album; assembly: GCA_963277665.1. Lineage (NCBI taxonomy): Eukaryota > Viridiplantae > Streptophyta > Magnoliopsida > Santalales > Viscaceae > Viscum > Viscum album. The sequence goes on from OY728136.1 coordinate 655,346,073, forward strand.
AGGGACATCATGGTGCAGTCACAGAACCTGCTGGTGGAGTTGGTTGCACTTGTTCCTATATGGCGGGGGGAACCATCTTGGAAGCTACTTCAGTTGAGTGCACTCCTCGCTAACCCCTCATGAAACATGCCATAAGGAAAATGGATACAATGGTGACCTCTGGTTTCGAGATATAATCTCAATTCAGATGGCTCATATCAGCTGGTGGAAATGAAAGGTGGGGGTGTTGTTAGGTATATGTGGGGCAGGGTTATTATGGCTTTCACCGTATCCTATGGGAATGGTTCCCCACTCTAGGTAGAGGCCAAAGCATTGTTTATAGTGATATCTCTTTGGAAGCAGAGGAACATCATGATTTCCCAAGATGAGACTGATCCCCTGATTTTACATAACTATCTCAATGGAAAGGGTCACATACCATGATCGATTACATAAACAATAAGGAACTGCCTTTCCCTTCTCCATAATATTAGGGTGACTCGTACCTAGTGTGAGGGGAATAATTTTTTGGATCATCTTGTTTCTATTAAGAACCTGGTGTCCAACATCACTTGCATTACATCGATCAACCTCTTGAGACCTGAGGGAGTTAACATGATTAGAGGAGACGCTCTTGGTTTACATTACTTCCGGCCCCCTAGTCCCGTGGTACTCATGAATGTTTCTTGTGTATGCTACATGTGACTCATTGCTTGTCCCTTGTTTTGTTTCTCGTCAACATTGCTTGTATCCCTTTGGTCTTCTTGTTTCTCTATTTTTCTTCTTCAATAAAAAAATTAACGTTGGATGGATGTGTGTGAAGAAGGAAGACATTCCAAAAACAGCATTTTATACTAGGTACAAATATTACGAGTTTACATTAATGCCTTTTGGATTGACTAATGCACCCTCTTTATTCATGGATCTAATGAATAGAGTTTTCAAGGAATATTTTGATGACATTTTAGTGGTATTTATTAATTATATCTTGGTATACTCCAAAATCTGTGAAGATCATGAAAATAACTTGCGCATTATCCTAAAGACTCTTAGAAGAAATGAATTATATGGGATGTTTAGTAAGTGTGAATTCTAGATTTAAGAGATTTATTTTCTTGGACATATTGTCCCTAAGGATGGAATCTCTATTGATCCTTCTAAGACAAGAGAAATCCAATAATGGCCAGCACAGATGAGTATAACTGAGGTATGCTGTTTTATTGGTTTAACAATTTATTATCGGCGTTTCGTCCAGAATTTTGCTCATTTGGCTAACCCATTAACAAAATCACACATGAAAAGGGGTTAAATTTGTTTGAAAAAAAGAGTGTGAATAATTTTTTGAAGAATTGAATAGAATATTATTCAATGATCCCATCTTGAATCTACCATCAGGGAATGATGGGTTTGTTATTTATAGTGATGCATAGAAGAAAGGACTTGGTTGTGTCCTTATGCAGAATGATAGAGTTATTCCCTATGCATCTCAACAGCTGAAAATTCTTGAGAAAAACTATCATACTCATGATCATGAGTTAGTAGCTGTAATCTTCGATTTGAAGATATGGAGACATTATATCTATGGTCAAAAATGTGAGATATATACCAATCACAAGAGTTTGAAGTATATTTTCTCATAGAAAGAAATCAACGTGAGGAAATGAAGGTGGATTGCACTACTCAAGGATTATTATTAAACTATACACTACCTCCCAAGGAAGGAAAATAAGGAGGAAGATGATTTGAGTAGAAAGGATCATGGAGTTTTTAACAAGATGAGATTTGAAAAGGATTTTATATACATGGATCTAGTAAAGATAGATATGGGAATCACCATGGAAGGTGAAACATCAATACTCTTTCAAATCATTCCCAAACCATCTTTAATAGAAAGGATAAAGAGTTATCAGACTGGTGATGAAGAGTTTCAAAATAATATTAAAGCATTGAATGATGGGAGACTGAGTGACTTTGTGTATGGGGATGGAATTTTGAAATTTGGGAAGAGACTTTGTGTTCCCGATATACCTGATCTAAAAAGGGAATTGTTGGATGATTCTCATAGTTACAATTTCTCTATACACCCTGGAAGCACTAAAATGTATGGATATTTGAAGGAACATTTTTAGTGGGGCAACATGAAAAGGGAAATTTCTGATTTTGTGTCAAGATGTATGGTTTTTCAATAAGTGAAAGCTCGATGGCAAAATCCTAGAAGAGTCATGTAACCACTTCCCAAACCTGAAAGGAAATGGGATGATATCACGATAGACTTTGTCATGGGACTACCAAGGACTCCTAGACGGAACACTGCAATATGGGTCATTGTTGATTGTCTTACCATGTCAGCACATTTTCTTGTAATATGGGAATATTTACCACTTGAAGGTTTTGCAATACTATATATTAATAAAGTTATGAGACTCCATGGTTTACCCCTATTGACTGTTTCTGGTCGTGATCCCTGTTTTACATCAAGATTTTGGAAAAGTATTCAGAAATCCCTGGATACTGAACTTTATTTAAGAACTGCCTACCACCCCCAAACTGATGGAAAATCAAAACAGACTATTCAAATCTTAGAATACATGTAGTGATCATGTTCACTTGACTTTTAAGGTATGTGGGATCAATATTTACTTATGTTAGAATTTTCCAATAACAATAGCTTCCATTAATGTATTCATATGGCACCACATTAAGCGTTATACAGAAAGAGATGTCGCACACCAACCTATTGGGATGATGTTGGCGAAAGAAAGATTGTAGGCCTAGAACATGTGGAGGAAACGATGGAAAAGGTGAAGGTAATCCAAAACCACATCAAAGCGGCTCAAAGTAGGAAAAAGAGCTATGTTGATAACTGAAGAAATGGTTTGGAATTTGAGGTAGGAGATCATGTTTTCTTGAAGGTATCTCCATGGAAGGGTGTTATACATTTCAGAAAGAAGATAAAATTGAGTCCTAAGTACATCGTAACTTTCGAAATTCTAGAACGAATTGTGGCTATAGCTTACCATTTGGAAATCCCTCCAAGTCTTTCCAATGTCACGATGTATTATGCATATCACTATTGATAAAATACATGTTTGGCCCAATGCATATACTCACCTATGAGGAATTAGAATTGGAACCTGATCTTTCTTAGTGCAAAGAGCCTTCCAAGATTCTTGATACAAGAGAACAAGTGTTGAGAAACCGGACGACTCGTCTGGTAAAAGTTCTATGGAGAAACCATAAGATGGAAGAGGCAATGTGGGAACCCGAGGAACTTATGATGAAGAACCACCCGAGTCTTTTTATGCAGTAATATTCTAGAAATTTGGAGGACAAAATTAATTGAAGGATGGGAGAATGTAACACCCCAAGATTCCATGGTACGCTTCTCTTTGAATAATACAGTAGTGTGTGTTGAACGCAACTTCATGTTCTAACACACCACAACTATTCAAACTAGCTGTTATGAATAGTAATACCCACTTTTTTAAATTTTATAAATTTTATCTTTCAAAATGGACTTCATTTTTTGATTCAGAATATCGAAATTACCTCAGGGTGAATTTGTGGTATTTTTCAGAAAACATTTAATTTTTGATGAATAGTGAAAAACACTGAGTTATTGTTTAAAACCAAATTTCTATTTAAATAATTATTTATTTTATTTCAATTTATTTTACGTAAAATAGATACATAATACCTTTATAAGTTCAATTTAATTAATTGGGTTCAGTTTATAATAATTTTTTATATATAAAAATTTTATTGAACTTTTTACCGTCTTTTACCCACCTCATAGAAGCATTTGCAAATTTACATAAAACTTAATTTTACCGCTTCTGTGAGTTGAATTTCAAAAATTTGAGAGACACAGTTGATATTATTAAGTAAAATGTTATTCAATAAGATGAAAATATATTTTTGTGAATAGTAACTTTATACTTTTATTTACCACAGTTAAAAGTAAATAGGGTAATTAAGGGTAAAAATGATATTATTATTACCCTAAAACAAGTCCTAATTTTAATGGATAAGTGTAATTAGACCAAAACCAGCCTTAGGAATAAAATATGATCCTTTCGGTCCACTTGGATTAGATTAGAACATTTATTATTATTTAATTTAAAGAAGAGTTAAAAGAGTTAAAATCAAGGTTTAATAACTAAAGCATTTTTAATATAAAGCTACACATAAGATAAATTCAACTATAAATATTGATTAGAAATATAAAAATATTTCATAAATAATTTTATTTTATTTATATTTTTTAGACATTAAATATTTTAATTTATATATGGCACAATGATAATGAAGTAATTACCTAATTAATGAAATATTAAATTAATTGATATTATAAATATCCAAATAAATGTAATTTCAGAATTTTTATGAATTTTACAAAAAAATTAGGTTAATATGACATCTTAGGGTTGGTTAGATGAATTTTTTTGAAGTAATAATTCTTTTATTAATTTATCAAAAACAAAATACCAAATAGTGTCATAATTGACATAAAAAAGTTTTTAAAACAAATATTATATTATTAATTGATATTCTATTCCTAAAAATCTATGTTTTGGACAAAATACATATATAATGATATCTATATCATTAATTAACCACTTGGGGTTTTATTGGAAGTATATAGTATGTCTATTAACCATATAATATAAAAAAAAATAGACATGGTAAATGTCAAACTATTTATCTAAGAGTTAAATATAAAAAATATGGTTAAAATAGTAACCCAAACCTGTATAAAACCTACTGGGTGAGTGGTTTTCAACCAATCCCCACCTTATCCTTTAAATAATCCATTTTTGATCAATTATTAACAGAAAATGATTTTATTATAAAATAATATTTCTTGCTTTTCCTACGGTGCCCCTCACCCCTCTTAAAAAAGGGGACTCCCCCTTCCCTATAATTCACACCTTAAAATCCATTTGGATCAGCCATACCCTATCCAAATACCCTATTAACTGTTCTCCCTTTATCCTAGAGGCCTTCCTTTAGTCATAAATCTAACCGATGGAGACCTTTTGAACAAATCAAAAGTAAGAACCTGAAGAAGAGGTATATATCTCACCACCTCTTTCATGTTTTTTCTTCTTCCACTTCCTCTTTATTTATTTTTTCCCTTATAAAATAATAAATATACTATCTTCTATATAATTTTATTTTATTATAAATATGATACAACCATATTCATTATTTTATACATCCTTTGAATGACATGTCACCATACGTGTGTACGTACGGCTTACCGTCTCCACGTCGTGGTGTAATTGTTATTCAATACATTATTATTTGGATGGGTATAATAATGATATTTAATTGATTTAAATAAAAAAAATAACATCATAATTATTCTTTATATCTGATATACCATCCAATTTTATGTTATTCTAATATCAAAATAGTGATATTGTTTCTCGTGCATACGTACGGATTACCGTCTCCATGAACGCAATGAGATTCATTCCCCTATCGTATCCATTCAAAACTAACTTTTATTAGATGATTAAAAATAATGTTTAATGACTTAATATAATTCTTAATATTAATAGGATACATCCTATCTATAACAAACATTACTTACGTAACAAATCATATAAAGGAAAACGAATCAGTTAACACCTGAAGTGACGATAATACTAAGATATTTTTAACAAAGAAATGTTAAAAGACCATATATGATATCATATTAATGCATATGATTCTTGTATAATTTAATAACAATTACTTCACCATTATACAGGAGGTAAACCTACCATCGACCAAGGAAAAGTACATGGTAAGGGTTAATTTCACAATCTCTTTATTATCCGAGGTTGTTTTTACGTAAGTATCTACTGGGAACTCTTTATCATCCACATCCATGTTTCTTAAAAATGTATTCCAAAACATTTTTACTATTTACTAGACTATGGTTTAAATTCATTTATACCATTGTTTGTCTTTTTATAAAATGGTTTGAAAGGAATCATTCTTTCGTTTTCTAAACAAGGTACCTTATGACCATTTCGACAACATTAAGGTAAGAATGTTTTTTTACATATACGGCAGGTGTGGCTATTTTTGGCCATTGTAACATTGTATAAGCTTCCCTTACATGCTTATGAAAATATTTTCAAATATAAATGTTTTATTTTAAAATTACGTGACATTTAAATGATTTCAAAATAGAATGAGATATTTCTCTAAAAAGGTTGTGATTTAATATATGCCAACATCCTTTGATGGATTTGGAATTTGTTTGAAGTTGATTTATTATGATAAAAAACTTCCATATTATATTAAAGTTTGTGTGGTATGTTTGATTGTGGATGTGTTATTTCATACCATTCATGGTTTATGAAAAAAGTACAGACATTTCATATGCCAGTTTTAATACGAATGATTATGTTATGTTTAAAACTTTTCATATGAGGAATGTATTTCACTTAGTAAGTGATTGGTGGAGCCTGATGTAGATCATAGATGCATCGGTAGGTCTTATAAGACAAACTGGTGTCTTGGTACAAGGCCTTGACAAAATCTTATTTGTATTCTTGGCACAAGGCCTTGACTATGTGGTTATGAAAGTCTGGCATTATGCATTCCATCATTATGAAAGTGACTATTGATATTTCATGTGATTATTTGACTAGTATAATATCCATGTGAGTAAGTAAATTGCATTATTTTGATTTATATTTTCCATAATATAATGATGTTTTTTTTGAAAATGCTTTTCTTTTAGTTCTATACATTACCTTAAATGTTTATGATTATTTATGAATGTTTTCACTATATTGTTATCCTTACTGAGTATCTGATCTCACCCCTTTAGATGTTTTATTTATTCCATGATGTGAAGATGAATATTATGACTGACCTATAGGGACAGTCTATGGGATCTCTGTGTTCTATATAGAAACAATGTTGTTTTAGTTTTCCATTTTATGATGTAATGTAAACCTTATGAATGTATCTAGTAATTCCAAGGATACTAAACTAATTGGTCTTTTGAGACTTGGTCTTTTGTGATCATGCAAATTTTATGTAATAATGCACAGACTCGGGGTAACTAGGGTCAGGGCGTTACATCATACCCAACACCAACTCTCCTTGGAGGAATGAGCATAGGCAATAATTCGTATTAAAGGCTCATGTGATCTAACTTTTCTAGACTACAAGGTTGTGTAATGTATGAAAAATTTTCTCAACGAGCCCCTCGAATTCATATAGTTTCTTATATGATTGCTCATCATCAGAGATTTGTTTGAAAATGGATATTCATAGTTAATCCATCTAGACATTTATGGGTAACACTACCTCATTTCTGTATACCAATGTGTATTGAATTTCTTGTTTAGTAGTGTGTGTGGTGGTATGGTAGGGACATAAATCATGGAGGATCTTGTATTTTGAGTACTTCTTAAACGTGTTCCCCATATTATATATTGTATTTGATATATAATTATACAATGACTCTTTCTTTCAATTTTCTTCTTCATGATAGTGAGATGAGTGATTGGAATCGATATTTTACTCATAGTATAGTTTTTTCAAATTTGTATAATAGATGTTGGTGTTGTTTTTCATCAATATTTTGTGAGGGAATCCAAAGTTGGTGATGATATGGGACTTTTTGAAGTTCAAGATATGATTTTTCATGAACTCTTTGAGAGTTAATACCTCAAACTATTTGGAAAACAAGTCGGTGGCAATAAGGATATACTTGATCTACTAAGTTGTTGTTGGAGAATATGGCCTCACATCATCCATCCCACAAATAGAAAATGGATAAAAATATTAAACTATATATAGAAATTTTTACATTTGATGGATGATGATATCATGGATCTTGAATGCAAGAAATTTCTTGATGAATTCAACATAGTATAGTGACATGGTTTTCCAATAAAAACTCAGCCTTATGATTTGGTGGGAGATCCTACTCCAAAACTAATGAGCATTGTACGATCCATCTTGGAATTATTCCATGATGGAATTAATATATATTTATGCTACTCATCTAAGGTGGATTCCATAAAATCCTCTCTTTTTTAGGGTTTTCAATTCATTTTGGTCATCCCGTAGGGTATAATTCATGCCACAATACTGAATTTGTTTCATTTTGGCTTGATATGTTAAGAAAACTCTATTTTTGAGATAACTGATTATGTGATCCATCCTTCCATGGGTGGATATAAGTTTATCATTCTCTAGGGAGGTGTGGACCTGGTTGATTTATTACATACCAGATACAGTGACTGATGAAACCATTCTTTGGTGTATGATATGGAAGATCACTTCCTTTTGATCAACATAATATTGGACAGTCGCTACATTATCCAATGTGTCAGTGTGAGAATTTTGTGATTAGGGAACATGATGCAGTGTGGGATAAAAAGGGAACTCTTTCATAAATACTCTAACATAGCATTTGAGAGGGTTCATTTATTCCTTTTTATGGAATATTTTTCGTTAATCTACTTTATCAATAGTTCTGAATTCCCTTTGATATTTATGATGTCTACATGTTGTTGTAGGGCTAGTTCCAACACAGCGATATGGGCTTGCAATTCTTCCTCATTATTCATGTAGCATTTGGATAGTGAGATAGAGTAGAGAATAAATACTTTTTCTAGATATACAAACACATTACATAAGACAATATGATTGGGTCTCATGTTTCACAACCATTTTTCAATAGGACTTTGAGAGGTTCCATCATAATACTTCTCCCATGTATGGGGAGTGTAATGGGAATAGAATACCTCCTCATATGGAGGCTTAGTTTCCCCCGATGTACTGTCTAGGGTAGGATGTTCTATAATTAAATCATTTAGGGCTTTCGCATTCACCAAATGCTATGATAGAAACTAAATAATGTTTTGTTGTAGAATGACCACCCATCACGTCAGATGCCTAGGTAGCATGGGGTGGATAAGGATATAATTGAGCATATCAATATAAGAGACCAGATGAAATTCATGGTACTACAAGTAATTCATCAAGTATTTAACTATGAATATGAGTTCAAGTAATTTCTTCTCGACATTATAGTATCAATTCTCAGTACCTATCATTGTTCGGATGAGGTATTAGAGACTACTATCCCTCCCCGAATAATTTCTGTATACGAGGAGGGTCCCAATAAGCATTCCATGGATGCCACACACAAGATGAGTGGCCTCCCTTCCATTAGAGACATCATTACTAGTGCGTGAAGTATATATTTCTTGATACTTTCTAAGTATTATTGGTAGACCATGTATCATTGGTAGCTGATTCCGTTCATCATTATCCTGGTGAATAATAGAGATTTGTCGGCCAAGTTGGCTATGAGATGTTGAATGTAGGCAAGGTTCCCTTAACTCCCCCTTTGTAATTTTATATTTATGGGGGTGGAATTCCTAAAATAGTACTAGTCTTTTATAGGTCATCCTCAATGCCATTGTGGCATGACACAAAGCTGAGGAACGTCCTTCATGTTACCTCGAAGATGAATTTTAGTGGGTTCTCCATTAGACTATGTTTTCGCATCTTGTTGACGATTGTTTGAAGATCCATGAAGTGATCACATCACTGCTCGGATTTGACCATTATTTTATCAAAAAAAATCTTTAATCCTTCCTAATAATGGATTATTGATATGATGCATGGTGTGTTGATAAGTGTCACTGACATTCTTTAATCCAAAGGGCATAACCCGATAGAAAAAGATCCCTTGACTCTTCTCTGAAGATAGTGTCTTCTTCAACTTTAGGGGACATATTTATTTGATTGTACCCAGAATATCAGTCCATGATGTAAATGTATTGGAATCCATCTAATACATATATCAAGAGTTCGGTGCCCAACAATGGGAAATTGTGCTTTTTCCATTTCCAATTAAGTTCTTAGATATCGATACCGACCCAAATCATTCCATTATTGTTCCTGATACTGATGGTTTTGGCGATTCATCTTGGGAATTGTAATTCTCATACAAGGTTGGATTTCATAAATTTTTCAAATTCTGCCTCTACATTGGTGGAATGACAGGGGTTTTACTCTTAGATTCCTTCTTGAATCCATGATACTCATCAGGGAGGTAGATATTATGTGTATCCACAAATGGATTTAGTCTGAGAATTTTTGTGTAGTTCATAGAGAACAAAAATCAATGCTGCTTTATAAATGTGATATACATATTTTTTTCTTTGAGGGGAATGTGGAACAAATCAATGCAGGTTGTGGGTCAAATTCTGTTCTGAAATTCACATGCCTGAGATTGTCAATGGTGGTGGACACACCATCCTCAAATGCGGCAGAGGCATTCATGATCTCATCCTCATCTTCTTCCATCTTTGAGTTTATGGAGAAATTTTTAGATGATGTTGGAAATATGGGGGCTTCCTTGTCAATATTGGGGTGAGATAGGATATAAATATATACATTATCATCCCATATTTCCTGCATCATTACAGAGAGATACTATAAATTCTTATTTTTTACACTTTTGTTAGGGACAGAAGGGGCTTGGACCTATTGGACCAAGACTATCACCTCAACTATATTTATGGGGAGCACATAGTAACTATCGATCATAGTTCAGGGATTTTAAAATGAGGTACCCAAGAAATTGGGGGCCTCAAACTGTATATATTTATCCACCATTTGTTATTTTTTATAGAGCACTACTTTAGAATATGTGGCCTCTCAAGTCTAGAAGGGGGCATTGCCACCATGCAGTATGTTGAACATTTCTTCAATGAGAGTATTTCAAAGATTGATGGAATGTTGAAGTTACCTCCATGAGGTTATTCAGTTTGGTCCTTCCAAAAAATAACTTTTATGTAGTGTCTTGATGGATAATGATAATCTCTATGTTAGATTTGAGATGCCTAAACTGAGTATTGAGATTGATCTTTCTAAGAGGTCTTTTTTCATGATTTTCATACCCTTAAATGGTCAAATTTGTAGGATAAAAATCCCCTTTGACCTATTCCAAAAATTAGAGAGTTTGAATAATTATGAGATTGATCCTTGATCCATTTTCAACCAGATCCCTTTATATATCAACATTAATGAGTCTACCTGAAATATACAGTGCTTTGATGTGTCCATGTATAACCTCTTCCTCATTGTGTTCTATGAATAAGATGATGACATGGATTTATTCTAACATGGTCTCCATTTTATAGACTTTGTCTATAGAGACATCTCCGTCATATTTCTGTGTGCCTTAGAGGGATTTAACCAGTGAATCTCTAGGTTATCTTGAATGATAGAGGGAATAAACGATTGAGTTTTGGATAGGGAAACCATCATCTATTTCAGAATGTAATACTTTTCTATAAGATTTAGGAGCCTCTTGAGGTGAGATTTATACTGGACATGTGTATCGAGAGTTGAGGCATTCAAGGAGGATGGTCTTGGTTCTTGTGTAGTAGTCAAGGGAGCATCTACCCCTAGCGGTGCAGGTTGCATCAGCACTCCCCATTTCCTGGGTTGATCACACTATCGCACCCCCACTAGGAGGTAATGTCGGAAAACTAGGAATGGACGACCGATGGAGGGTTCTGGTACACCTCCCTATCTCTTTTAAAATAACTTGATCACTTACCCATGATTATTAGCTACATATATGTTATTTTTTAGGACGTGACCAAAATATTGGGTCTAACCACACCTACAATGTCCCATGTATCCACAGTTCCTTCCCATGTGCCCTCCTATTCCCTAGTTATGTGAGGGAAACTCATACTTGTAGGAATATTCTTTATTGGAGAAGCAATATACTGAGTGTATCACATTGAACTAAAAAAGTATGATATCATCATCTAATAAGGGTTCCGTTTGGTGTGGTGGTGCCCATGCTTCATATGTTGTAGGGAATAAATCTTCAAGAGTAAAATCTTGAGTTGGAGAATAATATGAATCCTCCTTTTCAATTTCATACTACTTATAGTGGTTTTTCACACATTTTGGAGGCATATATGATGTAACCTTCTTGTGTGGTGGAGCCATTATAGGTCTATGTAGTTGTTCTCTCTGGGTGCCATGAGCTCGGTCAATGTTTTTTTACTTATCCAGTTGTTGGACATCTATTCACGCCTGGATGGAACTTTTTTTCAGTTACCCTCTTCTTCTAACTGGCCAACAGTAATGTAGGCCACATTCTTTAAGGAGTTATCTAATAGAACCTATCTAAAATGAACCATTCCTTGAAGGATGTCTTCAATGATGAATTAGTCCTGGATATTTTGACATAGCCTTATCTGGAAAGGTAAATAGTCAGGAATATCAATGAGGTTGACCTCATCAAGCTTCCTGGGATATAGTAGCTTAATTAAGTTATTTTCTATGGATTTTAATTAAAAATTGGAGACTTGTTCATTTTGAAAGGATTATGATTTTATCATATGTTCCTCAAAATCCCATGTGACCCTAATTTCTATGTGCTTCTGGTCAAGGGTGATTTGTGGTTGTCACTGCTCGATAGGTGGTGATCGGTGGTTCAAGAACTGCCAAGGTTCTTGGATGGTCACTATTGATAGTTTGAGAGTGACATATGCATCATCTAATTTTCGTATTCTTTTCTCATGTGTTAAGGTCTTGAATTCAAATTTGAAAAAGGTTTACTAAATGGAATCCTTCAGATGTTGTGTTGTTTCTGTAAAATCACATAACCCACCTGGAACATCATTAGGATCAGAGGTGTCTTCAACTCATCCTAGAGATTTTTATTACAGAGCTACAATAGATGATCCTATGAGAGAGGGATGTTGAGTGAAAAGGTTTAACATTTCAATCTTGATATGAAGTCATAAACCCTCTCATTTTGACATTTTTTTATTTATTCGGGTGGATAAATATAATTTTCCTCAATATGGAGATGAACTGATAAAGGAATTGGTGAAGAATGTCTTCCCATCCTTCAGTGGATCCTACTAGTATACAGTTGTACCAAACAAAGGTTGAACCTATCAGAGTCCGTACAAAACACCTTATCTAGGTTTCCTTCTATTTATCTCAAGAGCCCATCATCAGCCCACATCAGGATACAAAGAGTGTGAGATGTTTTCCAGGCTCACCTGCCCCATCAAAGGTAGTGATTTTTGGATTTATGAAATTGGTTGGTTTATAATATGATCCACCTAGTAAGGATTTGGATTCCTCTCATATTGAACGGGTGCACGTTTCCCTTCCATGACTTCCATTAACGTATCTAAGGACTCAATGAAATTAATCATCTCTCTAGGTATTGATTTATAGTCCACCCTCCATCTATAGGGAGTAGGTAGTTCTCAGTGAGGTGTAATTTTGCTTATATCTCATTGATTCTTGATTATTACTAATATTTAATGATGTTCCTAGATATGGAGAGGACATTTCCACAACGGAGTGAAGTAGTGATCATTTTTGACTTCCTCATTTATGTATACCGACTTCATAGATCCATATCTAACCTGACGCAAAAATTCCACTCTTGCAGGTTTATTGACGATGGGAGGGAGAATATTCATCTCTTTATGAAGATGTTCTCTAGTAAGAATATTTCCCACGAATAGATCCTCATTGAGTTTTCTTAGAGTTTTTATATCACTCTCATATTGCAAAAAACATTCCTCCATAGAAGATACATAAAATATTCTAGTCGGTGATTGGTAAGTAGCCACATATTTCTTTTTCTCTTTGTAAATATTATTTTGAAGAGGTGTAAACATGATATTCAGAGGTGCTATATTTTGGATCCCTCGTTGGTTACAGGTATGTGCAACCACAGTTAATGCATCTAAATCACCCTCCTCTTGGGGTATATTTTTTGTATTGTGGCCCTCTATATTCTTTTCTTGATCCCCCATATCTATTGTGTTTAATGTGCTGAAATTCATAGAGTTATATCAAGTAATGGTGCTCATACCATAACTTTTTAGGCAATAGGATGATTTGGCATTACCTTTATCATGGTCAACATTTGAGCCCCTAGACATGTTGGTCCATTTTGGCTTCAATCCCTAGAGGGGTCTCATCACCTTCGCTATATGTTCCTCCCATATTGGTCCTTGAATAGTGACCTTGGCATAGTTTCCTATTGTTTTTTCAAATGGTCCCCAAATATAAGAGGGTTTTCTTGTGGTGGTAGGAATAGATGGAATTCCAAATGTCAAATTTTTCCTCCCAACCTCGAGAAGACTTATTCTCACTATGGTTATGATGATGATGAAAATTACCCCATCCCTACTAGTTGGGTTTTATTTAAGGCCTCAATTAGAATTGATAGATCATGTTGTTGAGTATTTAATGGTTCAAATTGAGGACTTAATGAATCCTAGGATGTACATTGAGATATAAATTCCTACATCCTAGTAGTATGTGGATGATCTAGAATCACCATTGAGTTTCCTAGGACCCTATCAGAGGATGATGTACCTATTGATGGTGATTGAGATATAAATTTCTCTAGTCTAGTGGGATGTGATTTTTGTGAAACATAAAATGATATATCATAAATCCTCTCTAGAAATGATGATCTAAGTGGTGTAGGTGGTGAAAGATATTCCCCAAACCCAACGAGTTGAGTTATCTATTGGATGGATACTATAGAAGCTATTATTGTATCATGTTTGATGTGTTGTACATGTGGTTGTATTGGATTATAGTGTCATGGAATCACATTATGTGAATCATTCTTCCTGATAATTTTCTGGCCGAACAAAACTTGGGGTTTCGTGTCTGAAATAAATTCTTATTGATTTTATGGTCCCAGTTCAAATGTTTAACAATTATCCCCTCCATTTGTTTTATGATGTATGGGAATCATTGAAGTGGGGGAATTCTTTTGTAGGAAAAAACTATCTCACATGTTACCCGAACCTCTGATTTCTCCAGAGGTTATGAAATTACATGAAATCATTTCTAAATGGTGATATTGTTATAGGGGAAAAGTGAAGTGCAATGCTCTTTATTTCACCCATCTTTAGATACGCACATCTGGTGATGCACGAGAAGTCAATTGGTGAAGAGTTGTTGTAGGTCAATGAAAAAAATCATGTATGTTTTTTTCATTTTGTTCCACTCCTCGGTTCAAGGCCATGGAAAGGGTGGCCATATCTAGCAATAAATAAACTGTATTGATGAGTTGAAGGTGATACTCCTATCATGTATATGAAAGATATATATCCTTCATTCACTTAGGACTATCCCACATATTTTGATGTATGTAAGGCATGAAATTATTTTCTAGCTCTTCAGGGACCTCATAGTCAGAAGTAGCAGGGTCCAAAACAACATTAGTAGGTTGTTCATAGCTAACTCTCTTCATATTTTAATGTCATCCTCTTCTTCATCAGACATACATGCCTCCATCCAGTCAGACAGTGTCTCCTGTAGTATGGAGTGAATTTCTATTGGAAGTCAATGGGGAACTATTTTTTTACCCTAATGTTTCAAGAACACTAGCATTGAGAAGATTAGGATTATGGGTCTCGTTCTATATCATGGTTGGAATATGTTGACCTGTCTTTTGAAATTATACAGGGACATGAGCCTATTGTATGAATGTTTCTGGAAAACATTTATAATCCTCGGGTGATGAAGGAGTATGATCATACTACAAATAAGATGTTGGAATACAATAATGAGTTTCCTCCTTATTGATAAGTATATGAGATATTCTTGAGGCATCTTCCATTCTCACTTAGTGAGCCTCGACCGGAATGGGAGTATGAAATCAATCCTAATCCTTTGGGTTATGTCTCTGGTATTTTGGGGTTAGAATATGATCCTTCACTGAGGTATGTGTATCTCTAACTTGATGATCCCCAGTTGGAATATGAATATGAGCCTAGTTTAACTACACATTTCCCACCCAAATATACCGACAGACCACCGTAATGGGAGAAGGGATATGATCCTCCTCCTGTATTTTTAATGAGGATATTGGTGTGGTTATTCATTGGGGGAAGTAAGAATATTCTCTTAGATTTTTTTGATCTGTTTGAATATGATTTGGAGATTCAATGACAGGAATATTAGCCCATCTTGAGGCATGTTTCATTCTCACATGGTTATCCCCAGCCAAAATGGTGATATAATCCCAATACTGGTCTTTTAGAGTATACTCCTAGTCTTCTTTGATATAAATATGAGATTTTTCTAATGCATTTTCCCCTCTCACATGGTGAGCCCCATCCATAATGGGGATATGAGCTCATTCCTAGGACTTTGGAATATGCCACTATATTTGTTTAGATCAATGTGCCCCTATCTCGAGGCACGTACCACTCTAACCTAGTGAACCATGATTGGAATAGAAATATGATCTAGATATGACAGATAATCCTTTACTGGAATATGTTGATATTCCTCTTGGATGGTAGAAAGAATATGTTCTTGCTCTGAAATAACCACATATTCATAATGATCAGAGTGTTGTGTTTTCCTGGATGTAGGGATAGGAATATGGGCATGTACTTATATTTTTACTAGTTCTAGAATATTCTGGTGGATTTCTTCCATTTTTTTAAGATGTATCAGAATTTTAGAAAAGTGTTTTTAGGGATAAAATCTTTCACATTTTATGTCTCCACTATGTACTGGATGATATTCTCAATTTAAGTGGGGATAGGATCCAATTCTATCCTCCTTGTACCACCAGAATCTGTTGATGGGCTTTATGCATTGGGTAGGGATATATGCCTCCCCCATTTCTGCTATATGTATATTCCCATAGACATTCTGAGTGAGCAGGGATATGAGTATTCTCTCTAGTTACTTCTGGAATATGTTGGAATACATCATTAACATGAGTGGGGATATGAGCCCATTAATGGTTATCTAGTGTCTTATTCGCTCGATGTGTCTTCCTTTTTACCGATACTTAGGAGTAATAGGTAGAAGTGTGTTAGGTGGTACCCCTAGTAGGTGAATAATCGGTACCGGAATGACGATGTTGGAAATGGAGATTGATAGGATCCCTCCTTTGTGACACCTGAACAGGAAGAAAGTCATATTTGACTCCATGGTCCACCTTCATTATACATTTAAGGTTGTGACTATCATGCTCCTAGGATAATATACTAAAGTGGCTGGATGTGGAAAAAATGGACACTGGCATAACTATATCTTTCCCTAATTGATGAGGGATAATCAAATTTTGTAAATGGATACCCTTATGGGTAGATTCGAAGGTTTAGATTGTACCATGTTGATGTTACTCCCAAAATATTATTTTTTCACATGATGTTCAAGATGTTTGGAACATGAGATCATTTTGTGACTTTTGGGGTTAGCATCCATAGTTTTCTTTCTATAATGGTTACTAGATGATTACATTATCTCGCATTGGGGTCATTTTGATGAGAAGAGTATTTGTAGTCATGAAGACAACAAGTAACAAGGTCACTGATTAGTGAAATATTATAGGCATTATGTGCTCAATTAGATATTCATGGTTAACAAAATTTTCCTTTTATTCCCAATCTGGCCATTCTTCACGTGTTAACTTGTCAAAGTGGTGATGGAATTATTTTATGATAAAACCAATCAGATAGGATCACCTATAAGATTTATTCTTGGCTTATCATATTTGTTTGATATTCCTAAAATGTGGCATGATGCATGATTATCCAATAATTCTGTAATTTTATAGATTCGCAATAGGTTCACCATTTTTGTTTCAACATGAAATAGATGACTTCTAGGTGTATTTGGTTTGGCTCTACAATTGATTGTGAGTGAGGGTGATTTAAATGTAATGCACAATCAGTTTTGTTGGGTTACCATTTTCATTTTTAATGTAAACTCCCAATGGTTCCCACATCCATAACTGGGTATAGACCTGATTTCCAAAAGAAAGTGGTCAGTTAGGGTTATAGGCCCAATGACACTTATTAAATCACATTGGTTGAGATGATGGGATTTCGGGCTCATTACACAATTTTGGGGGAATGTTTTCTTACTCAGGGACTCCCTTATAAATTTGAGACATGTTTGATAATCTCTTCCAAATCCTAATACAAAATAGGTTAACCAAAAAAATAATCACAGGTTTACTCTTTTTACATATAAAAAAAATAAAATATCTTATTGAATCTATTTGAATGTATCTAATATTCTTCATTCATTCCTCTATAATGAATAGTTACTTATAAGCTAATGTCTCGTAACCAAGAACATTAGAATTTGACTCCATATAGGGAGGTAGTTAATATTCTATGGATATGATTAATATATTACAAGGATTCCTATGTATTTTATTTATAGAAATAATCAAAACCTATGTAGTTCATTAAAACCATGAAGTTTAATATAATTTAGAAAAAATATATGTGTGGAAACTTAGGATCTAAATATTTAAGCTCGATTCTCTAAAAGATATCTTATTTATCATGGTTATAGTAAGAATCATATTTATTATTGTTCTTTCATTCCCTTGGGACTGTCCCTAAAGTAGGTTACCTTATATGAGGAAATTTTTATATCATGCCACTCATCATGGATTATATATTGAAATTTCCCTGACTTGTGGAGATACATGATGAAAATGATGGGTTCACTATGGTTACCTAATCCCATGTGATCTAAGTTTGGCGTGAGAAACAAGAGATAATAAGTGATCAACCCCATTCCATATGGATGCAATTCTTATGAACTAGAACTTCCCTTTGGATGTTTAATATGGATTTTGGTACTTAGGAAGGCATATTATGTATCCAGGTTATGGTAGGTATCATAGTCCTCGTAGTTCAATTGGAATATCTGACCACTTAAGGATGATACCGAATGATCATCCCAAGGGAATGACTGGGTCCAAATGGTGGACATGTCAAAGACTTGGAGACACTTACACTAAGGTGGATGCCCATTTGACTTTGACCCTAAGCCTTAATAATGAATACTATGTATCCTGATCATGGAAATAATTAGATACTTCATAGTTCAATTGATCAAGGAGTACACACTGACGTTTACCTTATATGGGGGGCATATTATGGTATGCTTCTAATTAGGGCTTACACACTAATGTTTCCCTTATATGAAGGACATATCATGTTATGTCTCTGATAAGGTATTAAAAACTGATGTTTCATTTATCTTGATAGATACTTCTTACATGCAAGGTATGGTCATTGTGACTCCCTAATCCCACATGAGTTATGCTCAGTGTGAGAAAAAATGGATGGAAAATATTGAGTCTCATTTCTTTTGAATGTGGGGATTTTGTGTTGTGACTTCCTTTTGAATACTTAATATAAATCTTAGTCATTTAGAAAGAGTCTTACATATCCGAGTAGTAGAAAGAATCAAAGTCATCAGAGTTCAACTCATCAGGGATTACACACTAATGTTTCCCATATATGTGGAACATATCAAGTTATTCCATTGATCAGTTCTTACATAATGAAATTTCTCTTATGATTGGGGATTACACACATACATTTCTCTTTTGATCGGGTATTACACACAATGGATGGACAATGTTACCAAGTACTAGGATATTCTTTTGATCTATCTTACATTCTTGCTTGACATGCATGAATGCCTGCTTGTCATGCCTTAATTGTTTGCTTTACATATGAAAGGAAGTTTTGACATGTTTGTTGATATTGTGGACATGTGAAAAAATAATCTGATGATCTAGTTTTCTTGTGTAAATGGATGTTTCATATCTAGGGTGGCATGTTTGAGGGTTATCATATGATCAAGGTTAACTTGTTGGAGGACATCACGAGACCTAGATGGCTAATTCTAGAAGCAATCACATGATCCTGGTTGACATGCTTAGAGGGTGTCACATGATTTGGCTAAATTTCCCTGGTGTCATTATGAAATCTTGATTAAATGATTGGAGTGTGTAATGAGAGTTTGTGGTACATGTCTCCCAGGGTGATTCATTATCAAGGCTAACATTTCTAGGGACATTGCAAGATCTAATTGGTGTGCTCAAAGGGCATCATGAGTGTAATTTGACATGCCCATTTACGATCACAAGACTCAGCTAACTTGTTCTAGTTACTTCATATAATTTTGGAAACTTGTTTTGAGTACACTGCATGGTTTAGATGGTCATACCAGAGGAATTTGAGAGACTAGAGTGGAATGCCCAAGGGTGATAGGTGAATTGATTTGACTAGTTCAGAGAACATTACATGAACTAAATAGCATACCAAAGGAATGTCACATGGCATGGTCGACTTTTCCAAGTGTTGTCGCATGACCCAAGTGGTCCATTAGAAGTTCATAAGGACCAACGTATATGTTCTTTACATCATTATCTAAACATTTAGTCTTTTTCTAGACCTTTATTACATATTCCATAAATTTTTTCAGTGTTAGATTATTTTATTTCCCACATGTCTTAAACAATATGTGGGAAATTCTTCAATTTATACACCAAAAGTCCTCCTTGTGACCCTTGGGTGATCAAGTGAAGTGCCTATGCATATTTTGTGATTTCTCAAGTTGTTCACCAAATCTAAACTAATGGGAACCTTTTCTGGTCAAGAGATCATATGCTCTGATAAATCCTCACTAGTACCTAAGTGTGTTGGTTTGAGGTTCTAAGAGTTCATCCATCTGTATCATTCTCATAAGAGTGCATTTCTCAATCTGGGGTGGGGGATTTATAGGCCTCTCCATCCCAATTATTTTCTTCTTCACACTATGTTTATCATGAAAATCCATGTTGGATTTAATGGAGGATTTTTTTCACATGTCTTCGCAAGTTCCATCATTGGTTTACTATAGGGGAATCACAATATTTTTAGAGACCATAATGCCATCTCTCCAACTCCCAATTTTCCATTTATAACCAATTAATATGGAGTTTTTAATCATGTGGACATTTAAAGAGACTTTCATATTTTCATATCAATGTGACCAAGGGACTTCATAAGATCATGGTTCCAGTAGAAATGTATTTAAATGTATTAGGATACTTTTCTAGGACCTTTCGTGAGATAAAGATTGGTTTTGAGGGGCCTTCGCAAAATCAGACAGGATTTCCATGGGGTACTTGTTGTGTCTCATAGATTTCCAAAGATGCATCCTGTGATTTTAATGACATCAAGGAGATCCTATATTCTCCCATCATCATTTCATTATTTTATTTTACATTTTTTGGGGATCTCACAGGGTCTTAATAATGTTGTCGATGATAATCACTCTACCTCTTAGTAATTTATTTCAAGATAAATAAATGATATTGTGGATAAGAATGATAATTTCATGTAAAATTTCATTTTTGTCCATATAGATCAAAATTGGGAGCATGAAGTCATCTGTACATGTTTGGGACCCTTTGCACGATAAGGATGACATGACAATGGGTTTTCATGATATGAGGTGGACATGTACTTGGGAACATGCGGTGTCTTGTGGACAACCAGGAGCATGTCATAGGATTTTTATGATCCCAATAGGCTTCCTCTTTGTCCTATTTTTATTGTGATTGTTTTCTTTATAATGGTTGGGGATCTCATGAGGATTCATAAGTGTTTTCTAAGATAATCACTCTACCACTTGGTGATGTCTTGTCAGAGCAATAAAAGGTAATATGGATATGTGTGGGAATTTCTTGTAAAATTCCATATATTTGTCTTTATGGATCCAATGGGGAGAAATAGGTCACCTAGACATGTTTTAGTTTCATTATATGATAAGGATGACATTACAATAAGTTTTTTTGAGATGAGGAAGACATGTCTATGTGTTCTAGCAGTGTCTTACTGACTGTCAGGGGTGTGTTTTGTGATTTTTACGACCGTAGAAGGCTTTTGTATTCTCCCATTTTTATTTAGTTTTTTTATTTTAAAATGTTTTTTGATCTTTAAATGTTTTTTGATTGTTTTTGAGGATAATTATTTTCCCCATAATTGATATGTCGCATGAGTTTTACAGCCACAAGTGGATCCCGCCTTTTAGATATTTAACTCGAATTTTCTGAGTATTTTTTTATGGTTCATGGTGAATCCAATGGTTGAAAAGCCATGTAACCTGGGGGGATTATATGGCTATCACAACATGATTATGTATTGCTTGGGGTTCCTTCATAATAGTATATGAACTTTTTTAGAGAGGCTTAGTAGGATCTCCCATAGGTAATGTGCTATGTGTGACCAATTGCATGACCTTCCATAGGTCATGCAATCACGTGTCTTCTAGGGTTTCACATGATCTGCATGATCATGGACACCTTCATCTTATTTTCATTATAGGGAAAAATAATACCCATATTTAGGTATTTTTTTCACTGTAAAATTTCCGATGCTCATTTCTTGAGCATGAACAAAGACCATAGAAACCTATCTCCATGATTAAAGTGAATCATCTTTACTTACAACCTCCATCATACGCAAGCATGGATCCACAAACAAAATTCTACATCCAATTATAACCTATACTAAACCTATAGTATGATAGATATGACAAAATAATTCCCATTATGTTTTCTCCCAACACCCCATGTATAAAATTTAGATGAAAATATTTTTCATGCTAGTTTTAAAATATATCTAGTAAAATAATATTTTCATTTTAATTAAAAGTCACATTAGATAATTTATTAAATTAGTTTTATCCAAGTTATATGGTTAAATATTTAAATATAATCAAACATTAAAATATTTATGATAAGAATTCATTTTTTGTAAGAAAAATTGTTTTCAAATTATACTTTGGACATTCTTGAGTTATAAATAATAAAGAATATAACTCAAAATTTAATAAAATATTCATGTTAATTAGATATATTAATATAGTTATACATAACTTTCAAAAAATAAATACACCAAATATAATAACCACAAAAAATTAATTGAAGGTAAATATAAGATAACCACAGATCAATTATTGTCTAAATTGTGTAATCAATACCATCATGGAAACACCTAGGAGATCTGGATATAATGAAGAAAAAAATAAAGTGGAATCCATCTTATTTTCACCTGATGAAATTAAATGGACTAAACACTCAAATTTACCCTTACTAGTATAACAAAAAAAATATCTCCTCTAAGTAGGCTAGGATCCTAACTTACAGCCACTAGCTAAAGTGAAATAAACAACTAGTGAAAATGTCTACCAATATTTCACACCTAGTTACTCATTGATTCTCAAGACATAAAATTGTGGTGAGAAAAATATAAATCATAAATAACTATTGGCAATATTAATAATTATAACACACCCTCACCTCTAAAACCCATCATAGAAGAAACCCATTTTCCATAAAAATATAAATATAATAAACATATCCAATAAACAGGTCATTTTAACATACTTCACAAAATATCAACCTCAAATGCACTTTCAAGTAACAATATAAATGGTTTCACTTTCAGGTTAAACCTGGATCAAGAAATCATATTATGTCGAGTTCTAACCAAACCTTAAAAACATCTTCATCGAAACCATGTTATAAAACCATATTCTAATACCAAATCAAGGAAACATAATCAAATAATTTAAGTAAACTCTAAAAAACTAGACACACACTTCATTTGTTTTATTTTTTTTGAAAAACATGGGTTTACATAGAAATAATTTGAGACTTCATATATCCCATTAATTATTACAACAAATTTAGAATATCCACTAATGAATTTAAATAAAAAACTTATAAAGAAAATTTTATATGAAAGATTTTTTAAGAATAGAGGCATGAAGAAACCCCTTTAAAAAAAGAATTTTTTTTAAAAACCCATTAGTAATGGTTAATATATTAACTTAGTATAATTTTTAATAAGTCCCAAGTATGGGTTAAAAATAACAAAACAATAATGGATTTTAATTTAATTTTATTTACATAGACAAACCTAGCTAAAAAAGAAGAATTATCTGGCTAACGAAGTGAATCCACTAAAGAAGAGCAGGTAAAACATTAATATAAAGAACCCTCATCATTAGGTTCAATCAGCACGAACCCTAAGCCATCATATCCTTAGACAGAGAAGTAATACATGACAGATAAGAGAATAAATCTAAAGAGAAGGAACCCCACTTACAGATTTCTTGATGAAATATCCACTTGAAGAAAATAAATGGGGAGGAGAAGCGAGAGGGTCAATATTTATGTCCTAGAAGGTTCAATTGGGGAGAGAGTAAAGGTGTAATAGGGTTAAATAGATTAGAGTTATAAAGGTAATATTCTATTCTCTAAAATGATATGGTCATAATAAGTATTTTAATGACCCACAAGGATCATGGAATGATTCCACAATCCAGGACAACCCTCTCAGTGTAGTCTCCCCTCACCTTGGCTTGAAATAACTACATATAACCTAAGATGATACATGAATCCCCTTCTCAAGTTCATGTCATAGATTATCACCAAATATCATAGTGTGACTATTACCTCCTCCAAACTGAAATTCCATAATTTCTTGATCCCTTACATATTTCCCAACCCTTACATATATTCATGGTGTAACCTCTATTAATTATGGCTTGAAGTTTAATTATATGTCGTAAAATCATAACATACGATCACAGTTTAACCTCCCTTAATCCTTAAATGAATACTATATTTGGATAAACCCTAATTATGGGGATCTATCTTAGGAAACCCTAATCACAGTGTAATTCACACCCTTCCTGACATAACCTTCTCTCTCACATGATCTTTAAAAAATTATAGAACATTTCTATAAGAGGAATCATCAATTGCATAAGTGTATCCTTTACATAAGAATTATTGTCATGTTTGAGGAATTTACAATATTTTTGACCTCTCAATACCCATCATCATGTGGTTAATATTATCAAAAATGTGATCCTTTATTTTCTCCAACTCAATTATTCACACCCATCCATTCACAACATGACACCCCTTAGACCACGGCATGAAAAATATCTAGAAAAATGATTCTTCCCCTGTACATCCAATATCCCTATCAAGTTTTCCCTAAGTGAGGGAATGGTATTCTAAAATGATTTAAAATTATATCCATGAGCCTGTACCAACCCCATAGACTCAATTCCCAGCCTACACTAACACCCTTGATACCTTAACATGGCCCAAATTCACACTATCAATCTTAAATACAACCAAAATCATTAAATATTAAAAAATAACAAATTATAACCCTAAAATTGACATTATTATTTCTATGGTCAGGATTCTTGGAAATAAGGGGAAGCTTAGTCATATGTACATTGAACCTTTTGAGATCATTAATCATGAAGGACTTGTGGCCTATTTACTCACACTTCCATAAATCTCAAATCATGTATAAAATGTATTATATGCATCTATCATTATTAAGTACATATTTGATCCTTTTCAAGTACTAAAACTGAAAGTGGTACAACTTCATCATAAACTCTCTTATGATGATAAGTTGATAATGATCTTAGACTATAGATTCAAAGTTTAGTGAAATAAGATAACTCAGCCTATCAAATTACTTTGGGGAAACCAAGTATGAAGATAAAACATGGGAACTTGAGGATTTAATGACATTTATAAACCATTTATTGTCAACTAAGAATATGAGTGTAAATCGTTAGGTTGAAATTTCAAAATGGGGAATAATGTAACAATCAAAGATTATCCATACAAAAGTTTCTTTCTTAATATATGATTGTGTTATATTTAAGTATGAGGTATAGCATTAAACTCATATGCTACATAACATAAAGAATCAATACATTATTTCCACAAAGTATATCATTACATATAGATGGAAAATTTAATGCCCTAACCCCAATTACCCAAAGTCGGTGCATTATTACATAACATCGGCATGATCACAAAAGATCAAGTCTTGAAAGACCGATTAGTTTAGTAGCCTCGGAAACACTAGATATATTCATAAGTCTTACATTACATCATAAATTAAAAAAAATACAACAAAATGTTGTCTTCATATACCCTCATACTATCCCAACAGGTCATTCATAAAACACTTCTTCACAACCTAGGAAAAATAAAACATTGAAAGGGGTGAGCTTAGATTCTCAGTAAGGATAACAATATAGCAGAAACTTTCATAAATAAGAAAAAACATTTAAGGCAATGTATAACTAAAACAAAATAATTTCAAACATGAAATTCATCATAATATGGAAAAGAGAAAATTAAATAATTCCATTTAATTATTCACATGGATATTCTACTAGTCGAATAATGACATGCAATATCAATAACCACTTTCATAATGATGGAATGTATAATGCCAGACTATCATAACCACATAGTAAAAACCATGTGCCAAGACTACAAATAATATTTTGTCATGGCCTTGATACAAGACACTAGTTTGTATCATGAGACCTACCGATGCATCGAGGAGCTATAGCGGGTTCCACCCGTCACTTACTAAGTCCAATTCATTCCTAATATGAACTGGTTTAAACATTACATAAACATTCATATTAAAACTAGCATACAAAATTTCAATACTTTATCCATAAACCATTAATGGTATAAAAATAACACATATACAATAAAACATATCACACAACCTTCAATATGATATAAAAGTTTTGTATCATAATAAATAAACATCAAATAACCTTAAAATCTATCAAAGGATGTTGACATAGATGAAATCAAAACTATTTGAGAGAAATATCTATTTTCTTGAAATAATTTAAAAGAAAAATAATTATAAAATAAAACATTTACTTTGAAAATATTCTTATAATCCTATAATGGATGCTTCGATGATTTTATAATGGTAGTAAATAGCCACACCCGCCATATAAGTTAAAAAAGACATTCTTACCTTAATTCTATCGAAAATTTTAAAAAGGACCTTGTTTGGAAAACAACGGAATGATTCCTTTCAAAACATTTTATAAAAAGTCAAACAAGGGTATGAATGAAATTAACCCATATTCTAGTAAATAGTAATAAAAATATGGAATACATTTTTAAGAAACATGGATGTTTATGATAAAGAGGTCCTAGTATATACTTACGTAAAAATAACCTCAGATAATAAAGAGATTGTAAAATTAACCATTACCTTGTACTTCTCCTTGGTTGATGGTAGGTTAACCTCTTGTATAATGGTTAAATAATTGTTATTAAATTATTCAAGAATCACATACATTAATATGATATCATATATGATCTTTTAACATTACTTTGTTAATAATATCTTAGTATTATCGTTGTTTCGTGTGTTAACTTACTCATTTTCATTTATATGTTTGGTTACATAAGTAATGTTTGTTATGGATAGGTTGTATCTTATTCATATACATAATGATATCAAGTCCTTTAAAATTATTTTTAATCATCAAATGATAATTAGACTTGTATGGATACGATGGGGAATGAATCTCATCGCGTTCGTGGAGACGGTAGTCCGTACGTACGCACGAGCGACAATATCATTCTTTCGATGTTAAAATAATATATAATTGGATTTTATATCATATATAAAGAATCATTATCATGTTATATTTATTATTTACATCCATTACACAACATTATCATACCCATCCAAAATAGTAATGTTTTGAATAACAATTACACCATGACGTGGAGACGGTAATCCGTACGTACGCACATATGGTGATATGTCATTCAAAGGATGGATAAAATACTGAATATGTTTGTAACATATTTATAATAACATCAAAGTATATAGACTATACTGGAGTTATTATTTTAGAATGGAAATAACAAAGAAAAAAGAAGTTGTATAAGAAATGAACTTGAAAGAGGGTGGTGAAAGCATTACCTCTTCTTCGGGTTCTTCCTTTTGATTTGATTAAAAGGGGTCCTTAGGTTGGATTTCTGACAAATGTAAGGCCTCTAGGATGAAGTGATTGAATTTGAGAGAATATTTTGGCAGGGTTTGGACGAACCAAAAGTCTTTGAAGGTATGAATTTTAGAGAAGGGGGAGGGGTACCTTTGGAAAAAGCTAGAAATATTATTTTATAATAAATTCATATTCGGTTTATAAGGGCTCAAATGTGGATTATTTAAATGTTAAGGTGGGGATAAGTCGAAAACAACTCAACCAATAGGTTTTAGAAAGGTTTGTGTCACTTTATTAACCTTATCTTTTAGTTTTAACTCGTAGTTAATTAGCTTGACATTTACCATGTCTCTTTGTATTTTTATATTATATAGTTAATAAACTTACTATATACATATAAGCGACCCCCAAGTGGTCCATTAATGATAAAACTATCATTATATAATTCCTTCGGCCGAACCATAGATATTTAAGAATAGAATATGAATTAATAATATAATTTTGTTTAAACAACTCTTTTATGTCAATTTTGACACTATTTAATAATTGATTTTTTTAAGGTCTTAACAAATTTATTAATTCGAAAAAAAAATATTTAAGCAATAATATCATGTCATTTTAACCAATAAAATTCGTTGATGTCATAAAAACATTAAAATTATATTTATTTTAACATTTATAATACCAATTATTTGATTCGTGCATTAATAAGGAAAATACTTCATTATTACTGTGTCATAAATAAATTTAATTATTCAATTTCTAAAAATTATAAATAAAATACCATTATATAGGAAATCCTTTTATATTTCTAATGAATTTTTATAGTTGAAAATATAACATATATAACCCTATGTAAAAATTGTTTTCCTAAAAGATATATGCTTATGTCATTTTTGTATTTACTTTAACTTAATTAATTTAAAATGTCATTATCACATAAAAGTGCATAAATGGGGTCCCAAAATTGACCCAAAGATTACTATGTTCGGAAATTATCAACCAATACAGTTAGAAAACGTTTTATGGTAATTTATTTTTATTATAATATTATTTTTTACTCTTATTTACCAGATTTACCCTTTAACCATGGTAAATAAAATATTTACCAAAATAATTATTCAAAATGTCTAAAAAAAAGTTACATATTTACACAATTTGGACCTACTGATTCTAAATATGGAATCATTTTTTCTAAATTCAAAACACAAAAGTGGAAGAAATTAATTTCATATTAATTCCAGTTGTCAAAACAAAAAGTGTGTTTTTAAGAAATAATAACTATCAAAAGATCATGACTTCCTTATGTCTAGTTTAAATGTAAAATTATGTCCAATGAAATTTTGTTTATTAAATGGTAAAAATATATTATAAATAAACTTTAAAATCACACAAATTCATAATTTATCACTATTAATTATTTCAATTAAAAAGTTGTTTTTAATTAAAATTTAGTAATTTTCACTATTCATCAAAATATGAAAGTTATCAGAAATGTACCATAAATTCACCCTAAGATGATTTCGATATTCCGAATCCAAAAATGAAGTCCATTTTGAAAGATATAATTCATAAAATTTATAAAAGTGGGTATTAATATGCATAACGGCTAGTTTGATTGGTTGTGGTGTGTTAGAACTCGAAGTTGCGTACAACAAACGATGCTGTATTATTTAAAGAGAAGTGTACCGTGGAAGCTTCGGGTATTACAGAAAATGCATAAGATAAAATTTAAAAAACATATCATGGTATACCAAAATTAAATAAACAATATAAGTAGAATTTAAAAATCCATAGGGTCTCGGTCACCTAGAAAAATCACATCCATGAACAATATATTAAAAAAATAAATATTAGAAATATTATTATCACTTTGAAAAATAAATTGATAAATTTTAAGGAAATATAAATGAATGATTAATGATTTAAATTATTGGTAATTAAAGGAATTATAACCTAAATAATACAATTGGAATATTAATATGAATTTGGTAATAGTAACCTAACCATTCGAATATTACCAAACACTTTAGAATAGTAATTTGGCCATTAGAATAGAAAAATAAATTATAAATAATATTTACAATGAATAAGATAAGAAAATATTAGCAACATACTCTCAAAAAAATTCAAATTATGTAACTCGAATGAAAAATAAATAAATATTTATAATAATCTAGGTTATAACCTATTTTGTAAAAAAATATTTTCGAAATTTAATAATAAAATTACCAAATTGATAAAATTATTTATATAAATTGATTATAATTTTTAGAATTAACACATAAAAATTATTAAGGTTTGATGTTTTGGTAATTTTTTGGAAAATATGATTTACCATGAGAATAGTAAAAAACTATTTTTATAATACTGAATGTTTTATGACGTAATATTGATGTAATAATAAACTAAAAATATAAAAAAAATTATTAAAAAAATTATGATTAAAAATAAAAAATATATTTAGAAAATAATAAATTCAATTTCAAAAACAAAAACTAAATTTCCAAAACATAAAAAAAAATTTATTACACAAAAAATGATTATTCATTATTCAATTTTATTTGGTATAAACTCATTTATTTGGTTTTAAAATAGATTAAAGGAAGTGAAAAAAAAATATTTTTATTTAATACTATTTATAGTCTGAAATAAGGTTATTATTTCATGTATTAATCTTTGAATAATATTTTCATCATTATTTGAACTTAAAATACCACTCCCATTTAATTATAAATACCCTATCTCACCCCCATGGAAAATCACTTTTATAAATCCTTCTAATTGACAAATATTTTCTCAAATATCTCCTATTAAGATACTTTATATTTTTTTATATTCACTATTCTAACCACACTCAATGACTTATAGAAATTAAGAGTCTTCATAAATTATAATCATAAAGTATGATGTAATTTTTCTTACCAGAACAATTCTTTTTTCATTCTTGTATTCTTCTCTATTAATGATCAATTTTATGCACCTATGAGGATATTCTCAATTCATTATGTACCATCACCTATAAATATAGTAATAGTAATATATATATATATATTATAATTATATATAGTTATTATAAACTATTTATAACGTGTACATATCGCACTCTCTCTTCTTGATAAAGTCTAGTTAATGGTGGAATTACCCACCTATGAGGACATTGTGAATTATTTACTTATCCTCACATTTAGGGATGGTTATAATAAATTATATATAATAATTAATAAATTAATTTTATGTATTTTTAGGTATATGGAGTTAATTTATGTTATTTATAAAGAACAATGAATCTAAACCATTAAAAATTAAATAAGAATTAAATAATTCAAACAAACATGTCATCAAACCATTTTATCCTCAACAGAATGTTAATAAATAAATTCAAATGATTATAATTGATTGATAATAACAAATAGTAACATAATATACTATTAAAATAACATTTTAATAATCATAAGTTAGTAATATAGGAGGTGTAAATTTGATGGAACAAAACTGAACCAAAGGTAAGATTAGTATCAATCCCATTAATATAGAAAAGGTTTATCTTATATTTAACTCTATTTATAATATGAAAATTATCTCTCTGTTATGTCTCAGAAATTATATTTTTTAATTATTTTCAAAATATATTATTTGATGTTGAGTGAGAAAAATTTCATCCTAAAAAAAATAAACCTTTTTTCAGAAGAAAATTTAAAATCACAAACTCATATATAATATTAAACCAAAATTTAAAATATAAATTTTGGAGGTAAAACCAAGAATATGTGGGGAGCCTGATGAAACCTATTTTCCATAAAAACACCAACTAAATCCACTAACTAAATTCATTATCAATCTCCCACACTTTAAATAGTTTACTATCCTATTTTCAGATGAATTTTCACCACAGGAGCCATAGTGAAACAAAAACATCATTGTCATCAATCACCACTAGATCTCACTCACACCAAAAAATCATGAACTCTCACAAAAATCATACATAAAACCATCTAGATAGATATATAATAACATAAAAATATGAACCAATCATCACTAATAAAATCCACCTACCAACACTCTTAACCATCCACTGAAAATAAATGACTATCAAGGAGAACAAGTGATTTTATCATAAACCAAGTGAACAAAAAACTATTGAAATTAAATAACTAAAAAGTAATTATAGCACCAAAATATAAATTTAAAACCGTCATCATCCAAGAATAATCATTGATAAAACCACCAAATAAAAAAACTGGGAAAATAATAAATAGCTTCTAGGGGAAGACACTGCCTCACTATCGAACATAAACAAACTCTTGGAATTGGCTCCTTAGAACCACCTCCAAGATAAATTTTAACCAACATAGAACAAACACTGGTAGAATAATCCTTCAAATCTAACAATACCACCACTAAAATCCCAAACAAAGATAAAAAACTAACACATTAGACTAGTATGGGGTCTTCCATTTTGAATATAGAAAAAATAGATATGAAAATGAGGATTAAGGGAGAACACTAAACATATAAAAATATTCAAAATTAAGGGAATAATCAAAAATTAAGGGGATTAAAGAATCCACCACTTTGATCTTCCACCAACACATCCTAAGGATTTCTTCTCATCACTGTGGATAACTAAGATTTGGGTCAATTTCTGTGGGATGTGATAAAATAGTAGAGTAATATAACCACTTCTATAAAAACCATAGTGAAGAGAAACCCAAAGAAATAGAAATATAGAAAAAATAAATAAATCACTAAGAATAAGAAGCAAATCCTTACAAACCTCTTAAAATTGTGTTGAGTATGAAAAAATATTTGTTCCATACTCCACAAGTTGTACAAATATGGAAACTTTTATTGTGATGGGAGCTCAAACATATGAAATTGTAAAATAGAGATTTACATCCCAGGAATAAGAGAGACCAACAAGAACATCCATAAAAAATGGAATATATAAAGGTAGAGGAAATATTTAAATGATGATTTACTTAACACCTATAATTAATATTTTTATTTACTTTATTTTACAAACATATCATTGATTCTTATTATTTTATTATTCTTCACTCCCTGAAATGTGACCATTAATGTGTTAATTATTCCCATGAATTTCCAATTTAAGTTTTTCCCATCATCTTTTGGTAACCTTAATGTTTATTTATTATTATATGATTTTGAAATTTATTATGAAACATAATCTTTTCTTAGGGGTTTATTTCATAGTTATTCTTCATGTACATTCCCTTTTTATGTGGTAAGAATTATTATGAGAATATTTCTATTCAATTAGTGTTACTATAATTAAGTATCCCTCTAATGGATTGGGTAAATTATTAAATATGTTTATATCACTATACGTTAACATGATTTAGTTATCTTATTTAAAAAAAATTTCAGGCACATAATTTCATTAGCTCTATCTATAATTTTATAATGGCGTGGAAGTAAACCTTGACATATGTTTATGATGTTTCCTTATTATGTATATTATAAATTGGTTGACTTCCTCATGTGATTCTTATGATTATTATCATATGATTATGATATTATGATTACCTATATACTCATGTTGATTATTGTTTCATGTCCCTTCTAATTATTCCTTCCCTTACTAAGATGTATGGGTTACCCTTTCATTTTTGTATGTCCCCAGGTAATCACATGCATTATGAAAATTATAAAATCAAAATTGATGACTCTTCATAAAATTTTTACAAAATTAAATTTTTATATGTATTTATGTTCTATGAACATTATCTTCCCAAGACACTAAACAAATTGATTTGGGTTATTGTAATATTTTATATGTTTATCTTAAAGATTATGTAATAATTCCCTATGAAATATATGGGTCTCTATATCTTCCAATATCATTCCAAAAATAATCATGATCTTAAATCTCTAAATTAATCTACAATCCTTCATAAATCATTTATAAAAATTATAATTAAAATTACAAATTAATCCAATGAGGCCTAAGAATTGAAAACTCATCAAGGGACATTGTGTCACTGAAACCATGAAAATTGGTGTATGTAATATTCACATCATACTATAATAATCCTATTAACAAAATTTCCATGAAATAATACTCATAATATCACCAATTAGAACCCAATTTATTTAAATTCCCATAAAACTCTCTAGTATATTTTCCATCATTGAAATGGTAAGAAACAAGTTTAATTATTCATCCTTATATTTTTTCTAGTAATCACAGTATGAATCTTGATAGAACTATCATGGGGTAGCGAAAAAATATTTTAATACCTATGGTTAAACTATAGTATAGTGGGAAGTAATGGTAGTCTCCAAGGAATGGTGAAAATATATTTTGTTATAAAATTAGTGAAATAAAGGGGGTTTGATTTGAATTGAATTTGAAATGATTAAAATAATTTTAGAATAAAAACTTGATTTATCGAGTGATATAATAAGTGATTCAATTAGGGGTCGGATTACCAATTTTTATTCTATCATGGTCTTAAATTTATTAACCCTATTATTTTGATTTGGTCAAAAAAATAATCCACTATCACTTCTCTTCCATAAAGGGGTTTTAGTGAGGGTGAGTTTCAAATAAAAAATTATCACTGCTAGCTAATTCTCCTTCCTATGTGGCTAGGATCAATAATGGAATCTCCACAAATTAATGAAGAAACTCTCAATCAGGTGAAGACATAGCAGATCTATCTAGTAAGATCTATTTCCATACACACTCATACCAGCCATTATTTGGTACACCACCATAAAAATCATACACATTCTATCATATATGAGAAATATTAGGTGGAGAGGAGAAACAATTTATCAGGTTAAGTATAAAAATGCATTAAATATCAATCAAATATAATTTCATTCAATTAAAACATCACAACACTATAAACTGAGATCAAATAATATGATAGGAATTTATTATTAATCATTATACTCAATAATTATCAAAAGGTACTCCTCCCTACTATCCAAATCATAAAATGTGTTTTATCCCTTTTTTATTAATGTTCCATACCTAGAAGAATTAAGTTATTATTAAAATTTAAAAAAAATTAGACTCTTAATAGCCTCCCCACACTCTCTAATTTTATGCTTATGTCTATACAAATTTATTAATATATTATTCTTTACTTATTAGGTATTGTGATAAATCCTTATGTGTCTAGATTCCCTAGAACTTTAACCCATGAATTTTGAATATTTCCCTCTTAGAATTAGGTTCTTCATAAATTCACACTTTGTATTTTCTATTTCCAATGTATAATCACAACTAGACTCTAATCCTCATTCTTTACCAATTTAGTTTAAGAATTTTCAAATTGATATTTTCTCCTAGATTCCTCAGTATGTATGAGATTCATATAGCAGTCAAGATGATTTTTATAATCGTAGTTCTTTCTAGGTTCCTTCAAAAATTTTATCCTCGTGTGAAATTTAATTCTTATCCAAACATGATTTTCTCAATGGAAAAAACTTATAGAAGTTTCATGGTATCTTACATATGATCCTCAAAATCATACATATACAGTTCATCCAAATTTATTCAATTAAAAACCATATGAATCAGTACCAAATCTTAGATATTCTCCTACAAATATCATATTTAGTTATAATTCAGCTCAAAAAACATTATATATTATCAAATAAATTACATAGGAATTGGAAATATTATATATCACTGAGAAGCTCCATTGTTCTCCTCTCATGAAGAATGGGGATTACTTATTTATCACTAGGTCGTATGGAAAATATTATGTATTTCCAAAGGAACTCTTACATATAATGTGGGGGTAATTATGTAGCAAGTGTTTCATCTTATGAAAATGGGAAAATATTTACCAATCCTTCTATAAGAAAGGTAGGATTTATGTATGAACTTATTAACTCCTTAATATGATCTATAATATTTTACAAATCATCTTTTAAAATATTACTTATCCATTCTATTATCAAACTAATGTTGTTATGTATCAATCATAATTTTCTAGTGAGAAAGGAAAACATCCAACGTATTATCTACAAAACTTCTTATACATCAATTAACCAAAGGTTAATGTTTTAAACTTTCAACCCATTCCTTTGGAAACATATACAATAATCTTTTTGGAAGTTATTCTTTTTGAATCCATGCTTTACATTTCTCCTAGAAAATGTATTCTTCCTTTTCAGTTGCTTTAGGTAACTCGTTTAACTTGAAAATATCATCTCCAATAATTATCAATATTTTACCATTTATTTTAAGTAAAAAATAATTAAAATTAATTATGTTCATAATTTAGATTGTTTTTACTATTATTAAAAAAAATTAATGAAATGTCAAAATAATTCAAAAACACTATAAAACTCAATTAATTAATTAATTTTAGGGAATAAAATGAATTTAATATAAACAAAAAATTATGTATTTATTTCTTTTATCAATTTCCCCTCACATAAACCATAGAATCTTGGACAAGTGAATATCAAAAATTTTACCCAAAAAAATGCAAAACACTATTGAATATGATTTATTTTTTAAATAGTCATGGCACTAAAGGTCATCATGATTCTTACATTACTTAATTTTATTTTCTCCATGAGGTACATTCAATTCACCCACACATTTTCTATCCTATCATACATATTTATACATTCCAAGAAATATTTCTATAATCACATAATGTTTGAAATCAAATTAATGTTTTTTCACTCCAAAAAAATGAAAGAATCACCATAACTTTTTAAATCGCCACCCACGATTCAATCACCAATATTTATCATGCGTACATTTCACTATTGTTTTATGGAGAAGGGTTGGTAGGTTCTAATGTGAAAATTTATTGGTAATATCAATGAATATTTTCTATAAAATAATGAAAAATGTAACACCCTGATATTTTAGTTTATGAATACTATGTATGATAGATTTTGATATACACAACCTAGATTATAAATGAACTATGTTATATGATAGAGATATTATTATATAAATATGACCATTATTACCAAGTCATTGGGTTGGAGGGTATCAATATCAGTAATTTATTTATGATATATATATATTTATTTATAATTAAAATATTTTAATTAAAACCTTGGAAATTAGTACTCAATTTTGAATGATAATAAATTAATAATATAAGGTTAAGAATAGTGAAACTATAGAAAGGTAATTTTTTTATAAAAGCATTTTTCTTAATAGTTTTCATTTAAATATAAATTTATCTTCTTTATTGTGTTAAATTTAGGGTAAATTAATTTAATTAATTTAAACTAAATCTTAATAATTTATATATTAATTATAAATTTGTTAGAAATGAAGATAAACAAGTTTTATGGTAAAAATATATATTATTTAGAAAATTGTTTTCTGTGAGTAATGCATTTTTATCTAGTTAAATTATAATAATTACTATTTATTGACAATTTTCATGTAATTTATTGATAATATATTCATTAAAATAAGTTAACAATCATATGAATGTTTTTATGAGGAAAATAATGAGATTAAATTGATTTTATGTTTTGAAATACATTTTTTTTCTAAATACTTGTTTTTATGAATTTTATATATGTATATAATAAATTTTTTTCCACAGCTATTAAAATTTTTATTGATAAGATCAACTTAATTTTTGATATAATCATTTAAATATTATTTTATAATACATTTTTTATATTTTTTAGAAATAGTTGATTTTTGGGTGAATAGAAAAAAACCGATTTTATAATAATTTCACTTTTATCACATTACAATGATATAAAAATCACTTTAAACATTATGTAACCTTTTTATATATCGAATATAAATTAAATATTAACTATAATACATTTAAAATATAATTTTCACCTTATAAATATATGTTAGACATTTTAGAAATCTAAGTAATGTTTCTATTCAAATAAGAATTATTTTTAGTTTTTTTATTAATCAAGTATTAATAAGGATCATTTGAGTTTTATTTTGGATTAAAAAAATAATATAATTTTTATTTTAAAAATTACAATTAATTTAATTTTATTTTTCATTATACATGATTGTGGTATAAAATTATTTTTATTCTTAAAGAGACATTCATGCAAAAATGGTTTTTTATTTGGTTTTTTGAACTTATATTATAATTATTTTCAACCACTTATTGGAATTTAATATTTTAAAATGGATTAAATATTTTGAAAAATAATAATTAATATTATTTAATTTTTTCAAATTAATTTTTTCCCATAATGAATAGTAACCATGTTAGAAAAATATCACATTAGTTAAGGGTTAAATGAGTTAAAATTGATAAAATAAATCGATAAATCATTATGATAACACAAAAAATTTGATTAAATATAATTTTATGGTTTTATTTATAAAATAACCTTATATTATTCCAAAAATGACAATTTTGATCCACTTTACTTAAGTAATTAAAATATTATAAAAATAAGTTTCTTGTATTTTCAAGTTTTATACCCACCACACTTATAAAATACCACCTCAAACCCTCACTTATACAAACATGTTGTTCCACATATATTGAGAAATACATAACAAAATAATTTAAAAAATTCCTTTTTCTCTATATATAGTTTATTTTATCACCAAAATACTAATTCAACTTGTATTAATGTGCAATCCAAAAGATATTTTCAATTGATGATGTATATATTCTTATCCAGATTTTTCAAGTTCCTTTCTTAACCCCCAAAAAATATTCTACCATATAAAAATAATTAAATCATTATATTTACAGTAATTATATTTTTTATTTTAATTTTACATCTATTTTCTATTTCCTTTCCATCACATGGAAAATGTAAACAACGCTCATGTGCACATACAGACTACCATCTCCACGTAGCTACGAAATTTTTTTCATGGAAGCATAACATGGATGGTTGTGAAGATAGAATTAATGAATATATATGATATTTATGATATAATTATGCTTCCTTAAATATAATATATCATTAAACTTCTTAACCTTATATTAATTTGGAAATGATAATGCCACTCGTATGTGGGTGTGGACTACCACCTCTACGAAGTGATGTGATTCATTTTTTATTTTAATTTTACATAGGTGATCATAAGGATAGATTTAATGAATATATATGATATTGATTATTTAAATATTATTCTAGAAATATTAATTATTATATTCATTTTTTCATTTCCAACCAATTAGAAAATGAAAATTGAATTATGTGTATGTGTAGAC
The DNA here is from genome assembly GCA_963277665.1 of Viscum album. Classification (NCBI taxonomy): domain Eukaryota; kingdom Viridiplantae; phylum Streptophyta; class Magnoliopsida; order Santalales; family Viscaceae; genus Viscum; species Viscum album. The sequence continues at coordinate 655,384,928 of OY728136.1, forward strand.
TACAACTTACATGAATGAGATATTTCGTTTTTAGATTACCACCTTTGATGTTTTGTTATAAAATTATATAAAATGAATAAAATTATATTAATGAAATTATTAAAATTATATATATTATTTAACCATTTAATAACACCTTTCAACATAGTAAATATACTGAATTTGTTTTGCAAAAATTGATCAAAAATCATTTAGTTTTTGATTTAAGAAAAAACTATACAATTAGTGGACATAAAATGACATAAAATGGCCTCAAAAAATAAAATATTGATGATTTTTTTTTTAAGAAATTTCTTTAAAAAAATTAAATTGATTCTTCAATAGTATTTAATGTTTCCATCCAATGAGAGATAAAAGGTGAGGGTTCTTCATCACAATTCCACTCTGTTGTGAAATATTTTATATTATGCACCAAATTTATTTTATATGACGTATATAATTCCCTTTTGACATATTATATCATGAATTAATTTTTATTCATGGTAATTAATGTTTCAATTACTGTTTTCACTTTAATGGGTTTTGGATTCAAAAGTTACTAAAGTAATAATGGTTTATTTTACACCCTTACTCTTATTCAGAATTGTTCGTGTTTAAATTTATATTGGAAGAATTATTTTCTCATTCCCTATTTAACCCCGTATATTTTATCCTCTTGACATTATTTCTTTGGTTCTCCTATTTTTCATCCATATTTACTTCTATTTGGTACTCAAAGAACAAAAAAAATATGAATAACTGCCCTTTTTTATTTTTTATGTCAATAATATTTTTCTTCCATATTCATATTCTTAAAAAACATTATGGGTATTTTTAAATGATTTATCAGTGTTTTTTAATAATACTATTGGATTTATTTATAAAGTTTTAAAATGAATATTTTTAAAGTTTTCTAAACATGTTTATTTTCACTTTTTTCAAAAGTTAAAAAGTAATGTTTTTTTAATGTTTTTGGAATGAACTTCTTTTTTCACCTCTATAATCATTATTCGCAATTTAGATTCCATTACATGTTTCTACAGTTTTTCAAATAAAATATTTTTTCAAATATTATTTTATTTTTTTTATTAAATTATAAATGAATTATTTTCAAAAAGTTTAAAATGAATTTTGGAAATAATTTATAACTGTGTTTTTATAACAATATTACAAAAGCCTTATGGAACGTTCTTTTTTAAGTTATTCAACCATTTTCATCTTTGATTATAAAAAACAATATTACTAATAAAATTCATTTGTTATGAATTTATGGTCTTTTATTAACCTTTTCTAATTTATGTAATTTAAATTATTTTGTGATCATTCATTTTTGGGTAGTAATGGTCTCTATCACTCTCACTAAATATTATTTTTATCCTTCATATCCATATCTTTTATCATGGATATATTTATCATTTAAATGTTGTCTTAACTATATAGTATTTCATTAATAACATTAATTAATGGAATATTAATAAGAAATTTATCTCATTTTCTAGGGGAATAATGATGTTTTTTTCTTGATTCAATATAGTTATTTATTGATTGACAAAAAAAATTATTATTTATTTTTAATTTAATATATAATGAATTTATTGGACTTATGTATATGATGGGTGGGAATCGGCTATAGATAGCCCATTGATTCATCAATGAGTCGCATCATAAAAAAGAATGGGTATTTCTCATTGTATTTTACCTGTGAACTAATAATATATTGGAACATGGCCTTTATGGTTAGTAAGACGTCTTGGAACAAGGACCTAATGGTAAATTTCATGATGCCTTGGAAGAATTCCTTGATAGTAGGATCGTAATATCTAGAGTTATGCATTTCCTTCATCAATACTCCAGCTTTTATAATTCCTATCATTATTCTATATTTTCCATGGATATATATTTAAGCTAAATTTATTAATTAAATGGAATATATTTTTTATTTATTATATACCTTGGAATATTGATTATTCCTTATTTACTCATGATTACATCCATTACTGGAAACCCATATTGATAAATTAATCTCACCCTTTATTTTTATTCATTTTCCTATCATATAAAGAATTAATATTTGAATTATTTTTACGGAATCAAGAAATATTTTCATTTTATGTTTTTATCTTACAATGTGATATGGAATTCATGTATCTATCTAGTTTTTTAAGACATCAAAACAGATTTATCCTTGGTGGTGTGATCCCTTGTGTCATGTACCAATGTAATAAAGTATACATTGTCATTGGGTTACTTGAGTTAGGGTAAATACAGTTAGTATTAGAGAATATTTAGTAGATATATTAGGAACTATATCTTAAATGAACATAGTTAGTATGGGATTAATGACAAATCCATTACAATATTGGAGATATTTTACCAAATTATATATTTTTATTCCATGGATCAATATTCATGATGATTATGAGATGACTATATGTGTGTTCTATTATTTAGATATGGATCCTAGAAAAATGAAAGTAAATAATATCAGTACCCATGGTTAATTTATAGATTTCCCATTAAATAAATTCTATATGATTATTGTTTTAGCTGAAAATAATATTACTATAGTAGGGTAGTTATCTTAATTTATGATGAAAAACTATTCTATTTTACCATATTGGACCTAGGTTGTTGATTGGGCTCGATTAAAATTAATTATTTATAACCCCACATAAAAGTATTTTAGTATAGAGTAGGGCTTGATCCATAGGGAAGGACTTAAAGATATGTGTTTATGTGTAACTAAGGTAATAAACTAAAAAAATAAGATAATAAAAGAGGTATATAAAAATGGTTTGGGTGATGAAAGAGTGATAAGAGCTATGAATTTATCGGAGTTTAATTTTCAAGATATTGTGATCCAATATGAGAACATCAAAATATAATCTAATTAGAATAATCACTTTATAAAGTATTAGAAATTTATATTCTAGTTTTTATAAATATTTTTCTTTATTTATGAATTTTAATTAATCTTCTAAGAACTAATTAAAAGAGGCTAACCAAATTTTTCAACAAGTTAACATATGAATGAATGGTTCCTATATCTTTTTAACATAAAAAGTCACTCGATCACAAAATGATATATTAGTGATAAGTAAATTCAATTTTTCAATTGATCTCAGTGTGCTACTCTTTTAAACTTAATCCAATTTTTAGAAAAAACCTCATATGAAAAAATTGCATGAAATTTAGTTTGATAAAGATTATATTTCACTGATACTCAATGTTTTTCCTGAATTAATCTCTATAAAAAATTTATAGTAGTGTCCATTCATATTGATGAATAAATGAAGTAAAAGAAGTCAGAAATCCAATCACATTACCTAACCAGAATTTTTCCTAAAATTATAATTTAATGATAAATATTCATGGATTTCAATACAAAAAATCATTGTACCCAAATAATAATAAATAGGGGGTGATATTATTCATATATCGAGTAGTTCTAACTCTTTCTTGATCCTCTGAAAGGATCTCTAATTTATGATCTCAAATTATTCATCTCTAGGTATCAATTATATTTATACCCTTCGTTATCTCCATATTGTTCTTTATTCTAGATTATTTTTCTTGTATTAATAATTCAATAGTGTACTAATTCCTACCCTAATTTCCAAACAACTGTTAAAAAGAATCTACCTAGCCTCCACATGGCATGTGTGTCACTATGAATCATCCACAATTATGACTAAATCAAAGATTCCAAAAACATAATGCACTTATATGAATTTGTGAATGTTCTCACTCCTTCAAATTTCTTTAGAATATTCCCTCACATAGCTTGAGGTAGTGGATTCTACTCTTACACAAGCTATATTGATGGTTTTTTATCGCGATACCAAAATCATATGGTTGGATCTGGATCCTGGCTCAGTCTACCCTTACACATGCATACCTTTACATGAGATTACCTTAATGTGGGTGTAGTGATACTACCTTTACACAAGTCATGAAATGACCCTTACACATCCCAACATCATAATTTATGGTATATTGACCCTTACGCACTACTTTCATTTACCCTTATTGTAAGATTTTGTGTCCGAGAACTAACTGGTTGTACATTGATTACATGAATATTAAATATATTTAAATATGAAAAATCTTATTACATATTTTTCATTATTCTGCATGACTATAGTGTAATATTATCTTGGAGTATTTTTTGCATTGACATGGTTATATCAGTTCCCTAATATAATGAGAACCTTGAAGTGCTAGGAAAATATTCTTAAATATAGCTTTGAATTTGGATGAAATGCTATAATGAGAAACATAGTATACAGACCATCAAGTGTGAGTACTCCTAAGCAGATGATACTTCCTCTCATAATGTTTGTACTTGGTAATCTCCAAGATGGGATATTATGATAACAGACCCACCATTATAAATTCTACATGTTTTGGTGTCATCAGATATTCCTATCTATGAGCGTGTAATGATCCATAGACTTTAAGATTATCATTAATATGTTTCACAACTCACACACTTTTATTTACTGATGAAAAGCATCACACAAATAATTAGCGGGAAGTGGGGTATGTTGGGTGCATCATGAGTGGCATGTTATTAATGAATAATTCAACGAAGGATTTTTCCCTTCCATTGATGTATATTGATATATCTTCCCATTGATTGAAATATAACCATCGCGCAAAATTCTATGGCCATGGTGAAACAGTGTGTTTATTTCAGGTAGTCAATGAACAATGTATCAAGAACAAAGGTTGATGGTACTATCATGAAACCTGATTGATAAGATATTGAGAAAAAAAGGATTATATGACATATTGAATGTTCGTATATGGATTTCTTTGTTGAGATTTATGTTCATTCTCTTTGGTGCCTTGAACTGTTCCTAAACAGTACTCTAGGACATTAGGAAATCTCACCAAATTCTAATGAGAACGAATATTAGAGGGTCACAAACTAAGTGTTTTTGGGGTATCAGTTAAATTCTATTTGAATTAAATTAATATAATATATATTATTCTCATGATAGTGGAATAATATTATTCAAGTTAAAATGATTTCATAAATTAAATAATTATTCACTGGATTGTTGGTAAAATATATTTATTTATTTTTTTGAAAATCTAAGAAATATTTATTTACTAGTTCTTAAAAAAAATATTTATTTAATAGAATAAATTATTTATTTATTTATTAGGGGTTCAATAAATGAGAGTAGATTTTAAGCGGACCAAGTCTGTTGTGGTAGTAAAATAATTATTTTCAAGATGGTAAATAATTATTCAATTAGTTGGAAAAAGTTAAAATAATAATAATGCTACTATTATTTTGTAACACATATATTTATTTATAATTTCATTTTGCGCAAGTTATCACACCAAAAATAATGACGTGGTATTATTATTAAAACGATGTGTTTTCTCTAAGGTTATTAATGAATTTAATTATTGTTACGCAATTAAATATTGTAACTAAAGCCCCTTGTTGATAAATATACTTGTACATGTATTGTGACATTTACCAAACTGTATGATTGATAAATTTAGAATTGCTGAGTTAAATGATTTCTCTCTCGAATACTCTTCCCGCCCCTCTCATGAATGGGAGACATTATTCAAGACTGCAGAACAAGAGATCAAGAAAGACTGACAAAAGATACCTACATCGTTACGCTAGCACCTGGAGAACGTGTGTTGTCGATCAGAGGCCATCGAAGTACGTGTGGACCACCGCTAGATGGATTCAAATTTGGATCCTCTTAGTAGAAACAAGATAATCTAGAAGGGTCATTCCAGACAATCAGCATCATCAATGAATAGAGTACCAAAGATCTGAGTATTCTTTTCTTTTTGAAATTAATTAAATTAATTATAAACATGTTGTGTAAGATACTCTCTATGGGTTTCAGGCATCTTCCTTGTTTATCTAAATCTTTGATTCTATTCTGTGGAGACTGGTACTCATCATCGTATTGATCTTGAAATAATCCATGATCATTGAAAAATTAAAGTTACGCATCGACCAAAATGTTCTTCCACTGTGCTCGGAACCTACAAGTTGTATCAGAGTGGTTACAGCATAGGTTATAATTATTTAAATAATTCATTTATGATTTACAGTTTAATAATTTATTTTTTCAATTCAAGTTAATTGTTCTGCAAATCTAAATCTCATTATTTGTTCCTCCTCTTTTGTTTCACATTCACCTTAGAGATATGATATTTTCTTTAAATTTTGATTAAAATAAAACACAGGATCTCATCCAGAGGTGCTAAAGTTTACTAGCCGTACAACTCCAGAATATTGGGTCGTGTATCAAGGTTGCACACATTGTGATTGGTCCTCCAAACCAAGCTATTTAATTGGAGTTTTTCTATGTCTTAAAGGCTCTATGTGTTGACTATGAACATGTGGCACAAAGTTTCTAGATTACAAGTTTTGTGGCCCACTGGACACAATGTGTAGTCCCTTGGGTTATGGTTCGATTGTGTACCCCATACACAACTTACACGGCTAGAGACCGTGTAAAACAGATACTACATGGTGAGTGGCCCACTGTACACATCATGTACTTTTAGGATTTCTGAAGTAGATATAAGAGTCGTATTCCCAGGAACATACTTTGGATGGACAGTGAATGAGAGTACACATTGTGTAGTAGGAACTATATTCCATGTACTCATCCAAATTATGCAGATTTATTAAAATTTATTATTATATTATACAATCCCTTGAGACGTTCACCATGGTGCAGGCTTAATGGTGGGGCACAAAATGTGATAGGTGTTATATATATGTGTGTGTATTTAATTTAACATCAAATTTATATTCGTTCCTACTCATTGGGTAGTTATTAATAGGAATTCACTAGATTACCTCTAAGGTACTAGTTATGTAAAAATATAATTTTAAATGAATTTATTTGTTTAAAATTATGATGTATGAGAATATCCAGTATATTTAGAAAAATGGTTTAAGATAAAAGTAATGATTTATTAAAGAAAATAAATAATTTATTTTAGTGTGATTTAGATTAAAAAATAGTGATTAAAGAATTGAAACATAGTTTTATTAAATGCATGACTCGTTTAATGTATTTGGGTTATTAGGGGCTAGACTAAGACCTCTGTATGTTATTAGTTTACTTTGAATTTATTTATTAAATTAAATGTTGTCATGAGAGCCATATCCCTTCATTAATATATAGATCATGTGTTCCTATGGTTACTTTTATGTAAACAACCCATTTTACCCCTTACCTGCATGTGTGTTTAAAAGCATATGAAATAGATGGAACCCCCAATCTAGTGGAAATGGATCAAACATGAGCTGAGATGAAGCCAAACCCTATAGATACAAAGGTGGAAATTTGGAAATATGTAAACATGAACCCAAAAGGTTCAAAAAATTTCTCCCTTATGTCAAGGTCATTTTATCAACTAGTAGATAAACTCACCATTAAAAAGCCCATGATCATGCCCTTTTCTTTATTTTGTTTTTGTTTGTGGCATGGTTTATCATTATGGATGTGTTTTCACGGTCACATAATTAATGAATTAAACAATAATGCAAGATGAAGATAAAATAAACTAGTATTATGTGTAAATATTATCAAGACATGGTTAATCTCTTAAGTAAGTTCTACTTAATATTAACAAGTATGTGATAATGATAATAATAAATTCATGCATAAGAGATAAAATACCTCAAATAAAATATTAATTCATACAAGGCCTTATGTTACTTTATTGAGGGTTAATGTAGAGACCCGAAGCTTGGCGTACATTGACATTACATTACATTTGCGGAATAATTAGTACATAACAAAAAAACACACACAAGGATCGTAATAGTTTAGTGTCTTTGGAAACTTGGAATATAATCTACTAATCCTGGTGAAATATCTTCAACATCTCCCATAAAGATCTTCCTTTTTTTTATACCTAAAACCTTTCCTTATATCCTGGGGAAAAGAAAACATGAAAGGGTGAGATCAAATGCTCAGTAAGGGTAAACAAAAGAAATATCAATCACATCATATACATAAGCACATAACTTTTGGAAATCTTAACCTCTAAAAGAGATCATAATTTCATAACCTGGAATAACTCATGGCAGTGAAATGTAATCACAATAATCATAACTTAAAACATTAAACTTTGTGGCATACACACATAATCATAGAGAATCATTTCTTGTTAGTCAAGACTCATTTCCAAGACTATCTTAGTGGACAAAGTCCCTTTCTGAACCGAGTCACCCTCGTTTTAGTCCTGTTTCATTGAACCGGTATAACCTACCATTCCAGACATGTCTATCTCATGATATATAAAATATTTACACAATGCATTGGAGGGAGATATAGGTCCCACCCATCACATAATGATACCATTCTTATGTGTGCCACAAAATCTTAAATCATACATCATTGCATAACCCATGTAATAAAAATGGGATTCTTAAACAACATGACTTCATAAAAAAATTCATATAAGATAAAGGAATTCATAAAAATAATTCAATCACAACATAGTCAAATCAATGTAATAATAGGGATAAAAAACAGAACCCTTTATTATCTTAGATGGAAAATAATTTTGATAAAACACTTGAACTCCATTCTTGAGGAAAATATCCTTTCTACTTCAAAAACACTTTTCCTTTCTTAACATGTCATACAATTTTAAACTAAAATAATTTGATTAAAAATAAACATGAAAACTTGTAAAGGAAGCTTCTTGGAAATAATTTTTTTAAAAATCCATTCATGCCGTATAAGTTAAAAAGCATTCTTCTCGTACTTTTGTTGGAAAAGTCAAAAAGTACTTTGTACGAAAAATGACAAAAGATTCCTTTCATATCTTTTACTAAAAACTCACCGAAGGGTAAAATTGGATTTAAAAAATTGTAGGTGGATGGAAATAATATTACAAATTGAGGAAACATGGATGTGGATGATAAAATACACCCCAGTAAATTCCAAATTATAAACAATCTCGGATAAAAATGAGATTGTGATATTTCCCTTACCTTAGGTCCGACTTGCTTTGTAAGTGTCCAAACCTCCTGTATAATGATTTAAATAATGTTATTGACTTATTCTAGAATCATACTCATTGTTATGATATCATATATGGTTCACTTATGACTTTATATTACCCTTTCTTTTGTAAATTCTATGTTAAAGAGCATTTTGGGTAAAATTGTTTCATTTGTCGTCTATGTTTTGACTTGTAATTATTCATATGATTTCTTAGATCATAATTACTTAATTCCAGAATATAAAACATGATTTATATATAATATATATTCATAATATACATATATATAATAAATTAGTAAATGGAAAGAAATACACCGTTTATGGAGACGGTAGGCCGTACGTACGCATGAACGCTGTTTTCGTTTCCTTATTGAGTTGAATGGAATTAAGTAGATGACATACATATATACATAAATCCAGTAGCTTTATAATGTCATATATTTCATTATTATTTCTTATATATACTTTATAATCACTCTTAAATGGTTAACATGGAGAATGAATCTCATCGTGTCATGGAGACGGTAGTCCGTACGTACGCACGAGCGATGATATCGTTTCCATAATTATTGAATTGAATTGGAGTAGATGATACAATATATCAGAATCAATATGATTTTCTAATAACTATGTATATTTATTCTTTACACCATTATACCCATCCATGTAAGGTGGTGGTGGAAAATAGATTTCACCACGGCGTGGAGACGATATTCCGTACGTACCCACGCGCGGTGATTTCGTTTTCCGTAGGATGGATAGATAATGAAATAGGGTTGTTTCATAATTATAATAACATATCAGTATATGATTGATACTGATGTTATTACTTCATAATGAAACAATCTAAGAAGAAGGAGTGGAAGAAGAAATAAAGGTGAAAGAATCGGTAACGGAAATTACCTCTTCTTTGAAGTGCCTCCTTGAGACCTCCTCTTAGGGCACTAAAATTGGTCTTTGAGGAAGACCAGAATCTCTAGGATGTTTCTAGGGAAGTGGAGAAGAGAATTTGGCAGGGTTAGTCAGAGCTTTAAGGCTGAAAGTTGTGAGAGGAAGAGAGGGAGGAGGTGCCCTTTTATAAGGGAGGAGAGGGGCTCCTTTGGAAAAACTAAAAATATTATTTTATTATAAAGTCAATTTCGGTTTTAAATAGCTCCAAATTGATTTATTTCGAGGCTAAGGTGGGGAAGGGTCGAAATCCTCTCATCCAATAAAATTTAGACAAGTTTTGGTTCCTATTTTAACCTTATCATTTAGATTTAACATGAAGTTAAATAATTTTACTTTTACCGTGTCTTCTTGTGTTCTTAAACTATAAGGTTAATAAACTTACTATAAGAAGCCAAAAGAACCACAATTTGTTTATTATTAATATATATAACCTTATCTAAGTCATTTGTCCGAACCATAGATTTTTAGGAATAAAATAACAATTAATAATATAATATTTGTTTTAAAAACTATTTTATGTCAATTTTGACACTATTTAGTAATTGATTTTTGTGAAAATCATAACAGAATTATAATTTCGAAAATAGTTAATTAAAGCAATACTAACATATCATATTAACCTAGAAAATTAGTGTAATTCATAAAAAGTCTCAAATTATATTTATTTGAGTATTTATAACATCAATTATGTCAATATTTCATTAATAAGATAATTGCTGCATCATCATTGTGTCATAAATAAATTATATTATTTAATGTCTAAAAATTACAAATAAAATACCATTATGTAGGAAAGCTTTTTAGAGTTCTAATGAATATTTATAGTCGAATTTATCTTATGTATTACCCTATATTAAAAATGTTTTATTAAATAAACATAGATTTTAACTCTTTTAACTCTTCTTTGAATAAATTAATAATAAATGTCCTAATCTAATCCAAGTGGGCCTAAATGGTCATATTTTATTCCTAAGTTTGTTTTTGGTCGAATTACACTTGTCCAATAGAATTAGGACATGTGTTAGGGTAATAATAATTTCATTTCTACCCTTAATTACCCTATTTACTTTTAACCGTGGTAAATAAAAGTAAAAGTTACTATTCAACAAAAATTATTTTCATCTCATTGAACCACATTTTTACTTACTGACATCAACCGTGTCTCTCGGATTTTTGAAATTCCACTCACAGAAGCGGTAAAATTATGTTTTATGAAAAATTCAGTTTGTTTTAACTACCACTTAGTGGTTTTGCTATTCATCAAAAATTGAAAGTTTTCCGAAAAATACCAAAAATTAGGCCTAAGATATATTTGATATTATGAACTCAAAAATGATTTCTATTTTACCAAATTCAAAACATATCAGTTGCACTAATTAATTTAAAAATTAATTCCCGTTGTCAAAACAAATAGCTTGTTCTTAAGAGATAATAACTATCAAAAGATTGACATTTGTTTATGTCTGGTTTAAATGTGAAATTACATCCAATGACCAACATTGTATTAAATTGTAAAAATATATTCTAAATATACTTTAAAACCACTCAAATTAATAATTTATCGCTATTAATTATTTCGACTGAAAAAGTTTTTTTTAATTAAAATTTAGTAATTTTCACTATTCATCAAAATATGAAAGTTATCCAAAAATCACCAAAATTTCACCCTAAGATAATTTCGATATTACGAATCCAAAAATGAATTCAATTTTGAAAAATAAAATTACAAAATTTCAAAAGGTGGTTATTACTATTCATAACAGCTAGTTTTAATAATATTTTAATAGCATATTGTTGTTTAGTGAAACTCGTTATTGCGTACTACACACGCTATCGAGGAAGGTCGCGATTGCGTGTAATGCATGGAAAATCAAGGATGAGTGTGGTGCAAGCTCCTTTTGGTGTAGCATACAACACAAGACATTAGTGAAATTAAAAAGAATATTTTTCATAAAATCTCGGGGTGTTACATTCTACCCACCTTAAAATGAATTTCGCCCTCGAAATTCGTCGGGGTTATAAATGGTTTACTATTCGAAAGATTCTTTAATCGAAACCCACATCGTAAAAAGGAATACCAAAACCAATCTTTAAAAACAAAAGTATGAAACGTAACGGTTACCCAAATAAACTAATCACTAGGTTTCCACATAGGTGAAAATATGGATATGGAAGTGAAATCTAACCATCATGTTCTGATGGAGAGTGGTAGAGAACATGGCTATGGAAAAGCTAGCAATCACAAATCCATAAATTTGTGACGATCTAAGGTACCATCTGATTAATCAGATATAAGAGCACTAGGAAAACATTTTTGGTTTTCAAGATCGTTTCCCTAAAGTTGAAAATTTTGAATTAGAATAAATACTTACTTTATTTTGGTACAATATCACTATTGTTCGTGCCTTGAACAATTTCCACTTCATCTCTTAAATAAATGAAGTTGAATTTGTTATTCGTGAAGTGTTAGCAGATCATGTGATAGAATGACGGGTCATTCCATCTATCTCAAACAAAAGGTTATAAAAAGTTATTAAATATACATAAGTCATTATTTAGTGAGATTATTCATATATGGTTCCTAAAATGGACTTATACTTCATATATCATACTGCTTAATATAATAAAACTAGTTTCTACTAAACAGGGACTTTCTGTAGGCCAGTGGTAGGCGATAAAGGCCAGTCGCACTTCGGCTGTGGGTTCGATTCCCACAGCCTTGTCCGACGCGATGGGTTGTCGCTCGTCCAGCAGGTTGTCCTTTTTCTAAAACTATATTACTATAACATCCCATCAATAATATCGAAAAAACTTCTATCCTTAAACAATACTAACTTATTTCCAACATAATCCATTCCAATCTTTAGGCTTATCCATAATACTTCAGTCCACTCTTATAATATAGTGAAAATGATTACCAGAGATTTAATACCATCATTGATCCCCATATATCATAAGATATGTCTTGTTGGTCACATTCTAAACATTCAAAGGCCTTAATCATGTATTCTCTTAAATACCCATTGAACCTTAGTGAAAACATGAATGCAGTTAAAAGTTAACACTTTCCACATACCAAAATCCTCAAAATTCTATATACTCAAACCATGATATCACTTAGTCCTTATATCAATCATGAGCTCATGAATACAATCAAACATCTCATTATCTTCTTGTCCCTTCATTATGCGCATATCATCTACTTTCCAAAAATATTTCAATCACTTTTTTATCCTGGTTACCAGTATCATATAATTATTAAGAACCAATACATAGATATTCCAAAATTCCACAATACCATAAATGAGATTCCATGATACTATTTTGAAATCCCATTACATAAACACTTAATCATTCCACCACATCGTTGTCATATTCGACATCGCCAATAGTGATCACATGTGACTTCCCTTTGTCCTTTGCCTTAAGTGGTTTCTCATGTCGATCATCACTAACCCTTGGATTAGGGAATTTATTAGCATAATGCCCCATTTCCTTGCACTTTATGTATTGACGTGTTGGTGGTGCGTTCTCTACAGTGTTTGCTTTATTCACATCATTAGAAACCCTTTTTCCATTACTTCGACACTCAGCTACTCGATGACCTTCTTTTCCACACTTAAAACATTTTCTAGTCCCTTTAAGACAATCTCCACCATGCTTCTTTCCACACTTTGTGCATAAGGAAACATTCATCTTATTTTCCCCATTATTTTGAGATTTCTCCTTGAACTCCATCTTTCGTTTCTTTTCAAAACCATGAGGTTGATATGTAACACCAACTTCCATTTCTACCTTCATAGCACAACGCACAATTTCTTCATAGCTACTGAAGTCTCTTATAGCTAATTCCCTTCGAAGACTTGGTTTTAAGCCACTGAAAATTGATCAACTTTACTTTCAGGTCGGATAATAATCCCAGATGCATACCTTGCAAGTCTTGTAAAATTCGCTTCGTATATACCAACAGATTCATCATCCTTCTGCTTCAGCTCAAGAAACTCCATTTCCATCTTTGTTCGAAGAATACGAGGAAACTACTTACTGAAAAACCAGTTCGTGAACTCGTCCCATTCCATGGACTCAATTTCATCTCTTGGCCTCGTATTCTTGATAAGATTCCACCATTGATCAGCTTTACCTTCCAAACGATATACTGCTAAGATGAATTTATCATGTTCAGAACATTGAAGAACTGAAAATATCTTTTCAGTGGTACTGATCCATTATTCAGCAACAAGTGGATCGGAAGTCCCACTGAAAGAAGGTAGACGTTGCCTCATGAAGGACTCAATAGTATATTGTTCCCTTCTCTGCTCATTTGGAAGTCCAGAATGATTCATATCTTGTTTAAGTATAGCAATAAGATTGTGCACTCCATCTCCCATAACATTTGTTTGTTCAGGAGGAAAATAATTGAATTGTCCATTGCATTGATCAACATAGTTCCTTCGGGTTCCAGCCATCGTCTAAAACCCAAAAAGAATAGTGTGAGAGGCAAAAATCATGCTAGGGAAAACAACATTATAAAGGGGGAGTATCCTCAATATCTAACTTCTTAGGTTAAATTATATGATCATTACTGTAGTTCTAGGACTGTATATTATATGTATACTTATCCTTAGGGACATCGCTAGACATACCTTAGAAATATCTCTAGGGATCTCACTAACGCTTTCGCATCCTAGTTTCCAAAGGTTGACTAAACCTTTCCTCTGATACCAACTGTAGAGACCCGAACCTTGGCGTACATTGACATTACATTACATTTGCGGAATACTTAGTACATAACAAAAACACGCACACAAGGATCGTAATAGTTTAGTGTCTTTGGAAACTCGAAATATAATCTTCTAATCCTGGTGAAATATCTTCAACATCTCCCATAAAGATCTTCCTTTTTTTATACCTAAAACCTTTCCTTATATCCTGGGGAAAAGAAAACATGAAAGGGAGAGCTCAAATGCTCAGTAAGGGTAAACAAAAGAAATATCAATCACATCATATACATAAGCACATAACTTTTGGAAATCGTAACCTGTAAAAGAGATCATAATTTCATAACCTAGAATAACTCATGGCAGTGAAATGTAATCACAATAATAATAACTTAAAACATTAAACTTTGTGGCATACACACATAATCATAGAGAATCATTTCTTGTTAGTCAAGACTCATTGCCAAGACTATCTTAGTGGACAAAGTCCCTTTCTGAACAGATTCACCCTCGTTTCAGTCCTGTTTCACTGAACCGGTATAACCTACCATTCCATCCATTTCTATCTCATGAGATATAAAATCTTTACCCAATTCATTGGAGGGAGATATAGGTCCCACCCATCTCATAATGATACCATTCTTATGTGTGCCACAAAATCTTAAATCATACATCATTGCATAACCCATGTAATAAAAATGGTATTCTTAAACAACATGACATCATAAAACAATTCATATAAGATAAAGGAATTCATAAAAATAATTCCATCACAACATAATCAAATCAATGTAATAATATGGATAAAAAACAGAACCCTTTATTATCTTAGATGGAAAATAATTTTGATAAAACACTTGAACTCCATTCTTGAGGAAAATATCCTTTCTACTTCAAAAACACTTTTCCTTTCTTAACATGTCATAAAATTTTAAACTAAAATAATTTGATTAAAAATAAACATGAAAACTTGTAAAGGAAGCTTCTTGGAAATAATTTTTTAAAAAATCCATTCATTCTGTATAAGTTAAAAAACATTCTTCTCGTACTTTTGTCGAAAAAGTCAAAAAGTACTTCGTACGAAAAATGGCAAAAGATTCCTTTCATATCTTTTACTAAAAACTCACCGAAGGGTAAAATTGGATTTAAACAATTGTAGGTGGATGGAAATAATATTACATATTGAGGAAACATGGATGTGGATGATAAAATACACCCCAGTAAATGCCAAAGTATAAACAATCTCGGATAAAAATGAGATTGTGATATTTCCCTTACCTTAGGTCCGACTTGCTTTGTAAGTGTCTGAACCTCCTGTATAATGATTTAAATAATGTCATTGACTTATTCCGGAATCATACTCATTGTTATGATATCATATATGGTTCACTTATGACTTTATATTACCCTTTCTTTTGTAAATTCTATGTTAAAGAGCATTTTGGGTAAAATTGTATCATTTGTCATCCGTGTTTTGACTTGTAATTATTCATATGATTTCTTAGATCATAATTACTTAATTCCAGAATATAAAACATGATTTATATATAATATATATTCAGAATATACATATATATAATAAATTAGTAAATGGAAAGAAATACACCGTTCATGGAGACGGTAGGCCGTACGTACGCATGAACGCTGCTTTCGTTTCCTTATTGAGTTGAATGGAATTAAGTAGATGACATACATATATACATAAATCCAGTAGCTTTATAATGTCATATATTTCATTATTATTTCTTATATATACTTTATAATCACTCTTAAATGGTTAACATGGAGAATGAATCTCATCGCGTCGTGGAGACGGTAGTCCGTACGTACGCACGAGCGATGATATCGTTTCCATAATTATTGAATTGAATTGGATTGGATGATAAAATATATCAGAATCAATATGATGTTCTAATAACTATGTATAGTTATTCTTTACGCCATTATACCCATCCATGTAAGGTGGTGGTGGAAAATAGATTTCACCACGGCGTGGAGACGGTATTCCGCACGTACGCACGCGCGGTGATTTCATTTTCCGTAGGATGGATAGATGGTGAAATAGGGTTGTTTCATAATTATAATAACATATAAGTATATTAGTGATACTGATGTTATTACTTCATAATGAAACAATCCAAGAAGAAGGAGTGGAAGAAGAAATAAAGGTGAAAGAATCGGTAACGGAAATTACCTCTTCTTTGAAGCGCCTCCTTGAGACCTCCTCTTAGGGCACTAAAATTGGTCTTTGAGGAAGACCAGAACCTCTAGGATGTTGCTAGGTTAGTGGAGAAGAGAATTTGGCAGGGGTTGGCAGAGCTTGAAGGCTAAAAGTTGTGAGAGGAATAGAGGGAGGAGGTGCCCTTTTATAAGGGAGGAGAGGGGCTCCTTTGGAAAAACTAAAAATATTATTTTATTATAAAGTCAAGTTCTGTTTTAAATAGCTCCAAATTGATTTATTTCGAGGATAAGGTGGGTATGGGTCGAAATCATCTCATCCAATCTAATTTAGACAAGTTTAGGTTCCTATTTTAACCTTATAATTTAGATTTAACATGAAGTTAAATAATTTTACTTTTACCGTGTCTTCTTGTGTTCTTAAACTATAAGGTTAATAAACTTACTATAAGGAGACAAAAGAACCCCAACTTGTTTATTATTAATATATATAACCTTATATAAGTCATTTTTCCGAACCTCGGATTTTTAGGAATAAAATAACAATTAATAATATAATATTTGTTTTAAAAACTATTTTATGTCAATTTTGACACTATTTAGTAATTGATTTTTGTGAAAATCATAACAGAATTATAAGTTCGAAAAAAGTTAATTAAATCAATACTAACATGTCATTTGAACCTATAAAATTAGTGGAATTCATAAAAAGTCTCAAATTATATTTATTTGAGTATTTATAACATCAATTATGTCAATATTTCATTAATAAGATAATTACTGCATCATCATTGTTTCATAAATAAATTAAATTATTTAATGTCTAAAAATTACAAATAAAATACCATTATGTAGAAAATCGTTTTATATTTCTAATGAATATTTATAGTCTAATTTATCTTATGTATAACCCTATATTAAAAATGTTTTATTAAATAAACGATGATTTTAACTCTTTTAACTCTTCTTTGAATAAATTAATAATAAATGTCCTAATCTAATCCAAGTCGGCCTAAATGGTCATATTTTATTCCTAAGTTTGTTTTTGGTCGAATTACACTTGTCCAATAGAATTAGGACATGTGTTAGGGTAATAATAATTTCATTTCTACCCTTAATTGCCCTATTTACTTTTAACCGCGGTAAATAAAAGTAAAAAGTTACTATTCACCAAAAATTATTTTCATCTCATTGAACCACATTTTACTTACTGACAACAACCGTGTCTCTTGGATTTTTGAAATTCCACTCACAGAAGCGGTAAAATTAAGTTTTATGAAAAATTCAGTTTTTTTTAACTACCACTTAGTGGTTTCACTATTCATCAAAAATTGAAAGTTTTTAGAAAAATACCAAAAATTAGGCCTAAGATATATTTGATATTATGTACTCAAAAATTATTTCTATTTTACCAATTTCAAAACATATCAGTTGCATTAATTAATTTAAAAATTAATTCCCGTCGTCAAAACAAATAGCTTGTTCTTAAGAGATAATAACTATCAAAAGATTGACATTTGTTTATGTCTGGTTTAAATGTGAAATTACATCAAATGACCAACATTGTATTAAATTGTAAAAATATATTCTAAATAAAAATTAAAACCACTCAAATTAATAATTTATCACTATTAATTATTTCGATTGAAAAAGTTTTTTTTAATTAAAATTTAGTAATTTTCACTATTCATCAAAATATGAAAGTTATCCGAAAATCACCAAAATTTCACCCTAAGCTAATTTCGATATTACGAATCCAAAAATGAATTCCATTTTGAAAAATAAAATTACAAAATTTCAAAAGGTGGTTATTACTATTCATAACGGCTAGTTTTAATAATATTTTAATAGCATATTGTTGTTTAGTGAAACTCGTTATTGCGTACTACACACGCTATCGAGGAAGGTCGCGATTGCGTGTAATGCAAGGAAAATCAAGGATGCGTTTTGTGCAAGCTTTTTTTGGTGTAGCGTAAAACATAAGACATTAGTGAAATTAAAAAGAATATTTTTCATAAAATCTCGTGGTGTTACAGTTAAACTCAATAAAACTATGTGTTTGACCAACCCTTGTTGGAACACGTAATTTTATACAGTAATCCATTATGAATGGTTTCGTGTTGAATTAACCATAGTACATCAATTGGAGTAGCCCTTGATATACATGGTGTAATATTAGTTGAAAGATTTGAGGAAATCCAATGTCTGGATTTCAACATAGGGGAGTCCACTCAGCAGATCAAGGAGTTGTAAGACCACAGTTGGCAAAGACATACCTACCTAAATAACATCAAATAAGTTGACCAACCCTTTTGGGGTTATTCAAAGATAAATACGGATCTTTAACACTAAAATTACATGGAAACTGGATATTTTGAGTTCAATGGTGAGGGCCATTAGGACTTCATAAAATTGTGGGAGACCAAATAAGATTAATTTATTATTTCTCATAAATTGTAATCAAGAAAGTACTAATTATCTTCTCTTCTAATTTAAGAATGAAATGAAAAAATCTTCTACCACACTATACCTCTGATCAATTCTAGATAATGACAACATCCTCACCGGTAGTAACTTCTAGTAATGGTTTAGACACCTTTGGGTTATTCTATGTCATGAACTTAAGTCTTACATGTTGGAGTCATCATTACCTAATTCACTTGCCCAAGAGATGAGTGATGAAGAGTTCTTGATCTAAACATATGAACAACATGGTCAGTGTTCAATGTCTGATTCTATCATCAATGTCTAGTGAGCTCATGAAGTCTCATGAAAACATGGGTTCTTATAGAATGATCGGTCGCCTCTATGAGATTTACTAGGAGGGATCACGATAATAATGGTTTTAGATATCCAAGGCACTCTTTCATAGTAATCTTAGAGAAGGATACCTAGCTGGCCTCATATAGTCAAGATCATTGGCTATATTGAGTGCTTGGAGGTTCTATTGTTTAAACTCCCTGAAGAACTAGGTACCGATCTAATTCTAGCATCACTTCCTCATATCTACTCCAACATTGTTGTTAATTTCAATATAAACAGCATTGATAAGTCTCTATCTAGTCTTATTATCCACATTCTTCAAG
Source organism: Viscum album (assembly GCA_963277665.1). Classification (NCBI taxonomy): domain Eukaryota; kingdom Viridiplantae; phylum Streptophyta; class Magnoliopsida; order Santalales; family Viscaceae; genus Viscum; species Viscum album. Next base: position 655,404,860 of record OY728136.1, read on the forward strand.
TGGAAAAAGATATGATTTGTAAAAGCCTTCTATCCTTATGGTGACTAAGAAAAAAGTGAAGGTGAAGAGATTTAAGACCAAATCTTCTTCACATCCTTCCATGAAATGAATGATCAGAGGGTAGGCAAGGGAACAGGAAGTTGTTTTTTTCTCAAGTGGTAAGAAGGGACATTGGAAGAAGAACTGCACCCAGCCAAAGAAGCAAGGGGAAGTTTCGGGTGTGTTTTTTATCAAATATAATCTATATGTTTCTACAAATTTGGTATTAGATAAAACATATGGTTCCCACATATGTACCCAAATATAGTAACCAAGTAGATTTAAGAAGACTGATTCAGGGGAGGTAGATCTACAAGCATCTAATAGAGCCAGACTCACTGTTGTAGCTTATGGGTACTACCACCTCATGTTTCCAACTGGGATGATATTGGTGTTAAAGGGTTATTATTTGTTGTATGATACAAAAACATTATTTTTGTATCCATATTAGATATATGGGGATTTTTTTCATGTTTGGAAATGAATGTTTCTTTTTTACAATGATAGAATTTGTTTTGGTAGGGAACATTTATACAACAATCTTCAAATGTTAGATTACCCAAACCAGGTAATGGAAATTGATAATAAATATATTTCACCTGACTCATACCACACACAACCTGGGCATCACCTTCTAGGTCATGTAAATGATAAATTATTAAAAAATATACATGAATATGGATATTTAGATGATTTTGAACTAAAACCACTTGGAATATTCCATGCATGATTATAAGAAAAAATTGACCAAATACCCATTTAGTGGGAAAGGTGAAAGGGCTAAAGATATTCTTTAATTGGTTATACTAGTGTGTGTGGACCATTTCTTGTTTAAGAATGATGGCGGCACTCATACTTCATAAATTTTACTAATGATTTTAGTATATATGGATATATCTACTTAATGAGGTATAAGTCATATTCTTTTGATAAGATCAAAGAAAAAAATAATGAAGATGAGAACCATTTCGGTAAGAAGATTAAGAAACTCTACTCATACCAAGGTGGAGAATAGATAAAGAATTCATTGATTACTTATAGGTGTTTGGGATCCAATCCTAACTCACTCCTCCTTACATGCCCTAGTGGAATGGTGTGAGCAAAAGGAGGAACCACAACTCATTGGAAATTTTGAGATGAATGATGATTCATGTGAGTCTTCCATTATCCTTTTAGGAATATGTGTTATAAAAAGAAGCACACATACTAAAAAAAGTACCAACTAAATTGATAAATGGTATTCTATATGAGTTATGGAGTGGAAATATAGACATGATATCGAATTAACATGTGTGGGGAAGCGCTGAATTTGTTACAGTCTCTTCAGGTAAAAAAATTTCACCTTGAGGCACAAACTATACCTTTATAAGATACCCCAAGAAAAAAAGAGGGTATATTACCTCTAGAAACCATCAGAAAAAGTTTATAGTAGAAATACATGCCATATTACTTGAGGGGAGAACATCTCCCAAAGAGATCTTGGGAGTGAGATAGACATCTATGAAGTCGAGGATCAAGGTAAACAAGAGTTGGTACAAGAATAGATTACACAATGCCCCATGGAAGAAAGAACTATTCTTGAGATACAAGAACTACGTAGGAGTACAAGAGGGGTTAAAGAACTAGAATAGTATGGTTTTCTAGTTACTAAGAATGGTGACTTATTATTAGTTGATAATAATGATCCTCTATCCTAAAAGGAAGCAGTAATTGGCATAGATGTTTCTATGTGGAAACAAGCCATGAATTTTGAAATGGATTTCATGTACTAAAACCGAGTCTAGAATTTGTTAGATCCCCCAGTTGATGTAAATCATGTTGGTTGAAAATGGGTATTCAAAAGGAAAATAGACATGGAAGGAAAAATCAGTACATATAAGGCATGAATGGTTACAAAAGGGTTCATGTAGCATAAAGGCATTAACTACAATAAAACCTTTTCACCATTTTCAATGCCAAAATCCATCAAAATTATATTATCCATTTCCACTTACCATAACTGTGAGATTTGGAAAATGGATTTCAAAACAACCTTACTTAATGGGAACCTTCCAGAAGATGTGTACATGAAACTACCTAAAGGGTTTATGAATCTGAAGGATGCAAATAAGGTATAAAAGTTGTAGAAATCCATTTATGGATTAGAGAAAGCATCCAGGTCATGGAACATTCATTTTTATAAAGCCATAATGAAATTTTGTTTTATCAAGAACGAATATGAGCATTATTTCTACAAAAGGATCAGTGGGAGTGCAGTTGTTTCCCTAATATTATATATTGATGACATATTACTTATGAGAAATGAGATACAAATCTTACATTCTAATAAGGAATGGTTGAATCAATGCTTCTCCATGAAGGACTCGAGTGAGGCAGTATATATTCCTGGGATCATGATCCATCATGATATATCTAAGAGATTTTTGGGCCTAATTCAAAGTACATACATTGATAAGATACTAAAGAGATTAGGTGTTGAACAATCCAAGAGGGGATTGTTGCCAGCATCACATGGCATTCATCTTTCCAAGATAATTTGTCCGCAGTCATACGAGGAAATAATGATAATGGAAAGAACTCTATATACATCAGAGATTGGGTGTGTCATGTATTTCTGGATATGTACTAGGCTGGATGACGCCTATGCATTGATTGTGGTAGGTAGATATCAAACTGACCCAGGTGGCTGCCATTCGATGGCAGTAAAGACTATCCTAAATTATCTGAGACGTACTAAGGATATGTTCCTAGTTTATGGAAGAGATGAGGAACTAGTAATCAGAGGATATATAGATTCTAGTTTCTAAACTGATCAATATGACATGAAGTCACAAACGGGCTACAGATTTACATTAATTGGAGGTTTAGTGAGTTGGAAGAGCTCAAAGTAGAGTGTTGTCGCAGATTCTACAGCAAATTCCAAGTATATCATAGTTTTTGAGTTTTCTCAATAAGCGATTTGGATGTGAATGTTTTTCTAGGATAAATTTCTGATACCTAGAAATATTGATCCCAACACATTATAGTGTGATAATACTGTAGTATTGGCTCTCGCAAAAGAGCCAAGGTCACATAAGCGGATGAAGCGCATAATTCGGAAGTATCGTCTCTCGAGAGATTTTTCTCAGGGAGGTGATGTTCTAGTGGGTAGTATTTCAAAGGAAGACAAAATGGTGGACCCCATGACTAAAGCCTTGACTCAGGAGAAATAGTATAATCATGTGAGGTCTAGTGGACTGAAAGTCATAGGCAGTTGCCTCTAGTCCAAGTGGGATTTTGTAAGAGTTGGTGTCCTAGAACCAACTGGTTGTACTTTTATTACATGAATATTTATTATATTTAAATATTAAACATTTTATTACCTTTTTTTCTTTTTGGCATGACTATAGTGTAATAATGTTCTATATTATTTTTCTCAATGGCAAGGTCATAGAAGTTACCCTCTATGATAAGATCCTTGAAGGGCTATGAAAATATTCATAAATATAGTTCTGCAGTTGGATGAAATACTATAATGGGACACAGAGTATATAGATCGTTAGGTGTGAGTACTCGTAAGTAGATGAGACATCCTATAATAAAGTTTGTACTTAGTAATCTCCAAGATGGGAGATTATGATAATAGACCCACCAGAAGGAATTCTGCATGTTTTGATGTCATAGGATATTCCTATCTGCAAGCATGGGTAATGATCCTTAGACTTTAATATTATCATTAATACATGTCACGACTTGTACACTTGGACTTGATGATGAAAAATATCACCCAGATAGTTGGTGGGAGTTAGGGTATGTTGGGTGTGTCACGGGTGGCATTTTATTAGTGGATAAGTCAGGGAAGGATTTTTCCCTTCCATTTATGAAATTTGATACCTCGCCCCATTGATTGAAATAGAATCGTCGCATGAAATTCTATGGACATGGTGAAATGATGAGTTTATTTCATTTTTTCAAAGAACAATGTATCTAGAATAATGGATGATGACACTCTAATGGAACCATATTGATGAAATATTGAGACAAAGCGATTATATTGCACCTTGAGCATTTGTATATGGATGTTGTTGTTGTGACTTTATGTTATTTCTCTTCGTTTGCTTGACCTGTTTATAGATAGTAATCTTGGAATTTAGGCATGGCCGCCTAATGCCAATGGGAAATAATCCTAGAGGGTCACATACTAAGTGTTTTTTGTGGTCTTAGTTAAATTATATTTGAATTTAATTAATGGAATAAAAATTATTCTCAAGACAGTGGAATAATTTTATTCCTGTTAAAAATATTTCATAAATTAAATAAATATTTATTCATAGGATTGTGGGTAAAATATATTTATTTACTAGTTTGTAAATATATTATTTATTTAAGATAATAAATTATTTATTTATTTATTCGGGTGTTAAATTAATGGAAGTGGAGTTTGAGTAGACCACGGCCAGTATGACAGTAAAATAATTATTTGAAAGATGGTAAACATTTATTTAACTAGTTGGAACAAGTTAAAATAATAATAACGTTTCTATTATTTTGTGACAAGGAATTTTATTTATAATTCTATTTTTTATAAGAATGATCATCATAAATAATGACATAGTATTATTTTTAAAATCACGTGTTTTATCTACGGTTATGAATGTATTTAATTTCTGTTACACAGTTAAATATTATAAATGAAGCCCCATATCTATAGATAAACATGTAAGTCTATTGTTCCATGTACCAAATTGCACACCTAGAAAATTGAGAATTTTTGATTTAACCAATTTCTCTCTAGAATCTTCTTCCCAACCCTCTCAAGAACTATAGACACTTTTCAAGACCAAAGAACAAGCGGCCAAGAATGACATACCCAAGACACTTGCTTCGCCACTCTGGAACCCAAAGAATGAGTGGTGTCAATAGGAGGCCATAATATAAATTGTGGATCACCGCGAGAGGGATTCTGGTTTGGATTCTTGCAAGAAAAACAAAATAATCTATAAGGGTCATTCTGGATGATAAACATCATCAACAAAGAGAGTATTGAAGATCCAGGTATTCTTTTCTTTATGAAATTAATTAAATTAATTAAAAACATGATGTGAGATATCCTCTATAAAGGTTTTTGGCCTCTTCCTTATTTATCTAAATCTATGGTTCTATTCTGTGGAGATTGGATTTCATCATCGTATTGATCCCAGAATAATCATTGATCATGGAAAGAATTAATGTTGGGCGTCGGCCCAACCGCGCTTCCACTACACCCAGAACCTGCACTTATGCCACATGATTTCTATTTTTATTCCTGATATCTAACTTTACACATCTTTATAACCCCTACTCAAGTCCATCCAAGACCCTTACATAATTAATTATCCACTTATATTCCTTTACACAAGTTATTCTCCACACTAGGGAAAATACATCCATCCACCCTTACATCATCTTCATCACATTGTTCATGGTTTTGTGGGTATACTTCAATTACGACATTGGAATGGTCGATGCTATTTTTGGAATCTACATCAATCATTGGATAACACCCTCACTTTAGTACCATGCTTAAAAACATGGACTCTCTGAGGAAAAACTATGAACACATGGCATACAACCTTCAACAACTTCTAAGATGTAGCTTTGAGATGATCTGAGGCCCCCATTGCATCATCATCCATCATGAAAAATAAAATCCTCAACATCCCCCAAAAACATTTCATAAATTTAGTTTCTATAGTGTGAACTTCAAAATAAAATCATATATCCTTAATTTAACCTTTCATGGCATCAAAAGTCATCCATTACAAGCCTAGTTCAACTTTTTCACAAAATCAAATAAGGTTTGTTGGATTCATCTTTCAAGGTTCTTGTATTGCCTCGATCATAATTCATAGTATTTTTCAATACTGTCTTCGATCTATTCAATGGAGGAAGCTACTCGGGATGGGTTCAACAGTCAGTGGTGGGGCCTAATTGATCAATTTCCCTTGTATTCTTCCATGGTTGTTGCCAGCATCTTCAATCGCACTCATGGAGAGGCTTGGAATAACTTGGAACATGGCCTTAGGTTTTTTATTCTCCAGTAAAAAATTTGATTTATTTTACATGGGGGGTGAAGGGGTGTGTGGTAGTGGAATGAAAACATGATAAGTGGAATGGTAGTGTTTGAATGTGGTAGTATAAGAAATACAAGAGGAGAAGTAATAGAATTTTGAGGGTTTCAAATAGATGATGGAAGTGGTTTCCGTATTTTGGTTAAATGGTTGCATTAAAATTCAACTAACTGAAGAAGAATTGATACTAGAGGTAGAACATACTGGTGGTAGAAAAAACCTTTTATCATGGTAGTCGGACCAGAGACTGGTAGTATACCTAAAAAACAAACTTTATAGACATGGTGACATTAAAAAAAAAAATTCTATAAAATGTTAATCAATAATTTCATTTAAAACATTAGATTCGAGAAATATTGAATGAAAATACAATTAACAGAATTTATAAAATGAATTCAAGTTCCAAAAATAATTAAAATTGGAAGCTCCAAAATTCTCTGAAAATAATATCAAATAAAAGTTCATCCTCACAAAATGTATCTTCAAATATGAATTTAGAAATATAATTATTTAATATTTGTGAAATTTTCCCTAAAGAAATAGTCTTTTTAGATTTTATTCAAAGAATTTAGATATTAATGAAAATTTATTAACACTCAAAATAAAAATCAATGATTCCATCACAAAATGAAGAAAACGTGTAAACATAGGCCACATGAAACATCCCCAAACATAAATTTTTATCTATCCTCAATAAATTCAAGGACTTTGATAAAAAAAATAAACTTCAATATTTTTACAAACATATAAAAAATCTTGTAAAAACTATTAATTTCAAGGGATGTGACTATGAGGTGGATAGGATTTTCAAATAATGTCCATAGTTGGTCCTACCTAAATTCTAATACACACTAGAGAAAAAGGGTACATAGATTAATTCACTATTAAAAATTTTAGGTACCCTCTATGAAGTAACTCACTACCTTACTTCATTTTTAATTCAAGTTACAATTCTAAGAGTGGTTAATGGTTATATTTAAGTGGAAATAAATCCATAATAAGAGGAACCTTAAATTATCACTCTCTACTGGGTTAAACAAATAATGAATTCATTTTTTTCTTCATTTATACAAATTAAATGATTGTCTTATATGTCAATTATCTCATTATTCATTTGGGTTCAATATTCCCCTCACCTAAATGAACTCATTTTTTAAAATCATACACATTATTTAAAAAAAATTCCACTAAAGGTTTCTTATAGAAATTTTCAAGGAAGCTATTGAGTTTTTATTTTATTTATTTTAAAAACAAACCCAGTTCCCTTTTTCATAGAGATTCACTATGGGATCACAATTTCACATTTTACTAAAATTAGAAAGTAATTATATTATAATTTTTTGAGTTGTCTCATTAAGGTTCTTGTTTTAAACATGGTGAGTCCCAGAGGTTCGAGTTCAAATATCCAGTTTTCACAAGTTATAACCATAATTTCAAAAAAAATATCCTATATAATTTTATTTCTCATTTAATAAATAGAACATCCATAAAAACAACATGTAACGTCACTCTATAATCATACCCCCACCCCAAATAATTTATGCATCAATTCAAACCTCATCAATTTTTATGGTATAATATACTAGACAGGAAAGTATTAAGGTTAAAATTGAATCCTATTGGACCTAAATTTTTGAAATAATTTAAAAAATTATGATAATTTTTTCAATAAAAATGTAAAGTGGGATTTTGATGTGTCTCTAATATAAATAAATTATTAGCACAAAGTAATACCCAGCATCCCCAAAACTGAAAACCCAATATTTTTTTAATGTGGAATCATAATATTGGAGACAATTTTGTGAGGAAAAAATTATAAAATCACTAATTAAAAGAATATTGAATGGGTTATAAGAAAGTTAAACAATCATTTTTTCCAAGTTTACACATCAATTATTAATATATTTTTTATAGTTCTTTATTTTTAGTTATTTAAAAATAGAAAAAATATTTTTCAATTTGGATAAAAAAGATGCATGATAAACAATGGTGTAAAGTAGTAGTTGAATGAAAGGTATTTTAATTTGTACAAGAATATTTCAAAATGAAACTCCGTCTAATTTTTAACTCTATATAATTCAAAAATATATCACATATTCAAGAAAACATAGTCCTAATTTTAAAAATATATGGGTGGACTCCCTCACACTTAATCATTTCTCATATACAATTAATATCGAGTAGAAGTTAAATGAAAATGAAAAACAACACTTCCCTAAATGTATGAAATTTGATTATTCAATTTCATTATAATTTTCATCCAATGTAGAAATGAGTGAACTATTTTAGATCTATGTTTCAAATTTCTAAAAGGATGAAAAGATAGAAATATGCCTTAGGAATTTAAATATCATGAGTAATTTCAACCAAAGACTGATTTTAGGAGGTTTTATCCAGTTAATCTGGTGTTTTTATTTGTTGGTTTACCATTTCTGAATTTTTGGAAAAAATAGCACTCTTAAGGAAGCGGAATAGAAGTATCATCTTATAGGTAGCATTTTTCTACCATGGTAATGTGACGAATTCATAATTTTAGTTCTTTATTAATCACCTAGGTAAAATTTTCAAGCGACTGTAGTTGGGAGAGTAAATTAGTAAGGGTTATATTTATTGAACAGGAAAACTAAAAACAATTAAAGGAAATACCATGGGTTGGTTCCTATAAAACCATTGAGTTTATAATCCACAATTATATTACACGCCCAGTCATCTCTCAAGAAGAGGTATAACAGTCGATCCTTTCAGTTACCCTTAAATTTAATATTTTATTCAGTGATCATTAACCATAAATTGTCTGTTCTCTTATCCAAATAGATCAATATTTCCATTTTCAGGCACTCCCATAAAGGTGAAGGGACCAGAACCTGTGGGTCTCAATTTCCTTTGAAAAATTTTTAGCCTCCAGTTAAACTATAAAAACCCTGATCTTTATTACACACCTAAACATTATTTATTACATAAACATGAACTTAAGAGAACATTGAGGATCAAGAGGTCTAGTGTCTTTATAAATTAGGATCATTATATAACAACTTAGAACATAAATCACAACATCTTTATTGAAAAATTATTTTACATGCCCACGACATTTTTTCGTACAAAGTATTTAATGGGATAACCTATAGACATGAATAAGAAAATGGTGAGATATAAATCCCAATAAGGTAGTAAACAAGGAATAACATGAATAATATATTACATTTTAGGCAATAGGTATATCAATGAAGCATAAAAGAAACATTAACATAATGTCATGGTATAACCTGATTATCATAACATGGAAATGTGGCATCAATATTTAACATGATATTAGAATGACCCAAGGATAATTTCAAATGGATCATAAATAAAACCTCATTTCAATTGACATATAATAATACTAATCTTTACCCAATACATTGGAGTGCAATCAGGGTGCACCCCTCTTAATCAATTAATTTCATACATAAGTGTGTTTCATGGATCATACAAAATAAAATCATTCAACATCATAATTTTTTCTGCAATAAAATAATTTGGAATACAAACATGAAACTATATAATAGATAATTAAATTTTCATAAGGGTGAATACCCTTGATAGAGAAATGGGTATGGTATTCACTATACAATTACTCTAGATTGGAAAATTGTGGTGCAAATTTTGCGGCGTGACCTAAAAATTCGTAAAAATTATTGATGAGACAGAATGGGGTATTTAATCATATGTAAATAAAATGGAAAGTAAGGTGGTCATATAGATAAATATCCCAACATATGTAATCGAATTTAGATGTATAATATAAAATAATTTCTTGAATGTAAATGAGGAGTGATAAATACCTTTCGAAATTTCAGCATGGTAAAGGGAGTACATGGGAAGTATTAATGAGAGAAAAAGGGGTCTATATTAATTTAGAAAAAAGTATGAAAATATATTTTAGGGGATAAATCATACCCTAAAATTTTTAATTGAAGATTTAAGGGCATAAAAACATAAATAAATTTGGCCAAAATGAGCAAGGAAGAAATCCCTTACTTGGAAGTGTGATCCCAAAGGCTTGGTAGAGGCTTTAGAGAGGCTTATAGGGATATTGGGGAACTTTGGGAGGATTCTAGGGAGATGAGGAAAGATTAGGGACGTTATCCAATGGTTTTTAGTGAGGATAAGTGGGATCTTGGATGGGTTTATATAGGAAAAATGAGGGAATTATTTATTATTTATGTTTTAGACACCACACATTAAAATAATCAAAATCACAAACCAAAAAATGGTTTCTGCCGATGGTTTTTTCCAAATGGGATTGGAAAAAATTATTTTATAAAGAAATTGTCTTAACTTATTACAATATTAGGCTTGTTATGTGGAGGTGAGTCACACTCTCAAGGAAATCATATTTAAATGTTAAAATGTTTTATAAGTCTTGGAGGGTCCACTAAGGATTTGAAAAATAAATCAAAAAAATCACATTATTTTAAAGGTAAAACATATATTTTCTTAAAAAATAATTTATATTATTTTATTACATCTCTATTGACTCATTATGATGTCACAAAACACATTATATATTTAAATGATATTTAATTTTTACCCAAAAAAATCGATTATCTTGGTAAATAATGATAAATTCACTGTTGGATAATTTTGAAGTCTTGATTCCAAATAAAATATTCATTTTATCTAAAAAATTTTCAAAATTTTTGAATTTATAATTTTAAAATAAAAATTGACATTTATCGAAAATTCACAGGTTTTGATAAAAATAGCTTTCAAACTATAATTAAAATTACAATTGATTCATAATAACTATATGATAATTTATATTTAATAAAAATTAATTTTGCAATAATATTTTATTAAAATATTTTTTAATTAAAAAATACATTAATTCTTCGAAATTGATTTATTAATTGAATATTAACTAAAAACACTATTTGTGCTTTAAAAACTATTTTCAATGTAACAATTAATAAATGAATGTATATTCTTTATTCTATACACAAATAATGTAAATAATCATATTTATAGGGTCTTGTTACATAACCCCTTATAACACCCACATATGACCTAAGGGTATGGTGTGGGATGGTGGTAGACTCTTAGAGTGGATCGGATAACATCACTCAGGTGGTAATCACTATCAACTTCCACATCTCCCATAGGCAGTTCCTTTCAATCTTAACATGTTAAAATAATTTTCTCAAATTATAATTGTTATCTATATTTTAATAATGTCAAATCAATGAATGGTTCTAAAATTTGACATTATGGATATTTTATAGTAAAAAATATTTTATTAAATGATATACAATTTCTAAAAATCTTAAATTTCATCAACTGATAGAGATAATTCTGAAAACCAAAATATAAGAGTAGAAGTATTTTTCAAAAAAGTATAATTTTTATTTTATGAGGGTATATCAACACATCCTAATTATTTAATTTTTATTAATGTTAAAGGGGTTAAATAGGGGTTAAAACCAAAAGATAATGGTTGACATATAGTCTAAACGTGTCTAATTTTTCTTGTATGAGGGTAGATCAACACATATTTTTCTATTATGAGGGTAGATCAAAACATCTTAATTTTATATTCAAAATAAATAAATGTTCATCCATTTTTAATTAAAAAATAATTTATATTAATTTAATATTATTATAAATTCTCAGACTATATTTCCCCACACTTATAAAAGGACACCTATTATTCCCATTTCTTCACACTTAAATAATCATTTATTTCTTAAAATAAATTCCAAAATAATTTTATAGAACCACTCCCCACATTATATATGTCTTTTTTTCCATAATACCAATCTTATAAGGAATAATGTGTTAATAAAGTGAGGTTTTCCGAAGAAGAGGTATAGTTTTCAAATGTATGTTTTAGTAATGTTTATTCTTCTACGTCCTTAAAATCTTCTTCAACCATTACATAATAACAGAAAAATTAATAAATATATTGATATGTTATTATGCTAATATCATTAAATATATTTATCTTATCTTCTATCAAATTGGAAACAAAACTTACATTCTTGTGTACAACAGATTACCGCCTCTTGAACTGGTGTAATTTGTTCTGAATAAAAATATATAATGTATGGATTATAATGATCGAATTAATATTTATATATTATATTCCTAAAATATTTATCATTTTTAAAATTTAATATATCATTTAATTTCTATGCAATGAAAAATGATAACGTCGTTTGTGAGTATGTGTACACTACCACCTCCATAAAGTGATACGATTCATTTTTAACAACAAAATCACAATATTGATATTTATATAAATATATTTAAAGAAATAATATTATATATATATATATATATTATATTATGCTCATTATATAAAAGATAAAATAATACTTACATTCCTTCTATAATGATCCTTGAAAAATGGAAATGTTACTCATGCGTACATATGGCATACCGTCTCCATGATGGTAATGTAGTCCATTCTTCATAACCATATTTAATAGTTGGATTTAAGAGTATAATTATTTATATAAATCATAATTATTTCATTACAATTATTTTTGATATAATGTAATAATGACCCCTATGATGATAGTCAACTGACTGAAGTCATTTCAAACTTAAGTACCGAATATCATCAAAATGTATAATGTGGAATAAAGTGATTAAGTAATTATTTATAACATGGAAATAAGTTACATAAAATAAATAATAAATTTTATAAAGGATATTAATAAATTAAATAATTAACCTAGGTTTATTATTCAGGAATATTATGAACATGTGTTATTAGTTGAACATAAGGTAGGGGATTTCTTTTAAAAATACTCTTTTAAAGTTCCTCTTTCAATTTTTTTAAGAAATTAAAAAAATGGTTTTTTAACTTATATGACCTAAGAGATTTTTTATGAATTCATGATTTTTTTATTATTTGATGTTTCGTTTATTTTATTTTTTTTGTTATGGTTAAATAAAAATATTTCTTCATGTTGTGCATGGATTTCAGATTTTAAAAAGTCATTTTTAAATAATATTATATTTTTATATCAAAATGTGTTTCTATTTAAAAGTTTTCTTGAAAGGTCTTTACAATTTAAAAAATTATAATTCTTTATTCATTATATGGTTTTTTTTCATTATATGTTAAATGGGTGAGCTTGATATTGCTTATCAAAGGTTTGTGCCCCATTATAGCACACGAGTGAGCCCATTATATCTTATACATTGGGTGCACCTAGATTAAATAAGGTGATACCATTATAGATTTGGGTTCATCTAGATATCACTCCAATGCATTTTTTAATGTACCTTGTATTTTGAGGCAATAAGGAGGGAGTTTCCAAAGGGTTTCTCCTATAGATTTAACAGTGCTCCAGTTATTTCTAACATGAGTTTAAAATGGCTTATGAATGTGATTCTATATGTTTCCAAAAATTGGTTTTATTTTATTTATAAGGGTTTCAAAGGATTCATTTAATAAATAAGTGTGTGTTTGTTTTTCATGTGGAATTTTTTTATTTCATAAGATTAAAGAACTTAGAATATAAAGGTAAACTTTACATGGGTTTCCATATTTTTCACTAGACTAGTGTTTTCTTTCTTTTATGTCCCTTACTATGTTTTTTGTTCTTGTAAAATGTTTTTAAAATTATTTTAATAGTTTTTAAGGAATATTATAAAAAATTATGATATAAAGATGAACTTTTTAATGATTTATCATGAAAATAAATAATGTTTTGTTTAAAAAGTTTGTTTAGTGAGAAAATGGATACTAAGAATAAGTGTCCACTTATATTTTATGGGTTTACTATATAAGATGTTATCCTAATTATCTAAAACTATTTCCCAAAAATATCCACAAGATTTTTAAAATATATATTCTTTTTCAAAAACACTAGAATATTTAATTCATAAGGTTGGTTTATTAAAGTTTGTATCAGAAGAGGGTTTATACAACTTTAGGGATTATGATTTTTTCTTGAATGGTTATCTTAAGATTTGTGGATATCATCACGGGTTTATAATTTAAAGTTTATCATAAGTTCATGGACTTTTAAATCCATTTTTTCTATTTATGTTATAAAATTTTAAGGTGACTGATGATATTTTTGGAGATATTTTTTTTGAGTTAATTATGGGTTATTATATTTTTGGATGAAAGATGAAAGGTATAAGATAAACTCTATGTTTCAAAAATTTCTTTAATGTTAAATATATTATGGTTATTTTGATGATTTTATCACATTTATATAAATTTTATAAGTATTAAATTATTAGAGTTTTATAAATTGGAAAACCTACAGGATGGGTGACAACCCATCATGTCTGGAAAATCCAAGAGGATTTAACACACAACTGAATGATTATACGAGTACAACACCAACCACTAGACAATGTGGTGTCCTTTTTAGTATACCATTGTTTTAATTTATTTATTTTAACTAATAGATAAAAAATTCTTTTAATTTTGGTAAAATATTTTTTATCATATAGATAACAATGGGATTTGAAATTGATCAGGTGTTATGTGATTATTGTTATACCAGAATGTGTTCGATATTTTAGTAAACTTATATGATTAATGTATGTAAAATGTTATTGATTATTTTTTGAAGAAAGGTTTAATTTATCTTTTTAGTCATATATGATATTATTTTGGATTTATGGTGATTGATATGATTTATGGAACTAATTATAATATCTCGGAGATTATGTGATTATGAAAATTACATTTTGGTGTGAGGATTTAAGAAAGATTTATATTATTTTGAAGAATATGTGATAAAATCCTTATGCTTTTTGTGTTTCAAGATAAATCTATAATTTTTTAAATAAATTTATGTTTATTTATTTATAAAATGATCAAATAATTAATTTTTGTATTACTGTTAAATTTTGATGATTAATTTAGTTTTTCTTCATTTTAGGGTTTATTCATTTCAATCTTATCTTTTACTAACCATTTTGGGATTTATTAATTAATAATTTAGGAGGAAAATATTTTTAGTCTTTTGAATAATTTTTTATCTATATAATTTTATTATAATTATTCATACAATGAATATTCATCTTGAATACACATTATTTGGAGAAAAACAGAAGATTGTGGTGGAAATTTTGAAATAATGAAATTCTTCTTATTAAGTATATTTCATTATGTTCTTGTATTAAAATGTAAATAAATTCCAAAAAATTAGGAAAATGATTTAGAAACAAAAAAAATTCATTTTCACATTTCTTATTGAGAAATAAATAGCCTTTTAAGCTATTATAGATTTATGATTTTGTGGTGGTTAACTTTCTCCTAACCATATTCTATATCAATCTATATCAGTCCCTAGGTGTTAGTTTTCCCTTCCATATTCATGATTTCACTTCTTAATATTGTTATCCTAAATGAAAATATAATATTGGTTATTACTAATGACCCTTTTACTTCCCTTTTCTCTCTTTTCAAGAGGTTTTCTTATTAATCTATTTTAAAATATTGGATTTCAAAAAAGGTATTTTGAAAAATCGAACCATGGTTACCAAACACAAGTTAAAAATTACAAGGTTGAAATTTCCAAAATGAGGGATAATTTAACAACCCATGTAAATGATATAATAAATATTTTTATTTTCATTTTTATTCTTGAATTATCCCGTTATATTCATTATAAATATAATTAGAAATTCATAAAATCAAAAATGAAATTGTTTTATTTAAATAATTTCTTATAAAAATTTATTTAAAATAATAATTTTATAAATTTATAAATTTCTTTTTAAAAAATAAATTTATTTTTTAAATTTATAACCAAAAAATTATCATAAGATTATTTTTCAAGAATTTTATTAAAATATTGGTTTTTCAATGAATAGTGAAAATACTGATTTTTATTGAAAATTGAATTTTATTTTAAAGTATTTACATGTTAAGATTATATTATAGATTAGTTTTAAATTTTAATTCACTAAATTTTATTTAAAATAATCCAATTATTTTTTTTGAAATTTATTTTATTACTATATTTTTTGTAAAAACATTTTCTATTTAAAACGGTCATTTTTTTAGAAAAAAAATATTTTTCATTGTGTTTTTTTGATTTAATTTTAAATTAAATTATGTAACTTATAGCTTTAAAATTTTGAAAAATGGATTATATATTTTTATAAATTTGTTCCAAATTAATTAAATAGGTCTCTTTTATTTTTTCACAATATGAATAACAACTTTAATTATTTTTATTACCAATGTAAATGATAAATCAGGTAATTCTGGTTAAAAATGATAAGAACCATAAAATGACCCAAAAACAAAAATAAATATTATTTTATGAGTTTATGTCTAACATAATCATCCTAGTATCTAATTTATGACATTTTGGATCCACTTGGAATCGATTATGACATTTATAGTATTTTGGTCAAGGAAATGTCAAACTTGTCACACTCTTGTTTTTAATGAGTGTAATATTTTTAATATGGTGTTATCCCAAGGATTTGTTCAACTATAAATATTATTTTGAAATATGAAATATTTGTCTTCATAATGGTAATTTATTTTTGATTTAAGTAAAAAAATAATTCCCTTAAATGATTACACAAGAGAGATGCATTATTAATTAAATTAATGGGAGAATAAAATAAATTATATTAAAAATATTTATAGTAATATAATATGATATAATTAAAGTAATAAATTCGTTTTATATATTGATTTGAAATTTTTTGGATTTTTTAAAATAATTTATATGAATTATAAGTGTAATTTAGATATTATTAAAGTTAAATTAATGAATTGTTCTAAAAATTGACATTGTGGATACTTTCGAGTAAATAATATTTTATTAAATGATATAAAATTAAAAAAAATGTAAATTTAGATAATTTATTATTTAAATATTTAAAATATCAATAACGGCCATTTATGGGTATTTTTTCATTTTATATTAACCATATTAACCTTCAAAGAGTAAAAATTCATGTTCTTGCGGTAAGAGTTAAAAGGGTTAAATAAGGATTAAAACCAAATGATAAGGGTAGAAATATTGTCCAAACGTGTATAGTTTTTATTCCATGAGGTACTTTATACAATAACTCGTATTATATTTTAAATAACTCATTTTGGAACCATTTTTAATTGAACATTAATTTATATTAACTTAAAATTTTGAGAAATTCCAAGAGTGTATCTCCCCTCTCTTATAAAAGGAAACTTCTTCAAATTTATTAACACCTAAAAAGAGATTTTTTTTCTGCCAGGATCCTCCCAAAATACCTTCTTAGAATCCATCTCATAATTATAGAGGTATTTTTGAGGAATACTTCTAATATAATAAATATTAAGGTTTTATTTAAATGGGGTTTTCCAAAAAAGGGTTATAATCTTCAACTGCATGTTTTAGTTCTGTTTCTTCTTCCACCTCCTTAAAATATGATTCAATCATGATAGAATAATAACACTAGTATAATTTATATATTAATATCTTATTATGATAATATAATAACCTATATCCATATTCACTTTTATCAAATGGTAAATGAAACTGTCATTCTTGTCTATAGTGGACTACCATCTCGTGAACTGATGTAATCCATTTTCCATCACCATTCCTCATGGATTGATTATAATGATTTAATTAATTTTTAAATATGAAATTATTTTAAAATTTATATTTATTAAAATATAATATATCATCTACCTTTTAACCTTTTAATTCGTTTAAAATGATATTGTCGTTCGTGCATATGTGTGGATTTCCACCTCTACAAAGAGATGTGATTCGTTTTCTATTTGGAAATAAAATGGATGATAGATATTAGTATATTTAAAGAAATTATATGATATATATTTTATTAGAATCATTATATAAATATAAAATAACACTTTCTTTCTTTCCGTAATAATCATTGAAAAATAGAAATATTACTCAGGCATACTACGACCTACCGTCTTCATGATTACAATGTACTTTGTTTTTCCTAACCATATTAAATGGTCAGATTTAATAGTATAATTAATGTATAAAAATTATAAATGTACCTTGATTATTATTTCCATGTATTAGGTAATAATGACCTCTTGGACCATAGTGAACTGACCAAATTCACTTTTGACTTAAGTATTGAATATCATCAAAACGTACGACATGAACATAAGTGATTGAGTAATTATATATAACATGTAAATAAGTGATATAAAATAAATAATAAACTTTTAAAATGTTCATAATAAATTAAATAATTTACCTATCTTTATTATTCAGTAAGATAAATAACGTACATGATGAGTTGGACTTAAGGTAAGTGACTTTTATTTTAAAATACTATTTTAATGTTACTCTATCAATTTCATTACAAAATTAAAAGAGGAATGTTTTTGTTAACTTATATGGAATGATAATATTTACCTGCCCTCATGATTCCTCAATTTTTTGATGTTTTCATTATAGTTTTTCATGGTTATTTTTAAATAAAATAGTTTCTTTATAATGTTCACTATTTATCAATTTTAAAAATTCATTTTTAAGGAAAATTATGTTTTGATTTCTAAAGGGGTTTTTATTTAAAACTATTTTCAAAAGGTTTTTATGATGAAAAACTAAAATAATACCATTTTTTATTCATTACATGGTAATTTTTCATTATATGTGAAATGGTTGAGCTTGATACGGCTTATATAAAAAGTTTATCCCCATTACATCTTAGAGGTTAGCCTCATATATCTTATACATTGAGTGCACCCAGATATAACTAGGTGAGCATGTTATAAATTTAGGGGTATGTATAGAGTGTTATAATTCATTGTCTAATGTACCTATTCTTTTGAGTTTATAGGGATGTAGTTACTGAAGGGTTTCTCCGAAGGATTTAACTGGGCTCCTGGAATTTCTAAAATTGGTTTAAAATGGGTTATGAATTTGATGATCTCAATTTCAAAAGGGGTTTTTATTTTCTTGATATGTATTTTGAAGCAATTTGTTTAGAAAAATGTTTATGTGTGTGTTTAATGTGATTTTTTTTATTTCATAAGCTCAATTAACATTGATGATAAAGGTAAATATTACATGGGTTTTCATGTCTTTCATAAGGCTAATGTTTCCTTTCTTTTATCTCCCTTATTGAACCATTTTTAAATATCCCACATTTTTAAAATGTTTTTATTTGATATTATGGAATATTAATGAAAATAATGAGTTAAAGATGAACATTTTTAACATTTATCCTGAAAATAACTATGTTTTATTTTATAAAATAGTGGGAAAATGGATACTGAATATAAGTGTCCACTTGAAATGTATAGGTTTACTATGTATGAGTCTTTCCTAATTCTCCAAAACTCTAAACTAAAATGACCCTTTTCATTTTAATAATGTAAATTTGAGTTATAAAATACTATAATATATAATTAATAATGTTAGTTCCTTTCATTAAGATACCTCTTTTGTATCTTACTACCATGAAATTTTCTCTAGGATTCACTTTAGTGGATCTTGGAAGCTTACCCTTGTCTCAACCACTATTATCTTTGGAAAAAACTACCTCATTTTATATCAATATTTTTCATTATATCATCAATTTATAAATTATAAAAATACTTTTTGGGATTTTTTCCGTCAAACATATCCAAAATATACTGGAAATTCCCTTTACTTCATCTTTAGAGCTAGAGGATTCAACCATTGGTTGGGGTTGGAATTGATGACTGGGTTATTACTAAAAACTAGGGGAGTTACAGGTCTAAGAACTCTCTTCTCTCTCTAAGAGATGTTTGGATGGTTTATATAACCCTGATTGTAGTCATTTGAGAGTGTTTAATCCTTAGGATTAATCCTAGTACCATACCTATAAAAAAAATTTATTTTTAGGATTTTGGGAAAACTTATAAAAATTAGTATAACATGATTATTAATGCCCCAACATGCCACTATTATATCACTAATCCCTAAGAGTTTGTTGAGTATTTGAATTATGGATCCTAGTACATTGAGCCTCAACATATTGGAATGAAATAGTTTATTTCCAAAAAAATGATCTTCTTCTTAATAATTTGTCTAATGTTTTTTGTTTTGTCATATTAACATTTTGTTTCAACTCATTTAAAGTTTTATCCTAGAAGTCCTCTCTAGAGGTTTGATTAACTATTGTTTGTTGGTATTGTGTAAGATTCGTATATAATTAATCCCGGAGAAAGTTTCGTGTGCACTAGTGGTTGGGGTACTTCCTAAGTATCCCCTTGATTCTATCACATGATTCATAGAACCATACACTCTCATCTTGGATGAATCTAGTTTATTTATACCTAATCTTCAAATTAATCCTCCACTACGGGAAAAACGATTATTGCGACGTGGTATTTGCTACGGGCCTTATTCTCGTCGCAACAACTCCGATGAAAAGAGTTTTTGCGACGGGAATATATTCCTGTCACAAATGGTCTATTATTTGCAACGGAAATACAGGTCTCATAGCGATTACAATGTTGCGATTTTCGCACCAAAATGTGGGAAGTCTATTTGCGACGGGTATAAGGCTACCCGTCGCAAGTACCTGGTGGTTGTAAATAGTATTTGCGACGGGGAAATTTCCCCATCGCAAACAAATATTCACCCGGAGTTATTTGCAACGGGCCTTGTCGCCTATACCAGCCGCTATAAAGCCTATTTGCGACGGTCACCTTCAACCCGTCACAACTACCCACGGTGGTAAATACTTTTTTTGCAACGGGACTATTTATCTATCACAAAAGAGCACCCAACGGGCAGTATTTGCGACGGGACCCGTCGCAAATACCGGCGGCGATAAATAGGAATTTGTGATGGGGATATCCGATCATCGCTAATGGTGTGGCATTTGAGACGGGCCCATCGCGAAAACCCTTTTACCCGCTGCCCATAATTAATGTGGGCGAAGGTATTTGCGATGGGCCTCGTCGCTAATACCGGCGGTGGTAAATAGAAATTTGTGACAGGGATATCCACCCGTCGCTAATGGTGGCTATTTACGACGGGCCCGTCGTAAAAGTCCTTTTACCCGCCGTCCATATTTAATGTGGGCGAAGGCATTTGTGACGGTATACCGTCGCAAATACTAGTTATTGCGACGAGATACCGTCGCAAATACGACCGTTGCAAATAATCTAACCTATATATACACCCCATCCGTTTTTTTCATAACATTCAGATCTCTGATCTTCTCTCTCTCTAATTTTCAGTTCTGAGTAGAATTTTTTTTTTGTTTTAATTTTTTCTTTTGAGAAGAGGAAGGAAGGAGAAGGGTAAGGAGGGCGTAGATTACTTCAAAGGTATTTATATTTTTTAATTGTTAATTTTGTTTTTAATTGTTAATTTTTTTTAATAGAATGTTTAACTATATAGTATAGTTAATTTATGTGGATGTACCAAATAATCCTTGTCTGGATACGAACAAGTAGAGGCGGCTCTGGCACAGATGTACCTTGGAGTGAAAACTCTGACAAGGTGTTTCGAGCTTGACTCGGGGTAACCTGGTACACGACAACGGGCCTTGTTGCACTCTTGGTTCGACACTCCCATGGGATGTTTTGGAAATAATTAGAAATAAATAAATATTTATCAAATAATTAAGAAATAATTAAATTTAATTAAAATAATTATCAAATAATTAGGAAATAATTAGATTTAATTGATTGGAAATAATTAGGAAACAATTAAAATAATTAAGAAACAATTTGAATTAATTAGGAAACAATTAGATTTAATTAGGAAACAATTAGATTTAATTAGGAAACAATTAGATTTAATTAGGAAACAATTATATTTAATTAGGAAACAATTATATTTAATTAGGAAACAATTTGATTTAATTAGGAAATAATAAGATTTAATTAGGAAATAATTAGATTTAATTAGGACACAATTAGATTTAATTAGGAAACAATTAGGATAATTAGGAAACAATTAGGATAATTGGGAAACAATTAGGATAATTAGGAAAAAAATTAGGATAATTAGGAAACAATTAGGATAATTAGGAAACAATTTGGATAATTAGGAAACAATTTGGATAATTAAGAAATAGTTAGGATAATTAGGAAACAATTAGGATAATTCGGAAACAATTTGGATAATTTGGAAACAATTAGGATAATTATAAAGCATGATCGACCGCTCATCTACCTTAATTTTCATTTCATTTGTGTGTTGAATCTTGACAGGAAACTTCTGCCTCCACATGTAATATCTTCTTTTACTATCAAAATTATCAACCTCCTCGCAAATATAGAGGTAAATAGGTTTATAATTTTGATAGTAAAAACACATATTACATGTGGAGGCAGAAGTTTCCTGTCAAGCCTCAACACACAAATGAAAAGAAAATTGAGGTAGATGAGCGGTCAATTACATTTGTTTTTCTATTCATTGATTGATTTACCACCCAACCTATATGCATATCTTCTCATTTCTAATTAGTAACATAATTAGTAACATAATTAGCAACACAATTAGTAATATAATTAGTAACATAAATAGTAATATAATATAAAATATTATATTACTCTTATATTAATAGTTCAATAATACTTATAATATAATTATTTTATTATTATATGTTTAATATTTATAAAAAAATATTAATATTATTAAAATTATAAAATATTTATAAAATATTACAATTATCAATATTTTCAACAAGTTTTTCTTTATTCTTAACAGTTCAAATCTTAAAGGGTCGCCAATTTTCAGGTCATGCCCAATAAAAAGTTTGCGTCAACTGTGTCCAATGTAAACTCTATAATTGTTCTTGCTTGGTTGATCACCTTACAAGTAGCATTGCAATAGGACAACCCAAGTCATGTCTTTCTCATTACTTATTTCGTCCTACTGCAACACTACTTCTGAGATGATCAACCATGTAAGGACAATTATAGGGTTTAAATTGGATAAGGTTGATGCAAACTTTTTATTGGGCATGACCTGAAAATTGACGACTCTTTAAGATTTGAACATGTTAAGAATAGAGAAAAATCTGTGGGAAATATTTAGATTTATAATAAATAGTAATAATTACTAATAAATTTAATAAAAAATCAAATAAATTCAAGTACATGGTTATAAATTGGCACAATTTCAAGCGGATTGACAACTACCTTTTGTTCAACGTTTCATATCTTTGCTACTTTCTCCCACTGAAATCAGTTTAAAAAATGTACTCTAACATTTGTCAGAGCAAGTTTTTCATACTTATTTCAGTCTGGAGAAAGTTAAAAAGAGATGAGCCGTTGGAAAAATTAGAATAATTACTAATATAATCTCCACAACGATGATTACAAAATTTTATTTCATTATTCATGCATATTTCATTTTTCCAAGTATTGCTAAGTATTGTTAAATTAATAATAATTAGTGGGGATGATTATAAACTAACTGTGTCGCCTATAATTATTGGTAATTACTAATAAATAACTGTAATTATATATCTTCTTTTTTTAGGATATTGTTTCTTATATCAAATTATTTAACAACAGTAATGGTTTTAAAATTTTTAGAAACATATATATGAATATGGAACAAGGAGATCACCATAAATCATTATTAGATGATCGTGCTTGGATAAATCAGAACAGAAATCCAAACGGTTCTACTTTAAATCCTGTATGTGTTGATGGTGTTGAAGCTTTCGTGTCATTTGCATCATCAAACCCGGAATTTTTTTCATAAGGGATAATTATGTTTCCTTGTAAAAAATGTGCTCTGAGAATGTTTGAGACATTTAACATCGTTGGGAAACATCTCTTGCATTATGGTTTTCAATCAGATTATATTTTTTGGTATCAACATGTTGAACGCAGTTCCAGAGAAGATACTAATAATTTGATTTCAGATCCATCACAGTTTCAGAATTTAGTACATGATGTTGCAGGTTCATCTGTTCAACAAACAGAAATCGAGGATGATGTTGATTTACCTCTCGAGTTGGCACCATCTGAATTTGTTGATTTGTTCAGGTATGCTGAGGATGCATTATATCCTGGTTTCAAGATAAGAAAATTAGAAGCAATTGAAAAATTTATGGCTATTAAATCAGATAATGGAATGTCAAATAACTATTTTGATCAGATATTTTCTTTGGTTAAAGCACTGTTACCTGAAGTAAATGTGCTGCCTGCTAATTATTATGAGAGAAAAAGACTCGTTCATAATCTAGGCCTTAGTTATCAGAAGATCCAAGCATGTTCAAATGATTGCATCCTATATTCTGGTGAAAATGAGTCGTTGGATAGTTGTCCCACATGTGGAAAATCAAGGTATAAAGAAGCTCAATCAGGGAAGTTTGGATTGATTCCTATAAAACAGTTGAGATATTTCCCGTTTACACCTAGGTTGTAGTGTTTATTTATGTCTCAGAACATAGCGACAATGATGTAATGGCACAAAAATAATATTTCAAATGGTAAAATCTTGATTCACCCATATGATGGTGATTCATGGAAATATTTTGATCAAGTGCATCCATCTTTTGCTTTAGAATCTCGGAACGTGCGATTGGGTCTTTCTACTGACGGTTTTTGTCCATTTGGATCTTTTGGTAGTCAGTATTCTTGTTGGCCTGTCTTTATAACTCCATACAATTTTCCTCCATGGATGTTGATGAAAGAGCCTTATATCTTTTTGACATTATTAATCCCAGGACATCCGAAAAATAATATTGATGTTTATTTGAAACCGTTGATTGATGAGTTAAATTTATTGTGGAGTCATGGTGTTGGTACAAATGATGCTGCTGCGAAACAGAATTTTGTAATGAAAGCTGCTTTGATGTGGACAATTAGTGACTTCCTGGCATATGGTATGTTATCTGGCTGGAGTACACATGGTCTAAAATCATGTCCTTACTATATGGGAGACAACAAAGCATTTATGCTCGTGAATGGAAAAAAACCTTTCTATTTTGACTGTCATCGCAGATTTCTTCCAATCGATCATCCTTTTTGGAGGAATAAATCTCATTTCAGAAAAGGAAGAATTGAAAGGGATGAACCTCCAAAAATTATCTCAGGTACAGAGTTATAATCAGTTTTATTTTCATTACCTTCCATCACTTTTGGACCGAAAATAAACCAACAGAAAATTCATGGTTTTGGGAAAGAACACAAATGGACAAAACGGAGCATTTTTGGAATCTTCCATATTGGTCTGATTTGTTGGTCCAACACATGTTGGATGTCATGCATATTTAGAAGAACTGTTTTGATAATTTATTTCATACATTTTTGGATACACCGGGTAAAACCAAAGATAATGTAAAGGCACAATTAGATCTTACCCAAATTTGTTGGCGACCTGAACTTGAATTGTTTAAAAATGTCAGATCACAGAGATTAATGAATCCAAAATCATCTTATACACTGACCAAAGAGAGTCGCTTATTATTTTTTCAGTGGATTGTAGATTTGAGACTTCCAGATGGCTATGCTTCCAACTTGGGAAGATGTGTTAAAAATGGTCATATTTCCAGATTAAAAAGACATGAAAGTCATGTTATAATGGAATGACTTATGCCTGTTAGATTGAGAGGTTTGTTGAATTCTAATATTTGGGATTTGATAACAGATATATCATATTTTTTCGGAGACATGTGTGCAGCGACAACAGACTACGATACACTAAGAAAACTGGAATAAGTTGTTGTTGTAATTATATGCAAATTGGAAAAAATCTTTCTGCCAGATTTCTTTGACTCGATGGAACATTTGATATTAAATTTTCCACATTAAGCAAAATGTGGAGGTCCGGTTCAGTTTCGATGGATGAACCCATTTGAGAGATGCATGCAGAAATTGAAGAAAAAAGTCTGTAACAAAGAATCAGTTGAAGGCTCAATTGCTGAAGCTTATTTGCAAGAAGAAATTAACTTATTTTTCTCTCATTATTTTGAATCTGAATATCCCTCAAAATTTAACTTCATGGGTTGGAATGAAGGGAATTTTGATGATGATATGAACAATCAATTATTAGTTGTCAATCATCCCGAACTTGGCTTTGGTGGAGTTCATGATAGATGACTTTCAGATGATGAACATCATAGAGCTCATACATATGTTCTACACAATTGTGAAGAAATTTCACCAATTGTACAGTGAGTGCTCTTATCCCTTATTCTATAGATTATGTAACAGTAAATTAATCATATTGTATTTGTAGGTTATATGATGATCATATCAAGAAACAATTTCCACAAATTACAGCAGCTGGCTTAGAAGAACGTCGGTAAAAAAAAGTTTCCTACTGGTTTCAAAAACTGGTAACATACATTCTATTTTGGTTTTACATATAAAATAAATTTATTACTTGTAATAGTGATAAAAGTTTTACAAATTTTCAGGTATCTATACATGCTGATAAGATTGATAGTCGATTGCGTATATTGAGTAGCCCACCATCCAAAATGGTTTAATCTTATAATGCATATGTGTTGAATGGTTATCGCTTTCATACAAGTGCATATGGGGAATCAAAGAAAAAAATGAATAATGGTGTTTGATTGAAGGGATCACATCATAGAGATATTGAAGTTGACTTTTACGGCATGCTTGAAAAAATTATTAAACTGTGTTATTTGGGACAGAATTATGTAACAATGTTTAAATGTCGATGGCTAGATACTGATAGAGGCATTCGTATTCATCCGAGTCATGGAATTGTTGATATTAAACATAAAAGTCTTCTTGCAGTAAATGAACCATTTTTATTGGCTCATCTGGAACATCAAATTTATTATGCAAAATATTGTGCTACTGCAAAAGAGTTGGATGATTGGTGGAGTATAATAAAAGGTAAATCTCAAGAAAATCAGTTTACTCAAACTGAATGTGGTTCCATTGAAGTGCAAGGAAATGAAATTTTTCAGGACACTCCTCAAAACACATCTTTTTCACAAAGACACATGAATCTTGAGGATGACACCCCACAGTTAAGGGTTGATGGTGACGATGTTTTCAATGATGTTACAACTGAATTTGAAATGAAAAGAGATGATAAAAGTGAAACAAATATGGAAATTAATGATGTTGATGAGGAAGATGAAGACATTGACATTGAAAACTATGAAGATGATGATGAAGATGAACATTGACACAGTAAAATGATGGTTATAATCATTAAAAATATATATCTATACATAATAGTTATTTTCAACTATTTTCTAATAACAATCATTTCATGTTTAAGATGGACTCGGAAACGTTCGTCAGTTGTTGGAGGCTGATCTACCTGTGGATGATGAGGTTCTTGAGTCATCTTACCCTCAGGCTATTGGCACTACAGGGAGCACTCGGAGGGCGCATGGTATTTCCAGACTGATAATTCCAGATCCTATCCCGGAGCGACGTCCACCTCTTGGATTCGATGCGCACACGCGGTGGTATGGTAACCTGTGTATTTTATTTATCTTTAATTATAATTTGTTAATATTATAATTGTTTGATTATTTGTTCTTTTTTCATATTTTTACGTATATAGCTATTGGACAGGGGAGCGCTATCTTGCACAATTATTTTTCTCAGCCCTGGCTCACATGGGATCAGATTCCCGCTGATGTGCAGGCCGCCATGTTCGATCATTGGCTGGTACATAATTAAATATTATTTATTTTGAAATATAATTCATTAATAACTTTATTATTAGGGTTTATGGTATCCCATCGACGAGAGCATGCGTGCCACTATCCTCGCGGCATGGGTGGTGTCTATGTGTAACTGTTTTCGTCAGTTTTTGCATAATTTGAGAAAGACAGCTGTGAAGAAAGCCGAAGTGACAGAATTTGATGAGTCCTATATAGCCCACCAACCAGCGTACATTTCATCTCACGTTTGGGATGGATTATGTACACACTAGTTGGGTGGTGGGTTTAAGAGGAGATCTGCATTGGGTCGACAGAATCGAGGGAGACAAGAGGTGACGCATCGAGCCGGTAGTCGTACATTCAGTGTGTATAGAGAGCGTCTGGTAAGTACTTTTTTTTAATATTTTATACAACTTTAAATATAAAAAGTTTATTTTATATTCATATAGGATGCCGAGAATCCCAGTATTTTGGCGTACGGCGTTTATCAGAGGATGTACACTGACCCGACTACTGGAGAGATTAGAGGTGACCGCCAGCGTCAGATTGTGGTCAGTATTATATTCTTTTTAGTTTGCAAATTAAATACATATAATCTTTTCATTATTTTAATTTCTAATTGAAACTTAAGGAGTAATATGTGGTCGCGACCTCTCAGACGCAGGCTGAGAGTCAAGACGAGACGGGTGATCATACTAGTTCCCACCATTTTGATGAGACGGCATGGATGCAGGCGACCCAATATGGCTTCGAAAAGGGACGAGTAGTGGGTATCAGCTCTCATTTGACTCCTGCAGCTTATTATGGTACTGTTGCGATGTCGGCGTCCAGCTCGAGAGGAGCTCGTGGAGAGACATCATCTTCTGCCTCAGAGTATCAGGAGCAACTGTGTGCTCAGAGTCAGCTTATAAAGGATCTGCGTCAGGGGCAGGAGAAGATGCGTCAGAAGCACGATGAGGAGATGCGTCGATGGTAGGAGCAGATGCGTCAGCAGCAAGATGAGGAGAGATGTCGATATGAGGAGAAACATCAGGAGTATATGGAGTATATGCGTTGTCTGACTCATAGTTTAGGGATGGAGTTTCCTCCACCACCTCCACCAGGTCCTCCAGGTCCTCCAGATTATCCACCCCCCAGTGATATTTTAGATGTAATAAACATTTGAGTTCTTAGTTTATTGTCATATTAACTATTTATAATTCCTCTTTCATATTGGTACGAATATTATGTGATTTAATTTGTTTTTATTTTTTTTAATATATTATTACTTATTAGTATTATTTTTAATGTCTACTTATTTTAATAATATTACTTTTCATATTTTATATTTATTGTTAATATTGAGAATTTTATAAATTTATAATATTATTAATATTAATAATATTAATATTATTTTTTCATAAATATGTATGTTTATTTTAATAATAATAATAATATATTAATTTTTTATATTAATAATCTTAGTACTATTATTATTATTTTTTGATATTAATATTTCATAATATATAATATAATATTATTTATATTCATATTATTATTAGTTTTGGATATTAATATTTCATAATTATATTATATATATTTTTCATTATTAATATTATAATAATATAATATATTTATATTATTAATATTAATATTATTATTATATAGATAGTTTAATAATAATAATAATGTTATATTAATTTTTTATATTATTAATATTAGTATTATTATATTATATTATATTATTTATATTCATATTATTATTATTTTATATTAATATTTCATAATTATATTTTTTATATTTTTTATTTATATTATAATAATATAATTTTTTTATATTATTATTATTATTTTTATTTTTATATAATATTATATGATTTGTAATAATTATTTTATTTTATTTTTATTTTTTTTAATATTTGCGACCGAAACATTTGTGATGAGATTTCCCGTCGTAAATGTTTTTTTACTGTACCATTTGCGACGGGATGAATACCCATCGGGAAAACCTTTCTGCGACGGTCCATCGCAAATACCTTCGTCACAAGTTTTTTTTTAAATTTCACATTTGCGACGGGATTCTGACCGGTCGCAACTAATATATATGTGACGACCCGTCGCAAATAACTTTTTTATATATAAACGAAAACTCATTTGCGACGGGGGAAAAATACTATCGCAAATACTCTTATTGCGACAGGACCACCGCAAAAACATCTATTTGCGACGCCGTTTTCGGCAATGGGCGATTTGCGACGAAGCCCCGTCGCAAATATTCAGTTTTCCTATAGTGCTCCTAGGGTAAAATTTCATGATGAATGAATTTTATTATTGGTTCTATAAATCAAATATATATTCAACCATATGTTAGAACAATTTATCATTTCCCTTTGACAAAAATGAAAAAAATAGTAGTTTTAATTCCTCCTCACTCAATCCCATAAGGGGAAGTTATTTTACTATACCATAGAAGTCCTTACAAACTAGAGAGTCTTTGTTGTGAATTTCAATGAGTGTTCATAGTTGGGAAAAGTGGGATTTATTATTATTATATTTTGAGGCCATGAGATTTTTCAAATTCATGATTGGTTTTTCGACACTTTAAGAACCTAGAACTCTGTATGCCTGACTCTATCAATCAACTCATTTATAGGTAGTTGTGGATTTTTATTTCCATCTTAGTTGAGGTTCTAATTTCATAGATTATACTGATTCTTCTAAAGATCAACCATTTCATGTTTATTATTGTGTTTTAGAGCACACAAATGTTTATTTATTTCATTTATGAATCCCTCTATGTTTTCATATAATGAACTAGTTTTCATTCACAACCCTTTTTTGTATATTTATTTATGAACACTTTTTGTCAATTTTTTCAGAAACTGTTTTGTGATGTTAGAAATATGTTTTTTAATACCATTCCATCCATGGAAATGAAACCAATATTTTACCCACTAAGTCCAATTTCATTGGCTAGTCCCTTGAGAAAATAATTACTTATAAACCTAATTAAAACTATTTATGTGATGATAAGGGGTTGATCCATAGGGAAGAACTCAAATATGTGTGTTTGTGTTTAACCAAGGTAAAAATGTAAACTAACCTAAAAATAATAATAAAACAGTCTGATGAAAATGGTGTTGTTGATGGAACATTAATGTGAGTAATGAATTTTTATGAGTTAAAGTGTCAAGATTATGTGATCCAATATGAAAATCAACAAAACAGAAGCTAGTAGGAATAATAAATTGGTAACATATTTTGAAATCTATTAGCTAGTTTTTATAAAAAAATTTCCTCATTAACGATTTTAAATTAAACTTACTAGGACTGGTTAAAACAGGAAAAATAGATTTTTCATCAACTCAAATTATAAATGAATAATTCTTATAAAGGCTAAACTATAAAAGTTTCTTGATCACATAATAACAAATTAGTTATCACTAATTTCAAAGTTTCAGTGAAAATAAATGTGCTACTCTCTTGATCTTAATCAAATTTTGAAAATAAATCTGCATATGAAAAAATATTTTGAAATAAAGTATAATCAATATTAGTTTTCACTAAGACATGATGTATTGAAAAAAAATATTTATAAAGAATTTGAGAGCAGTTTCAATTCAGGTCGATGCATGAATGATGTAAAATAAGCCACTATTAAAATCTATTTCCACAATTGGAATTTATCCAAAAATAATAATTTTATTTAATATATTCAATTATTTCAGTATAGAAAAATCTATAAAGACCAATAATAAGAAAAAGAGTTAAAGAGATGAGTCTTATTTATCCAGTTACTAAAACTCATGTTTGATTCTCCCTAGTGATTCGAAGTTTTTATCTCAAAAGTTCATCTTATGGTCATTGTTCTCTATATTTAATATGGTCTCTCTTTATTTTTATTTCGTAAAGATTATTGTGATTCTATTTATAATTCATTTTCATGAAAATACTATCCTTGGCCTAACAGTCACTATTATGAAATTATCTTCTTGGATTCCATGTGATGTTTTTGTTACCATGCATCATCCTCAACAATGATTGAATCCAACCATCCCAAAACAAAATTTTCTCCTATACATGTGGGTATTTTTTTGATCCTTTAGAAATTTGAAGAATATTCACTTACACAACTTGAGGTAGTGGATATTAACTTTATGAAGACTACTTTGATGGGTCAATGTCATCATATCAAACTTGAATGTTCAGAAATTAATCCAATATAATATCATTGTACCATTTTTCAGGTGTAACTTTATGTGATATTACCTTAATGTGGATGTGACGATGCAGACCTTATAAAATCCTAGAAATAACACTTGTGTAGCCCACCATCCTACCTTTTTGAAATATTTTCCCATAATCGGCACTTTAATCTACACTTACACCACCTGATTTCTACCTTTACAAAAGATACATACCTTTGAAAATCTTCATCACCCTCACACATGTTTTTCCAGAACACTTTCTCATTTCCTTCTCTACTTTTACACCCTTAAGCTGTTCATTCTCTACCCATATTCATTTACTTTTATCTACCCTTATGTCATCTTCATCACTTTAGTTAGGGTGATATGGGAATTTTTCGTTGGAAGCATCGACACAATCTATAATAGTATGAAAAGCTCTATCAAGATTTATTGAAACCCTCACTTGTGAACTAAGCTCAGTAACTTGGAATCTCATAAGAAAAACCCCAAACACATGGTGTGTAACCTCAAAAAACGTCCTAGATACATCTTGGGGATGAATAAAGGTCCCCATTTAATTTACATCCTATAAAAAATAATCTTAAATATCCCCAAAAACCACCTATTTAATTTGGTTTTCACATTGTGAATTTTAATATCTGATCTTAAATCCTCAACTTAAACCAGCTTGGAATCCGGGGTCATCTATTAAATTCATGTTTTGTATTCTTCGTAAGATTAAATAGGGTTTTCTGGCTTCATCTTCAGAAATTTGTGATCTATATTGATTATAATTAACATAATTCCTAAACTTGGATCTATTCAACATCAGTGGCTACTCAACTCAAGCTCATCAGTCATCTTTAATTGGAAGGGATCATTTTTTATGTTCCCTAGGTATTCTTCCTTTTTTGTTAATTTTTTTTAAACCTCATTTATGATGAGGATTGATGTGGCTTGGAACATGGATTTTTATTTTTCCTTCTCTAGTAACAAATTGTATTTTCAGTGTGCGGTTGATAGAGGGGTAAGTGGTAATAGAAATATTATAAGATAATGGT
The DNA here is from genome assembly GCA_963277665.1 of Viscum album. Classification (NCBI taxonomy): domain Eukaryota; kingdom Viridiplantae; phylum Streptophyta; class Magnoliopsida; order Santalales; family Viscaceae; genus Viscum; species Viscum album. The sequence goes on from OY728136.1 coordinate 655,437,770, forward strand.
AATGGTATCAAGTAATTGTGGTGGTAGTAGAAATATATGAGGTGCATTGGTAGTATTTTTAGTGGTAGTTGTAGTTTATAGGGGAAGTATTAATATTTTTTAAAGAAGTATCATTGAAATTCAAATAATGGGGGTAAGATAGAGGATAGTGGTAGTATAAATTTCCCTTCATGGAAGTAGCACAATAGATCAGTAGCTGACATAAAAACATATACTTTACAGACTCACTTACATTAAATAAAAAACTATTTCCATAAAATATTAATCAAAAAAATTCACCTAAAAAAGGATTCCATAAATTATGAAAACAAATTAAATTTATGGAATTTTAGAAATTGAATTCAAGTAACCCAAATAATTAAACAGTGATGTTGAAAAATTATATGAAAATAATATTTAACAAATATCTATCTAGAACCTCAAGATGAATGTTCAAATAAAAAATTAAGAAATTTTATAATAGAACATTTATCAAATTGGAACCAAATATTAACACTTTTGAGAATATATTCAAATCATTTATATTTTTAATGAAAAAACATTAAATTTAAAAATAATACCCAATTATATCTCATATTAACATCAAAATCTCAATGACTTCATCAAAATATATGAGGAAAAGTGTGTAAACATCAGTCATATAACTCTGATATAAAAGCCTATTTCTTCTCAGAAAAGTGAAATTTTGTTATAATACTTCACGAGGAAGAATTATTTATCAATTAATGTAACTACTAATCTATGGGTAGTTGATAAATATATCGATTCCATTGAAAAGATATTTTTTGATGCGGAAAGTGATGAAAATTAAATAGATATTTTACTATTATATTGTTAAAAGTGGATGTGGTTAAATAGAGGATATTGATTCAATATATTATGTAAGCAAAAAAGATAAAAATTATAAATTTGAAAACATTTAAGGTGACATTATTTGATAAATAATTTCCTCAAGAATAGTGAGTTAATATGGAATGGAAATTTTTAAATATAAAAAAAACTAAGAGTAAGGTGTTGATGAGTGTCTCGATTACTTCACTAGATTATCAAGGCATGTTTTAGACTACATATATAATTTGAAAATTAATATTTACCATTTATTTGATGGGATTAAGACAATTCTTAAAAGGTACTTAGTTTCAAATGGATTTATATTGTTTGAAGATATTTTATGAAGTGACATAAATAAAGAAAAATAATTATCCAAGTATTATATTTTAAAATGAAATCAAGATAATAAAAAGTAAATTGAGAATTATGAGAAAGGAAATGTAATGATGATGAATAAGGAAAGATTGAAACTTTCAACATGTAAAAATTTTAGAAGTAAATATCCTAGTAAATGTTAAAAGGGAATTAGAGTTTTTTAAAATTATAGTGATAAAGGACATAATCCTCGTGAATATAAAGGAAAGAAAGAATATATTCATATCTCGTGATTCAAAAATAAGGTGGTGGGTCACTACTCGAATAAATTCCCAAAGCATCATGGATTAATTTTGTAATTTAATTTTGTAATGGTTATCTTCGTATAAAATAAAAGAGATGAAGATCCTAAGAATAATTTAATAATAATTATTGAAACTATCATAGGAAATGAGTTATATGGGAAATTTATAATGTGTGAATTCTAGTTTTAGAATATTTCTTTTCATAGTAAAATTGTCTCTAAGGATGGAATATTTGTTGATGTTTCTAAGACAGGGCTGACCTTAAATTTTTCATATAACCTTTAGGGTTAGTATGTGATTTGAAGTAAATATAATTATAGTACACTTTTTTTGAATATATTATTATGATGTATTTTAATTTGACCTAGCATATTGAACCATAGGTGTTATTATTAAGGCTATAGAGATTAAAATATTACAACTTTATTTGATAGTTTAATTTGTTGATTATTATTTTTACTAATTCTAACCATTTTTTGTTTTAATAAATGGATATAAATGGGATGAATAAATTGTCAAAGAAATCTTACAATAAAGAACATTATTTATTAATAGATCTCTTAATCCTTTAAGAGTAGATTTTAATGCTTCAAACATGAATAGTTAAGCATTCTCATTCCTCATTTTAAAATTGAGATGAATTGGAGGTAGAAAACTAATTAAAACATGCTTAGGGTGAAATAAATATTATATAATAGAATGAAATAAATTAAGAATATTTTGTTATAATTATTTGAAACTGTGAAATGGAGATAAATCTATCGACTCTTATTTGGAAAGTATCACCTAACTATAAAGGTACACTTCTGGAAGTAAATTCATAAGTGTAATTATTATAAAGGTACAAATTTTTTATTTTATATATTTATTCAAAAAATTATAATTTCTCAATTTTTAACCGGTAAATTAAAATTCATGACTATAGGGACCCATACATATCAAATATAAGTAGTATATATAAATATATGAATATTACTTACCTATAATTATGATCCATGCTAGAATCATGTAGGTTTAGTGTCTTTGGAAACATTGATACATAAAGAACTAGTTTATAAGATATCTATATCAAATACCACAAATTTCATCATAACTAGCACCCATATTAGTCATATCACTCTTAAAATCGTTCTTAATACCCTAAAGAAAGGAAACATTATAAAGTGTGATCTCAGATTATTAGTAAGGGTAAACAAGGGACATATCAATGATCACTTAAAAATAGCATGATAATAAGGGTATAATAACATAATAATGAAATTTGAAAACCATATCTAGTATATAATAAATAATAATCTTGAATCATAGAATAAGTCATGGTAGTTAATAAGACATGAATCATAAAGGAAACACTAAACAAGATCTATGAGATCATAACATTGGCATAAGACATATCTTTTTGGAATATATATAAGAATAAAAAATATATTCCTTGGTATCCAAATCATACTACCAAGACTATCATAGTGGATGGGTTTCACTCCCTATTCTATTGTATTAATAAAGATTCACTCCCAAGACTATTATAGTGGAAAATCCCTTACTAAACTGGGTTCACTCCCCATTCCATTCTTGATTATCTCATGATATATCCATATTTACCCAATAAATTGGAGGGATATATAATTCATCACACACCCATCCCACAATTACAATCCATTCATATGTGTAAAATAAGATCATTATTCATTCATTATATCCCAGAATAGGAAAAGGTAATGGGTTTCATAAATATTTCAGCAATTAATCATATAATAACTCATTAATATTAAATAGGATTCAAGAAAATCTCATTATCATAATCATAAACTATTTGAGTAAATAATAAGGGTGGTATTATTGGATCATATCCCCAGTAAATCATAATTAAAATCAAAATATATCATCTTATATGAAAATTTATTTAAAAAATCACTTAGAATACTTCTTGAAGAACTTATCTTTTTCAATTAGAAATTACTTCTTTAAAATGTACAAAATTCAAAAATTATTAAGGAAACGTTTTATTTGAATGTAACCTTGTGAAATTATATATAAAACATTAAATCATTGAGTGGTCATGATTCTGGTACATTTTTTTCATGCTATTAAAATAAATATTCCGAATATATATTCGATAAAAAGTCAAAGGTACCTTGTTCAAAAAATGAAATTAATATTCTGCTTAACCCATTTTTAAAAAATTAAATCATGGGTAAAAATTAATTACAAAAATCATATGAAAATATTCAAAAATTATTGAAATCATTTTAAGGAAAACATATATAGGGAATAGAAATATTCACGATCGAATTGTAAAACATATTCAGTTTTACTTAAAAACATTATTCCAGTCACATTATTACTTAAAGAGAGGAAAATTAAAGGAACATATTTAATATATAGAAATAAATAGAGAATAATAAAATTAACGAGATTATTAAGAGATATATTATATAATTTTAACATAAAAAACTTTATCAGAAACAATCCTAATAAATAATGATATTGTAATATAAATCCCATACTTCAAGTTCAATTTTCTTATAATGTTATTTAACCTATTGTATAATAAATTTAAAAAATTTATAATTCAATACATTAGTAATTTACAAACTTATATTATCATATATTATCTTATTGTAATATTTCAACTCCCATTTATTAATAATTCCTTAATAAAATCATCGTTTACTGGTGTTAACTGTTTTATTTTCATAAGAATTTGTTTTAGTAGTTCCAGTAATTGTACATTGATATTGGTTACATGATCTAAATAATGTTAATAATGAAATAAATATCAAAATTATTAATTATATATATATATATTCATATATAATTTATAGAGATATAAAAATGAATTACATTATTCATCGATATGGAAGGTTGTATGTACACATGATTGACTTTTTCACTTTTTTACTGGTAGAAAAAAAAGAATAATAATTATTAATAAACCTTTAAAAATAATAATTTTTTAATATATATTATATATATCAATTAAATATATTATATTTACCATCCATGTAAAATGGAATTGAGAAACAAGATCTCTTTTGTGGATGTTGTAGTCCAAACATACACATGAGTAATGTTATCATTTTCCAATAAATTCCAATTTAAGAATCTAGGCATAATATTATAATTTTAGAAGAATAAATGTGTTATAAATATTATTTTTAAACATTAAAACCATTAAAGTAACCATCCATGAAATATGGCGATGTAAAATGAATTATATTTCTTGGTGGAGGTGGTAGTCCACACATACACACAAGTGATACCTTCACTTCCCATTTAATGGAAGTGTGTGGATACTAGTGGTTCCATAATCATAATAAACTTTTAGTATATTTATAATACTTAAGTTATTATTTTATGATTAATACTATATATTTATAGGATGTATAAGATTAAATAAATTTATATAGGTCATCTAAGACGATTACCTCTTCTTCACAAGGCCTCCTTTAGATCCATTATTAACAACCCTTGAAATAGTCATTTTAAAATACCAAAATAGATAGTTCATGTATATGGAATTTTGTAAAATAATTTTGTAAGTATTTCTCAAGATATAAGACTCAATGTGGTGTAATAAAGATAAAGTATAGTTATCATTTTGTAAGTGGGGGAGAGGACACACATGGAATTTCATAAAAGTATTAAATATAATAAATTAATTCTCATGATAAATTATAAAAAATTGATATATATTTTATTTTTTGATAGGATTAGGTAAAAATATTTCCCTAAAATATTAATTAAAATAATTTAATTGGAAATTTCTCACCTTATCACTAAGGTTAACATTCGAAAAACCAATTTTAAACTTAGTTGTGGTGAAAAAAATTTAATATTTTTACCATTCATTATTACCAAGAAGGAAAGTGGAATCATCAAAAAAATTAATGGATAATTACAAAATTTTGGAAAAAATTTCAAAAAATTTGATTGCTAAAATTGGTAAAAATTAATTTTAAAAAAACTCGTAAAACCAGGCGAAAAACTAATTTCCCAGAAAAAATATTTTCTTATGTATAAAAAGTTATTATAAAAAAATAAACATAATATTAATTTCAATGATCATAATTGTATTATTAATCATATAAATAAATAATATTACTTTTAAAAAAAATAAAATAGAATTAATCATTATAATTTATTAAACTGAAAAGACAGTTTTCAATAAAAATTAGTATTTTTTGTTATTCATAAAAAAATTAATATTTTTAGAAAATTCAGAAAAATTAACTCTAATATAATTTTTACAATGTGATTTCAAAAATTAAGTTCATTTTTTAAAATAAATTTTATCATAGAGAAAAATATTAGTTATATTATTTTCATACACAAAGTAATAAAACACATTTTTGAGTAAAAATGTATTTTTAAAACAGATAATGAATTTATTAAAAATTGAGTACTTATTAAAAATATATTTTAGTTATATAGAAACTTTATGAATGTTATGAAAATATTTTTATTCCTATTCATACCGCTAATTTAACAACAAGTTTAAATGGTATACTATATAACTGATCATCTAGACTCAGGGTTGCTTTTATCACTAGATTTCAAAGAAATTAAGTTTATTTAAAGAGAATTATATCATAAAATATTATGATGTTATATTCAACTCCCCATAAAATGAATTTAAAACTCGAAATTATATCACTCATATACAATCAAATGATGATATCTTTGTTTAATCACATCCTTAGTTTCCTATGTAGCTTCGTTGAATTTTTTATTTCTCCAGATAACTTTAACCAGATGAGTAGTCATGTTCTATATAACTTTATCTATATGATCCATGATTTATACTTATTTTTCTTCATAAGAAATATCATACTCTAGTTCTATTACCTCTAAGTTCAATACTTCTGATCTATCTGGTATGTATATCCTTATGAGATATACATTGAACATATCAGGAACTTGATAGAGGTTTGGTGGAAGCACCAAGCGACAAGATACTGTCTATAATGAATAAATAATATCAAAGAGGACAATATAAATATGGATCATTTTTCATTTATTTACATATATAATAACCTTATTCCATGTTGAAATACCTAGGAATACATTCTCACCAACTTCAAATTATATATTTCACCGACGACTGACAGTATAAATTTTGTGTTGATTCTGAGTCGCTAAGATATGCTACTAAATGAATCTACCTTTATCTTCCATTTCATCAATTAGATCAGGTCCCAATATATTTAGTTTTGTAATTGTATCTCGTTATGTTGGTGTCCTATACTTTTTTCTATAGAGGTATTAATAAGTATCCTTCTAAATGCTCGAGTGAAAGATGTTGTTCTAATAAAACTCGATTATAGAAAGTTGTGAATCCCAAACACCATTGAAATATATAAAAACATCCCATAATTACCTATGGGGTTTTAATGGGTCTCTTATAATGTCTATATGTATTTAAATAACAAGAAGTATTGAAATAAAACCATGAATCAAGAGTTTTCTAAATACATCACCTAAACATAGAGGTAAAACAAGAATCAAAACCAAATATAATATAATGTAGTAGTCCATTCAACCTTAACAATTACTTAATGTATATTCTAAAAATATAATTAAGATAAAATCGTTATTTAATATCAATGAATTTTATTGACATGGTAATTTGATCAAGTATAACCCAAATATAATTATAGACTTTATATTTTTGGTGGATTTCAATAACAAAATTTGTGGTGATGTTTTCCCATTTTCATTTTGTTATGGGTAAGATTTGTAACATACCCTTATAATTTTATCTATCACACTTAAATTTCTAACATACCATGCATTGATAAACATACTCTGTAACATCTATCTTAATGTTATATCATTAAAAATTATATTTTAGATCTCTAAACATCTTTTTAATTTCAGGATGAATGGAGAATGATGTATTATGAGATTCATCCAATGGATCCATGTTTAAATATGTTATGGATAGAGCACACAATCAATGTGAAACTTAGGAACAATTCTCGCCTTAATTACAGTTTTACATCTTCCTTTTTCACCACTGTAATATTTACCTAGATATATAGTTGAACACTAATTTGAGAAAGATAATATTTCCCCTTATCATTTAGTATTTCCATATCCATCCTTTTTCAGTGCAAAAATGTTAGATATTTTATTATCCTCATCATATATAAGCTAGTATAATCCTTTTAACTCAGGGAATCTTCTACCTGGTTTACTTTCCTTAGGTGGTAATGAATTAAGTGGTTATAATCCTTAATCAATTCAAACTATATTTTCTAGAGAATATTCAACTCCTTTTTAATGATTATATACATTAAACTTTTATGATTATAATATACATCCAACCTTTATCTATAAATATAATTTATATATGTATTTAAATCCCATATTACTATATCAAAATATACGTCATGAGTTTGGTAATTTTTTTCATGAACATTTATTTATAATGAGTCATAATCTATCAATATATCATTATGCATGTGTACACATCCCAATATATTATTTTATGCGTCATTATAGATCACAAAACCTTCATTTTTGTATGGTAATTTAAGAATAGGTTCATTAAATGATCTTCTCTTTAGTTTTTGGAAATGTTTTTTAAATTCATCTTTATAAAAGAAAATTGGATTATATTTTTGTTAACATAGTGAGTGGATTAGATATCCATTATAAATTTTACCCAAAGCATTGATAATATCCATCCAAACCAAGGTAACTATGGATATCAATCATTGTTGTTGGTCTAAGAAAACATTTAATAACTTTTTCCTATATAGATCAATAGATATATCCTAACATGAAATTATATGACCCAAAAATGAAAATTTTTGAACAAAAAAATCACCCTTGATAATTTTTTTCATATAGATTATCCTTCTTTAGGGTCATTAGTATAATTCTCAAGTGATCTTCATGCACTTCCTTAAACTTTTAATATAAAATAATATCATCTATAATAAATACCAAGAACCAATAAAGGTAATATATAATGAATCTATTCATTAAATACATGAATATATAACGGTAATTAGTAACACCAAATAAAATCACTATGAATTCTTAGTGACTATACCATTTATGAAATGTTATCTTGGGTATATCCGCCTTTTTGAACCTCAATTGATGATATCCAGAAAATATGAAAATCTTGGAAAAGAGTTGAGGTCTATGCAATTGAAAAAATAACTCATCAACATTGGGTATATGATACTTGTTCTTGATATTTTCTTGTAATGTTTATCTTAATTAATGAAAAATCACAGTGTTCCATCTTTCTTCTTAACAAAAAGAAAAACAGAACCCCCAATGTGATGTAATTGGACAAATTAATCCCTTTCCAAGAATCTCGTAGAGTTTATTATTCAACTCCTATACCTCAATTGTGGAATTTATATATATACATTGCAATAAATGTCATCATGAACCAACCCAATTCATCCCCAATATGAGCACTTGTTTTGGTTAGAAATATGTCCCAAGAGGTGTTATTAATCCTTCTTCACTAGAAAAAAGTGTTGGGAATCAAATAAATGTCTATTGAGAATTATTTATACAAATAAATAGAGAATAAATAAATAATAATAGAATAAAACAGAAAACAATAGAGGTGTAAAAAAAACTAGTAATACCTCTATAAGACCTCATGGGTCCCCAATAACCACAAAAGGAAACTTGCTCAATGAATGATATGGGTCTAGGTAGAACTTGAATCTTAAAATCATAGTGTTAGTATGAGAATCGAGATCCTCAGTGTAGATTCCAAATGAGAACCAATTCTATATTCCTTATCTTTAAATAGAAAATAATTTCAAGATAGTTTTAAATGTTAATATATAAAAATATTGTTTTCCATTACTTTTAAAACAAGTAACTACCTGATGTCTTAGAAAACCATTTTCTATTTAAATTTTATAATTATTTACAAATAATTATACAATTGAAAAAATCTCATTTCAAGGAAATAACATGTGTTAAAAGAATCAATTTATTATAAATCATAATAGTAGAAAACATTTCCAAAATGTTCCAAAAAAATATGGGAAAGTATCATTCATGTAAAATAGGTTTCAAGTGTTCACAAAATTTATCTAAATGATCTAGGGTAAATCTATAAACGTATTTATAATAACTATCTACTAGTTTGGGAAATCCATAGTCAACTCGGCCTAACATTATTCATCACACTCACGTGTTTAGCCAAAATGGAATATCTTACAAGTAAAGTGAGTCTATCTCAGGTCCAATAGTCAGAGTGTACTACTAAACTAGTCTAGGTTATATACTTAGAGATCTATTTTAACTACACAAGGATTCTCTTGACCTAAAAATAGAGGTATGTTTATCAAAATATCATATACAAAAATATCAACTTCTTTTCACAAAATAACCCATTCACTTTATCACATCTAAACTCCCTTCCTTACTGAAACCCCTTTCCTAGTTACACAAAAAAAACAAGCCCCTTATTGGTTTACATCACATTTCACACATTTTTTATAGACCAAATTTAAAATATAATGGGAATTATCTAATAGGGGTTTTCATTTTATTGAAACATCATGAATTTCGAATCAGGCATCAACATTTTTAAAAGTTAACACTTTATTTTGGAAAATCATTTTTTCCAAAAGCTTTTAAGGTTGAAAACACATTTCACACTTACAAGATATAAAACATAATATAAAAATGAGAACCCCTTATAAAAATACATATATTCCTCTCAACATGAGTGAATATGTACAAATATGTCACTAATATGTGTGTGTGTGTTTTATATGTTACATTCAATAAACAAATAGTTTGTAAACCCTTTTATTAATTCCTATAAAACCAAACCACTCCATTAAGAAAATTATGAATAATAATAGAAAAATAAATAAATATTTTGTAATTCCCTTTTATCATGGTGGGAATCATTTTGAAACCCAATTGAACATTTAATATTTATTACATTTAAAGATAATCTTGAGAAAATTTTTGAACCAAAATAACTCATGTTAAAGGCATAGGGAAAATATGGAAAATAAGATAAACATAATTTCCAAGAACCACAATCGATTTTTATAGAATATATACTTGTATAAAAATGAAAACATACTTTAAAATTAGAAATAAATACTAGGTTTCAGATTAAATAATCGGAAATCGGGTAGCCTTCCTTATACCATATCACCCTTGATGACAACAACACAAATCTACCTCAAGGTGGTCCAAAGAAGCAAGAGAGTACAAAATGATCCCTATTAAAGAAAAAATCATCCAAATTAAATATAAGTAAGAATGAATCCAATACCACTTGAACCAAGGAACAAGAAGATCCCAAGAGAAAATGAAATAGAAAAGAAGAGGGAGAATCTAGGAGGGAATTACCTTGAATATTCAAGGAAAAACCTTGAATAAAATTAATATTCCACCAAATATTAGGGGATTATTTAAGGGAATTGGTGATGGAGGATCCTCTAGTTTCATGATAACCAAATGATATGGGTGATGGATTATTTGGGGATAAAAATAGACAGCGGTAAAATAGTAAAATCATAAAATAAATAGAATATGGAAGGTAAAATGGTTTTTATGCACAGTGTTTCAAACTATGTTCCAATAAGATAGGTTCTACAGTCTCCAAAAAGTGAGACTCTACTATTTTATAAATTTTGCGCATAACCATATGAGGCCCCGATGCATCTTTCCAAGGAAGCACTGCCTTCTGGAGATGGATTCATACCCGTGTTGGATCCCAGATGATTCTTCCTAGACCGCATAGTCTGCTAAGGTATGGATCATTATTTCCCATAACTATGCACTAATCACGCTCCCCCCCTCAAAAACATCCTATTTAAGTGTAAAAACATGTATTATAGGTGAAAAAAATCAACTCAAAAATAAATAAAATAAAAGTTTAGTGACGGGTCGGGGAATGACAGTTCCCCCCACTATGACTCTTCCTACCCCCAAAAAATTCCTAAAATGTTAAATTAAACAAGACACTAAGTATGGAAAAACCACCACCCCAAAAAAAACACTACCATATGAAAACTGAATACTGAATACTCACTTTCCCTCTAAAACATGAGACTTTGCTATCTGAAAGAAGCTGGAAATACCATCCTTAAGGTACCATCCTATCATCTATGAAAAAATCTAATCATACTAAATAACATGAACCATCGAAAAACAATATAGGGGTTCACAACTCCAAATACATCCTTAGATAACGAACACCCTCGTACCTAACATAAGAACAAACCTAGTAACTCCCCATGGTTTTTTCAGAATATCCATTAGCCTCAATCACATGGACCATTGTCCAAGCTAACCATACTACTATGATCCGAGTTGGGTGGGGTGGGGATAAATGATTTCCTTGTCAATGAATATTAAAAATCTATTTCTCTATTTGCTCCTCCCTTTATGACCTCCTCACTATTTTAGGACTCTAGTCAAATTACAATTTCTCAAGCTAATACAATCTCATGAGTCCTAAAAAAACTAAAAAAGAGAAGTTATGTGTATAATGATAAACACCACTACTCCACAAAAACATGATTTAGAAATTACAAAAATACATTCCTTTTAAAATCATAGTTACCGAAGGAAACACAAAACTATGAAATGCTATTTTCAACACAGAAAAAAATACCTCCAAATACAAAATCGGAAACAGAATACTTTTTCAACAAAATAAACCCTAGACAGATCCCAAATCAGCACCATGTTCATCAAACTAGGTTGGAAGACTCACCAGGGGTGTGGATTGGGTTCCAAATCACTTTTAGAAAACACCTTCCCAAAACCTTTGTATGTGCCTCAAATGACAATATGTATGATTATTATTTTGTTCTTATCTGCATTAAGACTTCTTATGTGATAAATTTCCAAATTTATAGTACATAAATATTTTAATTCAAGATGATTCTATTGATAAAAAATACAAAATCCTTTTCATACCACTTCCCAATAGGATAGACATAGCTTTATTTTCTTTTCCCTTTACTGGAAACACCACCACCACTCCCAGGTATAAGAGATACATCAAAAAAGTTTGTCTCTCTTGATAAACCAAACTCATCTCAAATAACCATACTCACCACTTCTTTAAGTTTTGGGGAATAAATAATCTATTGGGAATTGGGATTTCTTTTCTCTATACTATATTTTTCATGAATTAGAATTGATCGCATTTTTTCCAAAACACATAATCGTAGTGTATTCTAGTAAATTAATGATTACATGAATTTTCTATTAGTTCATTAAGGTCTATAGTGGACTTCATATGACGATATATATATATAAATTAGTATATATTATACTTTCCTTTTAAGGGAAAATTTATTAATCATTTGATAATTATAAATTTTCTGAAGATATAGATCATCCCAAACATAAAATTTGATTCAAATTTGATTATAAATACATGACATGGGTTTAGAGAAGATTTAACCTGATATGTTTCTTGAAAATTTACCATATATACATGACATGGTAACTCTAATTCAATAAAATAAAGTTTCTATCATGTAATAAAGTCAATAAATTTCTCATTGTCTGAAATTTATACCTTGGTTATCTGGGATAGCCCATTCAATTGATTTAATTTTTTATTTTCAGCTCTTATATTGTATTTTATTTCTAAATAAAACGCTAATAACTATAATATCCATAGTAAAAAAATTACTTTCTTATTCCTTCTTCTCCGGGTACCTAAAGGATTCGTGGTCAGAGAAAAAATCACTTTATTTCAATATGAAAAAAAACTAAACACTCTATTTTAGTGGTTATTTAATGATTCTAAGATACATCATGTTTTAAAGAAACATAGTTAAAAAATGCTTCCTGTAATTCTCTAAATTAGCACTCTTCCAACAATATGAATTAAATAATTGAATAGAAATTCAAATGGGTGGTCTTGATTATGTGGCATCAGGACTGGTGTTTTGTTCATTTTAAACATCAGCTCATTGAAATACTGTATAAATTAATCATTAAAAATAAAATGAAAATCTTATTAATATATAAGAGAAATTAGTAAATAATTCTTATTCAAAATATTGATGAATATATTATAGAATCATTTATTCCTAAAAAATAATTTAACATTTTTCACATAATTTGAGTAAATAAATTAATTGAAAACTTCAATTATATATTTACCAACCACCATACAATTTTTATAAATTACATAACCAGGAACAATGATACTTTCAACCATGAAATGAAACTTTTAAAAATTAAATAAATTTTTTATACAAGTTTTCAAGACCTTTTCAAGATTATCAAAATAGTGATCAAAGGAATCTTTAAACACTATGAAATCATCAATAAAAAATCCAATATATTCCTATACTAAATTATATTAAATGACTATCATGCATCTTTGAAATGTACGAAGGTCATGTCATAAAAAATTTAATTCTTCAAAAATCAAAGTTATCATAAAGATAGGTTAAGGTTTTATGTTTCTACTCCTCAGGTGAAATGGGCATATATAAATATCATGAAAATAAATTTAAATAATGGTAACTAGTTTTTTTATAATCCTTTAAAAATTTAGTAAACAATTTGTATGGGAAATTGATATTTTCTTGTAACCTGATTTATCTTTCTATACTTAATGAAAATTTTCAAAATATTTTAGACGCACGTAGAAATTAGTTCATTTTATAAATTATTCATAGTTTTTAGTCTATATTTTTTCATTTTAATATTAATTAGACTAGTAAATTGTTAATAATAAATTACGTAAATGAAGTTTTCTTCTAATAAATTTTCATTTTATATTTTAAAAACATTCATTCTTGTTAGATTGAGTTCTATAAGTCCCCATCCTGATAACATTACATAATCTTGAATTAAATTAATAATTCACATTTACTATCTTTTTAGATTTATAGTTTTAGATAATTAGGCCATAACTATTACATTACATCTCAAAAATTACACAGTAAAAACATCTACTCATTTTCAAATTTTTTATAAAATATAAACTCTTTGAAAAAAGAGTCATGTCTACTTCCATGTTTTAGAAAGCCTGACTTTTCCTTGATCCCATCCTTGATCATATTAATCTTTAAGTCCTGTGAAAAACATTTTGAAACTTGGGATGAGCATAAAAGTCTCAGTAAGGTTTATAAAATAAAAAAAGAAAACATTATTCCATAAAAACATAATCTTTTAACATAACTAATGAAATCATAAAATTTATTAATAACACATAGATTACATAAATATTAATGGAAACTAGTGGCATCCATAACATACTTACTTTGTAGCTTTCACTGTTATGTAGGGAGTTACATTTGGAATACCCATCACAGTGTATTCCTTAAATCTCATAAGAGAAACATTAATTTTTTCCTCTCTCATGTTACCTAATGAATTAGAGAGATTTGTTAGGATCACTGGCCCTAGGTTTATCACAGAACCACTCTTATACATAAACAGTTCCCATGAACCATAACATATTCATAACACATAAAACAAACATAAAGAAATGATAACATTTCCACATTTTATCCCCAATATATCATTCCAAGATATTAAAATTATCAATGATTTCTAAAAAGCATTTTCAATACCAAAATATTTAAAAATTAATATATGATTTTTTTGTTCCTTTTAAAAACACTACAGCTTATAGAGGAATCCAAACATCAAGTAAAGCTCCCGGCAGTGGAAAGGTCATTGTTACTTCATACGTTAAAAAGAACATTCTTTTTTTCATTTAGTAAAACACTTCATAGAGAAAAGATTCCATTTTAATGAAATTAAAATTCAAAGGGTTTTATACACCGTATAAAATAAATTCATTTATAAATCAAAGAATTCCTCAATGAAAGGAGATTGAGACGAAGTCCCTTACCTCATGTTCGACTTGACTCGTTAGTCCTTTAATCTCCTGAATAATAAACTAAAGTTAATTTATACTTGATTTAAAACCTATTTCAAGTTTATTATTACTTACTTATTACCATTTTATAAACATTACAAAATCAATTAAGTTAATAATGGTCGTTTTGTCGATATTTGGTACTTGAGTCAAAAATGAACTTCTTATAATTACAAGCTGTCCATGTGGTCAAAAGTACATTATCTATAGAATTATATCAATGATTTAGATATAATATATATCATATACATACAGTATATATATATATATATATAACAGTACATAACATTTGGATATAAAAAATGAAATGCACCATTCACGGAGACGGTAATCCGTACGCACGCATGAAAGCTACTTTCATTTCTATTTCATATTTAATGGAATGAAAACTTAATGATACATAGGTCTATTATAATTAATTTATAATATAATATTTATTATAGGTCACATAAGTTCATTAACACCATCCTTTATACATTTCATGTATGGTAAGAACGTGTCATATCACTTTGAGGGGGCGGTAGTCCGCACTTCCTCAAATGAAACAATCGTATATATTCAACATGAAATTTGTAAAAGTATGTTCTAAAAAAGAATTACAGAATCATGGAGATAAAATAATTATCATAAATAAAATATATAATTATAGTTCCATCATAATCTCCACCATTAGAGGTGGTATGAGATAATTTAACAATCATCATTTCGTGAGGCAGTAGTTTGTCGCCAACCAAAAATGTATGTTCGTATCAATTAGATGGAGGTGTGTGTAAGTGTATTTATAATCCTTCTCATAAAAACAACCTATTATATTAATTATATTGTTTTTGTTATAAAATAAATTAATAAAAATAGTTTATCATTTGGAGAAGTAAAATAAAAGAAAATAACTTAAGAGAATACGTTAGCTTTAAATTGAGTAACTCCCATTGGTTTGTGAAGGATTTCTTGAAGTGCCTTATGCCTAAGGTAAGGCTTCTAGGTGGAAGACAGGGATGTTTGGAGATTTTTGGAGTGTATTTTTTATGATCTAAAGGGCTTGAGATGTGTGTGTAATGGGTTAGAGGTGGTGGCTTTTTATAAGGGAGAGGAGGGGCTCTTTAGGAATGTTTGAAATTATTATTTTATTATAAAATTATTCTTAGTTTCAAAAGTTCCAAAACTCATTAAATTAGAAGATAAGATGAATATTGTTCAAAATAAAATCATCTAATAAAAATTGGCCAGGTTTTGGATATTTTTTAAAATTTTATAATCTCATTTATTTAAATCATTCATTAATAAGATAATCACTGCATCATCATTGTGTCATAAATAATTTTATTTATTTTATGTCTAAAAATTATAAATAAAATACCATGATGTAGGAAATATTTTTAAATTTGAAATTAATATTTATATTTGAAATGATAACTTATATAACCTAGTTTAAATAATTGATTTACTAAAAGATATATTTTTATGTCATTTTTGTCTTTACTTTAAATTAATTAGTATAAAGTGTCATTATAACTCCCACTTGGCTCCATGGGGTCCCAAATTGACCCAAGGATTCCCTTAGTCAAAAATATATCATCCAATATGGTTAAAACAAGTGTAAGTGTAATTTAATAATATTATAATATTATTTTTTACCCTTGTTTACCATATTTACCCTTTAACCAAGGTAAATAAAATATTTTCTGAAGTAAATATTCATAATGTAAAAAAATAAAAGTTACTTATTTACACAATTTTAACTCTTAATTCCAAATATGGAATCCATTTTTTCGAATTCAAAACACAGAATTTGTAGAAAATAATTGAAAATTAATTCCCGTTGTCAAAACAAAAGAGCGTGTTTTTAAGAAATAATAACTATCAAAAGATTGAAAATTTTTATGCCCAATTTCAAAATACAATTTCATAAAATGTCCAAAATTGGATTAAATGTAAAAAATATAATCTAATTACACATTAAAATAAATTAAAAAGGTAATCAATAAATATAAATAAATTAGATTAAAAGGCAATTTTGATTTAAAATGCTGTATTTTTTCACTATTCATTAAAAATGAAAATTTTCAGAAAAATACAAAAATTTCATCCAAGGTAAATTTTGATGTCCTGGTTGTAAATAAGAATTTTATTTTTTCAAATATAGTATATAAAAGAAAAAATATATATATTTAAAAGGGGTTTTCAATCAATGGTAGTAAATCTATATTTTAAATAATATTTGAGTATTTATGCTTAAAATTGGACTCATTCACATTTTAGGCCTCTAAATTTTATTGGATGAATGTAAACACATTTAACAAACATGTATATTCATATTTCAGTTAGTTCTGTTCATTATTTCCAATAACATTTCTAGGCATTAACTACCATTTAAAATAATATTATAATATAATTTTTCAATATGACTCAACCTTGTGTGCGACAAGAGATTTCAAAGAAACCCATTATTGCGTGTTGGGTATGCCATTGAACATAGCATTCCCTTTAAAATAAAATTAATACTTAATTCACAAATATTAATAAATATGACAATATCATATTCCTTATTTACCTAGGATGTTACATCCTTCCCTTCTTTTGGGAATTGCATCCCCACAATTTTATTCACTTATCAAATAAGTGGAGGTATTTATCCCTCACATAATTTTTAGATTCCCACATTGCTTCTTCAGTCATATGGTTTTTCCATAAAACCTTTACCAGATTAATTACCTTATTCTGCATCACTTTCTCTCTACAGTCAAGAATTTAGAAAGGTTGTTCCTCATAAGAATGATTCTCTTCTACCTAAACTACCTATGGACTCAAAGCATGAGATGGATCTGGCATACACTTTATCATCATTGAAACATGAACCAAATTATCTAACTAGGATAAATATAGAGGTAAATTCACTCTATAGACAACTAATCCAACTTTCTATAGGATTTCATAGGGTCCAATGAACCTCAGACTCAGCTTTCCCTTCTTACCAAAACACATCACACTTTTCCATGGAGAAACTTTGAGAAAGACTTTATCACCAACCTTGAAATAATGATCCTTCCTATAGTCATCTGCATAACTTTTCTACCTACTCTAAGATATTCTGATGTGATTTTGAATCAACTGAACTTTCTCTGATATATCTTCAATCAATTCTAGTCCCATCAGTTTCCTTTCCCCAACTTCATCACAAAAAGATGGAGTTCGACACCACTTCCAATTTAATACCTCAAATGGAGCCATCTATATACTGGAATGAAAATTGTAATTATAAAAAAAAACTAAACCCAAGAAAGTTTTTGGTCCCAACTTCCCTAGTAATCCAGTGAACATGCATGTAGCATATCCTCTATGATCTGAATTGTTCATTATGACTACCCATATGATTGAGGATGAAAAGATGTACTAAAATTTAATTTAGTACCCAAAAACTTCTGAAGTACTTTCCATAAGTTAGAAGTAATCCTGGGATCTTTCCAAATATAATGGAGAGTGGAACATCATGAAACCTAACCATCTATTTAAAATACATTCTAGAATGTTTATCTGGAGATAAATTATCTCAGATAGGAAGGAAATGAGAAGATTTAGTCAATCGATCAACTGTAACCCATATTTCATTATTACCTCAAGATGTCATTGGTAATCCCAGAACTGAGTCCATGTATACATTTTCCAATTTTCACTCTGGAACCAATAATGGTTGAAGCATCCCTTTTGGTAACTATCTCTCTTCTTTAAAATGTTGAAAATTCAAACACTTCATAGTAAGGTCAGCGATATCTCTTTTTATTCTATCCCACCACTAATACTCCCAAAGATGTTTGTACATCTTAGTACTGCCGGGATGAACTAAAAACATAGAACTATGAGCTTCACATAACAAATCATTCTTCAACTATGAATCACAAGGCACACATAATCTCTTCCCAAATCTCAAAATACAATCATCATCAATGTTAAAATTAGGAAACATACCCTTTTTAACCAACTCTACATTTTTCTCCAACTCACTGTCTTCCTTCTACGCTTTGTTTATTCAGTCTGATTGAGATGATTTAAATGATACCTAAAACAAAATAGAGAAATTTCTTTCACCAACAAATTCTATGAAAACTTTCATCCTATCTTTAATCAAAGGATCTTGTTCCAAATGTAACGAGGTTAGTATAGCATTACATTTTTGACTCAAAGCATCAGCAACTTTATTTTTTTTTCTAGGTGGTAATGAATTGTGCAATCATAATCCTTGATTAATTCTAGCCATCTCCTATGTCTCATGTTTAATTCTTTCTGAGTGAATATATACATTAAACTTTTTTGGTCAATATATATTTCACATTTTACTCCATAAAAATACTACCTCCAAATTTTTAAAGAAAAAACAATGACAACTAATTACAAATATTTTTTAGGGTAATTTAACTCATGAGGTTTCAATTGATGTGAAGAATAAGAAATTACCTAATCATTCTGTATTTGGACACAACCAAGTCCTTTCAAAGAAGCGTCACTATAGATAAAGAAATTCACCATTTCTAGAATGTACTGCCAAACTATAGCATTCACCAATCATTTTTTCAATTCCTGAAAACAATCATCAAATTCTTTTGTCCAAATGAACAAAGCACCTTTTCTTGTTAATTTAGTTAGTGGGATAGATAATCATAAAAACTTATGAACAAACCTCCGATATTAACTAGTAAAACCATGAAAACCATTGATCTCGATTATGTTTTTGTGTCTTTCCATTATTTAATAACTTTTGTTTTAGCAGGACAAACAGTTAAGCCATTTTTTGAAACAATGTGACCAAGGAATGAAATTTTTTGTAACCAAAACACACACTATCTGAATTTACCATACAGTTTCTTTTCTTTTAGGGTTTTCAAGATAACCCTTAAATAACATTCATGCTTCTATTTACTTTTAGAATAAACAAAAATATCATCAATTAACACAACCACAAAAATATCCATGAAATTATGGAAAATTATATTCATAAGATCCATGAATACATCAAGTACGTTAGTTAACCCAAAAAGAATAACTAAAAATTCATAATGGCCATATCTAGTATGAAACGTGGTCTTCAAAATGTCTTTTTACTTTACTTTCAACTGATTTTACCCCGAAATGAAGTCAATCTTCTAAAAATGCGTAGCTCCTTGGAGATGGTCAATCAAATCATCAATATGAGTAAAATGATACTTGTTCTTAGAGATGATTTTATTCAAGGCCCTAGAATCAATGAAAAGTCTCATTAAACCATTTTTTTAACAAACAAGATAGAATCACCCCATAGTGATGTGCTAGGTAGAATGAAACATTTATTTAATAATTCTTTCAATTGTTTATTTAACTATAAATTTCCTATTTGAGCCATTAAATAAGGTGATTTTGAAATTTTATTAGCATCATGAACTAAGTCAATAGTAAATTCAACTTCCCAATAAGGTATTATACCAGGAAACTCATCAGGAAAAACATCAAGATACTTATTTACCACTGGCACATCATTAATGTGAGTAGTTCCTTTCTTTTCAAAAATATGTGCATGGTAGAATTAATTTCCATCTTTTACTAGTTTCTTGATTTCCTGATATGTTATCAAAATAAAGGGTTCATTCTTGTACGGAAACTAAAAATATTTTTGAAAAGAAACATCTTTAGCTCTACAGTAAAACTTAACATGATAAACATAAAGCCAATCCATACCCAAAATAACATCAAACTCTACTAGAGGAAAAACAATATGTTTTGCAGATATATTCTTTCCATACACAAGTACAAGATGTTTCTTATGATTTTATTTTGTCTCAAAATTTCTTCTACGCGTTTTACCATATGTTCAGGATTCATATATTGAGATGGAATTCCTAATTTACTAGAAAATTTATCAAAAATTAAAGAATGTGTAGACCCTTAATCAAACAACACATTAGCATAATATGAACAAACAAACAGTGTACCTGATACTACTTCATTTGATGGACCAATATCTTCTGAAGTAGTTTCAAAGGACTTAACCACCCTCTTTTGCTTGAACTCCAGATGATTTCCCTCAGTTGAGTTCTTTGTTGGACACTCTTTTTCATAATAACCCATTTCATTGCACTTAAAATATTATTCTGACTATAAATTAGATTTTTTCTTACCATTACTCTAATCTTTTTCAGTGCAATTATGATCCTTATGCCCAATTTTACCACATCGATAGCACTTACCATAATTCAAAATAAATTCCCTAACATGATTCTTATCAGAATTTTCACAAATTTAAACATAAGTTTCTTATCATCAGAATTTTTTGAAGAGTTATTCTCTTTTATCTTCCACCTTGACCTCTTATTCTGTTGTTTTTCAAAGAACACATGACCATAGGAAAACTCTATTTCCACCTTCTCCACTCATCGAACAAGTTTTTAATAACTTTTGAACTCACAAAAAGCTAAATCCATTTAATAATATTGATTTAATCTAGATAAAAAACAATTGATTTTACTATCAAGATCTCATATTAAATTTGTAGCATACCTTGACAGTCGAGTGAACTTTGCTTCATAAGTAGCCACCGGGTCATCCTCCTGCCTCAATTTTAAGACTTTTTTTCATCCTAAGATGAACCACCTTAGGAAAATATTTCTATGGAAACATACCAATAAATTAATCCCAATTAAGAGCATCAATCTCCTCATTATCCTAGATATTTTTCACCCTCGGCCACCACAGATCAGCTTCACCTTCAAAACATTAAACAACGAGACTATCCTTTTGATGTACTGAACACCACATTACAGCAAAAATCATTTCCAATAATTTAATCCACTCTTCTGCTAGCACAAGGTCAGATGATCCTCTGAATGATGGGGGATGTTTCCTCATAAAGTTCTCTACTATTAACATGTTCCTCTGTGGTTGATCTGGCTGATCTCATGCATGGGTACCACCACCATTTATAGTATAATTCAACTATTCCATCATTGAAAAAAACTATTCAGTTCTGATTCCGAACATCACATGTTTCTAATTTGGAAGGTTTTCTTCCTCCTAATTTCACCCCATCATAGCTACCCTATTTATTCTTTGGAAAACCATTCTAAATACAAAAATATTTTAGGGGAAGAAACAAGGTAATTTGTAAATTCTATATCATTTCAATATTAAAATAAAGTAAAAATAATTTATGGATATTAATTTAACAATATCTTAACTTCTAAATTTTTCTAAACTGGCCTCTGATACCAACTATAAGGCCATAGCCTTAAAAAATTACATAATATTGAATTAAATTAATAATTCACATTAAGGATATTTTCAAGTTTTGAGTTTAAGAGAATTATGCCATAAATATTACATTACATCTAAAAAATTACAAAGTAGACACTTCTACTCATCTTCCAGATTTTTTATAAAATAAAAACTCTTTGAAAAATGTGTAATTTCTAGTTTCAAGTTTTAGACAACATAAATTTTCTTTGATCCCATCCTTGACACTATTCATCTTTAAGCCCTGTGAAAAAATATTTCAAAAATTGGGATGATCATATAAATCTAATTATGGGTTATAAAATAAAGAAAGAAAATATTAGTACATCAAAACATAAGATTTTTAACACACCCCATGAAATAATAATATTTATGAATAACATAAAGAAAACATAAATCTTAATGCTAACTTGTGGAATCCATAACATACTTGCGTTTTAGCTTTCAAAACTACGTAGAGAGTTACATTTAGAATACCCATCATAATATATTCCCTAAATCTCTTAGGAGAAACATTAATGTTGACCTCTGTCATGTTACCCAATGCATTGGAGAGCTATCTCAGTCTCACCCACCCTAGGTTTATCCCGAAACAACTTGTATGCGTAAACAATGCACAAGAACCATTACATATTCATAACACATAAAACAAACATAAAGAAAAGATAACATTTCCACATTTCAATCACAATATATCATTTAAATATACTTAAATAATTAATTCCTTCTCAAAACCATTTTCAATACCGAAATACATAAAAATATTTTATGGTATTTATTTTCCTTTTAAAAACACTACGTCTTGTAGAGGAATCCAAACATCAAATAATACTCGTGGCAGCGAAAAGGTATTTGTCACCATGTACATTAAAAAAATTATTTTTTTCATTTAGTAAAATTAATTGTAGATAAAATAAATGAATAAAAAGATATTAGGGGGTTGGGGAAGTAAAATAAAATAAAATAACTTAAGAGAAGTCATTACCTTTATATCTGGTAACTCCCTATGGTTTGAACCGAAAAGATTTCTTGAAGTGCCTTATACCTAAGATAAGGCTTTTAGGTGGAAAATATGGATTTTGGGAGCTTTTTGGATAATATTTTGGATGATCCAAGGGTCTTGAGAGGTGTGTGTAATGGGTTTGAGGTAGTGGGTTTTTATAAGGGGGAGGAGGGGCTCCTTAAGAAATTTTGAAAGTATTATTTTATTATAAAATTATTCTCCATTTCAAAAGGTCAAAAACATATTAAATTATAAGATAAGATTTATATTGTTCAAAATAAAATTAGTCAATAATAATTGGACATGTTTTAGATATTTTTTTAAATTTTATAATATCATTTATTTAAATCATTCATTAATAATGTAATCAATGCATCATTATTATGTTATAAATAATTTTATTTATATGATGTCTAAAAATTGTAAATAAAATAACATGATATATAATATAATTTTAGATTTATAATTAATATTTATATTCAAATAGGTATCTTATATAACCCCATGTAAAAATTTATTTACAAAATGATATATGTTTATGTCATTTTTGTCTTTAATTTAAATTAATTAATATAAACTGTCATTATCACTCCCATGTGGCTCTATAGGGTCCAAAAGTCAACCCAAGGATTCCCTTAGTCAAAAATATCTCATAAAATAGGGTTATAAAAAGTGTAAGGGTAATTTATTATTATTGTTATTATATTATTTTTTACCCTTATTTACCAGATTTACCCTTCAACCAAGGTAAAAAAATATTTACTGAAGTAAATATCCATAATGTCTAAAAATAAAAGTTAACTATTTAAACAATTTTTTCCTCAAATTTCCAAATATAGAATCAATTTTTATAAATTCAAAACATATAAGTTGCATAAATTAAGTTAAAATTAATTCTCATTTTCAAAACAAAAAAGAACGTTTTTAAGAACTAATAACTATCAAAAGATTGACAATTGTTTATGTCCAATTTCAAAGTGAAATTTCATCCAATGACCAAAATTGGATTAAATGGTAAAAATATAATTTCACTAAAATTCAAAAACAATTAAAAATATAATCTAACCATAAAAATAAACTAGATTAAAGTATTTTTTGAATTAAAATTCAGTATTTTTCACTATTCATTATAAAATGAACATTATCTGAAAAACACCAGAATTTAATCCAAAGTAAATTTTGATGTCTCTATTCAGAAGAAAAAATTTATTTTGTCAAATATAACATATAAAAGTCACAAAAACTAGATTTAAAAAGGGTTCTCCAACAAAAGGTAGTAAATCGGCCTTTTAAATAATATTAGAGTATTTGTGCTTGAAATTGGACGTATTCACATTTTAAGCCTCTTACATTTATTGGATAAATGTAAAAACATTTAGAAAACATGTATAATTTTATTTTAGTTAGTTTTTATCATTCCTTACAATAAAATGACTAGGCCTTAACTGTCGTTTAATATAATATTATATTATTATTTTTCAGTTTGACTCAACCTTGTATGCAACGAGAGATTTCGGAGAAACCCATTGTTGCGTGTCGGGTACGCCATAGAACATAGAATCCCCTTTAAAGTAAAATTAATATTTAATTTACAAATTTTAATTAATATGAAAATATCATGTTCTTTATTTACTTGGGATGTTTCAGAGTCCCCTATAAGTTTTCCAAGTAGTTTTCTCCTCACTTTTATGAATAATTCTATGATTGAAAATTTTAGAACCAATCCTATGAATCTATCCTAAATTCTCTCATATAGCTTTAATATTTTCTCTCAAAATACTTATTAACTTTTTTTATTAATTATAAGATAATTTTCTAGAAATAGTTATATGAATCTTTTTTACTTATATTAAAGACACATAATTTAAATCAAATAGTAATGGTTTTCATTATATATTTTGGGGATGGACTAAAGATGAAATAATATTTTGTTTACCAACATCAATGACTGTAATTTATTACAAAATAGATGAAGTGTCAACATCTTCTTAATTAAATGAAAATTAAATACATAAAATAAATCGAAGGTTGTACCACCTTTAGATATTCGAATAGAATTTTCAAGTGTCTTCTAATTATTTTAAATATAATTTTCAAATTTTAATTTGATACCAAAATAAAAAATTTATTCAAACAAACTCATTTCCTCACACTGTTGGATTAATAAAAATATGATACTATGAAAAGTAAAATATCTTCATGTTGTTACTTCATAGAATCAAAAATATTAATGTGGGAAGTGTTCACACCATACACAATTTTTAGAGATCCTTTAAGGACATTTATTATTGTATTTTTTATTATTAGGAGGGGTATTCCCAAAATTATATGTTACAAATATATGTTGTAATATTTTTTCATATTTATAATAAATAATTCGATTGATCAAATCTAGGACCGTGACTAAGAAATACCCCCAAAAATATTACTATGAATACCATGGATCTATTGGATAGATAAATAACCACAATTTTTTTGGTTTTCCCATCATCAAAAAAGAAAAGGTAGAATATTTCATGACATTAACATAATATCCTATGTAACATAATGCATCTATTAAAGACCTAGATCCAATTTTAGAAGAAATATAAAATTTCCCTAGATCATGAAATTTTGTTTGATGTTGTGGTGTGGTCATGGATGTAACCCTCATCCATAAATTCACACTCTTATTCCCATGAAATATTTATTTTTGGTCCATGGTTACATGAAGATATTGGCATATTTATGAGTCTGTTTAAGTGATTATAAAAAAGGTGTGTTCATTTCATCCTTTTAAAAGGTCTTGATAATTTATTCTTAGATTTATTCTTCATGAATCCTATTTTATTGAACCATTATTCATGGAAATGGTAGTGTGGTGTCCTTGTTTTCATTTAGAATGTTTTTTATGGTTTTCATTTTTTTTAATATTTTCAGGGGTATTTTTATATTTCTCATTGTTATGATGGGGGAATACTAGATCTGGTATGGGGTTAGTATATATATCTTTACCACTAATTATTGTAACCGCACTTAAATTAAAAATTATATTCGGAGTGGGTTGTTCTAGAAAGTTCTAATGAATTTTGATCATCATCTCTATAAGACTTCTAAAATGAATTTTTCATAATTTTATCATTTTCCTATAATCTTAAATACCTAAGTCTAGTTTGTTTTGTTTATAATTTTTAACTGGTTATGTGATGTTCATAGGATTTCCTTGGATTAAAGGGTTATACATAGAAGTTATGATGATTGTATGGTTTTTTGAATAGTTGTTGAAATGGTGGTAGTTAATGATATTATTATTTAAATGGTGTTATAAAAAGATTTTGTTAGTTTTTAAATAGATATTTTACTTTAGATGTGTCTCTTAATCCTTTGTTGGGATATTAATATTAAATCTATTTATAATTTACACATTTCTTTTTTTCATGTTCCTAGTTTCATTAGTCAGTATATTGATTGTTAAAAGAATAAAGAACACTTATCTTCAGTAGTTTTGATTGATCAATTGAATTTTTAAGATTAATATTTATAATAAAAGTGGTTAGTTCCTAAAATTTAGACTCTATTAAATGTGAATAAATAGATCTTACTTCATGTAGTCACCTTTTACCAATAACTCTTATACCAAACTACTATAAATTTTGAACTATCTTTTCAATCAATTCTTTATCTTCAACAAGTGACTTATAAATAAAATCTCCTTCTAATTATGTATCAATAATATATATATCATTATCCTATTATCCATAAGATAAGAAAATATGCAAATAGGGTTATTAAATTTCATAGTGTGGAAATCATACATGTATCTTATTTAATATTTCCTAATACTCATAGAGTATCTCACCTATGGATTTTATTTTATCATGGATATGTTTACATATACCCATGCTCTTTGAAGTTGGAAGGAACCACTAAAAAAGATACTCTTAATATTATCCCAATCATTCAATTATATAATATGCCGATTGTATATAAATTTTTTAATTACTTATTCAAAATAAAATTGAAATTCTATCCATTTGACTTGGTCTTTAGTTACTCACCTTGGATTTAGTGTAGAACTCACCAGGGTGAATTCCATGATATGTTTGTATGGATACTCACATAAAATTCAATGAAATCTTAGAAAAAGTTGAATCATGGTTGTTTTAAACATAAAATAATATTATAATGAAATTATGAAAATTTATTTATCATGGTTACTGAAATGGGGTACACACATGTCTCTACAAGACAAGTTTTTACTTCCAATCCGGGTCTCAAATTCAAAGTGAACACTATATTTTTAATTCATTATCCTATTGCAATGTATTTAATTTACATTTGAAAATTTATAGTGTCTCTTAATTATAAAAGTGTAGTTATAAATTTTCTCTCAATATCTAGAGTAAAATTGAAAATATGTCCACTCATAGAATGGGTCACAAAAATTAATGAAAGTTAATTCAACACCACAACTTCGGAAACAACGCCATGTTTTTAAGACACCAATTGTGGGGTGGTGAAAATTTTTATTAATACCTATGTTTAAATAATAGTGTATTAAGGAAAAATAGGTACTCTCCAAGGAGATTTATAAGTTAAATTTTTCACAAATTCATGAAATAAATTGGTTTTTGTTTGAATTTATTCTGAGAAAAATAAAATAGTTGCAAAATAAAACAAAAATTTATTAATTACAGTTGAAATAAGTGATTGGTTCCAGTATTGGTTTACTAATTATTATGTTATAATAGTCTTAAATTAATTAAATCTCCTACATTGAATTTATATATGTGAGAATATATAATTACTCCTCTCACATCAATGTGTGGTCATGTAGGTGAGTTTCAAATTTGTAGTGATCAGTGATAACTGATACTTCTTCCTTTAATTGGGGGATCAATAATGGGATCTCCCCAAAAATACTCAAGAAACTTCTAATTGGGTTAATTTAATTTTGAGAAATTCATAAATATCAACTATCATCCACAATCATATAAAAAATTATTCAACATTCAAATAAAAACCCAAACCCACTTCATTATATATGGGAAATATCAAGTTGATAGAGAAAATAATTTATCTCCCCATGTAGAAAATAGTTAATAAAGTATCAACAAAATTATTTTTATTAAATTAAGCATATTAAAACTAGAAATAGAGATCAAATGAAAAAATAATAAGTTCTTATTGATATTCAAACTCAATAATTGGAAAAGAGTTTCTCTTTTTTGTTTTCTTATTCAAAAAAGTGACTTATCCCTCTATGTGAAGGGTTATGGACATGAAAGAAAACAATTATAAAAATTTGAAAACAAAACCATACTCTTTATATCCTATGAAAACCAGTGTTCTTCTCTTTTATCCCTGCATCCTTCTTTATTATTCAATATTTTCTCCCTTCCTTACTAGATTCAGTGGTGAATCCATGTGTATCCAACATTATAATAACTCCATCTGGTGATTTTTTAGTATTTCCCACCAGAATTGTGGTTCCTATAAATTCACACATTAGACGTTCTCTTCATAGGTTAAATTGATAAATAGACTATGATATTCATTCTTTCTTGATTCGGTTTAATAATTCACATATGAATAACTTCTCTTTGTTCTGTCACATGAACAATCTTTATATAGAATCAAGATGATATTTATGGTTGTAGTTCCTTATGAGTGTTTTGAACATATTTATCCTCACATAATATTCCAATCACTACAAAATTATAACTTTATAAAAGGTAAAACCCATAGGTAAGTGTTTCTATATCATATATATTATCCTTATAATATTTTACATATAGTTAATCTAAAGTTATCTAAGTAAAAAACCTTAACATTTCCCAAAATCTTACATATGATCCATAAAATATCTTATTTATTAATAATGTAGCTCAAAAAAATATTTATATATCATCAAATATATTAAATATTAGTAGAAAATATTTTTTACCCTAGGGAATATCCACTATTCACCTCTAAATTTAAATGATAATTCCTTATATATCACTTGGGTTATGGGGAAAATATTAAAAATTAGAAAAGAAACTCTTAAATATTCATTGTGGGACCTTTATATACCAAGTGTTTCATCCCATGAAAATGAAAATTATTTACAAATCAATCTTTCCATGAGTTAACCTTTACATATGAATCAATAAACTCTTATATATGGACAATAATATCTTACCAATAACCTTTAAAAATATTACATATCCATTATATTGGAAAACTGATGATTCTTATGTATTAGCAATAAATTTCTAGTAATGAAGGAATTAATGACATGTGTTACCATCAAAAATTATTATGAATCAAATAACTCATATATAATATTTTAAACATTCATCCTATCCATTTTATAAATTCTTCAAAAACCTTTATGAAGGTTAATATATTGCTTCTAGACTTTTTCTTTCTTCCATAACATTCCATGTTCCACTTCAACTACTTCATCCCACTTCTTCTACTTGAAAATACCAATTCAAATCATTATTAATAGATATCTATTCATTTTATTCTTAAAATGAATAAAATCAATTATATTCAAAATTTTGGTTATTTTAAGAAATATTCAGAAAAATCAATAAAATATTTCTTTAATTCATAAACTCCCTATAACTTTTTAATTAAAAAATGTGGGTTGTTAAAATAAATTATATATAAAATAAATATAATTCATTTATTACCACTATCATTTCCACAACAATTAAACTATAGATTTTTATGAAATTTAACATCAAAAATATTACCCAATAAAAATTCAAAACACTATCCAATGTGAGTTCCTTTTATAATGTCCCTATCACTCAAGATTATTTTGCATCAGATATTTTCATTAATATCATATTATACATTAGGTACATTAAATTAATTTGAAATTTTTTCCACCCTCCCATATTTATTTATTATAACCCTCCAGCAAATATTTATCACATCCCGCAAAGTATGAACTTAGAGATAATTTCTTCTCATTATAAACTCATAGAGGTGTCCCCATAGTCTTATTGAGTTTAAAAATAACTAACTAATGAGTTAAGTAGTTATATTAATCATGTGTAATTTTTAGGTTTTTTATATTGATAGGGTATGCTAAGTTCTTATATTAAAAATCCTTCTACAGAATGAGGAGGTTTTAACTTTAAAGTAAAGTTCAATGAAATCTTAGGAATGGTATACTCACTAACACATCCTTAATATAATTTATATATCAAATCCCTGTGGATTCTCATATAATTTCCACATAATAATAACTACAATAGAATAATTTTCTTTTATTCTATTTTCCTGCTTCAATAGTTTTTTACATATTTTGAGTTATTAATAGGTTTTTTATTTTGAATCTATATATTACTATTTGATATTCAAAAACATTTAACATGTTTTAATATTTTTTAAGAACATTTTCATTTCCATCTTTCCTATAATTTAGGATTCTACCTAAATATTCTCACAAAAATATCCTCCCTCACAATTAATTTCAACTATGATTATGAATTTACTCATTAATTATATTGGTTAGATATTTTATAATTGTATTTTGGATGAATAATAAGATTTTTCATTTCTAATAAGGTATATTTTAGTGTTCTGTGTCATGTTAGACCAAAAAAAAAAATTTAGAAATTTATTTTAAAATAAAATAATTCCTCAATCATTTTAAACACAAGTTCCTTATCGATCCAAGATTTTTATAATAATTTTTTTTATGTTTTTGGTAATTCAATCATAGCTTGGTTATCTCAAGAAATAAGTGTATTGTGAGGAAGATGTCAAAATGGTATAAAATAATCATAGGTAAGAGATTTTAATATTGTATATTATGTCATGGAAATGGATTAAAAAATCATTGGTATTTTCATGAATTTCCCAAACTTTGAATCGAAAAATAAATTCATATCAAAATTTATCTAAGTTGAGTTTCCTTAGTCAAATTAGTTTCTCAAAATTGGAATACATTCTATATTTAAACGGAAGTCACTTTGATCCAAATAGGTTTTAAAAACTCATAAAAAACATGTAACATATAAAAATAAAAAAAACTAAAAAAATGAATTTCATAAATACTATAAGGGATTCTCCTCCCTTGAACTTGAATGATACAATATCCGGAATTAATTATAATAGAAATAGTAGTTTGATATGATTTAATATAATTAAATTTTTAAATAATTTTAATTCAAGGTAAAACCTAAGGTTTTTATTGGCAGAAGGGTTGGAGGAGTGTGACCTCCTCTAGTAGTTCTTGTGGTGGATTTATATGACATTTATTCAACCTATGTACATGGATAGTGAATGGGTTATTTTATCCTTATTTAACTATGTACCCAAAACCAAGGGGGTATAAATTAGATATGGTATAGGGGCCTTCCCATTAAGAATTTAGTTTGCCTAGAATCCTTTTAAGTCTGGATCTATAAAGCAGAACTTGGTCTACATAGTTAAATTATATTTGTTGAATTAGCTTGTCATGTACCCTTTTTTTATCCTTATAAATTATATAATTTACAAATTATTCTCTCCTTACTTCTTCCATACCCTAAAGCCAAAGACTCATTTCCTATCCATTATTTTTCCAAATCCATATTAATCTCCATTACTAACCAATAGGCCTTATGTTTTAACTCTGTTGGTAAAGGAATATTTTTCCCATAGATTAATGGATATGGGATCAATTTAATTAAGATTATATACGTTGTTCAGTAATCCCATAAGGTATCATATAACCTCTATATCTAATAATTTACATTAATATTAAAATTATTTTATAGGATTACATTAATCTCATTTTTGGAAAAATTAACTTGGCCATTAGTTTTTTTATGATATAGTGTTTCTGTTTTATGGTTCACTACATACTTTTTCATTAATACTTCTATAATCCTCTTTAAAAAAAAAATTTTCGTCATTTCTGATTTCACTATGGATTTAAAATATAAAAAATATATTAGACATAAAAAATAAAAACAATAGTGTAATAATCATTTTTGGATGCTTTAGCTGCCACTAATTTTGAAATATCATCCATAGCTAACAAGATGTATGAATGTCCAAATGATATGGTAAACGTCCCTATAAAATCTATTCACTAAACTTAAAATATTTCAAAAATAATCAATGCCCTTTGAGGAATTTTTTATCTATTTTTTGAATTTTTTGTATATTCGAATTTATCATATTTTTTTAAAAAAATTATGAGCATCATTGAATAGTATGGGATAATATATTCTAGACTCTAAGACCTTCATAGTTGTTATTTGAGTCCAAATAGGCCTTCATAAGAAAATTTATGAAAAAAATATGGTTTATGTTATAATTCACATTTACTTAAGAATATTTTATTCATTTAATAATTATAAATTTTCCAAAAATATTGATTATCCCAAATAAAAAATGATAACTCATCTTTTAGTACAAAAACTTGATGTGGGTTTAGATGAGATGTAACTTGAAAAGATACCATGAAATTTAGCATTTTATCATACCATGGTACCTCTCCTTTAATAAAATAAATTTTCTCCCATATAAGAAAGTCCTTAAATGGATCTTTATATGGAATTTATACCTCAGTTGTATGGGGAAGCCTACTCAAGTGACCAGAAACTTGATTTTAAATTCATATTTTTTCATTTATTTCTAAGTAAAACTCAAATAATAGAAAAATACATCTTAAAATTATTTTATTTTATTTCATATTATTTATCAAATACCTAAGGGCTACATAATTAGAGAAAAAACTCACTTTATTACCAAAAGTATATTAATAAAATCTATCTAAATAAAAAACCTATATTCTAAAATATCTTCTTTAGTTTTTAAATAATGGATAAGAGTTTTATTTATTATTTTAGAAGAATATAAAATAACAAAGTTTCTTTATTTAGTTTTCTATGAAAAATATAATTCAATAACATGGTTTTAATAATCACATGGTAGATGAAATGGGTGGTCCTAGACATATGGTTGGATGATAGGTGGTGTGGTCATTTTACACATCAAATATTCAAAATCATGTGTGAATGATCGTCAAAAAAATATAATATTTTAAAACTAATGCATATAGTATAAAATAAATCTTAATTAAGTCATTAATGAATCTTTTATATAATCAAACATAAACTAAAATGAATCCAACATGTTTTATGCAAGTTAGGTAGGGTAATTTATTAGTAACTTAAATTTTAGATTTATAAATCTAAATAAAATTTATGGTAACTATTTTTCCAAAAAAAAATTAATCTTTTAACCATTAAATTATAAATTTTAAAATATAAAGAAATATTATTTTTAATATAATTTTCAACACCTTATCCAGATTAGACAATAACTTATCAAAAAAATCATCATAAATAATGAAATTGATAAGAAAAAGATCAATAAAATCATTTATTAAATTAAATAAAATTCTTACCATACTTCTTTGAAGTTTTCTTGTAGTATTTTACAATATAAAGGGAATTTTTATGTAACCAAATGTATCATAATGATAAGTTAAGGTTTCCTTTTCTTGATTCTCAAGTGAAATGAGGACCTTGAAATAACATGGAAATCTATTTAAAAACCAGTAATATGTTTTTCCTCACAAACATTCAAGAATTTAGTTAAAAAATTGTATGTTAAAAGGATATTATATTATAATTTTATTAGAATTTATGTTGTCAATAAAAAAAATCTAATTTTTATAGACTCTCATAGGAATTAATTTGTTTTTTCTATTATTTATATTTGTTGATTCAAAAAAAATTATGCACTATATAAATTGGTTTTAACCCATTTTGAATCAAAAAATAGTTAAATTATTTATACTTCTAATAAAATTTCAATTTATAATTTAACCTATTCAATCATTGTTGGTTTAAGTCTCCTCTGAGGTTGATAAGTAGGTTTTTCCTCACGTTTCTATAGAATTATATGCATTTTATTTTAGAACATATCATGAAAAGATATCTTAAATTATATAATTTTTCTTTAAAATTTTCTCTCTAAATATTAATCATCATTTTTATTGATTAAAAGAAAATTTTTCAATATATAATTACCAGAATAATACATCATCCCATTAAAAACACAAATTAAATCAGATGGAAATGGTTTTAACTCCAAATTTTGGGGTTATAAAAATGATGATAGTATATTTGGTTTACCTAACTCAATGGATTGAATTTCATGTATAATAGATGAATTATCAAATACATACTCATTATATAAATATTAAATTAATCAAATAAATCAAAATTACTACTAGGAATATCATGGATCTATTGGATATTTGGGTAACCACTCTTGATAGATTGAACTCTCATATCTGCAAAGAAGAAAAAAATAATGTGGAATGAAATTAATATAATATAATAGGCCACATAATTAATATTCTAAAGAAATAGATCTAGTTTTATAACAAATAGAAAATATCCCTAAATCTTGACATTTGGTTGGAAGTTTTGATGTTATCAAGGATGAATCATTTATCCAAAAATTAACTCTCATTTCATTGAAGTCTTATTTTTTTTGCACTATTCCTTAGATAACATTTCATATTTGGGAATATATTAGAGGGATTCAAGAAGAGTTTTGTTGATTTCACCCTTTTAGAAGGAGTCCAGAATTTATTCTTTTATTTCTTTATCATGAATCTTTTTTTATTTGGCATTTATTGAATGAAATGGATCTAGAATATCGCATTTTACCTGAAGTGGTTTTTATAATGGTTTTTCTAATTTAACTTTACTCTACTAAATCTTATATTCCTCTTACCCATTGATATCCCTAGGCTATTCCAATTTTGTTTTATGGTTAGGTTGGATCTCATTAACATTTCTGGTTTTCACCACACATACATTACCCTTCGGATTTGGAATGGGTTATGATATAAGTTTTATATGATTTTTGGATTTCATATCTAAAAGGATTCCTATATAACTTTTTAATTATTTTATCTCATTTATCACATATTTAATCTAATTTAATCTAAATATATGGTTGTGAACTAGATGAGGGGTTTTCATAGTATTTACTTTTCTAAAAGGGTTGTTATTAGAAGGTTTTATGATTATGGGATTTCTTGAAAGGTTATTGAAATTGTATAGTTTGATGATGTTATAGTTAAAAGGATGGTATAACTTGATTTTATTAGTTTTTTAATCTATATTGGAATTGGTATGTGTCTCTCCATATTTGTTTGGGTTTCTTAAATTGCATATATTTATAAACAGTTTTACATATTTATGTTTCTTATACATAGACACCTTCATCAGTATTTGTATTTTTAAAATAATAAATACCCCATACCTTAACTATTTTGAGTTTATAATTTCATTTCATAAGATACATACACCTAACCAAATTGGTTAGTACCACAATTTTATACTCTGTTAAAGATGATTTAATAGATCTTACCCCATGAAATCCTTTTATAATATTAACTCTTATACCAAAATATTATGGATTTTGAGAAGACATCTCAATCAATCCTATAAATCAAATTACCTGATTTTCAATAAAATCACCTACTAATTATTCTTCTCGAAGATTTATATCATTTTCCATAATACCATAATAAAGGAAAACTAAGAACTAGTTCTCTCAAATTTCTTAGTGAAGATAGATTGCACATAGATTATTGAATCTTTCCAAATACTCATTGAGTTTATCTCTTTTAGATTATATTATGGAATAAATATCTTATAATAAAGATCCATGTGTTAATAAATAACTTCTATAGAAAACTCCAACAAATTTCTTCTCAATTTTTCACTTATATGGGATATAGGTTGTATATTTATTCTTTCGTTACACTGTCTAAACAAAATTAAAAGGATATTTATTTTACTTGGTCTTTAGCTGCCCCCTTGGATTTAGTTTCATACACACAATGGTGAATTCCTTGATATTATTTTCTTAATATTCACATAAAATTCCTTGAAATATGAGTAAAAGTTAAATTAGACTATCTTTAAGCTTAAAATCAACCTACGTTGTATGTATAGAAATTTCATTATTTTGGTTAATGAAATGTTTCTTAAACATATATCTAACAATCTAGTTTTTATATTCATCCATGGTCTCAAATTCATGGTGGATACTTAAATTTTCACTTAATCATACTAGTGTAATGCTCTAAAACTCTATTTGTATATTTTTAATGTGTCTTAATTATCAAAATTTAGTTAGAAGGTTTCACTCAAATAACTACATAAAGAGAGAACATATAGTAAATGTTGTAATGGTTCATGAAAATTAATAGAAGAAAATTTTACATCTCCTCCCAAATAATGAAACCAGGTTTTTGACACTCCTGTCATATAATAGTGAAAAAATCAATTAATACCAAATATTAAACCATAGTATAGAGGGGACCGAAGATAATTCACAGGGTAGGGTTTAAATTTATTTTGTTCAAATTTGTTATATGAAAAGGGTTATGATTTTAATTGATTTTGATAAAGCTAAAAAACATTGAAAGGAAAAAAGTCAATCGATCAAGAAATTGAATTGGCAATTGATTATGTGGGTTGATCACAATTTTCAATGCTATTTTATTCTTAAATTATTTAACCCTCATTCTCTAATTTTATAAATGAGAGAATCCAAAATAACTTCTCTCTCATAAAGGGTTGGTAGTGAATGTGTGTTTCAAATTTTCAGTGATCACGAATGACTGATCCTCTTTCTTATGAGTGTGGGATAAAAACAGTCTCTCTCCAAAATACTCATGAAACTCCCAATCAGGTGATGATACTCTTGAAAAATATTAAAAGATCCACTACCTTTCATTAATGTGTCATAAATTTATTGGTAATTTACCATAAAACTCATCCCTATTTCACCTTATATGGTAAATATCAAGTAAAGGGATAATATAATATATCATCCCAATATAAAAACAATGCATGGAAAATCATCCAAATACAATTGCATTCAATTAAAAACTATAAAATAAGATCAAATAATAGTATAAGGATTTATTATTGATATTAAAACTCAAGTATTATCAAAATGTTCACATAATAATTTTCTTATTCACAAAATCGTTTTCATCCCACCATATGTAGGGTTATAGCCATGGAAGAATAAAAATGTTATGGAAAATATTAAAATAAAACCAAGCTCTATATATCTTCTAGAAATCCAGACTCTCCTGATTTATCCTTATCGACTTCCATATTATTTAATATATTCTCCATTCCTTTCTTGGTTTAATGATGATTCCACGTGTAGCTATCTTTCTAATATCTTCCCCAACTGAATTCTGAATATTTTTCACTAGATTTTACGTTTCATATAAATTCACACTTTGAATTCCCACTTCCCAAGTTCAGTTGAAAACTATATTATGATCTTTATTATTTCTTGAATCATTTTAATAATTCGTGTATGAAGATATTCTCTTGGTTTACTTAGCATGAATGGGACTCGTATAACAATCAAGATAATATTTACATCTATATTTCATTATAATTGTTTTAAATATATTTATCCTTTCTTGAAATTTCTTTCTAAAAAAACTTGATTTTCTCAAAAGGAATAACCTTACATAAGTGTCCTCATATCTTATATATAATCATCAAAATATTATATATGTACTATAATTAAATTTCTCTATGTAAAAACCTTACACAACATCACAAAATCTTATGTATTCTCACATAAATATCTTAAATATTTTTTATTTATCTCCAAAAAATCATTATGTTCCAGTAAACATATTATGTATAAGTAAAAATATATATTTTATATCCGAGGGATGATACACTCTTCACCTCCTAAGGAAAAGGTAAATTCTTCAAGTATCACTTAATCCATGGGGAAATCTTATGCATTAGAAAAGGAACTCTTACATACTATTTAAGGGACCTCCACAAACCATGTGTTTAATCCCATAGAAAAGGGAAAATCTTTACATATTTGTTTGGTCATTGGGTAATTTTTATACATAAACTGATTATCACTTACATATAGGTAATTTTATATTATGTATAATCTTTGAAAATATGGCTTATTACATGTGTTTTCTGACTAAAGTTTCATATATATTAGGCACAACATTCCAAAGAAAATATAATAAATCTTATACATAGACTACAAAACATTTTACACATCAAATGACCCTTAAGTAGGGTTTTAAAATTTAATTGTATACATTTTAAAACTTCTTCAATAATTTTTCTTGAAGTTAATACCCCTACTTATAGATATTTCATTACTTACGAAACATGTTTGTTTCTTCATTAACTGTTTTAGGAAACTTCTTATCCTTAAAAATAAAAATTCAAAGGATTATCATAGCTTCTCATTCATTTTATTTTATAAATTATAAAAATAAATTATAGTCGCAATTTTTATCATTTTAAGAAATATTTAAAAAACCAATTAAATGTTCCTTTACTTAAAAAAGACTCTAAAACTCTATTAATTAATAAATATGACTGAATAAAATGAATTTAACAATAATAAAATATAATGAATTTATTACCTATGTCAAATCCCCTTGTTTTAGAGATGATTCCTTTTTTTCTATGGAATAATTCTTAAAAAAATTAGAAACATAAAAATTATAGGAAGGGGAAGAAGGGGAATAAAAGGGTATGATATAAAGGGATTTAGCCAATCTAGTGCAATGAAACAACCTCCTATCAACCACAATTAGAATGGGGAAGATGGTATACGGGGGGAACAATGGGAGAGGGGTTACAAAAATAATATCTCTAACATATCCATCTAGATAAAATAGAATTGTCTAAAACCCATAAAATATAGGTACTCTTGTATATAACAAACCCATCATCACTCTACGAAGTACCTAGTTGGTGGCCACTTGGCACCTAGGGTCCCTCTAGGTGATACCCTATTTTAAAGGGACTCATTTGGAACCCAGTAGAGTTTTTTCTTTGTATCTGGCTCCACCACTCCCTCTAATCTTCACTTGAAACCCCTAAATTCCACTAAAACACCTGGAAATATGTAAAAATTCATATATATGCCATGGTCCATGTAATTACAAACTATAACCCAATTATAAAAACACCCATTTCTCCAAATCTTTTGAATTTAAATTTACCCTAAATTATTCAACCTGTAATGATGAATGTTATTGCAAACTTCATGTTATAGGGCTTCACATCCTTATGTTGCATCCATTATGAATCCTCAATTATTGGTTCGCTAATAAAAATCTAATGTCACTATTTTTCCTGATTATAAACTAGATTCAACTCAATTAACAATACACCTAATAAAGTCAAAATAGTTTCCCACCAAAAAAGCTTAGTCTATTACTCAATACACATCATTCATTTCCCAAAAAAACACATCCATCACAAAAACCATCTCCCTATACCCAATTTTACATGAAATCATTGTTCAACCCCTTATCTACTGACATGTCTCTAAACTAAAAATACTCATTCACTATGATATTGTTCATCAAATTAAACCCTCATTGTTTACATGCATCAAATGGAAAGCAATCAAACATCCACATATGATACAAATGACATCTCAAAATTGATTTGTTAAACATTCTTTAAAACCATGTTGTAATTTTATATGCTCTCCTAAGTACCGATATACCCAATAACAAAAATACATAGAAACTGTTATCTGTGTCTAACTCCTCATTGATTGTTAAATTAATTAATTGAACCAGCTATTATAGTTGAATCATACTATATGGTCGGTTTTGATACTGTATATGACTCCTTATACCTTTACCACTACATAGATTACTAGATTCATATCATCTTACACATAATCCATTTGGTGATCTCAACCATACGATTTCCTATATCACCACTTCACCAAAACCAAAATTCCTAGGTTCATCATCCTATGATGTTTACTTCTCATGAGTATCGATTGACATAAACCTTATGAAACAACCATAGATCCCCACTCCTAAGTTATAAGGCATTTTTTTTATCCCTAAATAGACCCACCTAATGAAATAACACTAT
This sequence comes from Viscum album, assembly GCA_963277665.1. NCBI lineage: Eukaryota > Viridiplantae > Streptophyta > Magnoliopsida > Santalales > Viscaceae > Viscum > Viscum album. The sequence goes on from OY728136.1 coordinate 655,478,279, forward strand.
GATAAAACTTTCAACTGATCTCGCACTCAATCCCCAAAGTATACACCACATTCTTCGCATAGGACTCAACCACACTTATCTCAGTTACCCATGACCACAATTCTATACTTACCAAAAATATGTAGTGAAATATTTCACTTCTTACAAAATATTCTTTAAAATATCTTTAGTGCATGGAATTTTTCCACCATTTTTAATAAGCACACATGAAACTCAAATCTATGATTTAACTAACCTGTTCAATTATGAAATGTTCATTTTTATCACACATGTGCATCATGTAATCCTCAGAGGACCTAAAAGGATAAATATATAAAACTCAACCAAAATAAATATCATCACTTTTACTTCATGAAACTACCAAAGAGAAATATAAAAATTTAAATCATGCCCACTCTTATGGTAGTTTCACTAGGGAACTACACATCAGATACATTATCTCATCACACTTGAGGTTATAGGAGTGACTGAATATTGATCATTGATCGCCAATGCTAAAATACTTATCTGATGGTCATAAATCAATGACCCATCCATCTCTTATATAGAACATCAACGATTAAACCCAATTATTCTCAACGAATTAAAACTAAAAACCATTGGCATTAAAAATACTCTTCTCATGGATGGAACCGTATCCACCTATTTAAACCACCAAGTCTTGAAGTTGGCCATTATGTTAAACCCATAAGATAAGAACTAAATTTAAAAACTTCATATAATTTTAATACATCCTTCCAAAAACACTATGATGATTTTACCTCTATCATAAACTTTTAAATTCTTGAAAAAAACTATAAACTTGATCTCACATTACCGGAGTGTCAAAGTAATATCCAAATCATCTCTCCATGCTTCTTTCAACCTAGAACACCACATCCCATGTATGATCATTCCCTAGAATAAACACCCACTCACTTACCTTGATAGTATAATGGAACAAAAAAAATCACTTCCACCAATCATATACCGAATCACTTAATAAAAAATCCCATGAACCATACCTCTTAAATCAAATTAGCTTGTACCTTGACTGTCGTATCTCACTTTTTAAAGGTAACGTTATATGACAATATGAGCCTCTCAAGGTTCTATCATCACCCCGAGTATCCCAAACCAAAATTAACCACATCCTAAGAACATACTTATTATAAAAACCATATTCAGTATATCCTCTACCCAAAACTACATATTTCATGGTTTTCATTTACGATGAGAATTATTTAAACATCATATATTAAATAATATAATGAAAAATACACCATAATGGTTTTAATTATTTAATATTTCACCAATATATTATTCAGGAAATCACAAAATAAATAAATGATAATGTTTTAATTATAGAAACATGTTTCCTAAATAATTTTATCAAAACATTTCTTTCCTAAAAACTATTCCCCCTTTTTGAAAAACATTTTTTACACACAAGTAGTAATTCATATATATAGTGTATCTATGCGCCGATAAGGATGCATGAACCCAAACTCCATTAACACCCCAACACAGTAGTAAATAAATAAATAATACTCTTGACCTATAATCTTATTTTTTAATAAATATCACTTTCATAAAAAAATATAAAAATAGAAATCACATTCCAAGAAAACATAGAAATCCACTATATAGGTGTTTACTACACACATTGCTGGTGTGCATCCCATGATCCAACCAACACTATCCTAGTATAGAAATTTATCTAATATTATAAAAACCAAAGAAATGCAATAATCTCATTTTCATACACCTCATATTGGCCCCACTCAAATGGAAGTTGATCTAGTGATTTCATGGGACCTCAAGTACATCTCCATGCATACCAAAAGTTTTTGACTACTAGAGAGATTAAAATAACAATGTTGAGAGACTATACTTTCTACATCATGAAAAAATTACAAGTAAAAAATTAATTATTTAATATCATAATAGTTAGTGTAATGAATTACTTATAAGATTCAACAATCAATAATAAAGAAACATCAACCTGTTATAACAATATATTCTCATGTTGAACTACGTATATACACCAATGATATCCCACAATGATAATAAAGTATAAAATTAAAAATAGAAGAAAAAAGTAAAAAGGATACATAGTTATATTATTCTGTGTCTCTCCTTGAATTTTTCTCCCAACATCTATAAAGATACTCTAACCTAATATACTATATAACATTTTACTTGAAAGAGAAACATAAGAGTTTTCATATGCACCTTGTTACCCTTGTAGGGTTTGATCATAAAAATCATAAGGAAATCACCGAGGGTGTCCCATATGTATTATATAAAATTTTTATATGTATATATAAGAAATAAATAATGTTTTAACATAAATATGAAATCAGTCATGTCATTTCATCATGATTCTTCCTAAATGGATTGAAGGCCTTTAATTTTTATTTATTTTCCATAATATGCTTTTTAACAGGGTTTATAGGGAACTCTTACATGACCTGTAGGCCTAGTGGTACAAGGCCCATTACAAGACCTGGAGGCCCATAGGTATAATGCCTATAAAATGACCTGAAGGCCCAACCAAACTACATAATAGCTGCCCCTTGCTTCTTTTGGATAATGTGCATATATCTCATCTACCATCTTTTAATGGGGTATTTTAAATCACATGGAATCCCAAGCACATGGATAGTAAACCATGTTCACTAAGGAAATTTTATATGGAATCATAGGATTTTTTTTTCTAACCATTGGTGCTAAATACCATATCATGTCTTGGGTTCTTCATCAATCTGACCATGTGTGGTAAATGTTTAATGGAATAACAGTCTCTCAAATAGTCATAGCATGGGGGATAAATACCAAAGGGAGTCCCAGTATCACCATTTATATAAATATGGGGGTAAATTATAAATGGAAACTTAATATCTCTATTAGTATAACCATTAGTGTTAAATTAAAAATGTAATCTTGACCTCAGTTTTGGACTTAACATGAAAAATAAATGATATATGTAGTCCTGTCCTAACTGGAAGTCTAGACATTAATAGTAAGTAGGAAATATATTAGTTAAAGTTTTAATATCATTAAATTCACATGCATGAACTTATAGGTGGTATAGCATGACACCCCAAACCCTATACCTCAAATCCATTATCCCATTTTTTGCATTTTCCATAGACAGACTACATTAACATTGTTCGGATTAATAATGAGCATGTAAATGTATCCCATGTCCTAAACCTCATCTAGAAATCTATGAATCCTTGTTACTTTTCTAGAGGATTTAATCTCACATGTAAATGTGAAAGAATCTCAAGAAATACCATATATTATACATATCCTACAGTTATAATCAAAACCCTTGATAATCCAGAGAACTTAGGCTTATATCTTTCTTATAACAATGATTCACTAATAAAAAATGGCTGAATAAATTTTTTATACTAGTAATAGACAATAGAATAGAACATTAATCCCAAGAAATTTGACCACACCTCCTCTTTATTTATAAAACCTATTTCAACTATCCCATGATGATTCTAACACTAAACCACTTTATCCTAGACTACCATGATCCAATCATGTATAGAATCCCATATATAATTAATAACTTAACCTCCCATAAGTAAGATCACTTAAGAAAATCTATAATAGGATTACCATTTTGGGTCAAAGACTCTCATGTATGATGTACTCTCTCTAAGAGATTATAATACACAATAAATACCATATTTATACTTCCTTACCTTAATGTCACTAAGAACACCTTAAAAGAGTGGTTAAAACCATAAACAACCCTATGTAACCTGTTTATAAATACATGTTTTGTAACATCCCAGGTAAATAAAGAATAAAGAATTTTCATATTTATTAATATTTACGAATTAAATATTAATTTTAATTAAAAGGGTTTTTTACGTTCAATAGTGTACTTGGTACGCAACGATGAGTTTCTTTGAAAACTTACGTTGCACACAAGTAATAAAATAATATTATTTTAAATGTTAGTTAACGAGTAGCCGTTGTACTGGCGGGAATGGATAGAAATAACTAAAATATGATTATATATGTTTTTAAATGTTTTTACATTTACCCAATAAAAGATAAAGGCTTAAAATACGGAAAGAGTTCAATTTTAGGCATTTATACCCTAATTTTCACGAAAGGTCCACTTATCACCTTTTGACAGAGAACCGTCATTAAATATAGTTTTGATCACTCTTATACATTCTTTTGGACCAAATATAACTCTTCTTTAGAATCGGGACATCAAAATTTACTTTGTGTAAATTTTTGGTACCTTTCTGATAAAGTTCATTTTTTAATGAATAGTGTAAAATATTGTATTTTAATTCAAAACCTCTTTTTAATCTAATTTATTTATATGATTAGATTATCTTTTGAATTTGTTTTAAAGTGAAATTAGAAAATATTTTTACCATTAAATCCAATAGTGGTCGTTGGAATTAGTTTCACTTTGAAATCGGACTTAAACTAGTGTCAATCTTTTGATACTTATTGTTTCATAAAAACACGCTATTTGCTCTGACAGCGGGAATTAATTATCAAATTAATTAATGTGACTTATATGATTTGAATTTTGTAAAATAGACTTCATTTTTGAATTCGGAATATCAAATATAGCTTTGGGTGAATTTTAGATAATTTTCTGAAAAACTTCAATTTTTGATGAATAGTGAAACCACTAAGTGGTAATCAAGCAAACTGATTTTTCAGTTAAATGAAAGTTTACCACTAATGTGAATTGAATTTTGAAAATCCTACATACATGGTTGTCATTAAGAAGTAAAATGTGGTTCAATGAGATTAAAATAATTATTTGGTGAATAGTAATTTTTTTTCATTAATCGCGATTAGTGGTAATTAGTGTAGTTTAAGGTATAAATAATTCTTTAATAATATGAAATGACCTAGACACATGTCCCAACCTTATTGGTTGTGTCATGTCCGACCAATACAAGCCATGGGTCAACTTGGGGACCCCATGGAGACATTTTGGTTGGGAAATGACATAAATAACTTTTTATTTAATGTAAAAGTAAAAATGACACAAACATAATATGTTTTACGAAAACAATTTTTACATGGGGTTATAAAGATCCGATATTTGATTATAAATAGTAATTGGAAAGATAAAAAGATTTCATACATCATAGTATTTATTTTATGATTTTTAGACATTAAATAAATTAAAATATTTATGACATAATAATGATGCAGTGGTGACATCATTATTTGAAGATTTAAACAAAATGGAAAGACAATGTAAAATATATGAACTACACATGGCCAAAACCAATTGGATGAGTGTATTTCGAACCCTTATCACCTTATACACGAATTATGTCAATGTGGGACCTTTTAAAACCGAAACACATTTTCAAATAAAGTAATATTTCTTTACTTTCCAAAAGTTCCCCTCCTCTCCTCTTATAAAAGGCCCCCACCTCTACCTCATTTCACACACTTCTCAAGCCTTTGTCTCGGCCAACCCCTGCCCAATTACTCTCTCCATATCCCTCTCCTCATCCTAGAGGATTCCCTTTGGGAAGAATCCTTTTAAAAGAAGCCTTTAGGCTCAAATCAAAAAGGAGTTACACTTTTAATGGTAATTCATTCTCTCTTGTTCATTTGTTTTATTTTGCTTCTCCAACCCTCTAGAATCTTTTTATTTACTTCTTTTGTAACAACACCAGTATCTTCAATATACTAGGATGTTGTTATAATATTTATTTGAGCTACACTCTCACACAACTACATCAAATGGTTAAAGAACATACGGTTTCCGTGGATGGCGAAATTCTGCCTCCCGAAACGATGATTGTTCAATACTCATTTAACACCTTCAAAGGTGGCCATTATGATGTCACTATTTTTATATATGATATATAATATGTTTATGTTTTCCTTAAGCTTCTGTTTTTTTTTCATTTTGGGCATACCTTTATGGTTTCCATTATGAGTAAACACGATATCTTCATTTTAGGAAGTGCGGACTACCGCCCCCTCAAAGTGATTTGATTCGTTAAATACCATATGTGGGACATATAAAGGGTGGAACTATGATATTATATATGATATTATACTGGAATTATAATATACCTTTATATCATTATGATTCCATTCTATAAAATACGAAATAGAAATGAAAGTAGCGTTCATGCGTACGTACGGCTTACCGTCCCCATGAACGGTGCATTTCATTTCTTACCTCTAAATGATTATGTAATATTATAAATGCATGTATGTACTGGATATATATGACATATATGATATCTACATCATGAATACCATTCTGGATATAATGAACCTTTGACCAAATTAACAACATGTAAGTGTAAGAAGTCTATTTTTGACTTAAGAACCAAATACCGACAAAATGAACATTATTAACTTAAATGATTACATGATGTTCATAACATGGTATAAAAGGAATAATGAACTTGAAAAAGGTTCTTAAGCAAGTAGAGATTAACTCGAGTTTATTATTCAGGATATTAAAGAACGATCGAGTCAAGTCGGACCCGAGGTAAGGGACTTTGTCTCAATCTCCTTTCATTGAGGCATATTTTATTTTATACACAACTTTCTTTTATACGGTGTATAAAACCCTTTGACTTTTACTTTTATACAAAAGGAATCTTTCTCTACGAAGCGTTTTACAAAACGACAAAAAGGAATGTTTCTTTTAATGTACGCGGCGACAACGACCTTTTCTGCCACCGCGAGTATTATTTGGTCTTTGGCTTTCTCAACAAGCCGTAATGTTTTTAGAATAAAATAAATACCATATACTCTTTTATGTATTTTGGTGTTGAAAATGGTTTTGAAAAAGGATTCTATTATGTCAATATATTTATGATATATTTTGATTGAAATGTGGAAATTTTATCATTCCTTTATATTGGTTTTATATTTTATGATTTTATACTGGTACTTGGACATTTTAACGGGTGGTTACGTTATAAACCATATGACGGGTGGTGTCGTGAATACCAAGACGGGTGGTTACGTTATAACCTCCAATGCATTGGGTATGGAAGTTGGCCGTATGGCTATTCCATTCAGTATGTATGGAAATTGGCCGTATGGCTATTCCATTAAGTGATATGTGTGGAAGTCGACCGTATGGTTATTCCACTTAAGTATGTTTATGTCCCAAGTTACCTTTATATATGTTATGTGTTCTTTTTATGGGTTTTATGGTAATCCTTTGGTTACAAAAAAGTAAGTAATGATACTTTATTCAGTGAAGAGTTTTTTTTTTACTACTTCATGAAGGTGAAGGTATTACTTTGATAGAGTATATATGTTTTACCTGATATTTGAAAAACTAACAGTTTTCATTCTTTCTGTATCCCTTACTGAGCTTTTTATGCTCACCCCACGTTTTTTTTTGAAATGTTTTCACAGGACTTAATGTGGAATAAGGTCAAGGATGGGATCAAGGGAATGTCATGCTATATAAAACATGGAACTAGACATGTTTCTTTCAAGAGTTTTTTTTATTATGGAAACTTAGTAGAAGTGACTACTTTGTAATCTTTTGAGATGAAATAGTAATGTTCTAATTCTCTAAAACTCTAAACCTGAAAAGATCCTCAACGTGAATTATTCATTTAATTCAATATTAAGTAAGGTTTAAGGTTGGGGACTTATAGTTGGTATCAGAGGTCGGTTTAGACATCTTTAGGAGTTAGAAAGGTGTTAAATTATAATATGATTGAAATGATATAGCATTTACGGATTACCATGTTGCTTCACCTAAGATATTTCTGTGTTCAGAATGGTTTTCCGCAGAGGAAACAAAGCAGCTATGTTGGGACGACATCAGGTGGAATATAACCTTCCAAATCAGCAACCTGAGATGGTCGGAATTGGAACTGAACAGTTTGTTGCAGTGATGGCACAGTTGACTCAGGCTATAAATGGTGGTGGTATCCATGCACGAGATCAGCCAGATCAACCGCAGAGGAACATGTCAGTGGTGGAACATTTCATGAGGAAACATCCCCCATCACTTAGAAGATCATCTGACCCTGTGCAAGCTGAAGGGTGGATTAAAGCACTGGAGAAGATTTTTGATGTCATGGGGTGTTCAGAACATCAAAAGGTTAGTCTTGCTGTTTACCGTTTTGAAGGTGAAGCTGATCAGTGGTGGTCGATGGTGAAAAATATAAGGGATAGTGATGAGATTGAGGATCTTCACTGGGACGAATTCAAAGGTATGTTTCTTGAGAAATATTTTCCTAAGGTGGTTCGTCTTAGGATGGAAAAAAAGTTCCTAGAATTGAGGCAGGAGGATGATTCAGTGGCTGCTTATGAAGAAAAGTTCACTCGATTGGCAAGGTATGCTCCAAACTTCATACGAGATCTTGATAGTAAAATAAACCGTTTTTACTCAGTGTTAAAGCCAAAGTATCGAAGGGATTTAGATTCTCGTGAATTCAAAAGTTATGAAAAACTTGTTCGATGTGCGGAGAAGGTAGAAATGGAGTTTGCCGATGATCAGGTGTTCTATGACAAACAACAGAATAAGAGGTCTAGTTGGCAGGAAAAGGGGAATAATTCATCAAAGAAGCAAGGAGGTAAGAAAACCAAATATCCATCCTGTGAGAAGTGTGGTAAAATGCATCCTGGAGAATGTTTATCCAAGTCTGGTAAGTGCTTTCAGTGTGGTAAGTCTGGTCATATTGCTCGTAACTGTAAGGAAGATGATCAAGCAGGAAATGAAAAGCCAACGGTAAGATGTTTTAAGTGTAATTAAATGGGTCATTATGCAAACGAGTGTCCAACGAAGAACTCAACTGGGGGAATGCAGCCATACTACAAGCAGAAAGGGGTGGTGAAATCCTTTGCAACAACTTCAGCAGATGTTGGGCCATCGAATGAAGTGGTATCAACTCCAGGGAGCTCAGTATTTTTCGAAGATTGACTTGAGGTCGGAGTACCATCAGTTGAAAGTAAAAGAAGCAGACATTCCGAAGACTGCGTTCCGTACTAGATATGGCCATTATGAATTTATAGTTATGCCTTTTTGGTTAACCAATGCACCTTCTGTATTCATGGACCTTATGAATAAAATTTTCCATGAGTTCTTGGATAAGTTTGTGTTTGTGTTTTGAGGTTTGTGAAGAGGTTATGTGTGCCTTGTGATTCACAGTTAAAGAATGAGTTGTTATGTGAGGCTCATAGTTCCCTGTTTTCAGTTCATCCTGGCAGTACTAAGATGTACAGAGATCTGTGGGAGTATTACTGGTGGGATGGAATGAAAAGAGACATTGCTGATTTTACTGTGAAGTGTTTGACATGTCAACAGGTTAAAGGAGAGCAGCAGTTACCGAAAGGGATGCTTCAGCCTTTACCAGTTCCAGAGTGGAAATGGGAAAACATATCCATGGACTTTGTTGTGGGATTACCGAGGACATCTCGAGGTAATAACGCAATCTGGGTTATTGTTGATCGCTTGACCAAATCTGCTCATTTCCTTTCTATATGAGATACTTTCTCTCTAGATCAACTTTCCCGTTTGTATCTTAAAGAGATAGTTAGGTTACATGGAGTTCCTCTCTCCATTGTATCAGATCGTGATTCCAGGTTTACTTCTAACTTTTGGAAAGGACTTCAGAAGTCGTTGGGTACTGAATTAAATTTTATTACAGCTTTTCATCCTCAATCAGATGGGCAGTTAGAACGAACAATTCAGACCTTGGAGGATATGCTACGAGCTTGTTCGATGGATTATCAGGGAAGTTGGGACCAACATCTTTCTTTGGTTGAGTTTTCTTATAATAATAGTTTTCATTCCAGTATACAGATGGCACCATTTGAGCCATTATATGGGAAGCCGTGTCGAACTCCAGCATTTTGGGATGAAGTGGGTGAAAGGAAGCTGATGGGACCAGAATTGGTAGAATAGATGGCAGAAAAAGTTCAGTTGATTCAGAAAACACATGAGAACAGCTCAGAGCAGGCAGAAGAGTTATGCGGATAACTGGAGGAAGGATCTATGTTTTGAGGTAGGTGATCATGCTTTTCTCAAGGTTTCTCTATGGAAAATTGTGATGAGATTTGGTAAGAAAGGAAAGTTGAGTCCAAGGTTCATTGGACCATACGAAATTCTGGAAAGAGTTGGATCAGTTGCATACCGAGTGTCTTTACCTCCGAGTTTATCTCAGGTACACAATGTTTTTCACGTTTCGATGTTGAGAAAATATATGCCAGATCCATTTCATGTTTTGAGTCCAGAGGTAGTTCAGCTGGAAGAGAACCTATCTTATGAGGAACAACCGATCCAGATTCTTGACCACAGGGAGAAAGTGTTACGGAATAAGGTGATTCATCAGGTAAAGGTTTTGTGGAAAAACCATGTGATTGAAGAGGCAACGTGGGAATCTGAAAATGCTATGAGGGATAAATACCCCCACTTATTTTGATAAGTGAATAAAATTGCGAGGATGCAATTCCCAAAAGGGGGGAAGGATGTAACATCCCAGGTAAATAAAGAATAAAGAATTTTCATATTTATTAATATTTACGAATTAAATATTAATTTTAATTAAAAGGGGTTTCTACGTTCAATAGCGTACTTGGTACGCAACGATGAGTTTCTTTGAAAACTTACGTTGCACACAAGTAATAAAATAATATTATTTTAAATGTTAGTTAACGAGTAGCCGTTGTACTGGCGGGAATGGATAGAAATAACTGAAATATGATTATATATGTTTTTAAATGTTTTTACATTTACCCAATAAAAGATAAAGGCTTAAAATATGGAAAGAGTTCAATTTTAGGCATTTATACCCTAATTTTCACGAAAGGTCCACTTATCACCTTTTGATAGAGAACCGTCATTAAATATAGTTTTGATCACTCTTATACATTATTTTGGACCAAATATAACTCTTCTTTAGAATCGGGACATCAAAATTTACTTTGTGTAAATTTTTGGTACATTTCTAATAAAGTTCATTTTTTTAATGAATAGTGTAAAATGTTGTATTTTAATTCAAAACCCCTTTTTAATATAATTTATTTATATGATTAGATTATCTTTTGAATTGGTTTTAAAGTGAAATTAGAAAATATTTTTACCATTAAATCCAATAGTGGTCGTTGGAATTAATTTCACTTTGAAATCGGACTTAAACTAGTGTCAATCTTTTGATACTTATTGTTTCATAAAAACACTCTATTTTCTCTGACAGCGGGAATTAATTATTAAATTAATTAATGTGACTTATATGATTTTAATTTTGTAAAATATACTTCATTTTTGAATTTGGAATATCAAATATAGCTTAGGGTGAATTTTTTGTAATTTTCTGAAAAACTTCAATTTTTGATGAATAGTGAAACCACTAAGTTGTAATCAAGCAAACTGATTCTTCAGTTAAATGAAAGTTTACCACTAATGTGAATTGAATTTTGAAAATCAGACATACATGGTTGTCATTAAGAAGTAAAATGTGGTTCAATGAGATTAAAATAATTTTTTGATGAATAGTAATTTTTTTTCATTAATCGCAATTAGTGGTAATTAGTGTAGTTTAAGGTATAAATAATGCTTTAATAATATGAAATGACCTAGACACATGTCCCAGCCTTATTTGTTGTGTCATGGACGACCATGAAAAGACATGGGTCAACTTGGGGACCCCATGGAGACATTTTGGTTGGGAAATGACATAAATAACTTTTTATTTAATGTAAAAGTAAAAATGACAAAAACATAATATGTTTTACGAAAACAATTTTTACATGGGGTTATAAAGATCAGATATTTGATTATAAATAGTCATTGGAAAGATAAAAAGATTTACTACATCATAGTATTTTTTTTATGATTTTTAGACATTAAATAAATTAAAATATTTATGACATAATAATGATGCAGCGATGACATCATTATTTGACGATTTAAACAAAATGGAAAGACAATGTAAAATCTATGAACTACACATGGACAAAAACAATTGGATGAGTGGATTTCGAACCCTTATCACCTTAGCCACGAATTATATCAATGTGGGACCTTTTAAAACCGAAACACATTTTAAAATAAAGTAATATTTCTTTACTTTCCAAAAGTGCCCCTCCTCTCCTCTTATAAAAGGCCCCCACCTCTACCTCATTTCACACACTTCTCAAGCCTTTGTCTCGGCCAAACCCTGCCCAATTACTGTCTCCACATCCCTCTCCTCATCCTAGAGGATTCCCTTTGGGCAGAATCCTTTCAAAGGAAGCCTTTAGGCTCAAATCAAAAAGGAGTTACACTTTTAAAGGTAATTCATTCTCTCTTGTTCATTTGTTTTATTTTGCTTCTCCAACCCTCTAAACTCTTTTTATTTACTTCTTTTGTAACAACACCAGTATCTTAAATATACTAGGATGTTGTTATAATATTTATTTGAGCTACACTCTCACAAAACTACATCAAATGGTTAAAGAACATACGGTTTCCGTGGATGGCGAAATTCTGCCTCCCGAAACGATGATTGTTCAATACTCATTTAACACCTTAAAAGGTGGCCATTATGATGTCACTATTTTTATATATGATATATAATATGTTTATGTTTTCCTTAAGCTTCTGTTGTTTTTCATTTTGGTCATACCTTTATGGTTTCCATTATGGGTAAACACGATATCTTCATTTTAGGAAGTGCGGACTACCGACCCCTCAAAGTGATTTGATTTGTTAAATACCATATGTGGGGCATATAAAGGATGGAACTATGATATTATATATGATATTATACTGGAATTATAATATACCTTTATATCATTATGATTCCATTCTAAAAAATACGAAATAGAAATGAAAGTAGCGTTCATGCGTACGTACGGCTTACCGTCTCCATGAACGGTGCATTTCATTTCTTACCTCTAAATGATTATGTAATATTATAAATGCATGTATGTACTGGATATATAAGACATATATGATATCTACATCATGAATACCATTCTGGATATAATGAACCTTTGACCAAATTAACAACATGTAAGTGTAAGAAGTCTATTTTTGACTTAAGAACCAAATACCGACAAAATGAACATTATTAACTTAAATGATTACATGATGTTCATAAAATGGTATAAAAGGAATAATTAAATTGAAAAAGGTTCTTAAGCAAGTAGAGATTAACTTGAGTTTATTATTCAGGATTCTAAAGAACGATCGAGTCAAGTCGGACCCGAGGTAAGGGACTTTGTCTCAATCTCCTTTCATTGAGGCATATTTTATTTTATACACAACTTTCTTTTATACGGTGTATAAAACCATTTGACTTTTACTTTTATAAAAAAAGGAATCTTTTTCTACGAAGCATTTTACAAAACGACAAAAAGGAATGTTTCTTTTAATGTACGCGGCGACAACAACCTTTTCCGCCACCGTGAGTATTATTTGGTCTTTGGCTTTCTCAACAAGCCGTAATGTTTTTAGAATAAAATAAATACCATATACTCTTTTATGTATTTTGGTGTTGAAAATGGTTTTGAAAAAGGATTCTATTATGTCAATATATTTATGATATATTGTGATTGAAATGTGGAAATGTTATCATTCCTTTGTATTGGTTTTATGTTTTATGATTTTATACTGGTACTTGGACATTTTAACGGGTGGTTACGTTATAAACCATATGACGGGTGGTGCCGTGAATACCAAGACGGGTGGTTACGTTATAACCTCCAATGCATTGGGTATGGAAGTCGGCCGTATGGCTACTCCATTAAGTATGTATGGAAATTGGACGTATGGCTATTCCATTAAGTGATATGTGTGGAAGTCGACCATATGGTTATTCCACTTAAGTATGTTTATGTCCCAAGTTACCTTTATATATGTTATGTGTTCTTTTTATGGGTTTTATGGTAATCCTTTGGTTACAAAAAGGTAAGTAATGATACTTTATTCAGTGAAGAGTTTTTTTTTACTACTTCATGAAGGTGAAGGTATTACTTTGATAGAGTATATATGTTTTACCTGATGTTTGAAAAACTAACAGTTTTCATTCTTTCTGTATCCCTTACTGAGCTTTTTATGCTCACCCCACGTTTTTTTTCAAATGTTTTCACAGGACTTAATGTGGAATAAGGTCAAGGATGGGATCAAGGGAATGTCATTCTATATAAAACATGGAACTAGACATGTTTCTTTCAAGAGATTTTTTTATTATGGAAACTTAGTAGAAGTGACTACTTTGTAATCTTTTGAGATGAAATAGTTATGTTCTAATTCTCTAAAACTCTAAACCTGAAAATATCCTCAACGTGAATTATTCATTTAATTCAATATTAAGTAAGGTTTAAAGCTGGGGCCTTATATGTTGAGTTCCTTAGGATAATCAAGGTCTACTATCTCTATTCCTATGAATATATTCACATCTAAGGAATATCAAGGTATAACTATCATTATCATGACCCATTATATAACCCAATGTCACATAGTAATCAAAATCACTACTCAAGGACATACCCACTTGGGAGTCTTTTACTCAAACCACTAAGTTTAATTTCTATCCACTCATAGCTCATAACACAAACCAAGACCACCTATGGGTTTTTATACATAATTTATAATGATGACCATTGATACATAGTCATCAAGTATCACTCAAATTCCCAAACACTATTTAGTATATCCACACTACACCTAAAAGTTTTTATCCTAGACCCTCATATAATTTTGAAATACCCAAAACATTCTTATCACCTCAAACATGAACCATTAAACATATGTGCACAGGTACATGATAGTACAACATATGGTTAAGTATTAAAAGGTCCAATTACCCCAATATCGTAGTTACCATCTATTAGACTCACTTACCAAGCCTCGCCCAAGATTTTTCCAAGAATCATCAAGCTCCAAAGACCCTACTTTAAACTAAAGAACTATATAAATCATTTAAATTAATTTTATTTGAACCAAAAAATTAATCCAAGGAGGAAAAAATTCTAAAAACTAACTACAAATCATGAAACCCCCAAAAATATTACCAAAATAATGTGTAAGTCACAAATCATTCTACCAAAAATACTTCTAGAAACATTCCCATGAATAGATACTTAATCGATCACTAATTTAAACTCAACATGTAATAATTACAAAAAAACATCCCTAGAAAGTTTACCTCTATCAAAATATAAGGAAACTAGTTTAACTATTTCACCTTAGACATAATCAGGTCATTATACCAATAATACTCTTATTTTAATGGTGATTCCACCATTCCATAGTAGAATCACTCTTATATCACAAAAATGGAAACACCCAAATAATAAGAAGATGAAGGAGGGGAAGATAAAAGGATGAGATAGATTTTTTTACCCTAATCTATAAAAACAATAAAACCTTGGATCTAACACTATTTGAACTGGGGGTAAGGGGGATTCTATGTGGAGAAAAATCAGAGGGGCACATCCAAAATTCACTCTCATGAGTGGCCATCCATCTAAAAGAGACTGGGGATAAATTAGAAAAGGTGGATCTTAACTTATTTTTAAAAAAATAATTATTTTACCAAGAATCAATTTATTATATACTAGTTACCTAGGGTCTCTCTAGGGGTTTCCTACTTCTTAGGGCCACACCGGGTACCTAGTGGACCTCTACTAGGTACCTAGTTGAGTTTTCTGTTTGGGAACCAACCCAACCATATTTCTAACCATCACCCCAAACTAATGAATATGATTGAACCACCAAAACATAAATTAAAAAAATATACTACATAAGTCCCAACCACAATAATTCCAAATTGAAATATATTTATTGGAAACCCCAGTGATCCCAATAATCAATATTCAAATTTCCCTAAAATTTTCTAACCCAAAATGAAATGGTTAATTACATAAATATTTATAGAAAATTTATGAATCATCTTAGATAGAAACTAAAAATACTAACACTAAAAATATATATAAGATTTTTAAAAAAATTAGAATAAAGAACCATATTTAGGCGAGATGTCATAAGAAAATGAATAAGATAGATAATATCAAGAAATATAAAGTTTCTTCTATATATACACTAACACAAATGAATTAATGTGTAAAGAGGAATAGATAAATGATGAAACCTAATGTCATAAATAAGATACATAGAGTTTAAATTATTTAATATGATGAGAATATCCCTATGATTGGACCATAGAATCCAATTTACACAATCAATCTTACTCTATCTACCTTGAAAGAAACTATGATAGTATATAAATCTTCTGAAAGTAATCTTTTTCCATCGATTAAAGAACTCTCTTCAATATAAAAAGTAGAGAAGTCGTATCAACTTTAGTAGATATAATGGAGTAGGTTTTTTTCAAATTAATAAGAATAAAAGTGATGAAAATGAAGAATATTCTTTGGATTCAAATGAAAATATAGAAGAATAATCTTCAAAAAATTATCTTCCAATTCTTTTTAGAATATTGTTTTTGAAATATTGATTATTTACAATTATATTTTCATAGAATTTTTTATATAAATTTTTAACGTTTCATTTTTTTTATAAGTGAAAAGGGGGACAAGAATGATATTTAAGGTAATTTTTCTGAATACTAGAGATTATTTAATAATTTTAAATTATTCAAGTTATTTCATTCAATTATAATTTTTTAGTTATTTTAATATTTATAAATATAACTTGTCATGTTATCTTTATAAAAAGGATAAATTATTAGATTTATGATCTAATTTATAACACCCCTATATTTTTTTAATTATTTTTATTGAATTAATTTAATCTCTTTGATATTTTTCATAACATGCCACACTGAAAATAGTTCATTTTATATTAAAGCATGATTATTGGATTACATTATATGCAACACCATGTTAATTATGCAATACACATAAAATAAATTCTATCTTGCTCTAAAAGTAACACCGGGGTTAGATTTCAACTTTGCGTACATTACACGCAACACTGACTTGGCATACACAACACACAACACCAGCTTTGAATACATTACATAAAACACTATGTTTCTACGAAATTTATTTTTATTGTTATAATTATTTAAAAAATATAATTATAATATGCATGTTAAAATTAGTAATATTAATAGTGATAAATATTTTTTAAATATTTTTTTATAAAAATAAATCATATTTATAATGAAATACATAATTTCTTGTAAATCCCTTATACGTTAAAAATAGTATTTTCTCAAATAAACTACTTTTTATGGCCTTTTGTGAAAAAATAATTAATTAATTTTAAATAGATTTATAAATTTAATTTGATAAAATAAAAATCATTTTTTCCATTTATAATGTCTGAATTATTATAGGAATAATTTTTCGGATTTTTTAAAGAAACGTCAATTTTTGATGAATAGTGAAAAATACCAAATTTTAACTCAATATTTCCTTTTTCGTATAATTTATTATAAGGATAAATTATAATTTAATTTAGTTTAAGAATTAAATTGGATCATATTTTTATTTATTAATCCAAATTAGGTAATTGGAATAAAATTTACTTTGAAATTGGGTATAAAAATATAGCAAAAGTTTTGACGTATTTACTTTAAAAATCCGTTGTGTTGTCCCATCAACAGGATTATTTTTAAATTACTTTCTCAAACTTATGTAATTAAAATTTGTAAAAATGGATTCTATATTTTTAATAAGGATAATTTATAATGTATATTAAGTTCAACTTTTATTTTGATCAAAAGTTTTATTGAAAGTGACTAAAATTAATTACAACGGTTAAGAGAAACCCATTTAATGTACATTATTTGGACACTAACCTTCCATTATTGAGTTTTTTTGTTTTTTATGAATTTTTTTATGTAGAAACATGGTTACACATAACTTTTTTTCAAAAATTCCAAGTGTTTCATTTCCCTTCTCTATAAAAGGCCGCCACCTCTCCCTCTTCTTCACACAACTCGAATCACTTAGGTTAGGCCAATATCTACCAAATAAACTTCCCAAAATCCCTCCCTACCACCTAGAATCCTACCATTTTGTAGAATAAAATCCAAATATATTTTTTGGTACAAACCAAGAGTTACCTGATTAAGAGGTAACAACTTCTCTCAAGCTCCTTTCGTTTATTATCTTTATACACCCCTAACACTCTCTTTATTCCATGATTTTATAACAAAACCAATATCTTAAATATACTAGTATGTTTTTATTTTAATAGATCTAGATACACTTACACACACCTCCATATAATGGGTAACAACCATAATATTTATGTGTGCAGTGAACTACCGCCACACTAACCAATGACTGTTCATTGTTCCTTTATAGTTTCTCATGGTGTACATTATGTTGGAAAATCTATTTATATGTGTAATATATTTAATTTATTATGTCTTTAATCTTATTTATTACTTTTACAACACAAATAATTTTTACCTTCCATTTGGTACAAATATGAAAACTTTGTTTGAGGAAGTGTGGACTACTGCACGCTCTAAGCGATGTGATTTGTTCACACACTAAATAGAATGTATTAAAGACGGTTTCAGTAAACTTATTTTATATAATAATAATAATTTTATAATGATATGTGTATATATATACATATATGTCTTTTTATTTCATTCAATATGACAATAAAAATGGAAATATCATTCATCTGTACGTATGGATTACCATATCCATGAACGGTGTATTCCATTTCAAACTTATATATTCTATATATTATTTTAATACAAATTCAATGAATTTAAATAATATTTATATCATGGTTTACATTCTGAAAATCATTATATAAGTTTCAGGATCAATGATATAACAAATTAATACAAATGCAAACCGAATATTACCCGAAGTGAAACCTTAACATAGAATTATTAACAAGAGGGTAATATAAGGTCATAATAAAACCATAAATGGAACTAGATATAAAAATATGATTCTATGAAAGTTTTATAATAAAATTAAATTTATTATAACAGAATCCTGTATGAGTATGATGAGAGTCAAGACAGAAGGTAAATAAATTTCATCTCACTTTTTTATTTTTCTAAGATATATGCTTTATTAACAACTCATTCCTCTTGTATGGTGTGTATACTTCCCATGGATGTATTATATGATTAAGAAACAAAAATTTATTTTTATTTAAATATAAATTTTATTATATTTCTCTCATGGGACTTATGATTCAAAATATACCAAATCGGTAAAGTAATTTCGTCACAAATTGTCTTCATTGAGACACATGCCATGTTATGAACATATATTTTTCAATGAGTTGTATATACTACATTTAAAATGTTATATAATGAATATTATTATTTTTAGTATATTTTATGCTTCATGTAATTTCATTTTCCTAAATGGGAAGTATGGTTCAAAGTTACCAAGTGGTAAGAGTTTTTTGAAACAATCTCATCACCTCTTGATATTGTTTATGTTTATGCTTCCATGGATTAAATATTATGATAAATTTCTCAATAACACTCATTAATGTTATTATATTCTATTTATTTGTGATATATTCATGTATTGGTACCATTTTTAAATATTTTTTATTCAAGATAGTTAAGAATGTGTTCTTAAGAAATCCTAACTTTACTATCTCTTCAGTCGAAAATGTTTTTCCTTTAAAAAAATTATATAAATGGTTCCCAAGAATATTATACTATTCTCATAAAATATTTAAAAATATTTTTTACACTTTCTTTCCTTTACCAAATATTTTAATGTAATATTATTTTCTCTTTTTGAATGATAAATTTTTCTAAATTTTTTACTGTGAAAAATGAATGTTCTTTTTACCACATAAAATATGTATGGACATTCCCGCCCTAAATTATTTGAAGATTTATTTTTATGTATAAAAGGTTAATTTTTAAGAAAATGTTTCATAAATTATATTTTTAATTATAATTTTTTTAAAATAAATCCAAGCTTCTTTTATATGTTTTTGAAGAAGATGGATTTCAAAAAAAAAATTATGTTTTAAAGAGCCTTTTTAAAACATATTAGGATATTTAACTCAAGATATGTTTTCAAAATATACTCCCAAGTTATTTTCCATATAAGAAAATATATTTTGATGTTACTCATTACCTTATATTAATATATCCATAGGTTCTATTCATATTATTTATTAAATGGTTTATGTTTTGATAGAATGATGCTTATGACACCCATTTCACTTCCATGGGTTTTATGCTTTTAAAACCCTATTCTATTCATTGTTTATGCTTTATTGAAGTAGTTATGAAACCTGTATCTTTTCATAGGTTATGATGTGATGAAATTTTAATAGTAACCATTTCATTTCATGGGTTATGATTTGATTTTTATAAAACCTACCTTTTTTATGGGTCATGATATGATGAAATATTTATTATCTTGTTGAACATGTATAAATGATTTTATTATGAGATGAGTGGGAACTATATCTCCCTACAATGAATTGGGTAATGATAAGTTTAATATGATATCAGAGTGTACAATTGTCATAGACAGATCCTGAAAACAAGAAGGTACATGGGTTGTATCCCAAGCCTAAAAGAAAGAGGGTACATGATTTGTAAATCATTCCTGAAAATAAGAAGGTGCATGGGTTGTAGACCAAGACTAAAAGTAAGGGGTTACATGGTTTATAGCCCAATCATGAAAACAAGATGGTACATGTGTTGTATTCCAAGCCTAAAATTAAGAGGATACATGGGTATTTAGCCATATCCTGAAGCAAGTACAAGGGTCATATCCCATGAATAACTTGTTATTATGTTCATGGTAGGTATCCTTGACATAAAAGTTTCGATTCTTATATGTATTCCACAAATCCAATGTCTAATTCATCAGTTGCGATTTTAAGGATCATGATGTTGGTTTTCATATAATTATTATCTTATTAATTGCCAAAATTTATCCCATAACTCATTTTTTTTATCTTTGTTATGCATGGTATGATATTATATTATTACGATGGAATTCTCATACCTTTGTGTTCATGTCAATGCTTAAATTTATCCCTTGTTTACCCTTACTTAGTATCTGAGCTCACCCCTTTTTAGGTTTACTTCCCCATGTTATGAAGATATATTCCATGTATGATATGTCCAAGAGGGATTCCTTTCTAGGAGAACCTAGTGGGAGAAACTGTATATTTCTTATGTACTAGTGTTTACTTATCCATGTTTCTAAAGGCACTAAACTAATACAGTCCTTGGGTGTCCATTTTAAAAACAAATTTAATTATTATAAAAATGTCATGTAATTTTTATGTATGAAAATTGAGTGTTTCTATAATTGGAATTAGAGTAATGGATTAGTTAACTTATAAATCTAGGAAGATAAAACATTAGTAGGAATCCTAATTAAATGTTTGAGGATAAGTTGAAGGATAAAAAAAGTATTATAAAATGTCTTGAAGTTTGAGTAAAGGATGGAGTGAGATGTTTTCTACAAATACATCCCTTTCTAAATACTAAAAGTGGATGTGGATCTGGAATAGATGTACCTAGGGGTAAAAACACTAACAAGATGTTTTGGTCCTTACTCAGGGTAATTTGGTACATCACAATGGGCCTTGCTGCACACCTAGTTTGACACACTCAGGGCATATTCTTTTGGAATTCACAAACTCCTCATAAATCATCATGAATGATTTAAATATAGGAAGGTTATGAATACCCTAAGAAAAACCTAAGGTGTCATAAATTAAATTAGTAGGATCCATGATTTAGTTACCCTAAAAGTACTTTTTCATGATTATAAGGTATCCTAATATGATAAAGGTTTGTCACGCAATGATTTCTAGTTTTATTCAATGGAAAGAACTAGAAGGAACATTGTTAGCATTTATTATTTTAGATGTGGAAAGTATAGTAATTATGAGAATTTATTTCCCAAGTGGAAATCTCATAAAGATAATCAAGAATGTGGTATGATTATTGGTAATACTTCTGAAGATAATGAGACCACAAAAAAACATGTGAAGGGTATGTGATACTCTTACAGTATTTTCTACATTAAACATAATAAGCATGATTAGATTTAGGTTGAGGAAACTTAATTATAATTAATATTTTATATTCTTGTAAATAGGGGTTTATGTATAAGTTAATGAAGTATAAGTATGTTTTGGTATTCAAATATTATGTTTTATGAACCATGAAATATATAAGTATTTTCATAATAATTTTTCCTTATGGATTGATAATGATATGTTGGACAATGATGAATACATATAAATGTGATTTCATGGAAAGGTGATATTTTTATTAGGGGAAGGTAAACCTTAATTATTTCCTCACGTTGATATAATGATGTTTCGATAAATATATACTAGATATGAATAAGTAAACTGGACAACACAGATTACCCAGGAACTGATTATTAACAAAGTGTTCTATGTCAACAAGGATGAAGTTTTCAACTTCTTGGATTTAAATATATATATATATAATTATCATTAGAATAAGGAAGCATGAATATTTCCCAAAAATATTTATGGTAATTAAGGTTGTTTCCATGTTTCAAGGGGATATACGACGTGGGTATTCATAAGTTTGGAATGTGGAAACCAAGTGGAACTTTCTGATTAAGGTAAATCAATGTTATTCAATTATCATGCCATTTTTTCCAAAGATTTGAATTTTCATTTTTAGAATGATTATAAGGTTAGGAATTTGTGTAATTTTTAAGTTAATATTTTGATATAGTCAGTAACATTGAAGTGTTATCTCTTCATATGAGGATTTATTAATTTTGGATAGTCTATTAAAATTTTTTTTGATGATAACTAATGACAAATGGGATGGAATATCATGGATCTCATGATTTTTTAGTACATTAGGAATTAAAAATTAATCTTCCTTTTTAGAGAAAGAGGTAAAGTGTATCAATGAACAAAAAAGGGAGTAGTTTTCCTGAAATCATGCAAGTATAAATTTTCATGAAAATTATTCAAATTTTGGAAAAAGGATATTTAAATGCAAAACAATTCCTAGTACCTTCATTTCTGACAAATCAGAAGGTCCCTAAGGTCATCATAGATTTATTGCTTTGTGATTGTTAACATTATCTTAATCATGATCTTTATCACTATCTATCAGATTGTGATGGTAAAATTTCTCTTCTGTGTCTATGTTTTTACTTGCAACCTATGTTCTCTTATGTGGGAATATCGTTATGAGTTACATTGAGTAACCATTATGGTTCCATCTTTCCCATTTTAATAAAAGTTTTAGTATACAATTTTATGATATGGGTTTCTATGAATAAAATTTTCAATTATTAAACCTTTAATAACCAAAACAAATTTCTAGCATGAAATTTATTTTAATAAATTATAATGTAACATCCTAATTGTTGTGTGAAATATTTTTTTCAAATAAATTTAGTATCATTGATATTTTTCATTTGACACCAAATAGAAAATAGTTTATTTTAAATTAAAGTATGATGTTTGGATTGCGTTATATGCAAAACCAATTTAATTGTGCACTACACACAATATAAATATTATCTTGATCTATAAGGAAAGCTAAGGTTATATTTCATCTTATCATACATTACATGAAACACTGACTTAGCATATGCAACATGCAACACCAACATGGTATATGATACAACAAACACTGAGTTTCAATGAACCAATTTTTTTATTGTTATAATTATTTAAATTATTTAATTATAATATACCAGTTAATCTAGTAATATGAATAGTTATAATTATATTTAAAATATTGATTTATATAAATAAAACATATTGATAACAAAATAAAAAATTCTTGTTAAATTCCTCAAATGATTAAGAATATTATTTTCTCAAATAAACTACTTTTTAGGTCTTTTTGTGAATGACAATAAAATTAACTATAGATGAATTTAGAATTTTTTTTATAAAATAAAATTCAATTTTAAATTTAGAATTCCAAAATTATCTTAGGAATAATTTTTTTTCTGAGAAACATTATTTTTTGATGAATAGTGAAATAAACCGGATTATAATTCTAAATTGCCTTCTCATATTCTTTATTTATAAGGTTAAATTATATTTTAATTTGGTTTAAAAGTTTAATTAGATATTATTTTTATCAAATAATCCAATTTATGTCATTTTAATAAATTTCACATTGAAATATGGTATAAAAACATAGCAAAAGTTTGAATGTTTTTACTTTAAAAATCTACAGTGTTGTCTCGTCAGCAGGATTATTTTTAAATTAATTTTTGCCAATTATGTGATTATAATTTGAAAAAATGGATTCCAAATTTCTAATCATAAAAATTTACTATTTTTAGTAATTTCTACTTTTTTGACAAAAAATATTAGTGAAAGTGATTAAAATTAATTACAATAGTTAAGAGAAAAATTAGGTCATTAAAGTATTAAACCATAAATTTAAGACCCAAAACCAACTACCAAATTTTACAAAACTAATTTTATTGAAATTAATCAGCCATGAACGTTCAATTATTGAGTTTTTTTGGTTTTTATGACTTTTTTTAGGTAAAAAACCTAGGTAAACCTAACTTGTTTTCAAAAATGGCATGTGTCTCCTTTCCCTTCCCAATAATAGGCCACCACCTATCCCTCTTATTGAAACCTCTAAAACCACATAGTTTCATCTAATATCTACCCAATACACTTACTATAATTTATCTCTACCTCTTATATGACTCCCATTTTAAATAAATCAATAAAATCATTCTTTTTGGAACAAAACAAAAGGATTTACCTAAATAAGAGGTAATGACTTCTCTCGAGAAACTTTATTTTATCTTCATTATCTACCCCCTCTACTCTCTTTATTCCATGATTTCATAAAAACACTAATATATTCAATATACTATTATTTTTTATGATAATTTTTTAAGTTACACTTACACACCTCAATCTACTGGGCGACAAACATATTGTTTATGTGTGTTGTAAACTACCGACTCATTAAATGATGATTATTCATTTTTTACGTTAATTACTATAATTGTGGACATTATTATGAACAATATGTTTATATATGTCATATATTATATTTATTTTGTATTTAATTTTCATTATTAAATTTTAAAAACATATATTTTTTACTTTCCATTTAGTGTAAATCTGATAATTTCATTTGAGGAAGTGTGGACTAACTCCCCCTCAAATTGATGTCATTCGTTAACACACTACATAGAATATTTTATGGATGTGTTTACTGAAATTATATGATATAATAATGTGAATTTAGAAATTATATATATACATATATACATATGTGTCACTTTCTTTCAATGCGATAATAAAAACAGAATCAATGTTCATTCATACGTACGGCTTACCGTCTCTATAAATGGTGTATTAAATTTTGTACTTATATGTTCTATATATTATTATAATACAAATACACTGAATATAAATGATATTTGAAAGATTTATTAAATTATTTAAATCATTATATAAGTATAATGATCAAAGATATAACAAATTATGATACATGCAAAGTGGATATTACCTGAAGTGGAACCTTAACATAGAATTATTAACAATAAGGTAATATAAGATCATAATAATATGATGTATGGAACAAGATATAAGAATATGATAATGTAAAAGATTTATAATAAACTTTAATTTATTGTAAAGTAATATTTTATGAGTATGATGAAATTCAAGACACAAGGTATTGAAATTTCATCTCAATTTTTATTTCCACGAGATACATGCTTTATTAACCACCAATTCCTTTTGTGTGGTGTGTATACTACCCATGGATTTATTATATTATTCTTAAACACAAATTTATGGGTATTTAAATATCCATTTTATGATATTTCTCTCATTTGGATTATTTTTCAAAATTTACTGAATTTGTAAATTAATTTCGTCACAAATTGCCTTCCTTTAGATACATTCCATGTTTTGCAACTGTGTTTTTCCATGATTTGTATATATTTACTTTGAAATATTTTATAATGAATATTATTATTTTCATGATATTTTATGTTTCATGTACGTTTATTTTCTTAAATGGGTAGTATTGTTCAAAATTACCAAGTTGTAAGAGTTTGTTGAAATAATCTCAACACTTTTCGAGATTGTTTATGTTTATGCTTCCTTTGATGAAATATTATGATCCATCTCTAAAAAACACTAATGAATTTTCTTCTCTTATGTTTATAAATTATATATTCCTATATTTTTACCATTTTTCCAATATTTTTTACATAATATAGTTAAGAATATGTTTTTAAGAAATCTTGACTTTACCCACTCTTCGGTCGAAAATCTGCGTTCCTTTGAAACCATGATTTCTAAAAGATTTCCTAATAATATACTACTATTAACCTAAAAATTTAAAAATAAATTTTTAACATTTTTTTTATTTTAACAATTTTTTAAAAATAATCATCCTGTCTCTTTTTTAGTGAGACATTTTTTAACATTTTTACCATGAAAAATGAATATACTTTTTACCTCATACGACATATAAAGAGTTACCTTCCCTCAATTATTTGATGATTTATTTCCATTCATAAAAGGTTAATTTTTAAGGATTTTTTTTAATTTATGATTTTAAGGAAATGGTTTTCCAAAAAATTTGGAGTTTCTTTTATAATTTTTTAAGGAAAAGGATTTTACAAAGGCTTTATTTTTTAAAGAGTCTTTTTCAATGAAAAAATGATATTTACCTCAATAAATATATTCAAAATATCCTACCAAGTTATTGTATATATAAATAACATATATTGATGTTACTCATTCCCTTATTGATAATTATACAAAAGTAACATTCATATTATTTCATGAATGGTTTATATTTTGATGGAATAATGATTATAACACTCATTTCACTTCCAGAGGTGTTATTATTTTGAAACCTGCTTCATTTCACAGGTTAAATTTTCATAAAGTGATTATAAAACCTATATATTTTCATATTTTATGATGTAATGAAATATTACTGATACCCATTTCATTTCATGGGTTATGATTTTATGTTTATAAAACCTATCTCTTTTTATGGGTTATGATATAATGAATTTTTTATTATCTTGTGTCACATGTATTAATTATTTTATTATGATATGGGTGAGACCTATATCTCTATCTAATTTATTGGGTAATGATATGTTGTATATGGTATCATAGGGTAAATGTTTCATATCCTATTCCTAGAAACAAGAAGGTACATGGGTTATTACCCAAGCTTAAAAGAAAGGTGGTACATAGGTTGTAGCCCAAGCCTTAAAAAATAAGGTAAATGGGTTGTAGCCCAATCCTAAAATTAAGAGGGTACATAGGTTGTAACCTAATCCCTAAAACTATAAGGTATATGGGTTTTATCACAATCCTAAAATTAAGAGGGTACATGGGTTGTTATACCATGCATGAAGTAGGTACATGGGTCATAGCCCAGCCCTAACTTGTTATAAAAGTATTGGTTGGTATAATTGAAATAAAAATTTCTCTTATTATATGTACACACATAATCCTATTTCATATTCCTCAGTTATGATTTCATGGCTCAGGATGTTTATTTCCATATGATTTAGGTCTTATGAACTGCCAATATTTATCATGTAACTCATGTTTACGATCTTTGATATCCTAGGTATGATCTTATAATGTTATGATCACATTCTCATACCACCATGTTCATGTTTATGCTTACATGTATCCCTTTTTTACCCTTACTCAGTTTCTAGGATCACCAATTTTTATGTTTACTTCCCAATCCTTTAAAGTTATATTTCATGTATGATATGTCTAATAGGGGTGATAGTCTAGGATATCCTAGTGGGAGAAAATATAGTTTTCTTATTTACAAGTGTTTATGATTTGATGTTTTCAAAGGCATTAAACTAATAAAACATTTGGGTATCCATTTAAAAAAAATTAATTATTCTTCCAATGTTATGTAATTTCAATATATGAAAATTGAGGGGAGCTATAAAATTTTTCCTGGTTTTGATAATTAAAAAATATTTAATTTAAATGGTATTTAAGGTTATATTATTATATATTTAATTGTTGAATCATGTTTCTTTGAATTGATTCCTAAAATATTAACCATTGGACCTCAAGCTAGTATTGTGTAAGATTTATCATATATAGTTTTTTATCAATGAAAACCAATGATAATTTTGAGAGTAACACCATAAAATTTCTTGATATTTTTTTGAATAAATTTATGTGTTTTATGGCTAACGCTAAACAAAATAATAAGTACGGATGAATCATGATATACAATTAGAATATTATTATAATATATTCTCACCTAGCTGTTGGATTGGAAAGTATGAAAAGGATAAACTGAATTATAAAAATTTATGGATTACATGTTTATAAAATTAATTCATTGTTATCAATTAATTATAAATAAAAATAAAAAACATTTGAAAAAATGGAATATTTTTCAGAAAAACTATTTTTATATTTGTAATGTATTTTTATTAAAACAAATTAAATTTATCACTTCTAGTGAATGATTTTAATAAAATTTATATATAATATATTAAATAAAATATTATTAACATTCATCTAAAATTTTTCTTGGCATGGAATAACAATAAAACATGATTTATGCTTAAAACTGTATTTTTATAAAAATCAGTTTCTGTCAGAATTTTCACAATCACATTAAAATTGATTTATTATACTTATAGGTACTAAATTTGATAAAATTAATTCCATAATTATAATCAGTAGGTTCAAATTTGGTTAATATATTTCTTTTCTTTTTTTCAAGATGATTAATAACACTAGTAAAATTTATCACCTCATTTTAGTATAAATCAGTTTAATCTTTGTTATGACTGAGTGAAAAGGCTATAATGTTTCATCTTATTTTTTATTATATGAATTTATTTGGATAATTATAACCATATTCTCTAAATTTATTTTTAAAATTGACTCTTTTCCATGAAAATTTTGTTTATACTGTTTAAAACAAAGAAAAATAAAAAATGTCACTCTCTTAGTTTTACTTATAACTTAAGTATTCATATAGAGGGGAAAAAAATTTATAAATGAGTATTGATATTAATTTTTAGACTAATTAAATTATTTTAATTGTAAAAGTTTTTTCCTAATTTTTTTATTTTATAATGACCTTAAAATCCTATAAAACCCCAATGAAATAATTTTCTAATAAAAAATTTAATAAATGGTTTTAAAAAATATAAAAGATTTATAATTTGAGTGAGTTAATGTGTTTCATTAATTAGATTAATATTACATAATATTTTTATATAAAATAATTATATTTTATTTAAAACTTTTCCTTTATTTCATTTAACTCAAATTAAATGAATATTGTCAAAATTGACAATAATGATATTTTTTCAAAATAGTATTTTATAAAATTAATTAAAAATAATAAAAAAATAAAAATAGGAAAATTTTGGTAATATGTGGTTTAAAATTTCATCCCATAACCATTTCTAGGACACTGGGAACCATTTTTATTGATAATGACTTTATTATAATTTAATATTTTTATTAAATTCCAAGTGTGTCCCCTCCCTATCTTATAAAATGAAACCCCTTATTTTTATTATTTACACCACTTTTATCCATATAGATCAATAATACCATTCCAAATTGTATTATAATCATTTTTATACAATTTTTTTATGCTCCTATATCCCCACAATAACAACCATAAGTTCCTTAAGAAATGATCGAAAGGAGGTCTCGTGAAAGAGTGATAGTTGACTTTCTAAACATCTTTTAATTTATTTATTATTTACTACATATCAATATGTATTTTTTATCATAAAATATAAAATTAAGTATCCTAAATATTCATAAATTTTATTATTATTATAAAACTACCATTATTCACCCTCTTTTATCAAATTGAAAGAAAAAGTATCAATTGTGTATATGTACAACTTACCATCTCCACAAAACAGTATAATTCATTTCTCATCACTATATTTTAATGATGGTTATTATGATGGGTTTAAAGTTTAGAAATTATATTTATGAAATAGTTATTATTCTTTATTTATAATATCATATCTACCTTATTTCCTTCAAAATCGATATAAAATTATAACATTGCTCATGCGTACCTGTGGACTACCACCACCATGAAGTGATGTGATTCATTTTTCATTTCAATTTTACATGAATGGTAAATAGGATCGATTAAATGAATATAAATTATATATATGATATAATAATTATTTTTTAATGTTTAATTAGTATTTAACATTCTTTAATTCCATCCATCAAAAAATGAAAACATTTTTCATGCATACATACAACGTATAGTCTCCATGAATGGTGTAATTCATTCATTATCTCAACCATTATAGATAAGTCTAAATATATGTATATAATGATTATATATTATATAATAATAAGTTATGTTATTATTTTATATAATTATAATAAATTTATATTTATTATACCTGATTTGATAAATCTTTCAAAGCATATGAAACTCATGGTAAGGGATTTTGGTCACTTTTATTTTTATGGGACACATAAAATATATTCCACTTGTTTATTTTTTATGGTGAATATACTTCCCAAGAATTTTATTTATCATTATTATCAGGAAAAATATGTTATATACATATCTATCTAATGTTAATTCTTTCATGATACTTTTGATTCAAAAGTTACTAAAGTGTTAGGGGTTTTATGTTACATTCTCGTTGTTTATCAAGATTATTTATGATTATGTTTAGGATAATTAAATCTTATGATCTACCTCTAAATAATCTTATTAAGTTTCTTATCCTCTAGTTATCTCATTAAAATAAATTTTTTTCCATCAATTTTCCTCACCTTAAGCACTCAAGATACAAAAAATATGTTTTTAAGGAAAATCATCATTATTTCTCCCTTCAGTCAAAAAATATTTTTATTCTATATCAATGTTTTATAAAAATGTTTTCAAATTATTTTTACTATTATCCTATTGTTGTTTAAATTAATTTTTACCCATTTTTTCATTTTTTTAATAAAATCAATTGGAATATTCTTTCAATTTTTTGAATGGGGTGATTTTTAATTTTTTTACAAATGTGTAAAGGAATATGTTCTTTTAACTTATGCAGTATGAACAGAATTTATTCTCATCATGAACACCAAATTAATTGAATATTACTTTAATTTTTATCATTTCTATCGTGAAATAAAATTCATTCCAAAATATTTATTAAATTTTCATATTTTCAAGATGTGATTTCAATATGGAAGGGTTTTTTTTCCTCAAGAAATGTTTTAAATAATCTTTCAAAAAAAATTCAATCTAAGAGGAAACACATTGATGTTACTTAAACATTAATATGGTTATAATAAAATTATATTGTCTTAATTCTTTCTCGGGATGGTTTACTCTTATTATGGAAATATTTTTATGAAATCCCTCCCTTTTCCACAGGTTATGATATGATAAAATGTGTTTGAAGTCGATTTATTTTTATGGGTTATGATATTAAGAATATTTTATAATATTTTAAAACACATAAATATGATTTTTATTATGCGATGTCTAAGACTGTTATATTCCTCTAATTCATTTCATAATGATTTGTTTTATGTGATCTCAATGGGTAAATGGTAGGTTATCTGACACCCAAAAAAGAGTACATGAGAGGTTATCTCAATCCTAAAAGATTTATATGGGTTTTTAACCCAAGCTAAAAAATTATTAATGTATTGGTGGGTGGCCTTGAAATAAGTTTTTAAATGTATCTCTTCATTCTAAAATTCCATATATTATGCTAATTTTAATATCTCATGGCTCATTTTCTTTTATTCCTTTATGATTCATGTCTTATGAACTACCAATATTTATGTCATGACCCAAGATTATGATCTATGATATAAGGGAACGAATTTAAAATCATAAACTCATATTCTCATACACTTATGCTCATTTTATGCTTATTTTATCATAGATATCTCCATTTATACCGTTATTTTTCATTGGATTTATTCCATTCCATAGTTTCCTTTTCCTATGTTATGAAGAAAGATATTATGTATAATATTTATAAGTAGGTTTTTGGTTATAAAGGACTAAGTTTGAGATGACGTAGTTCACTTATAAACCATTTATTTATATATCCATGCTTCCAATGGAACTAGTCCTATAGAATTATAGTTTGTATATTTATTTTATGTAATGAACTTTCATCTAATAAGTTGTGATATCTATGTATGAAACTTAGGGGGGATATAGTTGGTATCAGAGAACGCATTATTTAACATTTGGAAACAATGATGAGAAAATTATAGTGATAAACCTAGGGATTATTATCAGTATTGGATAAAATCATTAATTTTATGTAAAAATACAGAATGACCAAGTTTAAACTAAATGTTTCATATAATGAAAAGAATGTGACATGATTTAGTAATCCTGTAAATGATTTTTCCTGATTATATGGTTTCCCTCTATGATTAATGTTGTTCACACTATGATTTTTCTTTCATTTATGGATAGAACCTAGAGGAATAATGTTAATGGTGAATGTATTGTAAAATTCAATGATTTTTCCCCTGATTAAAAAAAATTATGAGATATATAATTAAAAATATCATTTCTACTCCTACACAACTTCATCAATCTATTAATAGTGATAAGATTCCAAATTAGAAATGGAGAGAAAAGGTTTTATTGATCTCTTAATAAGACATAATACACCTTCTTTTATTTGTTCTATTGATCCACTAAATGATATTTAATGTATTATTACCCTTGAAAATGTATTCTCTATTCTCTCCTTTTTAGGTCATCAAAAATTTATCTTTATTTTATATCATTTGGAAAGAAAAGAAGATCATTTGGGAATATTATCAAGAATATTAAGGAATAAAATGATATTAACTCCATGTATTGGGATTAATTTAAGAGGTTATTTCTAAATAATTACTTTAATCGTATTCATCAATCAAAAATAGAGAAGTAATTACTTGTTTTAAAGAAGAAATGTGATGAATTTGTTGGTACCTATAAGGAAAATTTCACAATACTTAAAAGATATTATTATATTATTATAATCAAACCTAAAAAATAATGTTGGATGATTCTTAAGTGTATTAAAACCAGGTCTCAAAAGAGTTATATCCATAAGGTAATTTAGTATCTATAAATAAATCATTTTATGTGATATTAATGTGGAAAAGGAGACTGTATTTACTTATCAATATCATGATTTTTATAAGAAAAGAAAGATGGAATTCAAATAAAATTATAAAAAAAGGTAGATAATATAATAAGACTTCCTTTAATCTCAATTTATAGAAGGAAACATGGATAAATTTATCATAAGTAGACTACTAAATGTTTTTTTGAGGAAAATAAGGCTATAATGATACTGAATGATAAAGTGATGAGAAGAAGTTATCAAATTATTCTAATAAAAGAAATCGATATAGATTGCACCAAACATGATCCACTTTTTCAAATTCTCAGAGTATGGGAATTATGATAACTAGGGCCCAAAGATAAAGGTTAATGATCCTAATCACTGTTAATAACCTCTTAATCCTATTAAAAAGGGAAATTTCATGTGATCAAAATTTCAAATGAAGGGTGTAGTGATGGTTTGGTAAAAGATAAAATTATCATCTACTTTTGAAATCCTAATGTATTATTGGATTTTGGATCTACCAACTCTTTTATTTTTGAGGAATTTATTAAGGGTGTTGCAGTACCACCTAAATTATTAGATGTTGAATTAGTAGTGAAACCTCGTAAAGGTACAATGATCACCTCACAAGTCTATGATTTATCTCCTATTGAATTTTATTGGAATGTGATTATTATAAATTTTTATATCCTTCCTCTTATTATTTTTGAATTTATTTTCGGCATGGATTGGATTTATTTACATAAATTCAATATTAAATTCCATTGAATTTAAGTCGCATTGGAAATTTCAAACCAACATATGATCATACATCATTGTGATGATAATTATGAAATTTTGATAGAAATAATATCCATTATATAGTTGGTAATCCCTATTTAAAAGTGGTGTTTCTATCAAACATTTGGGTTGCAAATTACCTTCAAAGATATTTCTATTGTGTTGGAGTTTTTCAATGAATTTCCAAAAGTGTTACACGGTGCTCAACCAAATCATCAAGTTGAGTTTTCTATATAAATCTTGTCTATTTCTTCTCATATTTCAAAGAATTCATATAGAAAATAAATTATTGAGTTACCTGAATTGGAAACACAAAAGCAGGAGAATCTTGAAAATTGATTCATTCAACCAGGTGTGTCACATTGGGGAGTAGCTATTATTTTTTCTAAGAATAAAGATATATTAATTCTAATATATGTTTATTATTGGGAAGATAACAATATCACTATCATGAACAAGTATATTCTACCCTGTATTGGTTACTTTTTTGATTGACTACACCAGTCTCAATACTTTTCCAAGAATGATCTTCATTCTATATCTCATCAATTGAGGTTCAAGAAGGAAGATATAACTAAGATAGAATTTAGATCAAGGTATGGAAACTATGAATATGTACTGATGTTTTTTGATATTACTAATTCCCCTGATATCTTAATGGATTAAATAAATTGATTCTTTAGAGATTACCTTGATCTATTTGTGCTAATCTTTATAGATTATATTATTGTATATTAAAAGTGAAAGGTTGAGTATGAAGATAACTTTAAGATTATAATGATTACCATAAATAAGGATTAGTTGTATAAAAAATTTACAAATTGTAATATTGGGATACAAAAAGTTTCATTTTTTGGTTATATAATCTCAATAAAAGGTATATTTGTGGATATATCAAAGACAAGAGCTATTGAACATTGGATCAGACTAACCACAATTACTGAGATCCCAAACGTACTTGGATTTTTTGGATATTATCAATGGTTTGTGGAGAAATTTTCATGATTTTTCAATACATTCACCAAGTTAACTCAGAATAAAGTCAAGTTCTTTTAGACGGATGAATTTAAGGAATGTTACAAGGAACTAAAGATAATGTTATTCAGTACACTTGTGCTTACTTTACCATATAGTATATAAGAATTTTTTATATATAATGATGCATATAAGGATATATTCAGATGATTTCTCATGAAAAATGATATGTTTATATATTATGCCTCATGATAATTTAATGATGATGAATAAAATTACCCAACTCATTATTTGAAGTTAGCTATAGTAATTGTTTCATTAAATATTTGGAAGAATAAGTTTTTTGGAGAAACGTGTGACATATATTCTAATCAAAAAAATTAAAGTATATATTCACTCAAATAGAGATGAGTATGCAGCAAATAATATGGTTTGAGATGATTGAAGATTATGGATTCTTAATACATTACCGCTAAGTGAAAGAAAACAAGGTGGTTCAGAGTTCAAGTCAAAAGGATCATGATATCCTATCTATGATGAGAATCCTAAAATATCCAATATCCTAATATTTTCAAATTATGGAGGTATGGATATTAAAGGATAGGAAAAAATATAATTTAAATCAAATGATCATTTAACTATCTATCCATTTAATTATTAAATAGGTTTAGAATTAAGATGTAGAGTAGTAAAATAATGTGAGAAATGTTCCTGAGTCTGACCTTGATTATGATAGAGTGTTAAGGTTTAGTAACCGTGTTTGTGTCCCATCGATTTTTGTTTTTAACAATGAGTTTTTATATAAATCACATAGTTCTTCATTCTATATTAATTATAGAAGTACAAAGATGTATAGAGATTTCAAAGACTATTTCTAGTAGGATTGTATGAATAAAGATATTGTAGAGTTTTCATCTCTATTCATGGTATTTCAAAAATTTAAGGTTTAGAGAAAACATTATAAGTAAATTTTACAACCATTACACATACTATAATAGAAATGGGAAAAACCACCATGGATTTGGTTATTAGACTCCCCAAAATGAGTAATGGGAACAATGCCATATGGGTTGTAGTTGGTCACCTTACAAAGTCAACACACTTCATTTTCGTTTGAGAAGATTTATCTTTTGATAACAATTCAAAAATACATATTAATTAAGTGGTTAGGTTTCCTAGAGTACCACATTCCATTATATCAAATTGGATACCATGATGTTCTAGAAAAGTTTTCATTAGGAACTAGATATAGAATTGAAATTCAGTATGGTGTATCATCTTGAAATATATGGTCAGTCATAAAGAACTATTGAAACACTCAAATACATTTTTACAAATTTATCTATGTAATTAAAAGTTTGTTTGGATTAAGACCTTACTTTAGTGTAATTCTCATATAATAATAACTTTTACTTCTATATTCATATGGATCCTTAAGAAGTTTTCTATGGTAAAAAGTGAAAAAAGTGATATAATAAAGTGAGAGAAGGAAAGATTTTGGAACCTAATCTATAAGAGTTAATCAAAGACAAGTTTAAATCCATTATACTATATAAAAGGTAGATCAAAGTTGTAAAAAGAGTTATGTTGACAATCGTTAGTAAGATTTGAAATTTGATGTTTGTGAAAATGTGTTCCTATGAGTATCTCCCTAAAATTAGGTTATGAGATTTTTATGTAATTCGAATTTGATCCCTAGGTATATCAATCCCTTAGAAATTATTGGTCATTTCAGGGTGGTGGCTTATCAATTGGAATTTCCACTAATTCGGTCTCAATTTAATGATGTGTTCCATATATCAATTTTAAGGAGGTACATATATGATCATTCACATGTACTAAACTTAGAGGTTTTAGAACTAGATTAATATTTTTCATATGAGGAATATTTGGTGGATACTCTAGATTATAAAGATGTATTTCTATAAAACAAGACCACTCACGTGGACAAAGTTTTTTTATAATCCACTAATTTGAAGAAGCTATGTGGGAACCTAAGTATATAATGAAATAGATATATCATCATTTATTTGTATCAAAGTGATTAATTTCAAAGGGTAAATTCATTTTAAGGGTGGTATAATATAACATTCATAGATATTATGAAATATTTTTTTCAAAAAAAATTATTTGTTTGATAGCCCGCATTACACATGAAAACAATTCAAAAAAACCACTGAATAATATTAGAATATTATAATTAAATGTTATCAACCAAATATTGGATTATAACTTATGAATAGGAATAACAAAATTATGAAACTGTATAGCTTACTCAGTTATAAAATTAATTCATTGGTTATAAATTCATTATAAATGAAAATAAAAAACATTTTAAAATAAAAGATATTTTTTATGAAAAACTATTTTTATATGTGAAGTGTATTTTTTACACTAATAAATAAACATTATTGCTATTGGAGAAATATTTTAATGAAATTTCTATGTGATATATTCAATTGATTTTTTAAACATTCATCTAATATTTTTTTAGGCGTGGAAATAAAATAAAAATAGTTTTATGCTTAAAAGTGTATTTTTCTAAAGAGTGGTTTTGGTTGCGTTTTTCACACATGAAGTGAAATTAATTTCCTTCAGTTATAGATATTGAATTTGATAAAATTAATTCCATACTTATAATAAAGTGGTTAAAATTTGGTAAACATGGACCTTTTATTTTTTATCAATATAAATAGTAGCTATGGTAAAATTTATCACCTTAGTAAAGGGTAAATCAGGGAAATCTAGGTAAAAACTATGCTATGAGGACATACTTTTTAATCAAAGTTTTTTATTTAATTAATTTAATTCCACAATTTTCACATTAGGCTAAAACATTATTTTTTTAATGGACACTTTTCCAAGAATATGAAATTTATAATATTTAAAACAATGAAAGATACAAAGTTTCACCCTCTTAGTTTTAAATATAATTAATGTATTTGTAGAGGGAAAAACTAATTATGAATGAATAGTTATATTAATTTTTAGATAAATTAAATTAGTTTCTTGATATAAATTTATTTCTAATAATTATTTATTATATAATGACCTTAAATGGATATGTAACATTGATGCAATATTTTTGCAATTAATAAAAATAATAATTTTAAAAATATTAAATGTAATATAATTTGAGTGATTTGATGTGTAATATTAATTTTTTATATTATTAGAGAACAATATTGTTATTTTAAGTAATAGTATTCTAATTAAAATTTTTTATTTATGTCTTATAAGTCAAATTAATTGAATAGTGTCCAAATTGACATTAAAGATATTTTATCAAAATAATATTTTATAAAATTACTTAAAAACCATATAAAACATAAAATATGAAAAAAGGATAATATATGTAAAAAAATTTAATCCTATGACCATTTATAGTCAATTTTGAACAATTTTTATTGATAATGACTTTATTATAAATTAACCTTTTAAGAAACTCCAAGTGTAACCTCTCCATCCCTTATAAAATGACACCCATTATACCTATTATTTACACCACATTGAGCCAACTATCTCGACGATGCCCTTAAAAGTTGTCTTATAAAAATCATTCTTAAATTTTTTTAGGTTATTATTTCCCCAAAGTACCAACCCTAATATCCTTAAGAAATTATCTAAAAGAGGTCTCCCAAAAGATAGGTAGTTGCCTTACCCAAACTCTTTCAATTTACTTCTTATTCTACTTCCTCTAAATTTGTGGTATTTATCATAAAATAATAAATTAAATATCCTAAAAAAATTAAATGTTATTATTATTATTAAACTACCATTATCAACCATTTTTAATTAAATTGGAAATTAATGTATCGTGCATCTGTATGTATGGCTTACAATCTCTACGCAATGGTGCAATTCATTTTCCATCACCGTCATTCATGTATAGTTATCATTATGGGTTTAAAGTTTATATATTACATTTATGACATAATTATTATTATTTAATGATAATATTAAATCTACTTTCTTACCTTCTTAACTTTAAGAAAAGGATAATGTCGTTAATGCATACTTGTGGACTACCTCCTCCACAAAAAGATGTGATTCATTTTTCATTTATATTTTTATTAGATGGTAATATGGATTGATATAATTAATATGCATGATTTATATGATATAAAAATTATTCTTCAAAGTTAAATTATTATTTATCTTTCTTTTTTCCCTTAATTGAAAAATGAATACGATGTTCATTTGTACGTATGAACTACCGTATTTATGAACAGTGTATTTCATTTTCTATCCCAACCATTATAGATGACACTTAATATATGCCTATAATAAATATATATGATATAATAATAGTCCATGTGATTATGGTTTCTAGTTATAATAAATTAAAATTTATTATACAGGAGGTTATAATGATTTCTAAGTAGGTGGAACTTAAGGTAAGGGATTTTAATTTCAGTTTTATTTTTGTGGGAAACATGCCTTATACATCACTTGTTTATTTTTCTTGATGTATATAATACCAATTATTGTCTTTTTTGATTATTATTATGAAAATTATGGGATATATATATCTATATAAATTTATTTCTTTTATGGTACTTATTATTCAAAATTTACTAAAGTGGTAAGGGTTTTATGTTACAATCTCATGGTTAATTGGGATTGTTTATGATTAAGTTTATAATGATGAAATATTATGATATACCCCTCAAGAAACAGATAAATTTTTTTCACCTATGGTTATATATTGAAAATACATTTTTTCCTTTAATTTTTCTCACATTAATTACTTAAGAGACTGAAAATATGTTTTTAAGGAAAATCCACTTTATTTCTCTATTTGACAAAATAACCCTTCTCCTTCATAACCATGTTTTATAAAAATATTTTAATTAATGGTTTCAATATTATCCTTTAAATTTTTAAAATATATTTTTACCCATGTTTTACTTTTTACAAAAAAAATCCAAATAAATCTCCTTATTGTTTTCCAAATGAGGCACTTTATGATTTTTTTAGAAATGTGAACAGGAATGTTTTTTTAACTAATAAATCATTAACATAATTTATCATCATCATTATCATTCAATTAATTTAATCTTACTTAAAAAAAATTGAATTTTTATTTTAAAATAAAATTTTTCCCCAAAAAATTTGAAAATTTAAATATTTTATAGAATTGGTTTCAAAATGGAAAGGTTATTTTCCTTATAAATGTTCTAAGTGATATTTAAAAATCATTTTCCATCTTTGATAACATTATTTTATGTTAATTAAGACTTATTAGTGTTATAATCTAATGATACTCTCATTATTATTTATATAGATGGGATATGTTTATAAATATGATATCTTTATGAAACTTGTTCTTCTTCCATGGGTTATCGTACAATGAAATGTTTTTGAAACCCATTTTATTTTCATGGGTTCTGATATGAGGAATATTTTATTATCTTTTAGAAGACATATATATTATTTTCATTTTGTGATGTGTAGGACTTATATCTCCCTCCATTTAATTAGGTAATTATTAATGCTCTATGATCTCAAAGGGTACATGGGTGGTTATCTTAAGCCCAAAAGATAGTACACAAGAGGTTATCCAAATCACGAAGTTGGTACACAGGTGGTTATCGTAATCCTAACACGTTATGAATATCTTAGTGGGTATCCTTTACATAATTTTTTATATTCTTCTGTGTATGCAAAAATTCCATGTATTATGTCAATTTTCGGATCACATGGCTCATGTTCTATGATTCCTTTATAGTTCATGTCTTATGAGCTTTAAAGATTTATTACATGACTCAAAATTATGATATATGATATACAAGACATGGATTCCAAATTTTAAACTCATGTTATCATACCAAAACACTCATTTTATTCTTAAATAATCAAAGATATATCTCTTTTTTACCCTTATTGATCATTATATTTCACCCTTTATTATGTTTCCTTTTCCCAAGTTATGAAGAACAGTATTATGTATGATATGTATAAGAATGGGTTTAGTTTTAAGAACTAAGTGGGAGATTATGTTGTTAACTTATAAAGTAATTTTTTATGTATCCAGGTTTCCAAAGGCACTAAAGTTATATGATTCTATAATATATTATTGTATTATGTAATGAATATTTATCTAAT
Source organism: Viscum album (assembly GCA_963277665.1). Lineage (NCBI taxonomy): Eukaryota > Viridiplantae > Streptophyta > Magnoliopsida > Santalales > Viscaceae > Viscum > Viscum album. The sequence goes on from OY728136.1 coordinate 655,519,169, forward strand.
TGGTAGTTATATCTATATATGAAAAGTATAGGTCTCTATATCGAGATTGTGACCCCATATATGGCATGATACTATTTTGTCTTGATCCTTATATTGGATTTTTTTTGTGGGTGTAACCTATATCTAATTCTTATTTCTTTAATCCTTGCATTTTTTATATGTGTTTTAAAATTAATATTTTGTAAAAACCTTAAATTATTGATAATAATGGTTGATTTGAAGAATAATATGAATAATCATAAATTTTGAAAACATAATAACAATGCTACTTGTAACATAACTGATAAAAATATTACATCAATACTATAAGATAAACATTATTTTTATAATTTTATATTTTATATATGAATTAATCAAAAACTCAAAAACATATTTTGATGCAACTTTGGTTGTATATTTGAGAACACTATATATGTTAGTTAGAAAATATAGTGAACTGAATCCAATATAATATGGATAATAAGGATATGAATAGTATTATACCTTGAATCATTATGGAGTGTAAAATTGAACATAATTAAAAATTACATGAGTATATGGAGTACAAACTCAACATAATGTTGTAAAGGTAAAATAAATTTTTTCGAAACCATGATTATAAATTCTAATGAATCAAATATAAAACTTATTATTTTTGAAATATAGAAATGAATACTTCTAAAAATATCATACTTTTAAAAGTATATATAATATAGAATAACTAGAATCATGGCATGGGTTTTAAAGTGTTTTGTTATAAATCGGCAATTCATGTATATTTTATCTTTTCTTTATATTTTTAATTCTTTCATTTCTTTTTTATTATATTGCAGTTTTTCCCTTTCAGTTTAATCTTTATAGCATAAAATAATATTTATTTAAAAAGATTATACTTTTGTTAAAAGTTATGTTGTATTGTTTTTATTACCAAAATAAATGTTAGATAGTTATATGGTATTTTCTATCATAGAGAAAGAAATTTGTTTGGTTATGAACACCTATAAAAGTCAAGATCACATAATATTACCAACACTTATTAAGTATTTAAAGAATGTGTGAAGAGTCAGATAGAATAATTATTATTTAAACTTATTTTTTAAATTCTACAATTTTTATGTGTTTATTCAGCATTTTCTTTCAAACACACAGATACCACAATGCACTGGTGGTGTTTAATGTTCAAGGAATTGAGCCTTAAAAAAATTAAAAATGGTATTTATTTTATCAAGTTTAGTGTCACATTTTTCTTCAAGGAAGAAGTATTTACCTCATCGAATCTTCTAGTGGTTAATATATCTTATTTATAGAATTTTTTTATATTACGAGTTACTAGTAATGTGAGTGATAAGTATTTTTTCTACTAAGTTGTTACCCCCCACTGATAATAATTATTTCATGGTACATGAAAAAATTACTTCACAAAATTATTTAATTACAAATTTATCAATAATAAATTCTTGAGGGAAACTAGTACATTAACACATAAAAGGCCATCATTATTAATGTAATGTTTCTCTATATGATTTTTTAATGCCATATAATTATTTTTATGACACCACAATGTAATGGGATAAAAATAATTTCTCTAAAATTAGTATTTAAATATAGGATATCCAATAATAGTTGTGGAAAATTATTTTAACTAATAAGTTTTCACATCATAAATATAGAAATGGGAGCACTGATTTTGATAAATTTATTAATCAGAGTCAATGGTTTCATAATTGAAAACTAAATATGGAAATAATTTTAGACTTTATGTAAATTTTAACCATCTATGCCACTGAATTTAGGGATAAAGAATATAATACACAATCTCAGATGAAATATTTTTTTTATCAAGATATGGGATATATGCTTGTTAATACTATAACTTATTTATACATCATATTATCTCTATATATTATTCCTAAATCCCAGTTTTTTTTCATTTATACCAATGGTAATTATTTAATATTGCTAATATATTTCTTACCTCCCTCTAAGATACCTAGTTTAGCTAGATGAGAATGTTGTTAAATAGTCTTCAGGATTTTAGGTTCTAATTTAAAAAACACCTTTTTACAGGACCTAGTCACACAATAATAAATTATTACATAATTAAAATCAAGTAATTATAAAACAAAAAAAATAAATATAATAATATATTTGGTGATTTTGGTTCCCATAAAACTGGGCCAAATTTTTTATCATGTTATTATTATATAGAAAACTAATTTTTCTTATTTTTTTAAAAAAAAAATTACCCTAGATTTTCTCTTAACAAAGTAAATCACCAAATAATAATGAATTCAAATATTTTATGAAGGGAAAAAAGAAAATTATAATTTCCATTTTAAACATAAAAAACAAAAACTAAAAAAATTATTTGAAAAATAAATTTAAGTGAGAAACAATATCAAACTTAGGGATGGGTTAGATATTTTATTCCTTGATTATTACCACTTGTGATCAAAATTTAAATTTATTTATTATTATGGTAGCACCTATAAAATCATTAATCACATGATATTGATTAATGGTGATCATAAAAAACCAAATATATGTTTTTAATGTATATTAAAAACATATAATGGTGATAAAATAAAAAACATAACATGATGACTTGATTTGGAAATTTGTTAAATACTTATCATGAATTAATTATTATGTCAAAAGTGTATTATCAATATACTGATTATAAAAACCTAAAAAATGGTGAAAGGGAAAAATAATGAAATTTGTTAACTAAAAATATATTATCCCTTGATTAAAAAGGTAAAAAAAAATTCCATTTATTTCAAGATCAACATACCTGTATGAAACTAAAAAAATAAAAAAAAAACTATAAATAAATATTATCTAATCAAAAAATGCAAAATCAATCAATGTTCCTAATTAAAAAAAATCTAAATTTTATGGGGTTTAATTCCATAGGCTGAACACTAAGAACATATAAATATAAATTAATATTGATAAAACTCGAGGAAATAATTATCATGTGATTGTTCATGCTTTCAACTTCTTAGATTTTTCCCCTCTTTTCTCCTACAAAATAATATTTTATAGGAGCTTGTTTTTTTAGGGTTACAAAGGGTTTTATTATAAGCCTTATTCATTAAGAATGAATTGGGATAAAATTTAATAAATTTTAGAGGAATTAAATGAATTTTATTGAAGCTCTAAATTTTTAATTTTTCAACATAAATTTCAATAGTTAAAAAACAATTATCAATTAGTGTAACAGATTTTATCATTGGGTTTCATTAAATTCAGATGAGGTTTATAGTCAATTAGAACCTAAGTTTCTGTAAATTCTAAATTTTGAATTTTAATTTGAAGGATAAGTTTTTAGACATGTTTAAAAAGTTTAAATTGTGTTTTCAAATGTGGAGAGATGGGTGGAAAATACCCCATGTGAATTCTTGGGTGTTTAGTAATTAAAGTAAAATGTTTGGTGGTTATTGGTAGTTTCTTTAGTTAGAAGTTATATTGCCATTGGGAAACCATTAGAGTAATCAATGGGATTTTTCTATTATTTTGGATACTAGAATCTTAGGGGTACTTCATCAGACTCTTGATGGTTCATCAAGTGACCAATAGAGTCATACCAGGTGTCTGATGGTCCCAAATACTCTCTCTTTAAGATATTAAAATATATACATGGTGATTCTAAAATTGGAACCCACTAAAGGGTTACAATACCATAGTTCACATGTAGGGGGAGCTTGACTTCCCTCATTTTATTCCTTCCATTTTAATTCTCTCAATTAAGGTGTTTTCGGATTGTTTCTTCGTGAAAATCAGAGTTTATGTACTCTCTTTATCTTCTTCTTTTTTATATTTTCCAAATTTTAATTTCTTTTAATATGAAGGGATTATGTATTTAGATATTTATTCAACCATTTCAGGGTTAAAACACATCGATATCATATGGATTTTATATTAAATGCATATATAATGTTTGGTTATATTGGTTAATCACCGCTGCAAATTGTTTGATTTATGGTTTTTTTTTCTGGTGAGTTTTACATTGAATATTAATAATTTTGGATTTTATTAATGACTGATTAGGAATTATAAATTGGGATTTTTTGTAAATAGTATTAGGTACATGGTAGGAGTGTTATACACCTTTTTGTTCATGGTTTTAACATTGTCACATCACATGGTCAGTGTTTCACCATTTAGGATGGTTATGGGAACACAACAAAAAGGGTTTAGTGTTTTATTTAGTGGTAATTATTGATAAAATAATTTATCATAATTTTAAGAAATAATGATACAATATTTAGTTGTTAAAATATTCATGTAATTTAGTTAGGTGGGATTTACTTATTGAGTCTATTAATCGTTTTTTATTTCTATATTATTACCTAATAGTTATTTTATTATCACGTATGTTTCATTATAATAGTGATATAGATTTTGTTACATGATGTATCTCTATAAATAGAATGACATCGCATTATTTTAATAGTCTCTGATGGATTATACATATTGATAAAAGTTTTTTTGGGTGGATCATTGGTCAAATGAGTATTAATGTCTCATCTTATAGCTCCCATAAGAGTGTGAGAATAATTTTTCTGTGGTTTTCTCAAAAAGGAAAATTTTAAAATATTAAATGAGATTTAAAAGGAAAATAATTTTAAATGAAATTTCAACAAAATATGGTGATTAAAATGGATAGTTTTGAAAAGGTATTTAAAAACAAGATAAATGGTTTTAGAAATATCATTTCCATGGGATTTTTACAATGGTATTTTGGGGTTTAATTCATCGTATAATTCCTTTTAAGGATCTTCTAAAAGAGTTATTGATCCTTTTTCCATGGAGAGAAAAGTGTGTATGTTTTAATAAATAATTATTCTGATTAACCTCATGAGGGATATGTGTTTATTTTAAAGCATGTTTGATTACATTATATCTCCAAATAAATTATATTGTTGTATATATTATTTTTAAATAATGTTATATGGTTATACATTAAATTTTTCATTAAATGCTTTAAGACTCATACCTTGGAAATGGGTAGGATTTCCTAGATTGGGAATTTTGGTGGCATTCTTGAGGGATAATATACAGGACCCTAAGGTTACACTTTGGAAATATTAATATATTTTAGGACACATTAATATATTAAAGTACTTGGACTTGTGTCTTGGAGTTCATTAATACATAAATTGAGTGATCACCCATAGAATATTACTAAGTTATCTGGTAGATATTTTATTTTTATGAGATACTTATAATTGATTGAGTGATGAGTGATATTATTAACCATCAACATTCATGTAGGGATTGATTTTCTAGATGATTTTTTGTTCTCTTTATTTCCTTTTTGGATTTTTCTTATGATTTTTCTCCAATACACAAGGGGGGAGATAGTCTAGAGTATTTTTGATTAAAAAATTGGTTGATTTATGGGGAGTTATCAACATTTTAATTAAAATAAATGGTATAGAATGTGATTTTAGATAATAGGATAGTGGTTTCCCTCATTATTGTTTTTGTATGGGATGAAATTTGGTTCTATACTTAGTGTTATTGGTCAATTGGAGAGTGGGTTCTCTCTTTAGTGTTGTTGTTAAATAGAAGAGTGGATTCCCAACATAGTATTAGTTTCTTTGGGACATTATTAGTTGGATTGGAAATGAACATATACTATGAGTTAGTGATATTACATAATAGGACTCTTGATCACGATATTACCCCATGGGTGGTTATTTCTATGGTATCCCCAAGGATCAAGCCATGTTTTAGGTGTGTGCTTCAATTTTATGGAAAGGATGCATGCATTGATTGATTTTACTAGAAATTATTTATACTAACAATATAAGTTATCTCTCTATGCGTATACTAAATGTATTGAGGCTACTGAGTAGGCTATAAGAGTGATGGTGTCTAACACTATAAAAATTTGGATAGCATCATGATATGATAATATGGGTTTCCCTTTTTCAACAATATTCCCATTATAATACTATGTCCATGATACACACTTTTGATGATAATTATAATATAAAATTTTTGGTATTGGAGTATAATTTTGGTTTATATTGTGGGATACATCCATTATGATTACTTTTGAAAAAAATTGTTAAAACTTGAGGTGATCTATATGTTTTATGGTCTATAACACTTTCAAGCACTAGTGTGGTGAAATAGAGAATGTCATGAGATATGAGATTATTATTTCATATATTTTTGGGACATTATTTATTTTACCACTTTTTTGTTATGGGACTATTCATTATGTATTATTTATTTTTTGGAACATTTTTGACTTCCCATATTCTATTCACTCTCATTAATGATTTACATTGATTTTTAGTCCTAATTTGATTATATATTTTTTGTTTAATTGGTAAAATCATTGTTTCCCATGATATTTCTGTTTTGATTAATTGATGTGAAATAAGATAACAAATTAGTCATATAGTACTCTAGAGAGTGATTCATTGTGGATATGTCGTGAGACCTCTTAATATAGAAAAATATAATAAAATAGTGACTTTGTAGTTTACCTAGTTTGGTTATAAAGTAATACATGTATTTAGTTATAGGTAGGTTGGGAATGTCCTGAGTGGGGAAGTATTATTATGTTCCCTGAGGCTGTGTGTGCCTTATTCATCATGATGGAACACATGTGTAATATATTACATGAGCATGCATGGGTTATGTTTCTAAATGGTTTTGATAGAACTCACTATATATATTCATAAGAATCCACTTGAACACAATCACTCAGTAAGATTAAGTCAGTGGGATAATCCTATTTGGTAAATGGACACATACCCTACTTTCATACACAAAATAGGTATTCATGTATATGGGTAAATCTTATGTTTCATTTTAAGTACATGTATTATATTAGGGTTAAACATATAGCTTAAGGTAATAATTTTTATGGTTGTTTATGTCTTGTATATATATTGACTAATGAGTTGGTTTTATGTCCATTTTACTATTATTAATTATAGTTTTAATATATATACTTTATCCTAATGGAGTCATTATTTCTTAATCTTTATAAAGTATGTTATGAATATTTTCTTCATAGAAATTTTTTATATTTCTTCACCATTTTGAATGATGTAACTTTTATAGGTTATTAAATATATAAAAGTTTTAAACTCAAGGTAAGTACAATAGTGGTGTGACTTGGGTTGTCTCATGAAGAGGCATTCATACTCCAATTTTTCAATTGTATATGGGTTCGAGTGATAGTTAGAACAAGATAACCAAGTCTGTTAGTGATTCAATGTAGGTGATGAGTGTTTAAAATAAATTTTAAGGTAGTGTCCTTACCTAAGATATTACATCCACATCACCTACTAAATCATGATTAACTCAATTAAAAACTATTATTCTCTCTTGGTAATGGGATAAGATTTAAAATAATTAATCTTCCTTAATATAAATGGATTACGAAAGGATATGAAATGACTATTGAATACCCTTCCCTCATCAAACCAAAGTGATCTTGGATCCTTGATCACTCATTATTCCACCTCACCACTCTCCACCATAAAATATATGATGAATAATAAGTTTCTATGTGTAAACCAAATCAAGAAATTGGAAAATGAATTGAAATACAGTAAATAGTAGAGATATCATACATATTATAGTACTGAGATAAATTCTCACATGATTAAACAATAGAAAAATAAAAAACAATTCATTATAATTCAATTAAATGGGGTGGGGAAATTCTCCTTCGACTGTATATAAGAGGATTATTGTTTTATAACAATAGATAATATAGTAGAGTAAAAAAATAAAATTAAAAAATGTTTAAACCCTTTCATAGTATATTGTACACACTTTTACATAGAAAAAAATTAATTTTCTCGAGAACATATCAAGGATTGGATGATCTTTATGTAAGAGTGAATGTATGGACCTCCTCCATATGGAAATTGTATCTTTTCCTTGAATTCATAGATGAATGAAGTATTCACTTAATCCCAATTAAAAACTCTTCTCTATGGGATTATGTTCCATCTCTATTTTTTATTACTTTTTCCTAATTTGGATATGAAATTATAATACAACATTCTTATGATCTCATCATTCATTTCACTTGATTCATGTGAATTCATTATTGATTAATGGCTTTAAAGGGGATACTCAACCCATCCTCATTACTTTCTAAGGGATCAGAGATCCTATAAATTATTATCCAATGGTTCAGTATCGATCTCACCTTGGAATGGTATCTTGGTTGTTAAAATTATTAAGAAACTAATTATCAAAAACATCAAGAATCATCTTTCCAATCACATATGGTGATCTCTTTGAAAATGGAAACTCCCACCAGTGAATTCCCTAATTAGTTTATTTCTCTAGAATATATATTTTAAATCTATTATAGTTTTTTAATTAATCTTTTATATTGAAATTTCATGGTGTTTTAATCCAACATGATGTAACTAGGAGTTAGAGTTAATCTGACATGAGCACCATTTATTCTAACATGATTGGACTTTATCTTAAATGAGTAACTATTTAACTCATATGGGAGACTGGGATGTGGGATTTCAATCGCACATGAGAAGCATGTAAATACTGACATGACTTACTTATTTAATCAAAAGTGGGATTATTATCTAGTTGATTTAATCTCATGTAGTGCACTACATTTTTAGAATATTCTTACATGTTGTTTATCTATTCTTGTTTAATATTTCACAAGATCTATATTTAATATAATGTCGAGATTTTCCTCACTGTTTATTATTATGTGAAGAAACTTATCCATGATAGTTAATTTTATGAAAACTTTATACCATTCAATTTAATGTCATGTAATTATTATCCTAACCATTTTAATTTCAAACAGATTTATTTCATAGGTTTTATTTTGGTTCTAGGTTCCTAATCATGTATTGATTCTTACCTAGTGCATTCTCAGGTAAGATGGTTATTATAAATCATTGGAATTAATATTTTAACCACACACAATCCTCAATCCTATGTCAACTTAACATTTTTTCACTGAATAAATCATCAAACAACCATTTTAAATATTATCTATTGGAATTTGAGCACATTAATATTATTAAATCATTAAAATTCACAATTTTAGGCTGGTTTAATAGATGTTTCTTAAAAAAAATTAAATGTATATACTTTATCAATAAAATGTATACCAAAATTTAAAATAACTAAAATACATACATTAAGCCATATTTTCATTAAGATAATTATTCCCCCAATTAAATAAAAAAAAATTACTAAAATTACTAAAATTATTCTAATATATTATTTATATTAAAAAAACTAAATATATAATAAAAAATTGTAAATGTGGAATTATCACTCCTCTAAACATGAACAAGAACTATCCCTCAATTTCATAAAGATCTAATTTCTTCTCATGTATAATCCTTGGTTCATTCACATTAAAAGAATATAAATTATTGGAATCAAAAACATTTACAAGTGGAATATTAACCCATTTATAATGAGATCATTATTTTAGAAATCCTTTTCATACTTCCTTGATTCTTCTTGTATGAAATTTTGATATATAATTTTCCCTTTCTTTATCTAAGATTAAAATTTCATAAATTTTTCTATCCCTATTGACAACTAGCACTTCTTAGATTTGTTCCAGCCATGTTTTATACATTGTACTTATTAAGAAATTTTTTAAAACATAGAACTAAACCATCCCATGAATATAGTAATTCCCTTGGATTAATTTTAATAGTCATTTCATGGAACCAATGATTGGTAATCCGTCTCTCGGACCTCTCAAACTCTTTTTCAATGGATTACTCACATAGATAAGTTCTTTTTGGACTTAAAAAAATTATATCATCTATTATATTCATTCTATACCAAATTTTAAATGATTTATCAAAATATAATTTAGGGAGTCTTATTAAGGTGTTCATTATATATAGTATACAATTTTTTTAAGATCATGTTCATAAATTTAATTCCCCAATGTTAAAATTTTCATTCAATAGAAGTCTTTTCAATTAACCTCCACATTCCGAATTCTAAATAAAGAGTTTACATTAATTGAGTGTGACTTATTTATTTTCCAATGAGGGTAATCAAGATTCTATAACATTATATTCTCATTTTATTTTAATTCCATAAACAACCCCAAAAAATCAATATTATGAAATATATTAACATACAAAAATAACAATTCCCCACCCCTACACTTATTCTTGATACTTCCTCAAATTATTTTCAACAAGAAATTGTCAACAAAAAAATATAAATGAGATTAAAATGTCTAAAATGGGTGATAATGAGTAATATAACCTAGTGATAAAATTCATATATAGGAGGTAGGAGAGTGGAATCCACTATTGGATTTTTCCAAAATTCATAATTAAACTTTTTTAATTAATATCAATTCACCATGAAGGACTTCTGGAAATCTACCTTCATATTCTATACTCCACTATAAGGAAAATATTTTAGTGATAGTATTGTGTTTAGTCCTTTTGGAAAATAAATTACCTAGGATGATCTTCAGTCTTTATGAGAAAATAACACTTTATCCCCAAATTGAAAATAATTGTTTTAAATGTGGGTAGTTTTGGACCATTCTTTATATAGTGGAACATTTTCATAAACATATCTCCTCGGATCCTCTATCTACGCCAGTTGAAACATCCTATGTTCTTTACCTATTATCATCACTATATTTAACTTCTTTGGGGATTATTATTCCTTATACTACATATCAATAGTAAAATAGTGTTTACCATAAATAATTTTATGGGGATACATGTTGATGAGTATTTTTAATATAGTTTTATACACTCATAGTTTATTATCCAGTACCCTTATCCCATTATTATATTTAGGTTGTACTATTTTCTCCAAAATCATCTTCATTTCTCTATTATAAATCTCATCCTACTCGTTTTTTGTGATTAGTGGTAATTTTAAGTATTAATTTAATCTTCATGCCTTCTAATGAGTTGATTTATACTTTGGTTACAGAAATGTGTTCCATAGTCAGTAATGAGTTCTCTAGTTATTCCAAACCATTATAAGAAATTTTTTCTAATAAATTCTATAATAACTCAAGAATCTTCATTTTGAGTAGCTTCAGCTTCAATCCGTTTAGAGAAATGGTCTACTTCTAAGAGAATATAAGTAAATCCTAGAGATAACAAATGGTCCCATAAAGTGAAATCCCAAAAAATTAAATGTTCAAAGATTTTGGGGTTGTGGTCACACTCTCATTGAGTTTATCCAAAGATTGTATACATGATTAATCAAACCCAAATTCAATGACCTTTTAAAGAATATCAATTCTAGGCAATGCAGATTTTGAAAAGTCTATAATAAAAATCATATAAAACAATATTTTTCTTAGAAATTATCTAACTTGTTTTAAAGTGGTGGGGTATGATAGTGAAAATATTGTATCAACCTTGTATTTTTCCCTTCAATTACTTCATTAGAAAAAATATGTCCTAGAAAAATACATATTTTTACCATAAATTTACATTTTTCAACATTTAATAACTAATTATAATTAATGAAATTTTTTTAAATTTCTATATAGATTCTTATGGAATCTTTAAAAATATGTTTCATAAACTATAAAGTCGTTAATTAATACCTACATACAACTTTCAATGATTCTTTAAAGGATTCTTACTAAGTAGTATTGAAATTCCCCTAGGGGTTTCATAAACTATAAGGCATCATATATAAATACGATGTGTCATAAGTTTAATTGAATGTGTTTTTTTCATATCATCTATTACAAAAGGGAATTAAAAATATTAATAGAAACCAATATGAAAAAGTAGTGGTCCTTTATATCTACTACAATGAGAATTTGGTTGATAAAGGTAATGGAAATGTGATTTTACTAGATAATATAGTTTAGTCTCCAATATTCAACAAATACACATATACTACTTTGAATTTTTGTTGTCACTAGTTAACTATTATCATTATTTACAATGTTTATTTTGTGTTTTGGGAATAATTTAGATACATCTCACCCATTATGAACTAGAAATTTGATAAATAATTCCAAATACCAATAGTTTTTCAACATCTTTATTACAAATTAAATTAATGTTTTGTTTATCCTTCTTTCATATTATATTACTAGTTTTAAAAAATTCTCAAATAAAATTCATTACATGGAAAAAAAGTGTTTAATCCATATATATCACCCAATGTCAATCCTATGGACTTAGAATTTTGTTTTAAAATACTTAACAGTTCTTGTTCTTTTTTGCTTGTAAAAGTTCTGAAAATTATTACAACAATCTAATCACCATAAAAAATATACTCATATTTCAAATTTTAGGGAAATATTTTTAGTCCAAATTTGAGTGGTTGTTTTAATTATGGTGTTATATTAGCTTTACTCAGGTTTGGAAACTATATATAAAGAGAAAAAGAGTTCATGATATATTTAAATAATAAATTTATTTCATCAAAAAATAATTTTTTAAGTCATCATCAAAACATTTTTCACACACATTTGTTTTAATATTTAATTAATTTTCAAAAAACTGTTGTCCAAGGGTTTTGATGAAATTAAAGCTTGTCCTAAATTCATGGTTTCAACTAAAATATAATTACAATCATCTGAGAAAGTATGTTTTTTCAAATGAGATATGATAAAAACATATTCTAATTATTGAGGAATTTTCATTGAATAAAATATATTGAAATTCAAAATGTATTTTTCAAATTCCATTTAAAGGACACCTTTATTTACAATAATTATGGTTATTATTGTTTTTTGGGAATATGCTCTCTAGGATTATAGGAGAACGGGCAGTGCCTTTTTCCTATTCCGTATTCAAGATATAAAAATTAGTGGGGAACAATATATCATTCCCCCTCACTATAATATCTTCCAAAACTCCCATGGGATTTGTAGTAGACTGTCTAGATAGTTTACCCCAACTCGAGTTGGCTTGAGTTCTCCCATATATAAGGAATAGTATATGGAATGGGGAATGATGTTAATCAATGAACCCAAGTAACATATGGAAATAGTAAATTTCAATATCCCTATAGTTAAAGATATAGTGAAGGTACCTAAATATTATAACTTTATACATAATTATAGTGGGATAAAAGCAGAGACATTTAAACCTAATATTTTCCTTTTATCTACATGAAACCTTATCCTCTTAGTATATATTTCCTTTAAAAAAATTATACCAAGGAATTTTTTTTATTGATTCTATCATTGGGATATTTATACTATCTTTTTTGAAGGTATAAAACATCTCTTTATGCAAGTCCTATTCATTAACCTTTTTTGGTTGAACCATCCATAAATTTAAGGCTTATAATGGTTGAGATAACTCCTCCATATTATCTTTTCCTTTATCCAACTTCACTGGATGTATCTTGATGGGTGCCAATAAATTTGGTCATGTATGACCTTCTTCCTCCTTTATGGGTTTTTAACTTTATATTCCACTTGTGTTTCCTCATTTATCTACACTTCCTACAACTCCTTAAATAAATTTAACTAATATTGCCTTTGATTTTGGAATTTTTAGGGCTAGGATTTTACATGACCCTTGATTTACCAATTCTTTTAAAGTAGGAAGATATTGATCAAACTTGTTTCTCAATTCCTTAATCTCATAACCATGGTTTTTTATAATATTATTTTGATAAAAATGGTACTCCACCAATCATCTTAATAATTCTATTATGAATGTATCTTGACTTTATCCTTGTGGTTAGTAGATTTTTTATGGTTGTGAAGTAATAATTATTCAATATAATAGCAGTGGAAATTATATCTAATATTATGGTGACTTTTATGAATATTGGTTACCCTCTTTATACTATATATCTGAATACTATTTTTAACAATGGTAGTACATTGGTTGTTGGAACTATCTTTAGTACATGGCGTCGTAGCTCTAAGTGTTTTACACTTGAGGGTATAAATTGATGTAGTGCTCAACATATTTGAAAATATGAAATAACTATCGTGGTGTTAATAGTGATTCTCTTACTTTTTTCAGTTATATATTTCTCAAAAAATATGTTAGTTACTTAATTATATATTTAAGTAAAGTATTATTGTAAATGTTTACCTCATTAACACCTCTAGTAATATTCCTTTTACCAAATTCTTATGAGTTTTAAGATGTAATAACAATAAATTATTTATTATTTTTTGAAAATTATCCTATGATATATACTCATGAATAATAATACAATGAGTTTTTATCTTTGAATAAAAGTCCTTAGTATAATAAAACCAAGTAATTTTTTTCTTCTATGAGTTCATGTGGGAAACTGGGAAACCACTTCTTTAACCTCTCTCAATACTCATAAATAATTTCTTTAATAGTTTTCATTATGTTGAAGATATATTTTCTCAAATTTTTCTCCTTCAAGTGGTGAAAATTTTATAAAGAAAATATATCTAAATCTCATCACAGATTATTACTTTTCTATGTAATAAATTTTTTATTCTTTCATTATTTGTACCCTCTATAGAAAATGGGAATATCTGTATTTGAGCCTCAGAAACATTTATGGGCATATATTTGATTCACATATTGTGTAATTCCTTGAAATTATTATTGGGGTTTTCTCCTACTAGACGAAAAAAAATTTAAACAATAATATTATACCATGTTTAAGATAAAAATATACTTTATTATATAGTATAACTTGTTGATTATTTTGGTAATTAAATTTCAATGTACATAAGTCTCTATGTTTTTCAATTTAGTGATTTTATATTCTCGTCCATGTTATCACAATTTAATTATTCTCTAGAAGAAGAGGAGGATATTAATTAATATTTTTTCTATATAACAGTAATAAAATCTTGATCAATGTGTAATATGATTCTAAATTATCTAGATTAAGTTTGGAAATTCCTCTCAACCTCTAGATCAAAGTTAAAGGGGTTAATGGATGTATATGTGGTTATATAGTGGAAAAATATCATAATTTAATACACTAATAAAATAATGAATATTTTATAGTCTCTCTGAAAATAGTTCCAATTATTTAAAGAAAAAATCATACGTTGGTAAAAAAAATATAGGTTTTGAAGCCCATGAAAATCCAATACTGGTTTGACTTAATAAATCAAATCAAGAGGCAGTCTTCCTTGGAGTTTCAATTGTTTGTGGGTTTTGAAGATACTGAAAACAAAATAAATAAGGTTTTTTTTTATTTAGGGAAATTTAATATTGTTTTAAATTAATTTTATTGTGGTTTACATACCGTGGATATTCCCCCATCCTGACATACTAAATAATGATTCACTCAATTAAAATATTTTTTCTCTCTCATTAATTGGATAATATATCAACCAATTACACACCCTTGGTATAAATTAATAAATAAGGTATATGAAATGAGAAAACCATACCCTAACCACACCTTGAAAAAGTGATAAAGGATATTTTATCACTCCTTAATCAACCACACCACTCTTCACTATAAAATATATGAGGAATAATAATGGGTTGTGTGAAAACTAAATAATGGGAAGATAGAATGAATTGAAATAAAAAAATGGAGATCTATTTCTAATTAATTCTCTCAAAAAAATCTCATAAGATTAAACAATATAGAAATAAACATAAATAAATTATAATTTAATGGAAGGGTGGGGCAACATTCTCATCTAATCCATGAGAGACTCAGTGTGACATCACTAGGGAGAAAATAGTTGTGTAACAAGAGAGAAAACTAAAACACATTTAATAGTGTAATATATTCTATTTTATTGATAATTAAATGAGTATTCTCAAGAACAACACAAGGCTTAGATAATATCTATGAAAAAGTAAAAAAATTGATCACTTTCAAATGGATCATTTGAATTTTACATGAATACATAGATAAAAAAAGTGTTCCCTTAATCCCAATTGAATCCTAATCTCTTTGGGACCATGTTCCATCTACAACCTTGTCATTTCCTTTTTCATATTCAGTTAAGCAGTAAAAATAGAATATTGTCATTGTCCCCTCATGACTCTTATAGTCTCCACATGGAATCATTATTGAACAATGGATATAAATTTATGCTTAAACCCTTTCTTGGTGATTTCCAAGTTATCTAAGTTCATACTCATGATGATCTAGGGGTTGGAATTGATCCTTGATTTTAATTGTTCCTTGGGTCTTAAAATGTTTTATGAATAGAGCATCACATAATTTGAACCTCGTCTCCCTAATCTCTATTAGTGATTTAATTTAAAATGTAGAATCCAAATAGTGAATGTTATAATTTAAAAATAACAATTTCACTTGAAGAAAGGATTTTAATATTTTATTTACCTTTAATTAATATTTCATATTTTCAAGGAATTTTGATTTAATCTTATGTGATACGGTTGAGATTTGGGGTTAATATTATGCTAGCATCATTTATTCTAACATGACTGGATTTTATATTACATGAGTGAAATGTTTTTTTGGAATGGATTTATTTTTTAATCATTCATGGGAATCTAAGATGGTGGAGTTAATCTCACAAAATTCATAATATTTTCAAATTATTATTTCATGAGATTCATTCATGATAGTTAAATATTATGTGATCATTCTAATTAATCTAATGTAGATGGTGGTAATGGTTTGTTAATCTTATACCGGGTAGTTTCTCTATGGGATTTAATGACACACAATCTCCCCCTACCCCTTTAATTTAATTTCATTAAGTACTTTTCCCAAACATTTTAATCTAATAAAACATTATTTCATAGGGGCTATTGTACATGGGGTGCTTGGATGTGTATTGATTCTAACACGGCACACGATCAAGTAAGATGATTCTTGTATAGAATTCTATTTTTTGAGTTAATCACATGTATTCCTCAATACCAAGTCAAATTAACATTATTTGACTAAAAAATCATCAAAAACCTATTTTAAAGCTCATACATTAATATTTAAACATAGTAATATTATTCATGTAATAAAATTCATAATTTTAGGTTGTTTAAAAATAAATTTATAAAAATAAACTTTTAAATATATATATATATATATAATTCATTAATATAATGTAAGTTAATAAAAAACTAAAATACATAATTTAAGACACATTTTCATTAATCCCATTATTCAAATAATAAAATAAAAACACATTTACATAAATTATTCAAATACTTTATTTCTATAAATTATATTAAATATATATGAATAATATAGAAAAATGTGTCTTGATCAAATACCATATTTTATTTTTTTATATACTAGATAGTAGGATTACACTTCTAGATCCAAGTTTTATGTCTATAGGTTTTAGATATATCCAATGTATAGATCGGTCATTACAAATTTTTATTATATTTAGGAATGAACTTTATTGGATTTTCTTGAGGGAATAATATATTTATGGCTACATTAGACCATTGTTACTATTAAATAGCCTCTAATATATAGGGTGGTTTTCCTGAGGTGATGTGGTTCTCTAGTTATAGAACTATTTAGCTAGACAAAATCATGGATATTAAAAATGTTATCAAAGAATACGATTGGTAATGACATAGTTTGTTAGAAATAGATAGAGGATGTTTGGATTTCTGAGGTAAATTTAAATCATACATAGCCTAAATGACTTTGGTTAAACCCAATTTTGTAAATGAAATTCATTGTAGATAGTATGCACTTCATGCATGAGTGAGAATTTTTTAGGCATTCCGGATATAAAATGGATGAGATTCATACTGGTGTTGGGGAACATAGTGGAAGCCAGTTGGTTGGGGATTTAAAAAAACAATTTTTTAAGCTATGAAAATTCATCATCCCTGATGATCCATTCTTTAGTATTGGTCAAAGTATCTCTTGTTAATTAATTAAGAAAAAAAATAAAACCAAATAAATACATCATTTGGATCGATGCATGCTCAATAAGAAGCTTATAACTGGTGATTATTTCTTAAAATATCCAAGGAGGAACCCATATAGATAATCCACACATGCTTCCATAATTTAAATGTCTTTCGATGGTCAAATTTTACATTCTAGAAGAGAAATCTTAAAATTCCTTTGACGTCACGATGTTCACTTCGATCTTATCCCTTTGATCCATAAAGACGTTCTTAGATCAATCACTCTAATAGATCCTTTCTCTCTCTATGATGTGGGATGATATATAAAGTACCAATTTAGAATTAATGAATATACAATTTAATGAGAGCTCCTCAATACTTATATATTGGATGTCAAAATACCCAAAAAGGGTTCCTTAACCCCTACTTACACAACATCCACTAAATAACAATAAATGACATGTTATAAAGAACTAACAATATAACAATTTCATTTATGTTTTTATCACATAATTTTAACACATAATAAATATATTATGTGATAATATAGATCCATTAACTCAACTTTTATTTCCTTCTATTATTAAACAAACATTGAATATTAAAATAATATGAATTTATAAGATATGATTCCATGTATTCACTTAATATCATTATAAATAATTTTTATAAAAAAATTCAACCCAATTATTCTATATAAAATAATAATGAATTTATTCATTTATTAGTGATCTTTAATACATAGACAACAGTTAGACCCCATGGTGGGGCCTTCCATATCCAAGATTAATATTCATAAAAATAGGGTAGACCCTTTAATAAGCTATTGTTTATGACACTATAGGACCTTAACTTGATAGAAGTAAATACATATTCATAGAATAAGATCAAATTATATAAACTTATAAAGTTCCCTAAAGAGATAAATAATTATCAAATAAATTAAAACCTTCCTATGAACATGTACTATATAATATAATATATTGGTCTCAGAATATCTCATAAACTGGGATATACACTTGTTTCATCATCCTTTCTTGATTTATTTTTTATTAAAATTACTAGAAATAAATACCTTCATCTACTATGGATATGTATTTAGTAAAGTTACTACCAAAATTATCAAATAGGCCCAAGATATCACTTCCCCAACTCAAAAGTAAAAAATTATATCTTCATCATTCAACCAATGTTATACCACCAATGATGAACCAACACAATATACCTCACCATGACTTCAATTTTATGGTTTTTGACTTGTATCAATGTACGAGAAAAAATGGAACGCATTTATAAATATCTAAAGTTATGAGACCAGTACACATATTCATATATATGAACAACCAATGACACCCGAAACATGTGGTGTTTCTATTGGAGAGTATGTCCTCATGATCTCACTTACTAAATACCATAGAGTGCAAAATTTATAAGATGAATTCTCAATGATTATGATCCCCCAACATCTGATAGTCAACCATCAACTATTTCTAGTCATTATGATGTATCAAGACTATAGAATATATGTTTATGATTAATATCATTGTATATTGTGGTTCTCATTATAACATATTGACTATAATAACCTTCTGATATGAAAAAAAAGTATTTGGAAATTACTATTTAAATAGTGTGTGTGTAAATATCAAAAAGATAGTAATAAATCTACATCATTTATAACTCACTTTTTACATGGAATGGTAATCAAAAAGTGCTAATAAATTTGGGTCTCGTGCAGCCACATTTACCAAACACTCACTTACACTAGATCCAACTTGATAACTAAATTTTTTATCTCTCAAATGATAATATCATGTCTTTTTGAAGGTATGGATTTAGTCATGGGAATTCCATGTCTCTATTGTGTGGCTATTCTTCTATCTTTCAACCTAACCTCCGTGAGTAAGGCTCCTTATAAGATGTAAACTCTAAGTATATATCCTTTTGTCCACTTCAAAAACATAAAATCTTTTCTAGTATTATATTTATATTAATAATTAAACTTTACTAATCGGAATTGTATCAAATAATTGGGAAAAATAGTTTCATATTATACACTACTTCTTAAGCTACCTCAGAATCTGTAATGCATTGGGTAAATATAGGCATGTCTAGCACAAGTTTGAAGGATATTTGCTTGCTCATTACCATATCCTAACTATGATTTTATATCTTCTTAATCTATAAGAAGACTATTTTATATCCCCTTATAACTAGTATTTATTTCTCTCCATATAGAAGGTATATTTTTTGTACTTTTTCAAGTAACACTGGATACTTCTAATTTCTCACCTTGTAGTTCTCCTGGATATAACTATTTTTTTCATACTAAAAAATTATATGTTGTAAACATAATTTAAAGTCCTGCGTTTTTTTATCTAGGTTTAAATAAAAAGGTTTTCAAAAAAAGTCATAACGTTTATCGATGGGTCGGTTTTTAAACTGAGCTTTGGAACATTATTCTGAGTTTTGTAACACTTAAAAAATTTGTTTTAAACTTGGATGAATACTTGATTATTTTCATGGGTTTATGGATAAGTATTTGGAGAATTAGATCCAGAAAACTCCAATTTAATGGATCTGAATGGGCTGCGCATGATTATGGTCCAACCCGTGTAGCTTACCAAGTTTAATATTTTATTTGTTTTAATTAAATAATATTAAATTGGATATATGTGTTTAAATAGAATAATGTCTTAATGATAACAATGTTATTATTATTATTATGTTATAATAAATTATTTAGATGTTAAAATATTTTAATTGGATGATTAATGAGTTGTAATAGTTATGTAAAATTAATGAGACCTTTAGGTACCTTAAAGAAATATTTTTTTTAATTAAGGAGTTTCAGATTTAATGAAGATGTGTTTAATTAAATAAGGATTTTTTGAATTAATAAAGAATTTTTTTTATTTAATAGAGGTTCTGGGTTTAATATAAGGTTGAATAATAATAATAATGTGATTATTATTATTATGGTTTATTAGGTATAATAATTATTATCAATTATGGTTGTTATTATTATAATGAATAATAAAAATAATGGAATATTGGGATTTTTTAAATTAAATCCAAGGAAAAGGGGATTTAATTAATTTTTATGAAATTTTGGTTTTAGTTAATTAAATTGAGTTAAACATAATTTAATTAAATGATGTGTAGTGTGGATTTTTGGGTTTTATCAAAGAATCATTTTATTAGATGACGATAATAATTATGGTTATTATTCTATAGGTTTTAATTTATTTATTTTGAAGTTGAAATGAATTTAATTAAATAACTTGTTGGGGGATTCATTTAATTAAATTAATGTTATGATAAATTAATTAAATGACATTTAAATGAGGAGTTGGTTGTTATAAAAGAATGGTAATATTAAATGGTAATATTAAATGATGTGTAAATGAGGAGTTGGAGGTTATTAAAGAATGATAATATTAAATGGTAATATTAAATGAGGAATAAATGTGGATTTGGGTTTAATTTAATTAAATTCAAGGTAGTGAGGAATTTAATTAATTAAGGTAAAATATAGGTTTTTTAATTAAATTAATAGTTAAAATAATTTAATTAATCTCTGTAAAGAAGGGGTTTTATTTAAATAATTCATGTTGATATAATTAATTAAATAAATTATTTATAGTTTTATTTCATTAAATTATGTTGGAGAGAATTTAATTATTTTTATGTGTTAATGAAGTATTGGGTTTTACCTAATAGGGGTTTAAAATAATTAATGATAAGGATAATATAATTTTTATTGTTATTATTATTATATTAAATCTATTAGTTCAGTAGGTAATTAATTAGATTATTGAGGGATTTGATAGAAAGGAGGAGGCATACCGCATGAACAACGTGACCCACCCCAGGCCTCCTATGAGGCATGCTAGACACCTTCAATTGGGCTCCACTCTGCATGTCAAATACTTCTTGTATCTTCACGAGTCTTACCCGCCTTGCTAAGGTGACTCCGTCTGTATATGTTTTTTGATTCACATCAACTGTTTGGCTCACCCCTCACCCTATTTTCTTGACTGAAACCCTAAATCTTGGTATTAATTGGTTTTCCTTGTTTCTTTGGTAATAGGGGAGTGCATTGGGCTCTCTTAGACCCATTGGCCCATTTTTCAACTACCGCCACCAAGAGAAAAGAGTTTAGGCTCAGTTTTAGTTCATCACCTCCATATTCGGGTAAGGGTTTAAACCTATTATTTGGTTTTTCACGCCATTATTTTTATGCTTATAGTGTTTTTGGGTTGCGGTAAGTATTTTGGGTGTGTGTTGGTTCCCACCACACTATTTATGGGTGTCAGTTAATAGTGTGTATGTGTGACGGTGTGTTAATAGGAAGCGGCTCCTTCTAAGTAAATCAAAGGGTTGCGTATTCAATATGGTTCCACCCTAATGTAGGGTCATTTTTCAAGTCCTCAACTTTAATAAATCCATTAATAAAATGATTGCTGAAATTTTGTTGGTATTTAAATTATACAGTGAAGTGTATATATTGAATGCCATTCAAATGTGAATTTAGTAAGTTTTATTAAATTGTTAAATGTGATATGTGATATGTTAATGCAGAACTTTTAAAGTTTTTAAATGATTCTTCCCATGTGAGATAAATTAGGACATTACCATGTGTATGTTTTAAGTATGTATTGCTGAATTGGTTAAAGGAATATGATTAAATAATTAAATAATGTGATATATTAATTTTTTAACATTTTAATTAATGTGATAAGTCGTTTTGGATTAATTGATGTAATTAATGGTGAATTAATTATTTTCTTTTATAGTGATTGATTTAAATAATTAATCGTGGAAATTAAATATGCAGAGTTGAGATTAATAGTGAGATAATTATTTTTTGGAAAATTAATTGTGTGATGTGATTTGTTTTTTATTTTTTGATTAATTAATTGAAGGACTAATTAATTTTAATGTATACTTAGTTAATTATTGCATTAACTAATATATTTAGTATATTTAACTAATCAAATAAATTTTTAATGGAATTAAGATAGTTGATTGGTTAATTACTTATCATGTTTTCAGTCAAGGAATTGGGATAATTAAACGTTTATTTAATTATCTAATTTACTTGCTTGTGGTTAAGAATAATTAATTGTTTATTAATTATTAACTATTGAGATGTTTAATGGTTAATTTATTATAGAATTATTTTATTGGAGATTTATGTTGTTAATTATTTGTTGAATTAATTAAAATATTTCATTAATTAATTTATGAATTAATTAATGGATGGTTTTGGATTGTTAGACATGACATTCTACAATAATGATAAATATATATAGATGGTTTATAAATAGATTTTGAGATAGGGATTGATGCTCAAAATACTCACGAGGTCCTAGACATGGTGTTCTAGATCTATCTTGAATGAAAATATTATTTTATGGGATAGGGAATGATGCTCTAAATACCCATAGGTTGTGAGACAAGGACTAATGCTCCAAATACTCACGGGGTGTTACACTTGACGTTCTACACCCATTAATTAACATTGGACTGTGGTACCAATTGGTTATACAAGAAATGAATTAAATGGTTAATGAAATTGGGTGTAATGTAATGATTTTTGATTGTATATGGAAAATGGTTCAGACCCTAGCACAGCTGAGGCAAGTATTGAGATACGGGCGTTGAGGGGAACCTAGGAGTGAATCACTATGTATAGTGGTCGGGCATGGATTTTGGTATTGGTTGGGAGAATCACTATTTTAAGTAGACTAGATTGGATATATTAAATAAAATATTAAATGAAATATCTTTTGATGCATTATCCAAGACAAAGAACAAGATTGGATTCAGCCTTTACTTTGATTGCTTAGATGGTCTTTAGAGGCATCTGTTGTGAGTGACTTATATGGGTAATGTTGGGCTTATACCAGATCTCAGGACTTATATAATTTAATGAGGTTTGAATATTTTATAAATGAAAATGAATGTGTGATGACTATTATGTAAGCAAGAAAATGTATAATGCATGTTAAGACACCAGCTGAGGGCTGAAGCAGGTACTTGGGTATATAGTTACTTGGTACTTCTAATATTATTTGTGTATGCCTTCACACTATTTAAATTATTTATTGAATTTCTACATTTGGGGTAGAAATTGGCGGTCTTGACTTAATTAGATTTATATCTCGCACCCTACTCAGGCTGCCATTGCACTAGGGTACCCAAGTAGACTCTATTTGGTTGCAGGATCGTGTTGTTTGCATACACTTGGGAGATATGAGAAAACAACCGAGAAGAAGCTTGGGATTCTCAAGTAGATTTCCCTTGGGGCTGTGAGTCACAGTTTATTTATTTCTTTAATTATATATAAACCATTTGGTATTGTTTATCGCTTTTATAGTTGTACCATCATAACATTCATGTATTTTATATCATTGGCATTGGCCATTTTTTATTCAAGATTTATAAAATTATATATTCTGTTGCTTTATCATTATTCACACTGCTTCTGTCATTTTTGGATATTATCCATTGTTTTTACTCTGATAAAAGGGTACAGTATCCCCCACTGACTATCCTTATACCCTTGATACTATTCAGCAGACTCTATCATACGGGGAGATGTGCTTGAGGACATGTGGCGACCGTTCCGACCACCGGTTCTGGGGTGAGACGGGTCGGGACGTTACAAAGTTGTATCAAAGGTTTAGGTTCTCTTTCTCTTTCCTTTTTCATACTATTTTGGGGCTGGTTGATAGGAGACTAAGAATTCATCAGTTCTTTGGTAAATAACCATGCTTGGGACTGATCACCCCATGTACAGGAAATGACCAAATGTCCAGGGATGTGAATTGATATTTGTAGTATTTGAGGTTACAGTTGACACGATTTCACATTGAGTGATTGGTGTATTTTCCTTTGCCTAATGATATTGAGAATTTTGAAAAAAAAAATTCTTGGACTAATAAGGAAAGAAATTTTCATACATTCATCATCTTAAACACTTAGAGATTCGCATGCCATGCATAAATGACATTTCATGTAGTTGCATTAGTAGGATGCCTACTAATATGGATTGGGTGCCTTGAATATGTTCCAGGCCTTGTACTTTTTTTCATTCCTTTTCAAATATCATTTTTTGGTCATACATTTAAAATTTTTGGGTGTTTATATAACATGTTTCCTCTGTGATTAGCATGTTTTATAATTGTGACAATCTTTTTCTTTGTAACATGTTGTTGTGTTACTACTTATGATTACATGCTAGAGATGTTTTGATGTGTGAAAGGGTTGCTAAAGATAAAATGTTAAATGAGTGTTGATTGTGATAAAAGGGATACAAATTCCAAATATAATGTGTGTGGGAGCCTTATTGATTAGTATATGTCCACCCATGTGTTTGAACCTTATATAACCATAGTGTGTTTGAAAATGGATATAAATACAAAAACTACTATGTTTTGAATGAAATGAACTATTGTTGGGTTACTTTTTGAAGAACCTTCATTGATTAAATGTGACCCTCGGAGGTTGATTTTTTTGGTAAAAGGAATTTAAATGCTAAATTTCTTATTTTTATTTATAAAATACTGAATTATAAATGATTAAAGAGGATTTTTTTGATAGCATGCCTATTTTTCCATATGGAATTGTTTTTAAAACCGAGTGACTGGTTATGAAAAATTACTTGTGGGTTTTTTTAAATCCATTCAAATATTTAAAGTTTGAAAATAATTACACAAATGGATAAAATGGAAAAAGGGGCTTTTTAACCTCATGATTTTGGTTTTTCATGACCAAGAGAGGGGGTTGGTGTTTATGTTTTGTAAGGGGCTAACCCATGGTAGGTAGTACCCTTATAATGTTTTGGGAATTAATGTAAGTTCATTCCACTACTAGGGATGAATTTTTGGGAATTGAGTTTTTTTACATTCCAATAGGATTAAGTTACTACTTTTATGATCAATTTTTGACGTGGTGATCATGGTTTGAGGAACATGACATGCATGCGTTAAGGTATTCTGAAATAGCACGCTGGTGAGAAGCTGATCTTTTCTTGATATGGCGTGGAAAAACTTAAGGTGGGTTGTGATGCACCAGTAAGATTTGAAATAACAATAATACCATTGATGATATAGGCATCGAGGTTTCGTTGATGATGTGTTTGTAAGAGAAGATAATCTTTTTGTGTAAATAGTCAACTAGCGATAGTATAACTGATCTTTTAGAGACCTGGGTGGCTCTTAGTGTGCTCTTTAGAATGAGATGAGCATGTTCCCTATCTTTACCTCATCATGGAGACACTAAGATATCATCAGTCTTACTCCATTCTAAAGTTTTAAATGTTGTGGGACTTGATGAGTGGTTGTTATCTAGGTTGTATGTGAGATGCATTGTTTTTTTTGGGTTATTACTTCATTCATGTTGGGGAATGTTAGTTTTTTTAATAGACTTGCGATGGTTTGAATTGGTAATATCACTAGAGGTAGGGTATGGAATTTGGTGTACATGTTTTTGGTGATGAAATAATTTTAAAAGGCGGGTCTCTAGTTTAAGGGTGAGTCTTTGTTTGGGACCATAATGTATTTCTAGGAAAACATGTGCAACCATTTTATGTTGGTCGATCAAGATTCAGACTTTTTATTCAATGAGGTCCCTGTAATGTACTTCTATGTAATCCTTGTTTTGTTGTTTAAATGGAAAAATAATCTTTGTCTGTGTTGATGCTCATTTCCGTCACAGAGTCTAAAGGAATTTAAAGGGAAATACCTTGGACCCAAAGTGATTCATCATTTGAAGAAACATCAAAATTTGACAAAGACATGAACAAAGGTTCAAATGCACTTGGGTCGCACAAGTTCCACCAAGGTCACGCAAGTATACTTGCGTGTCGCCCATTGGTCACACAGGTGACTTGTGAACCTTCTTTGAAAATTCACCCAGGGTCTTCTCCAGCCTATAAATACCCCCCGTGGGCCCCCCCATTTCGAGGATGAAAAATTCCAGAACCTCAAATTTGGGCTCCCAGGGCCCTAGCCTCTTCTCAAAGCATCCAAACACTTCTAAGGTAATTTCTTACCTATAACGGAAGATCTTAAGAAGGGGGTAAGGCCTAAGTGTTGAAACTCATTAACACTTGCGCACCTAGGTGGCCATCCCTTAAGGGAAATGGCCACACTTGCGCGTCGCCTTACCCCTTCAATATAATTTTCACGCCACTTTTCTGGAAGTATCTAGGGGTAATATTAAAGGCTTTATCCAAGTATCTCCCATGTTTTACCCTAAGGATTGACCATTGGACAAGTACCCATGTGTCGCGCAGGTACACCTATGCGACCAGGACTTGCGCGCCCATGCAGTACTTGCGTGCCCACACAGGACTTGCGCGCCACCTTCTTATTGGGTGCCCCTCTTGCCTATTTCACCTCTCCTATGTCTATCCACCTATCCTTTTCAAGATTAAGCCTTCAGAACTCTCTAAAGCCATCTATGGCATGATTTCCTTATTGGATTCCTTATCTGAAAGGAATTCTGTGAAACATCTCTTAAAACCTAGTGATTTACATATCATTATGTCACTAAGGTCAGATATTTCATTCATTAAACCTCATACTTTAAGATGAGATAATTCTTAATCTGGGCCTCCTTTTCAGAAGTAAGCCCCTGTCTCATTAATATTGGGCATCCTCCTTAGGAGTAATCCCCAAATTCTCATTAATATGGGCATCCTCCTTAGGAGTAATCCCCAAGTCCTCATTAATTTGGGCGTCCTCCTTTAATGTAATCCCCAGTCATAATTACCTTAACTCGGGCCTCCTTTTCAGTAGTAAGCACCAATCCATGTTCTTAAATATGGACATCCTCCTCAGGAATAAACCCTAACCAAATTCACTTAACCTGGGATTCCATTTCAGGAGTAAGCCCCAATCTCAAATATGGGCAACCTCCTTTGGAGTAATTCCCAAGTCCTCATTAATTTGGGAATCCTCCTTAAGATTAATCCCCAGTCATAATTCCCTTAACATGGTCCTCCTTTTTAGGAGTAATCCCTAGTCTCAAATATGGGCAACCTCCTTAAGAGTATGCCCCAAATTTATAAAGTCCCTTAACCTAGGCCTCCTTCTCAGGAGTAAGCCCCAGTCATAATTTCTCTTAACGAGTCCAAATTTACTTTTGATTTGGGCTTCCTTCTAAGGAGTAAAACCCAATCATAAGTCCCCTCCAAACATTGGAATCTTACTTAAGAGTAAGCCCCAATATTAGAGTATCCAAATCTCCATAAAGTACATATACCTTTATGGACCCTATTTATATATTTCTTCCTTGATGTAAATATTAATATTCATCTATTTGGGAAGTCATACATACATAATCCCCACATCATTTCTCATGATTTCATCTTTCATGGCACAATTTTCTGGTTTTACCAATACAACTTGTTTCTCACACCGAGCATGTCTCACACGAGCTTAGAGTGTAAAATTAATTATGAGATCTTTCTTTGAGCCATCAATCATACATAAAAATCATACTCCATTACTAAAACTATGTGGGTTCTAATTCCTTTTCTAAACAAAGGATACGTATGTAGCCCATCTGTGGTTACGATCCCAACTCTGAAATAATCCATGTCCTTCTGAATGACAATAAACTTCAACTGCCCCACTGAGTGGCTTTAAAACCAGTATGGTCATCATAATGACCAAGAGACTTTTATGTATGGAAGGATACCAATGACTAGGAATCACTAACAAATACAGATGATTCTCTATCGATGAAGAACCTCGAATACATATAAAAGATTCTCTGAATTTCCTACATATTTAATCATTGATTGTCAGATCTAAAGAAAATATCATTCTATAATTGGTAATGTAATAAGGATTCACGAACATAACTTAAATATATAAATAGAGTCTCGGAGTAGATAATAATTCCCCTCAAAAAGGTGTGATGAGTCCGACCACCCATACTCTCGACCAATGCAAATTCCTAAGCCTCATCAGTCCACAACTAATGAGCGCCTACCTTTGGAATGTAGGTCCAAATGGATATGGAATCATTGGATGTTTCCGATTCTATGAACAAACCCGTTAGAAACCGATTGAAATGTTTGAACCTTTAGTCAGTGAGGTCGTCCCCATTTCCAGATGAAACAAAAAATGTTAAACCTGACGTGAATCATTAACCAAGTTAAAATGTTGTTTTACTTATCTGTTATGCCCCTATTTAAACTCAATTAGTGGGCCAAAAAGACAGTCAATAACATATGTTCTCATCAAAATGATGTAGCGGCAGAATTTATCTTGATTATGTTTGTTATATCAAATAGGAACTCTTTTCCAAGATATTCTGAATTACAAGAATGTCTTATCTTAAGTTCACTACTGTGAATACTTCTACTGTGAAAACATCTGCTGTGAATGCATTTGTTGCTACCCCTGCTGGATCGTCGTCCACTCTGAGGATGACATCACCTACTCAGCGTCTTCAACACTGGGTATCAAATGCGCAAGTTAAGGAGTACCGTCAAAACGGTACTATTCTGACTTTGGAGGCTGCTAGACAAGCCCTTCAAGTGAATAATTCACCTTGGTCATCCGGACAACGACGACCAGCGATCAAGAAACAGGCAGTGCTAACCACTGTCTCTAACCATTTCGGATCGTGATCCCCGGAACGCAATAACCATTACCTCCAATATTATGAGGAGGTGAATGAGAAGGTCACTCAAGGCCTTAATTCATGGAAACAAGAGTCCTTACTGAGGGCTCCCACCAACAATCACTGCCAAACTCATACGGCAGTGCGCCCTCAACATGATGAGGGTGTCGTATCTAGGAATTTAGCTTAGGTTCCCCAAACTAGAGAAAGCAAGACGAACCACCAAAGGTGAAAACCGGTTAATAGTGAGAAAGTTCTTATCTCTGCTGTTTCTGGAGAAGTCCACCAACCTAACTTGGTGGCAAGCAACGAGAGGGCACACACACCCTTCTATTTTAATCCTGCTATCCAGCAGACTCGTCTAGCAGCATCATGCCAATCCTGCCAGGAAATTCTGGTGGAGTATTATAGACAGAAACATACAGCTATTTATAAATCATCATCTAGTCAGTAGGCTCGTCTAACTACATACGATGAAGTCCGCCAACCCAATGTGTTGACAACTAGTAAACAGGAACATACACCTGCTTAAACTCATCAATCCTGCGAGCATCCTCATCTGTGTGTGTTAAAGGAGGATCATCAACCACATTCGGGGGAGTGCAATCAGCAGGCACATACACCTACTGGTATTGATTAAGCCTACCAACAGTCTCATTTGGTAGCTTTCAGAGAAATCAGTCGGAAAGCTCTGGCGACAAATAGGAGGCAGACTCAGCTCTCTGCCCCCACACATGAGTATTTTCAGAATTCAATGACAAGAAAAGGAGGACAGGAGCAGGCACATACACCTACTCCAAGCACGGAATGGACTTATATCCTTGTTCCTACCGCTGAAGTCACCAACCACATTATATGAATGGTGAAAGAGAAGAAACAAATCCCTGATCATATTCTGGATTCCTTCCAGGATATTATAACATCTTTAGTAGCATATTAGGTAAATACACATGAATCTATCCCTACTAGTGGAGTGACACATCAACAATTCACTATGGAATAGACACACACATTTGTTCCAGTCCACGAGGGTTTTGGGGCGTACTCCCCCATATCATACGGACGACCAAGTCAGGCATATACACCTGATTTGACTGGAGATAATTAGCCTAAACTGGTCATTTATCCTGACCAGGCACATACACCTTCCCATAATGACCAATTTCATTAAAAAATGGTTCCTAAAGTGAGTAAGAAGGTGTCTAAGAAGAAGACCCGCTCAGCAGAGTCTAGAAATCAATGGTCAATCTGTAATAAGGCCTTACTCGATACTGGAGTTCTTGATGCACTCAAACAATTATCTGTTTCAACTCAAGATTCTACTCTCTCAGTTCCAAATATTAGGAACATTAATTCCAAAGGTCTTCACCAGACACTTCCTCATGAAGGCTTGCTTCATGAAAATTCAGTCAATCTCGAAGTTTGATCTTCAGATGTGAGCCACAAGAACCCTCTGTGTGGTCAGAAGATCAAGGAGAAAAATGTTTCAACTTTTGCTATAACCTACCATGGTGGTCCTCCCCATGATGATGAATTTCTCTGTGAAATTCTTATCTGCAGTAGTGATTCACATAGCTTGGAAAATTCTCCAAAAGACAATGTAGTGAAGATAAATCCCTCTTATCTTGAGGCACTTGAAAATGTGAAGCTAGTCATGTCTGATGTTTTACCATTAGTTGGTGAATTACTTTCTCAACCAGAAGATATCCCAGGGTGTAGGTCATTCTCTGAACCACCCCTAAGTCATGCATCTTCTAGTTTGATCAGTGATTTCTCTACCAATATTGTTTAATCCGATAAAGCAATAAGGAAGAACCAGCTCTGGTCTAATCAGGTAGAATAATATTCATTGAATGATAAAGAGGAAGTACTGAATATGAGAAAACAACTGGAAAAATGTGAAGTTCTAGTCATGTTTTGGCCTCTGGATGATTCTTAGTACGACATTCTAGAAATATTGATGGGAGATGGAATTCATGATATTCATCTCAACATATGGAAAACTCTTTTTCAGTTGAAAAAGAAAATATTATCTTATTATGAATATGAAAATCATGTTAAGATAATATAATGGTTACAACACCAAATTGATTTGGCATCTCTCTCATTTTCTCGATACCCGAAGGCTAAAAAGCAGCAGAGAGCCATTCAGCGTTCATGCCTTGGTGCACTAAGAAGATTGCGCCAGTTAATTTCCAATGCCCCATCTGGTATTCATATCAGGGGATGGTGTGTTCATGGAGCACTACATTTCACTATGCTCTCCAGTCAGCAGAGCCCACCGAAAATGGTCTCATGAAATGTTATTTCCCATGGTCGGCCACAGTCAATGGGTTTTGTTGTTAATCAAAAGCTTTCCCAAGAACAGGCCTCAACTAGTTCCTCTCAAAATCAAGCATACAGAGAACAAGTTGTTGAATTACTCCTAAATCAAGAAAATGATAATATTGAACAGGCCTCTCGTTTGGAACAAGCACATCATCAAGTGACAGAAGTTTCAGAAATCATCCAACGGTCTTTTGAGATGGGTGATAAAAGTGGATGCATGTTGATGCATCCAGTTAATTTCTAGACTAAATTCCACAAGATCAGTAGACATTTCAAGAAAGTCTTAGATATAGCATGTCAAGAACCACCCCAGCTTTCTAGACTGGGGACTCTTTTAACCCAACCCTCAGAATCAACAAATATGTTTCAAGGAGTTGAGCAGGAACAACCCCAGTCCACCAGACTGGGGACTTTTTCAAATCCTTAATCTCTTCCTCAGAGAAAATAAGTTTTCTCTCAATTGGGGAATAAGCCTCAAGATGAACGAAGAGCCAAACCTTCCGGAGATTCCTTCCAAATTACGGTTCCTCAAGAAGTTCCTGAGAGATCAAATCGACAAAAGGAAATGTCTCATCAGGGACATGGAAAAAGGCATTATTTCATAAATGTTGATATAAGAGATGCAATGCATTATGCATCAATTAATTTCATTAATGCCATTATTGTTGATCCACCAGATGAGGTTCACTCATAGGAATCAGATGAAGAGGTTCTTGGTCAAGAAGTTGTACGCATAGACACAAATGAAGAAGGTGTGCGTACACGAAATAAAAGGATTACTCAGAACCTAGGTAATCCATCAAGTAACCCACTTCCCCTTCTCCGAAAGGTGTCCAATAAGTGGAAAAGAAAGAATCAGGTTACATACCCTTCCTATGGAGAAGTCTAATCACTCTCACTAGAGAAAAGATTTGCACAACAAGATGAATAAATGAAGCAATTGAGGAGGTTGAATGCAGAACTACTTCAGGGTATTCTTCCTCCTAAGTGTGCTGGAGTCAGTCATTCAAAGGAATTTGTTGTGGCTACTGAGATGGATCAAGAATATCCTCCTCTATCAGTACACCATCATAGGTCTAATCCTACGGGTCAAGTGCAACAACAATTGGCGGTGCTACCATCAGTTGCATCACCAGTCACCACATCTGTCCAAGCTCTTGTTATTGCACCGGCTCAAGTCCACTCTCAACCAAATGTTTCTAAAAAGTTAATAACTACTATTGATTCATTAACAGCTCGTTTGGAATACATGGAGGGAATTCATGCTCAAATTCAACCAGAAAAGAGATCTTACCTTGAATGGGTTGATGAAATTCCTCCCCCATCAATTTTTATAAGTACCACATTCCCAATCTTTAATGGTTCAGGAGACCCAGAGCAACACTTAACACATTTTGTTTCTCATTACGATCCTATGATGGGAAACCTTCAGCAACAAGATGTAGTTAAGCTCAGGTGTTTTGTACAGTCATTACAAGGGTCTGCTTTTGTTTGGTACACAAGCTTGCAATCCCAGTCAATTACTGGATGGGAGGATCTTCGTCAAAAATTCATTCTTCAGTTCATCTCAACGTTTCCAAAGACAATAGTTTTTGATCTTACAAACTGTTAGAAAATGGATAATGAAAGGGTCTCATATTTCATTTCTCTCTAGAAGGGATTAACATATTACCTAAGCTTAGCACTCCCTCAAGAGGACTTGTTGCCAATCTGTGTGGAAACTTTATGTGATGAGTTGTACACGCCACTTATCCCTGTGAAATACACTAGAGGGTTTCAAGACCTTACTTAAATCTCTCAACAGATTGAACATTCTCTTATAAAGACTAAGGATAAAGCTCATGTAATTCCATCAGCTCCAGGAAAGAGAATGGGTAAAGCAGAGACTGCTGCAGTTATGCTTAAACAAGCACCTGTACCTGCTTCTACTTCAAAACATTCATCTTCTCGAAGGGCTCCACCTCCTGAGTGCCAACAACAGAGGCTTTTTTTTCAAGATGATCAAAGAGATCAAAGACAGAAACAATTTGAGGATCTAAAGAGAAAATTTTACTCTTTCTGAAATGAACAAGTTCCTGGATACTTCATTTCAGCTCTAGAAAATAATTTGGTTCAATTTCCAAGGTCCAAGAGGCCAAACAAGGAAGGAGATGAAGACCATCCCAACTACTGCATGTTTCGTCATATGTTGGGGCATCCTATTCATGAGTGTTTTGACTTCAAGGACCTCCTGCAAAAAATGGACTACTTGGGACAAGTCAAACTGAAACGTTCTTCAGCTTAGGTAGCATGTGTTACTGCTACAGATCCAGAGGAGGAGGGTGAGTGGAAAGAAGTTAAGAACAAAAATGCGCAAAAATATGATGATTGGATGGTTATAAAAACGATCAACCGAACTCATGCTATTTTGCGAACACAATTGAAGAAACCAATTGTGCCTTATGTCAGGAATGCCACAACAAAACCCTCTTCATCAGAGGGAAAATCCTCAAAGAAACGACATAATTCAAAGAAAGAAGAAGAATAAGAAGAAGATGAGTATGTGTCAAAGCCTTAGTTTTCTTTGACTTTGGCATATTTCATGCCATCTACTCAAAGCCACGGGCATCGCCCCACCAAACGGAACAGTCTAAACAGGCTAATCAGGTAGAGTCTTCATCGGATGAAGAGTTTATTTTCAGTTCTGTTAATATGATTCAATTAATAGATCCATATGCCAGTCACAGTTTTGATTTTGATGAGCCCGAGTTCCCTGTAGCAAACAAAAGAATCAGAGGAAGTTCCAGAGGCTCAGGATATAGGGGAAGATGTGGATCTTTCAGAGGCCACTATTCTAATTCTACCCCTACTAGAACTGTTTATGTAGCAGAAACTCATGGAAAAGTCCTTCAACAAGCTCAACAAGAACAATCAAGTTCATCTATAGAAGGCAGACTCAGTCCTGGCACAATTATTCTAGAAGATCGGTTGAAGGTTCCATCTTCTTTCTCTCAGCAATTAAATAGACCTAATCGGTCTAATCTTCCAAATCCAGGAGTATTACCAACTCTTATCCCAGTACAATATGCATCAACTTCCAAAGCATAAACTTACAAGGCACCTACTAAACCACATGTTCATTTTGGGAAACGTAGACCTTCGGATCAAAAGTATGATGTATTGAAACAATTGTCCCAAATACCGGCCAAGTTATCAATTCTGGATGCATTGAATTTATCAAAGGATATTCAGGAGGCACTCATCGAGGCTTTGTCATGTCCTCATCAGTTTGAAACTGAAATTGATGTAGCTGAAGTCTACCATATAGAGAATAATCCTACAGAATGCCATGCAGTGATATCTTCTACTGATGAAGATGAATATGATGTCGTGCATGGACATATTTGACCTTTGTACTTATTTGTCAAGGTCAATGGTGTAGACGTCCGAAGAGTTTTCATTGATAATGGTTCAGGAGTCAACCTCATCCCCATTCATACACATCATCGATTGGGCCTCACAGAATCAGATTTATCTCCTTCTACATTGATGTAACAAGGATATGATAAAAATGAACAAGAACCACTGGGTTAAATTACACTCAGAAATCAGTTTGGATATCTTGCATCCAATTCATATTTTATGGTTGTTGATCAAGACTCATCCTTCAACATATGGCTTGGTAGACCCTGGCTACATCAACATGCGGCTATCCCTTCATCATACCATCAATGTCTCAAATATTGTTTCGATGGTCAAATTGGGACATTGTATGGTGATAAATCCCCATTCATGACATGTAAATCTCAACACATTGAGGCAGAATTCTACCAAATGCAGGGAAAGGAGGAATCCACAATAAAGGAAATTACCAATGTTAATGCTCCATATGGTTTGGATAAGATTCCAGTAAACCAATTCACACATGTGAGTAGAGATTATGTGTTTCCTATCAGTCAAATTGACAGGATAGACTCAAATCAAAATACTCTTATGGAAACTTCCATAATGTCAATTACGACAATCAAGCAAGACAACATGGGAGAAATTGGTGATCCACTAAGCAGTGATGAAAGCCCAAATGGGGATTTCTTTATTTCATCTTCTGAAATCCAGCAAGTTTATACTTCACCAATCAGGCCAAAGAAAGTTATAGCAATGTCAAAGGTAAATGATGATGTCGATTCTCAATCCATCCTCTCCTCTTTATTAGCCAAAGAAGACCATTTATCATCAATCGGCTCAGAAATGGAATCTTCTTCTTCGAGATGTGAAAATTTTAATGTCTCTCATGATAATGAAAATTCTACCTCATCGTCTACTATGAAAGTAGAAACAGAAGAAATAAAACATATTGAAGAAGAAGAGGAAGATCTCAAGGATGCTCCTCCAGCATTTGAAGGGGGTATCTCTACCACCGTGGATGAACTCAGAGAAATAAATCTGGGTACAAAAGAAGATCCACACCCAACTTTAATGTGTGCGGCTATGACTCTTGAAGAGCAAGAGATGTATATATCCTTTCTAAAGAAAAATCGAGATATATTTTCATAGAACTATACAGATATTCTAGGGCTTCATCCTGATGTTTCCACTCATCATTTGGGTTTTCTAGAAGAACATCAAGGATTCAAAAAAGCCACTAGAAGAACACACCCAACCTATGCTTCCAAAATTAAAGCTGAAGTGGATAAGCTCATCAAAGCTAACCTTATCAGAGAATTTCAACAACCCAAGTTGTTGGCTAATATTGACCTAGTGAAAAAGAATAATGGTAAAATTAGAGTTTTCATTGATTTCAGAGATCTTAATCGGCATTGTCCTAAGGATGATTTTCAAGTACCAATTAAAGAAATCTTAATTGATGCAACAGCTGGATAGGAAGCACTTTCCTTCATGGATGGATATTCTGGATATAATCCAATCCTAATTGCTCCAGAAGATGAGGAATCTACACCCTTCAGAGCCCCTCAGGGTTTGTTTTTCTATCGGTTAATTCCCTTTGGCCTAAAGAATGCAGGTGCAACATATTAGTGTTCCATGCATTATATCTCCAAACCCTTTTTAGGGGAGTTTGTGGAATGTTATGTGGACTATTTGGTGGTTAAATCCAAACGACATTCTAATCAGTTGGCTGATTTGGAAATCATATTCCACAAACTTCAACAACATAATTTTAAGATGAACCCCTTAAAATGTGCTTTTGGGGTAACCTCAAGAAAATTGCTCTGCTTCTTCGTACACCATCATGGTATTGAGGTCGATCCTGATAAGACAATGTCAATCCTTGGTATGTCACCTCCTCGAAATTTGAAAGAATTGAGAGGACTTCAAGTACACTTGGCCTATATTCGGCATTTCATCACCAATTTGGCAGGAAAAAGTATACCCTTCACCAAATTGATGAAGAAGGGAGTCACTTACAAGTGGACTGAATAATATCAAGAAGAATTTGATATTCTCAAGAAGTATCTCTTGAGTCCAACAGTGTTAATGACACCTGTTGAAGGAAGACCACTTATCCTCTATGTGACATCTCTAGAGTTATCATTGGGTGCCTTTATTGATCAGAAGAATGATGTTGGGAATGAAAACAGCCTCTACAATCTCAGTCAGACTATGCTTGAAGCAGAAACCCGATACTCATGTTTTGAGAAGTGCTGCCTGGCATTGATCTTTGCAGTTCAGAAGTTGAGACACTACCTGAAACATCACAAGGTACAATTGGTATCTTGAAATAACCCGCTCAAATTCATCCTTAGTCGTGTAATGATTATAGGATGTCTAGAAAGATGGGCAGTTATCTTATAGCAATTTGACATTCAGTATGTGTCTCAGAAGGCAATAAAGGGCCAATATCTAGCTGATTTCCTTGCTGAACACCCTTCAGTGGAAGACACATCTTCAGATATTGAACTCCCTGATGAGGAAGTCTTATCTATTCAAGAAAGTCTTCAAACATGGGAAATGTACTTTGATTGTGCTTCCAGAAGTCCAACAGGGAGGAAAATGGAGAATCTAAAATTCAAAAAAGTTGGCTTAGGAATTGTGCTCATTTCTCCAGAAAAGGCAGTGTTACCTTATTCTTTATCATTAATGGGAGGCGGTAAAAATAATGAAGCGGAATATCAAGCTCTTATTGCAGGATTGGAGTTATCAGTTCAAGCCCAAGTGAGTCACTTAAAGGTGAAAGCTGATTCAGACCATGTAATCAAACAAGTCAATGGGGATTACACAATCATAAAAGAAGAACTAATCCATTTGTATGATTATGTCAGAGAATTAATGGAGGAATTTACTAGGGAACCAAAATTTTCTTATATCCCGAGATCACAAAATGCCCAAGCTGATTCACTGGCTAATATAGCCATAGCTCTGGCAGATCCAAATCGGGACGAGACAACCATTACTATTGCCCACTGTCGTACAATTTCACCTTATGTTCAAATCAGAATAGATGAAATCAATGAAATTACTCCCATCTCTGAACCATATGGTCATACTACAGGATGGATGACACCTATCAGGGAATACCTTCAAAATGGAACACTTCCTCCTGATAGAGTCGGGAAAGAAAAAGTCTGGATATGTGTGGTCAATTTCACTCTTTATGATAGCCCAGATCACTTAGAGAAAGTTTTCTACAAACATGGTTTTGATGGAGTTCTCTTCCGATGTATTAATGGTGAAGAGACAATGGTTGTCATGAAATAAGTGCGTGCAGGAGTCTGTGGTGCCCACCAGTCTAGACATAGACTATCTAATCAAATTTGACGGCTTGGATTTTTTTGGCCTTCAATGATGCAAGATTGTGTTGATTTTACAAAGAAGTGTCATTCTTTCCAAGTACATGCCAACTTCATTCATCAGCCCCCAAAGTTGCTTCATACATCTAAATACTCATGGCCATTTTCCATATGGGGAATGGATGTAGTGGGACCTTATCCATCGGCTACATCCAAGAAGTTTAAGTATATTCTTACTACTACTGACTTCTTTTCCAAATGGCAGAGGCAATACCCCTCAAAGAAGTCAGTTCTAAATGCATTGTTAGCTTCATCAAGTCTAACATCATTACTAGATTTGATGTCCCTCATACTATATTGATAGACAATGGCACCAACTTCTGTTCATCTGAGGTGAGGAAGTTTTATCAAGAATACAACATTAAATCCAACCATTCATCTCAGTATCATGCAGTGGCCAATGGCCAGATAGAAGCTTTCAACAAGACTCTGTCAAATATACTGCAAAATATAGTGGATGAAGATAAGAATTCATGGACTAATAAACTCTTTCATGCTTTATGGGCTTATCAAACCACCACCTTCACTACAATTCAGTCAACTCCATATTCATTGGTATATGGAATGGAATCAGTCTTTCCAATTGAGGTTCAACTACCCTCGCTCAAAGTAGCCATTTGTGATCAATCATCTACAAATGAACAATCTCAAAAGAGAATGGATGAATTGGAACTGTTAGATGAGAAAAGGTTGTGCACCCTGCACCACTTGGAAGTCTATCAGAATTGAATAGCACGAGCTTTCAACAAAAAAGATCATCTTATTTCATTCGTTTAGGGAGAATTGGTATTAGTTCTCAGAAATCCAATAATACCAAGAGATAAACCTCTCAAGCTTGATCCAAAATTGGAAGGACCTTATTTAATACATAAGGTCTACTCTAATGGAGCTTATTCTTTAATCTCAATGGATGGAGAACTCATCACTACTCCAACCAATGCTATATTTCTGAAGAAATATTTTTTATAAACACAAAATACATTTACATTCCATGAATACGACCTCAAACTAATGGCATTTATTTCGTCCATAAAGATGTTAAACTGCATAACCAAGAGTCCATGCATACAACTTTAAAATATTGGCACTTACATCCAACATGACGTTAAACTGTGTCCCTTTTATCGTCCTATACGATGTTAAACTGTACAATTATGGTCCATGCATATGACCTTAAACTATTCGCACCATCGTCCAACATGACGCTAAACTGTATCGTCCCTTTTTCGTCCAACATGACATTAAACTGTGAAAAAGTCCCTAATACATCCAACATGACATTAAACTGTGTCCTCTTTTGTCCTTACTACATGACATTAAACTGCATGGTCCCCTTTTTTGTCCAACATGACATTAAACTGTATTGTCCCCATAGTCATAACTATATGACGCTAAACTATACAGAAATCCCTTAATATGTCTTACATGATGTTAAACTGTATTTTTTCCCTGTTACATGACACTAAACTGTGCAGCACCAATAGTCCTAACTGCAAGACTTTAAACTGCATAGTCCCTTCATATTTCATACATGACATTAAACTGTGCATCGTTAAGGTTGTTTCCACCTCTCGTTTCTCACACCAAGTATGACTCACGTGATCTTATAGAAAACTTCAACCATAACACCCTCTCTGGTCCGTTAACCATGCGTAAGTCCCTACACCATTTTTTAGGTTGTTGTTCCCAAGAACAACTTGATCACTAATTTATTCTTTAATTGAACTACGCAGACTTTGATCCTTGCCTTCCAGACTGGGTACATAAGAAACCTCCCAAAGTTCAAGCCCAAAACCAATCTCTTCACATCAGTTCACCTCCATCTCATACAATGTTGATTCATGAAACTGCCCCCAGAATCAATATCTTTACATTGGTTCACCTTCATCCTTTCTATATGGAGTTAAAATATACAACATTTTTTGTCCTGTATGACAATAAACTACAATATTCTTTGATACCCTCACCTGAGAGGGAATCATTATTTACATTGATTTTCAATCATATTATTTTCCAAAGACTATGTGCATACATGGCAGTACCTGAAACTTTTATCTTGGGTTAAACCAATATTTCACTAAAGTCCCCTTTCACCCGTCACATGTACGAACCAAATTTGTATAGAGGGTATTTCAAGAACTATGTACGGCTTGATTCCCATCCTTATGGGATACTTAGGAACATTCAAGTGTCCCTAGAATCCAGCACCAAGTCTTTGGGCATAACCCCAAATTCCACTTTTAGTCTCCTGACTGAAAAGTCCCTATGAAAACACACATTGTGTCTTCATTATTATGGTTCGAGATCTATGACCATAAACTAAGATCTCTCATAATTTAATCCCACATGACGTTAGACTTTATTTCAAGAACTATGTATGGCTTGATTCCCATCCTTATGGGATATGTAGTGAAGTCCAATATTTCAATTTAGGACCTAGCCGCAACCTGATTATAGTTAGAATTGATCTGTATATCTCTACATGTAGCAGAAAATACCCATTTTTATGTGTCATAATCCTATTCTTAAATACTTCTAGATCTTCATAACCCTTTTCTTGACTTCTGGTCACAAAATATCCAATTTCTGAGAGTTCTTTTTTCATAACTATTCAGCACGTTCCCTTAGTCGGCCTAAATAGTCTACATAACAGAATTGTCATCCAAAAGATACTATTATTTGAATATACAGCTAATGAAATTAGGATGCCCTACGTAATTCAACCCCCTATAGGGTTTGTTAAATAATGGTATCTTCATTCTTGGGAAGAAAACCTAATTTTTCCTTATTGGTCTTATCAACAATATGTAAAGGATCCACAAAAAAATAGCCATCCTTAACATATTTTCCCCATGTTCTTTTTTATGATCTAAAAGTATCCAAGTCTGTGGTTTATATTTCTCTTCCCTACGTTTGGGTCAGACCTTCATAAGAGTGACATTCATCCAGTTCTTAGATGATCTTTCTTGAAAATATCTTCTCCATATTCAAGTACCTCTCTCCATACAATGAACTCTATTCTTTAGAAAATTTGAATCTCCATAAACTTCCACTGGATTTTTAGCAGTAGAAAAATAAATTTCTAAGAGTTCTTTTTCCTAACTATGCAGCACATGCCCTTATGCGGCCTTGCATAAACAATCTACATAATAGACTTGTCATCCAAAAGATACTATTATTTGACTATGTAGCCAATGCCCTTAGGCGGCCCTACATAATTCAACCCCCTAATGGGTTTGTTAAATAATGGTAACTTCATTCTTAGGAACTACTTCTTCTAATGCCTTTTAGCCCTTTTTCATATCATTCCTTAGATTCAACATTTCTTAAGTCATAGTTTACACGTTTTCCTTCATACTTGAGTGTGGTAAAAATGTTTCAGATAAGTTGTCAAGTAATTGAGTTAATTTTAACCTATTCGGTCAAAGCTATTTCGACCTTAAACATTAGCCTTTTTATGTCTGACGTGAATGACTTTAAACTACCCAAAAAGATATGGGAACTCTGAATAAAAGTCAAGTCCCATCTCACTAAACATAAATTTTTGTATGATTTAGGTAATATTGAGCAATTAAGAGATTCAAAGTTTATAGGGTTATGTATAATAATCCTAGTAAAAATCAAACTATGCTTACTAATCCCATTGGGTTAGATAAAAATTTAAAGCAGGTAGCGGGAAAATGTGTGCACAGATGATTAAAAATGAAAACGTTTTCCCATTTGATGCCCAAGAATTAGAAGGCATCCACAGACTAGATTCTCTTCTCTTTTACAGGAATTACAAGAGAATATCAACATAAGGCTTCACTTGATGTATAACATCCCAAACTTCATCAGCAACCACTTGAAGCTCATGCACTCGAACAACTTCACTCTTTTGAACCTAATAGAGTACTCTCTTTGCATCCACGATGGATTTCATACCACTTGTTTGAGCTCTCTCCAGTGAATTGTTCAGTTAGTCAAGTTCCCCAGTAACAGCATCTAACTGTTGTTGAAGGTTCATTTTCTGGACGATTTTATCTTTGATCTTGTGCTTCAGCTCTTTCATCTTGGCAGCATAGTTAGCCTCATCTTGGGATACTGCAGCCTCAAATTCACTAATATTGGTTGATAGCTTCACCCTAGTCAGATCTTCACGACACTTTTGCTCCTGCTCCCTCATTACGATGACTTGCTTCACTACGACATGGATCCTTTGATATCCAAAACCGCCAAGTCCCATTATGACAAATAGGGATGACAGTCAAGGGATATTCGATGACAACTCTTCTAAAGGCACTTCAGATATGATCTTCCATATGTTTTTCCATGCCTTGCGTCATGAAAATTGGAACGCCTTTTTTATTTCTGGATCCAACTCAGCATCACTGTCACAGGGGGGGAATGTAATATGGGATTAATGCACTTAAGGAAGTGCCTTGTTCTAATCCTTCCCCCCTGACCTATGCTTCTTTACTTTCAATTCCAGTTGGGGCTGAGGTTGAGGCCTCACCTCCAGATCTAGCCATTGAAATTAATGGCCCTGCATAATCAATTTAAATATTTGGTTAGTTTCAAAGGATAAAAAGTTAATTGACTATCTTTCAAATTAAGCACACTCGCAAATATTGTTATTCCTTACCCAATGGTAGATCAGTGACTTGAGAAGTCTCCTCCCCATCTTTCCTAGCCTCAATAGGATTTTCAAGGTGAGTATGAGGAATCTCTACAGGGTTCATCTCCACTTGCGCTAATGTCTCTGAAATAGTAGGGTTTTCTGTACCCCCTTCAGGCATTGGTAGTTTAGCAGCTTGCTCAGATAGAGCTGGACATTTTAACCGATCATGATTATACATGTAATAAGATGTTATTTTTAACAGGACGAAGGATAACACTCACGTCCATAATCTTCTAAATTACATGGTAAGTTAACAAGATCTAAAAAATCTTCAAAAGATGCACCAAGTTCCATCATTTAATCCAATGTAATCTCAGAATCCTGGTTAATCTCACCGGTGGGAGAATTTGGAATTTCTTCTTGGCGACCATCATCCTGCGGTCTCTGACCCTGAACAGCATCTTCAGATAAAATAGAAGTGTTAGTTGGAATGGCCTCCAAAATCTCGAGTGCAGGGGTTGAACCTAAAGTATTACAGAATGGAAGTCAGTTGATGTTTCATTTAAAATTTTATGAAGCATTGTTAACTTACCAGAAGTAGGTTCTTCTCTTCTTGTAACAGCAGACGGAGGGATACTGGGAACATACACTGGCTCTTCTCCAGGAGTATCCAAGTTAGCCTGAACTTGCGATTGTTCACTATTACCCTCCGTGGTCCTCAAAGGAGGGTTATTCCTCTCTCTCAGAGGGGAAATTTAAGAAGCCCATGCAATCCCAAGGAAAATTAGAAATCTTTTCATGGTTTAAGACTCATTATTATCCGAAGGACTTACCGCAACTAATGAAGTGTTTAGCTGTGGACTTCCTCCTTCGTTTCTTTTTATTCTTTGGTTTTTTGGGAGTTTCAGCACTCTCCCTTAAAGGAACTTGAATAGAAGAATGGAAAGCTATATCCAACTCCTCATCCATGGCCTGCTGGCCAGGAGATGTATCGCCTGATTCGTGAGGAGATTCAGCA
This sequence comes from Viscum album, assembly GCA_963277665.1. Taxonomy (NCBI): domain Eukaryota; kingdom Viridiplantae; phylum Streptophyta; class Magnoliopsida; order Santalales; family Viscaceae; genus Viscum; species Viscum album. Next base: position 655,563,299 of record OY728136.1, read on the forward strand.
GCAGCCCCGATGGCAGTACCACCAGGGCTATTTTGTGGCAAAGGAACCTCAGTAGTTCCTTTAATTGCAAGCTTTAGGATGAAGAAAATAATTTCCTTGAGTAACAAAGCTTTGACTGAAATCAAGTTTCAAAGAAAATAAGGAAAGAAAACTTACATCTTCATGAGCCACGTAATCATGCCACTCCTCATCTCCAGAAGCATCAGTCCCCTCAACGACGCCACGATCTATCATTTCCTTCACCCGTTTGGTGATAGGAATAAAATCTTCAGTGGTATATATGATCATTTCTAGCTCTATGATATAATCCAGCACTTCATCAGGGTTATCCTTGTAATGAATATCTTTAGAAGCCACAAGATTTCCTATTCTAGGGAGGTGTATCCCCTTGCACAAATCCAGCCAGGCAGTTGCAGCACCACAGTATAAACTCTTCCATGTCTGGACAGCTTATGGTCATAGATATTTAGTATGTGTATCAGAAGGCTGCGAAGAAGGTCCTATAATCTTCGACTTCAGCATCTTCCCAGCTCCTGCAACTACTGATAGAGAATAAGAAAATAAAACTTATTGCTCTATAAAGTAATGGTGATTAAATTTCCACAATGAAGTAACTTACCAGGAGTTGATGGAGTGGGTCTTTTGATTCTGACAGGAGTATTATATCAGGCATGAGGATGTTTTGTTGTTTTTTGTGCCTCATCATCCCCATCTTGGGAATCCAGTGAGTCAGTCCTAGATGAGGAATCAGGCGAATGGGCTTCAGCTGGGGAAGCATCCCCTTCATGAGGAAGGGTTTCTTTCTCTACAGTCCCCTTCCTTTTCCCCACCTGATAAACCAGGTGATTCATCGTCCCTCTATGGTATGATGCTATCTAGTTTTTGGCATACCACGTAGTCAAGTTATATGCCACTTTTTCAACTGGTAGCTCAAACATTACCCTGGTCTTCTCCCTAGATGTCAGCAACCATAGTTGTCGGGCAACCATCAGATGTTGCTCTGACCTGATATGCACAGGGGGAGATACAGTAGTCTGCTGCAACCATTTGAATTGACGTGAAAATCTATATGGATCATAGGCCTCGCATATAATCTCTCCGTCAATTCTGGTGACCAATACACCATCTCTGTAGGCCAGCATGTATGCCCTTAAATCCAAACTGGTTGTTCCATCATCAACAAACCGCCCGATTGGCATATTTCCATAAGGAAAGAAATTAAATTCCTTATACATGCTCAGCCTCACCTTCATGTCATAAGAGTTGAGAGATAGTGGATCAATTCCATAGAATTCCTGCACTGATGTCTTGAAAGAACTTCAAGGAATCTTTACTCCATTCTGTACATTATACGTCCTGATGTGAGTAGCGATCCATCCCCACAAAACTTGGAATGGTCCCACTATTCTCAAAGAAGACTTACCCATGAAGACATGGAGTAATATCATGTGAATCTTTGCTAAAATGGGGTTAGCAAACCCAACCATTTTCCCCTTGTCCAATTTATCTACGATAAGGAAGGTCCATGGACTAACGCCTCCCTTCGAATCCCGGACTGGCAGAAGATAAACACTGAGCCACAAGTTCAAGAATCCCGCCAGATGAGTCTTCTTAGGGATTCTCTGATCCACCTCATATCCCCACTTTTCAAATTCTCCTGCTTCTAGGGTCGGCCAGAATGTTCCAGGAGCACCCCTCTTCTCTGTTTTGGGGCATGTGGTAGGACGAGTGGGCCTCTTCTCCTTGGATCCCTTCTTCTTGGACCCCTTCTCCTTCGATCCCTTTTCCTTTGTCTCCTTCTCCTGCTTATCGATAAGAAAAATATTCATCCACTCCTCTAGATGAATATACATTCTAGAATGAGTTAAGGAGGCCTCTGAACTCTTGATCTTGTGGAAGATTTTCAATAATTCCCGACCTAAAGTCGGAGTCTTCTCCGAATCATTCCAAGTCACCTTGGGAAAGATAAATTCATCATTCATATCACCCATAATTGGAGCCCCTAAGATCTTGTGGACATCCCATGGACTGAGGCCTACTTCTCCCTGATTTAGATGGAAATAATAGGTTTCTGGGATTCAATGGCTGAGTATTTCGGGCACGAAGTTATCATGTCTGTAAACATATGTTTGCCAAAACCAGACGGCTTCATATATCGCAACTCCATTCCAATCCTCGACAAACTCTGTACAGGTTTGTCATACCCAGTATGCCCACATCCATGTTGTCTTCAAACCTCCTCCAGGATGGATGTCCCAGTTCTTCTTCCAACCTTTGGATTGATCCATCTGAGAATTTTGGAATATTGAAGGATAACAATGTGGTTTCAGCTCGGGATTGTGAGGTTTCAGATCCAGCGTACAAGGGCTATGATGCACCATATGGGCCTTCTCCACTGTTCCAGCATTTAAAAGTGCTCCTCCACATGAAATATTTGATGAAGAAAAGTTGGTGTAATTCTGAAACCAAGAAAGTGGGAGATAGTTCTTTGTCTCTGTAATGGTAACTTCTCACAGATGGCCATAGCCATACTAAGGCAGATAAATGATCTGGGGGAAGTCATGATGATACTTCTTCAAAAACTTCGCCAAATTTGGGAGAGTGCGGTCTCAGATGATATAGTAATCATGGCCAATGATGCTCATCATATCATCAAGTCACTTTCTTTCCAGTTCATCAGCCATTCCAATTCTCTTGGGATCCATTGAATCTACACAAAAGTTAAATTAATTAACTCTTAAATGGGTTTATTTTTCATAAATTTTTTGAAGAAATTCGGAAAAAATGGCAAAGGAATTAAGTCGCACAAGTCTCAATTTGGCGTGCAAGTATGGATGTGTCGCGCAAGTTTTTGGTGCACAGGTATCACCGCGCAAGTCTTATTACCTCTACAGTAGTGCGACAGCAGTGAAACAGCGGAAAACAAGTAAACTAGCACGACGAGACCAACTTGCGTGATGAGAGCATGAAATTCGAGATCTGGTGGCTTGGCGTGAGAATGACTGTGTATTTATAGGCTAGGCCACACCCTTGCACGCTGATGTCTGTGTGGTTCAACACTTGTGTGTCGCCCTCTGTGCGCTCAAAACTTTCACGCCGTGTATTCCTTGGTTTTCTTATTTTCCTCAGAGTCACATCCTTATTTCCATCAGATCCAACTTTGAGGGGGGACTTTTGTTGACTCTCCTTTCCATCACAAAGTCTAAAAGAATGTAAAGGAAAATACCTTGGACCCAAAGTGATTCATCCTTTGAAGAAACATCAAAATTTGATGAAGGCATGAACAAAGGTTCAAATGCACTTTGGTCGCGCAAGTTCCACCAAGGTCATGCAAGTATACTTGTGCGTCGCCCATTGGTCGCGCAGGTGACTTGCGCGCCTTCTTTGAAAATTCACCCAGGGTCTTCTCCAGCTTATAAATACCCCCTGTGGGCCCCCCCATTTCGAGGACAAAAAATTCCAGAACCTCAAATTTGAGCTCCTAGTGCCCTAGTCTCTTCTCAATGCTTCTGAACACTTCTAAGGTAATTTTTTAACTCGACCGGAATATCTTAAGTGGGGTGGAAGGCCTAAGTGTTGAAACTCATTAACACTTGCGCACCTAGGTGGCCAGCCCTTAAGGGAAATGGCCACACTTTCGCGCCGCCTAACCCCTTAAATATGATTTGCATGCCTCTCTTCTGTAAGTTTCTAGGGGTAATATTAAAGGCTTTATCCAAGTCTCACCCAAGTTCTACCATAAGGATTGACCATCGTGCAAGTTCCCATGTGTCGTCCAGGTACACCTATGCGACCAGGACTTGCGCGCCCATGCAATACTTGCGTGCCACCTTCTTTTTGGGTGCCCCTCCTGCCTCTTTCACCTCTCCTATGTCTATACACCTATCCTTTTCAATATTAAGCCTTCATAACTCTCTTTAAAGCCATCTATGGCATGAATTCTTTGTTGGATTCATTATCTAAAAGGAATTATTTTTAACATCTCTTAAAACATAGTGATTTACATATCTTTATGTCACTAAGGTCAGAGATTTCATTCATTCAAACTCATCCTTTAAGATGAGAGAATCTTTAACCTAGGAGTCCTTTTCAGGAGTAAGCCCCAGTCTCATTAATATTGGGTATCCTCCTTAGGAGTAAGCCCCATATTCTCATTAGTATGGGAATACTCCTTAGGATTAAGCCACAATTCCTCATTAATTGGGGAATCATCCTTATGATTAAGCCCCAGTCATAATTCCCTTAACCTGAGCCTCCTTTTCAGGAGTAAGCCCCTGTCTAAGTTCTCAAATATGGTCATCCTCCTCAAGAGTAATCCCTAACCAAATTCTCTTAACATGGGCTTCCTTTTCAGGAGTAAGACGCAGTCTCAAATATGGGCATCCTCCTTAGGAGTAAGCCCCAAATCCTAATTAATTTGGGAATCCTCTTTAAGAGTAATCCCTAGTCATAATTCCCTTAAACTGGGTCTCCTTTTCTAGAGTAATCCCCAGTCTCAAATATGGGCATCCTCCTTTGGAGTAAGACCCAAATTTCTCAAGTCCCTTAACCTAGGCCTCCTTCTCAGGAGTAAGCCCCAGTCCTAATTTCACTTAACCAGTCCTAATTTACTTTTGATCTGGGCTTCCTTCTCAGGAGTAAAACCCAATCATAAGTCCCCTATTAACTTGGGCATATTTCTTAGGAGTAAGCCCCAATATTAGAGTATCCAAATATCCATAAAGTACATATACCTTTATGGACCCTGTTCCTAGATTTCTTCCCTGAAGTAAATCTTAATCTTCATCTATTTGGGAAATCATTCATACATAGGCCCCACATCATTTCTCATGATTGCATCTTTCATGGCAGAATTTTCTGGTTTTACCAATACCTCTTGTTTCTCACACCAAGCATGACTCACGTGAGCTTAGAGTGTAAAAGTAATTATGACATCTTTCTTTGAGCCATCAATCATACATAAACATCATACTCCCTTACTTGAACTATGTGGGTTCTGATTCCTTTTCTAAATAAGGGATACGTAGGTATCCCATCTACGGGTACGATCCCAACTTTGAAATAATCCATCTCCATCTGAATGAAAATAAACTTCAAGTGCCCAACTGAGTGGCTTTAAAACCAGTATGGTCATCATAATGACCAAGATACTTTTATGTATTGAAGGATAACATTGACTAATAATCTCTAACAAATACAAATGATTCTCAATTGATAAAGAACCTCGAATACATATAAAATATTCTCTAAATTTCCTAAATATTTAATCATTGATTGTCAGATCTAAAGAAAAGCTCATTTTATACATGGTAATGTAATAAGGATTCACAAACATAACTTAAATCTATAAATAGAGTCTCAGAGTAGACAATAATTCCCCTAAAAAAGGTGTGATGAGTCTGACCTGCCATCCTCTCGACCAATGAAAATTCCCAAGCCTCATCAGTCCACAACTAAAGAGAATCTACATTTAGAAAGTAGGTCCAAATGGATATGGAATCATTGTATGTTTCCAGTTCTACGAACAAACCAGTTTGAAACCAATTGGAATTTTTGAAACTTTAATCAACGAGGTCATCCCCAATTCCAGAGGAAACAGTCTCTTGTTTTGATTAATTAAGCAGTTGGACTTATGTTTTAGTTAAAAGTATGTTTGGCATTTGGAAATGTAACATGGTTGTTCAAACAAAAAATATTCTCAACCTTGGTAGCTCAATAGATATTTTAATAGTTATTGATGTATTCTTAGGGACGAGAAGTTTTTAAGGTTAGTAGATTGTAAAGTCTCATGTTTTCTAACCCAATTTAAATACGAATCTTTTCGAAAATATCCAATTTATCAACAGGTCAGTATTTAAACTGAGCTCCAGAGCATTATTCCGATTGTTGGAACACAAAAAGATGTTCATTTTGGGCTTGGTTTAATACCCAATAATTTCCACGGGTTTCTTGATAAGTCTTGGTAGCACTGAATCTAGAAATGTCCTCTTTAATGGATTTATATGGGTAGCGCATGGTTATTGTCCAACCTATCCAACTTACCCAGTTTAATAATTTATTTATTTTAATTAAATAATATCAAATTGAATATTTGTGTTTAAATAGAAGAATGTGTTAATACTAATAATAATATTATTATTATGTTGTAATAAATTATTTAGATGTTAAAATATCTTAATTGGATGATTAATGAGGTGTAATAGTTATGTAAAATTAATGAGGAATTTGGGTATGTCAATGAAAAAAAAATTAATGAGGAGTTTCAGATTTAATGAAGATGCGTTTAATTAAATAAGGAGTTTCAGAATTAATAAAGAAGCATTTTTATTTAATAGAGGTGTTGGGTTTTATCTAAGGTTTAATAATACAAATAATGTGAGTATTATTATTATGGTTTAATGAGTATGATAATAATTATTAATTACGGTTATTATTATTTTTATAAATAATAATAATAATTGAATTTGGGTTTTTTTTAATTAAATAAAATGGAAAGGGAGATTTAATTAATTATTTTAAAATAGTGGTTTCATTTAATTAAATTGAGTTAAACAAAATTTAATTAAATTATTTGTAGTGGGGTTTTTTGGATTTTATCAAAGAATCATTTTATAAGATGATAATAATAATGACAGTTATTATTATGGAAATTTGATTTATTTAATTAGAGGTTGAAATGAATTTAATTAAATGAGTTTTTGGGGGTTTTTTTAATTAAATTAAAGTTGTGATAAATTAATTAAATGACAAGTAAATGAGGAGGTGGGTGTTGTCCAGGAATGGTAATATTAAATGGTAATATTAAATGATGTTTAAATGAGGAGTTTTAGGTTATTAAAGAATGGTAATATTCAATTTTAATATTTAATGAGGAATAAATGTTGAGTTGGGTTTAATTTAATTAAATTCAAGGTAATAATGAATTTATTTAATTAAGGCGAAGTTAGAGGGTTTTTTTAATTAAATTGATGGTTAAAAAGAATTTAATTAATCGCAGGTAAGTGTGAGTTTTATTTCGTTAATTCATATTGAGATAATTATTTAATTAAATGAGTTAGATTTTTTATTTAATTAAATTTTGTTGGATAGAATTTAATTATTTTGATTTGTTAAAGAAGATTTGGGTTTTACCTAATAGTGGTGTAAAATAATTAATGATAAGTATAATATAATAATTATTATTATTATTACTATATTAAATCAATTGGTTTAATAGGGAATTAATTAGATGATTGAGGGTGGTTATTGAACAGAGGAGGTGCACTGAATGAGTAGCGCGACCCACCGCAGGCCTCCAATGAGGTTCACTACACACCTTCAATCATGCTCCTCTCCACGTGTCAAATCCTTTCAGTGTCTTCGCAAGTCTTTTCTTCCTAGTTAAGGTGAGTATGTCTGCGTATGTTTCATGATTTTCATCAACCATTTGGATCCTCCCTCACCCTGTTTTCTTAGCTGAAACCCTAAGGCTCAGGATTAATTGGGTTTCCTTGTTTCTTCGGTTCTAGGTTTATGCAATGGGATCCACTAGACTCATTGGTCTATTTTTCAACTATCAACGCTAAGGGCGAAGCATTTTGGCTCAATTTCAGTTCCTCGCTGCCATAGTCCGGTAAGTGTTTAATCCCGTTATTTTGTTTCACAACCCATGATTTGGATTCTTATGATATTTTTGGGTTGCGGTGAATATTTTTGGGTGGTATTGGTTTCCGATGTACTATTTATGGGTTTTGGTTAATGGTGTGTATGTGCAACTCCATGCCAATAGCAAATTGTTTCTTCCAAGTAAATAAAAGTGATGAGTAATCAATTTGGTTCCACCCTGAGGTGGGATCATTTTTCAATTCCCCAACATTAATAAATGCATTAATAAAATTTTTTCTGAAAATTTATTGGTATTTAAATTATGAAGTCAAGAATATATACTAAATTCCACTCAGATATGAATTTAGTAAGTTTGAATAAATCTCTAAATTTGATATGTGATATGTTGATGCAGGGATTTTGATGTTATTAAATGATGCTTCCCAAGTGATATAAATGAGGACATGACCAGGTGTTTATTTTATGCTTGTATTTCTGAATTGGTTAAAAGGACATGATAAAATAATTAAATGATGTGATAAATTTATTTTTTTTTTTAAATTTGTAATTTGATATGTAATTTTGGCTTAATTGACATAATTAATATTGAATTAATTATGTGATTTTATAGTGATTGATAAAAATAATTAGTTGTGGAAATTAAATATAGAGAGTTGAGATTTAGAATGAGATAATTAATTATTTGAAAATTAATTATGGGATGTGATTTTATTTTTAGATTAATTAATTGAAGTATTAATTAGTTGTAATTTGTAATTAGTTAATTGTTGTGCTGAATAATAGATTTAGTATATTTAACTAATCAAAAGGATTAATAAGGGAATTATGATAGTTGATTAGTGATTTAATTATCATTTTCTCAGTCAAGGAATTGGGATAATTAAATTTTGAGTTAATTATATAGTTGAATTACTTTTGGTTAAGAATAATTAATGTAACTTAATTATAAACTATTGTGAAGTTGAATGGTTAATTGATTATAGAATTTTTTGATTGGAGATTTATGTTGTTAATTAGTAGTTGAATTAATTAATAGATTTGATTAGTTAATTTATAAATTAATTAATGGATGGTTTTGGGTTTTTAAACATGATGTTCTAAACTAATGATAAATATATATGAATGATTGACAAACAGGTTGTGAGACACAGAATGATGTTCCAAATACTCACATGGTGCTAGACATGGCATTATAGATCAAGCTTGCATGAAAATATTCTTTTATGAGATATAGACTAATGCTCTAAATACCCATGGGTTGTAAGAAAAGGACTGATACTCCAAATACTAACGAGGGTTTTATACATGATGTTCTACACCCATTAATTGACATTGGACTATGGGTCCAATTGTTCATACATAAACTGAATTAAATGGTTAATGAAAGTCAATGTGATGTAATGATTTGTGATTTCATATGGTAAACGGTTCAGACCCCCGAACAACCGAGGTGGGTATTGAGATACAGGTGTCCTAGGGAACCCAAGAGAAAATCACTATGTATAGTGGATAGGATATGATTTTGATATTGGTTGGTTGAATCACTATTTTTAGTAGCTGAGCTCAAATGTAAAGACACAGATTTTTCCATGTAAAATTTTTTTTATAAGAAAATATTTCGGGTCCATGAAAATTTACGGCACGTGATTCCGAGGCTCGGTGTGCCCGGTATGAATTTATGAACATTTTTTGGGTAAGTTCAGTAAACGTAGGAGTGTTTTTTTGTAAATTTTCAATTGGTGCTCGGAATTTAAATCTGAGGACACCGTTGAACTCGCAGTGCCGATATTCGCTTAAGGAGACCTTCACCTCAAATGTAGAAAGTTGAGGGTGAACTTTATTTTACGTACTCTTCATGGGAGAAAATAAAATAAACATGCTTTATTTTATTTTATTTTTTGAAACCTCCAATTTGAAACATAAAGGTGGGGACCATACGAGGGTGGTCAGGCATTTAATGTTTTCCATTAAATGCCTGGTTACACAAAATGTGTAAACACATTCCACCTTAATTAATAGGATTCATTAATTCAGAATTAATGAATCAACTTTAAACTCCTGTCTTTCTCCAAATTAAATGTGCCAACTTAATTTAATTAATGTACAAACTTTAATTAAATTATTCCTTAAGCTTATATAATTTGGTACCTCGCCTCTTGCAGGAAAAGGGGATTTGAAAAGGAGGGGAGTTATTTGGAGAGTTGGAATGATCTTTTTCCAACAAAGGAGATAATACAATGAAGAATGACTTCTGTAATAGAAGAATGAGGAACCGACCTTGGATCGTCTTGCAGGGGTGACTAAAGCTGATTTCAATCTTTAACAACTTCGTCTTCTTCCTCGTACCACCTCATTCTAAATCAATGTAGGGGATTTAATTTTATATGATTGAATTTATTTATCGAATCTTAATGTTCTAGATTCATAATGACGACGGCCAAACTAACATTGTCATCATCCCACACATATACCTTGCCACTTATCTTTTGATTCTCCACGCATTATCTGTGTGTTATTCAACGCCAAAAATTTAATGATACTGGAAATGCAATATTTTGTAGAGCACGACATATGGACGTAGAGCCCTCGACCCAAGGATTAAGAATATATGATCGTTTTATTTTTTGGTATAAGAACAGAGATGTAGTGATCTGTAGAAGAGGAATAGGGCTCGCACACTGACCGACCACATGAAGGTAGGGCGGCTCACGTCTGCGCCACCAGATGAATTGGAGACCGCGACCACTTGGCCATGACAGAGGCTGAAGAGCAGCTGGCACAAAGCCGGCTGCGGTGGAGTAGTAGCGGATGACCAATCTACTGGGAGGTGGACTGACTGGAACATTAGTCAACTGTTGCAGGACGGTGGGACCCGGTCGGGTCTCATGGGTGTCATGGCACCGCCTAAGGTGCTCCCCTTTGGTAATCTGAACGAAAGGGGGTCCTCTCCCCCTTCAGTTCCAGCTCAGGCAGACTGCACCACCGAGCTGCACCCAGCAGGTCGTGCCACCGGGCCGCGTCACCAGTCACACCACTGGTTCGTGCCACCGGGCTATGCCACCGGGTCGTTCCCAGCGTGGGTTGGGTCGGGCCACCCCCTACACAAGCCAGGCCGGACCACAGCCCTGTAGGCTGGGCCCACCAAGGCCCTGGCCTCTGGGCTAGACACGGGTCGGGCCGGGTCGACCAGAACCGGGTCGGGTCAGCCCATGTCGGGTCGAGCCAGGTCGGTCCAAATGGGTCGGACCGGACTCGTGGCCATCCATACCTAGTTTCGCCTTTTTGGTCGTAACTTGAGAATTGGGACTCTGTTTGACAAACCATCTACGTCATCAGAATCCTTAGATCAAGAGGGTCCATTTGGTATACTCTAAATTAGTTTTGGATAAGGTTGTAGTATGTCTGGGTTGGATCGGACCCCGAATCTATCTGGGGCCTCTGAGTGGAAACACTAATAACTTACAAATCGGGCATCTGATTGGCATTCCGTCTATTGTGTTGGGTCTCTTATAATGTGATAGGACTTTTGGATACTTATTAACGGATATTTGGGTAAGTAGTGGTATGAACGATGGCTTGGGGAGCAGTTCTCCCAAACACGCTACGTACGGAACCCTGTGATTGGCTGAGACTTGATAACTGCTAACCATTTCGACTCGAAGTGACTCAACCGGACTAGTGGGGAGAACCATTGTGTGACATGGCAGAACCCTAGTGGGGATTGCCTCTATGTGATGCACCATACCCACGGTAATCAACGGGAGGAGTACCTCAGCAGGACATGAGGGGGAGCGTCTATGTGTGATGTGGCAGAACCACGTTGCGGAGCGCCTCTATGTGACGCAGCAGACCCACGGTACTCGACCGGAGGAGTACCTTAGTAGTCCAAGGTTAGTGGTAAGTTCCTCTATGTGATGCGGTAGGCCCACTTTACTCCATAAAGGAGGAGTTATCCAGTTTTTGAGGTGTTCGACATTGTGACTAGGGATGTCACTTGTTATATCTCTAGAGAATCTTGTTGATGGCTATCAGCTTTCATAGTGATCCTGTGTGGGTCAGCATCATAATCCTATTTCTCAGAGTTTTATACCTAGTTTTTTTTAGTCTTATATCTTCATGGTGTTACTGTGTGGTACTTTCTCTTTGTGATGATATATGTGTGGTACTCCTACCTTCGTGGTAAGACCTGTGTGGTACTCCTACCTTCTTGGTAACACCAGCGCGGTATTCTTCCCTCCTGTGTGAGGTGGGTATATTTTGATAACTTAGGTATATGTATGGTCATAAAACTAAGTAGGTTTTACTGTTGTTTCTATGTTTTTTGGTTTATCCTTTGTGTATTTGAGAGACCTTCGGGGGTCTCAAGGTCCCTACTGAGTATTATTATACTCGCCCCTACACAGGCTACACCCGCACCTTGTTGTGTCTGGTGAAAAAAATGGACAATTCTGACTGAGGACGAGGGTACCTAGACTGGAGACTGCTCAGAAGTGGACCATTGACATGGTGATCCACATAGACGGTCATTCGAGAGTTGTACCTACCCTTCAGGTAGGATCCTTGGCGGGTGCTCAAGGGAGTTGTACTCAGTTTTACTTTTACTTTCTAGTTTTTCTTGTACTTTCTAGTTGGTCTTGTATTTTGGACCCTTTACTTTCTGTACACACCCTATTTACTATATATTTTACTTTTTTTCTTGTATCTGGATGTGTGCTTGGTTTGTGTGAGTTTACAGTTTATAAAGGCAAATTCTTCCCGTTTTAGAGAATATGCCTTTTAGTGCTTGTCGCCAGCCCCTGACCTATGGAGGGTGGGCTTGGGGTAGTCATGGAACGGGCCCTGGGGGACGGGTTGTGACAAATTGGTATTAGAGAAATTTGTTTCTACCAAAGAACTAGGACTACGATCATTTCTGTGTAGCAATAGTGTTAAGTGTTATGAGTCTGGTTTTCAGTTCGGGGAGTCTAGTGTTGGTGTGGAGACCGACGTATCCATACACCAGGACCATGACCTATGATTTCCAACTCAGTGCATAAAAACACTGATTTTTTATGTGTTTTTAAAAAATTTTCTTTGTGATATCTTTCAGTCATCTCACTAGGTATAATCTTAATGACCATGGAGCACCTGTTTCTTTTCAGGATGCCTCCACGCAGATAACCAGCTAGGATTCCAGTTAGCGTAAGTTATGACATCACACCGAGCCACAAGGCTTCGGTGTAGGGTCCCCTTACGATAGTTGTACCATTGGGTGGTGTACCAGCAGCACCACTACTCGTTGGGCAGTAGATGCCACCAACCCCAGCAGTAGAGGGTGCATGATGCATGAGAGTGTTGCACGAGTTCCATCACCATAGGCCACTGAGGTTCCAGGGCAAGATAGATCCATAGGTGGCTGAGGATTGGCTAGAGGTTGTGCTTAGAGTTTTCTGACCGGTAGGGACACCAGCTGATCTCATGGTGATCCTTACCGCCAGTCTTCTTCAGGGAGTAGAGGGAAGATGGTGGAGCTTGATGTTCCAAGTTCACAATGAGGTGACTCTCATCTAAGTGGACTTCGAGAGCCTTTTTGTGGTAGATTTAGTCTCAGCGACCTTATTCTCAGTGCGTATACATGATCTTATCCACTTGTAGTAGGGTAGCATGACTGTGGATCATTATTCAGTGAGGTTCACTGAACTCTTGCACTAATCCACTGATATGGTGAGGGACCCTTTCTTTAGGTCCCAAACCTTCGAGCAGAGTCTCAGACGGGAGATTAGGGCGAGCACTCTTAGTGTGGAGTCTCCTTGATGAGTATTCACTAGCAACGAGACCCACCATCGGACGACACGTAGTAGAGGCATCAGCATCTAGCAGAAGAAAAATGATGTAGAGGTCCAAGAGGACCAGACCTATAGACATATGACCATAGGATATAGAGCCGGTGGTGCAGCGCTCCCGAGGTAGAGTAGGATAGGCGAGGATCTTATATTGTTACTCATGTGGCGGGCATCGTCAGATGGCTCGCGACTGCCCAACCCGCCATAAAGAAGACCAAAAAATGGTCGAAGGACAGCCTGGGCAGAGGCAAAGATTCGATCGAGGAGGTCTGCATACAGGAGGTGGATGTGTCATAGGAGCAGGTAGTGTAGCAGGTGGTGGGTGCCGATTTTAGGTTCTACCACCGCCACTACCCGGAGGTCCAGCCCGACCATAGGGAGCATGTGGATAGGGATGAGCTCAGCTCCAGGAAGCTAAGGCCTATGACCATGGAACTCCAGAGATGATATGAGGTACGATATGTGTCTACTCTACCCCAGATGAAGCACTTATAGACATAGGTTCCATTCACTCTTTTATTTCCATGGCCCTCATTCGGAACTCAGAGATTCTGGTAAAGCTGTTGGCTAGATCCTTATGGATAGAGACTCTTATGAGAGCAGATTTGATGATACACACTGGTGCCGGTAGTGTGAGCTTAATCTAAGAGGTGAGAGCTTCAGCTGGGATCTTCTAGTAGTGGTGTCAAGCAGTTATGACAACATCTTGGGTATGGACTGGTTATCCATAGTCCATGCTCTAAGTGACTGTATTAGGTGAAAAGTGCGATGTTTCCACGTGGATAGGACCTGGTTTTAATTCACCATCAAGAAGGGAACCTTTTCAGCACAGGATAGACATACCTAGAGGAGGGTGCATCCAATCACACATCAGTTGGCTAGCATTACCCTTAGAGCGGTTGATGTTGAGAGTCTGAGCTATCCTATAGTGGTGGACCAGTATGCTGATGTTTCTCCTGATGATGTTCCAGTTAAACCTCCTCATATAGAGGTGGACTATTATATCAACTTGTACCCAAGGATAGCACTGATATATATACTAGAATATCGAATGGCTCCTGCAGAGCTTCGAGAGTTGTGGGCATAGCTAGAGGACTTACAGAGCAAGGGGTTTATTAGGCTGAGTGTTTCTCCTTGGGCAGCCCTGATTTTGTTCGTCAAGAAGGCAGATGGGAGTTTGAGACTCTGTGTGGACTATCGATGCCTGAACTAAGTGACCGTGATGAACAAGTACCCACTATCACGAATTAAAAATCTCTTTGCTCAGCTGAAGGAAGCACAATGTTTTTTGAAGATAGACCTTAGATTAGGCTATCACTAGCTCAGGCTACGAGATGAGGATGTGCAGATGATGGCCTTCAGATGTCAGTATGGCCACTATTAGTTCTTGGTTATACCATTCGACATGACTAACACCTCAGCAGTGTTCATGGGACTCATGAATAGGATCTTCTAGCCATACCTCATTCGCTTTTGGGTAGTCTTCATTGATGACATCCTGATATACTCAGCAGCGGAGGAGGATCATTTCTATCATCTACAGATAGTTCTGGACACACTCCGAGAGCACCAGCTTTATGGTAAGATCATGAAGTTTCAGTTCTGGATATGAGAGGTCCAATTTCTAGGACACATTATCTCGGAGGATGGAGTTTTGGTGGATCCAGTGAAAATTGAGGTTGTGATTTCTTGGGTGCCACCTAGGAGTGTGATACAGGTGTGGAGTTTTCTAGATTTGGTCGGTTACTACAGGAGGTTTGTGCCTGACTTTTCCAGAGTTGCAGCACCCATATTACCATTGACGAAGAAGAGGAAACCCTTTGTGTGGTTGAGAGAGATGCCAACGGAGTTTCCAGAAGCTGAGGTAGAGACTGACGAGTGCCCCCATCTTTAGGCTACTGGAGGAGGGTGTTGGGATCGTAGTCTACTGCGATGCATCAGGGACTGGGCATGGTTATGTCTTGATATACGAGTGATTTGTGATCACATATGGTTCTCGACAGCATGAGAAGAACTACACTATCCATGACTTGGAAATAACAGTAGGTGTCTCCACCTTGAAGATGTGGCGACATTACTTGATGGGTGAACATTTTACAGTCTACTCTGATCACAAGAGTTTCAAGTATATCTTCTCTCAGATGGACCTGAACCTAAGATAGTGGAATTGGATTGAGTTCCTCCAAGATTGTGAATTTGAGATAGTCTATACTCCTAGAAAGGGGGAAATAGTAGCAGATTCACTCAGCAAAAGATTTGGTATACAGTTTTTGAGTGAGGCGACAGAGCATCTAACTGCTTTGTGGATATCCTGTGTGGATCGAGATGGAACATCTTATCTTTAGTCTCTGATAGTTACCCCCCCACTCCTTCAGCGAGTTAGGGAGGTGAATCTTGTGGATGCTAACAGTGAGGCTCGACGTGCTCAGATATCCATAGGACAAACACCTGATGGATTTTCTTAAGGAGGGGATCATTTCAACCTTTTCAGAGAGCGTATTATGGTACCGATGGCACTATGAGAGGAAGTGTTGAGGGAGTTACATACATCCCCTATAGTTGTATATCCAAGAGTGGCAAAGATGTACCAAGACCTCTAGAGGTTTCACTGGTGGCCAGGAATGAAGAAAGTTGTAGCTGAGTTTGTCTCTCGATGCCTCACTTTTCAGCAAGTGCAGGCAGAGCATCAAGTTCCAGCAGGCTTAGTTTAGCCACTAGAGGTGCCAAAGTGGAAGTGGGATGGAATTTACATGGACTTCGTGATAGTAATTCCACGCACATCCAGGATTCATGATTCTATCTGGGTGATCATTGACCGACTCACCAAGTTATCCCACTTTTTACCTATTACAGGGTAGGGATCAGTAGATAGCTTGGGATGCCTTTATGTATAGAAGATTGTACAACTTCATGGAGTTACAACTACGATTTTCTCTAATCGTGATGCACTTTTTACTTCTCGGCTATGGAAGGGGTTTCGGGAGGCATTCGGGGCACAACTTTAGTTGAGCACCACCTTCCATCCTCAGATGGATGGTCAGACAGATTGGACCATTCAGACCTTCGAGGACATGCTATGTGATTGTGTCCTTGATTTTGGTCATAGCTGGGAGGATCACTTGCCTTTAGTGGAGTTTGCCTACAACAACAGCTATCACTCCACTATCGGTATGGCACCATTCGAGTCATTGTACGAATGACCTTGTAGATCACCTCTATTCTGGGCTGACCCAAGGGAGTCAGCACTTGTGGGACCAGAGATGGTACGGGCTACCATGGAGAAGGTGCAGATCATCCAGGAGTGGATGAAGACTGCACAGAGCAGGCATAAGTCCTATGTTGATAAGAGATGGAGACCTCTTGAGTTCGAGGATGGTGACCATGTCCATCTAAAGGTATCACATCAATGTGGTTTGTGGAGGTTTGGCTGGGGTACCAAGTTATCTCCGAGGTTTATAGGACCCTTTCATGTCCTCAGCAGAGTTGGCGAGGTGGCTTACAACATAGCTCTTCAACCTCAGTTGCACTAGGTGCACGACTTTTTCCACGTAGCCCAGCTAAGGAGATACGTATGTGATCCTTCACACATCATTGACTAGGGGAGCTTGACATAGAATATGGGGAGATGTTTTTAGAGGTTTCAGTGGAGATTGAGGTTTGATAGGAGAGGGTCCTTCGTGGGTGGTCGATACCTCTAGTGCACATTCATTGGTAGCATGGGAACCTCCAGGAGAGCACATGGGAGTGGGAGGCTCTGATTCATGCTCAGTATCCCCACTAGTTTTCCAAGTTTGTGTTGTGGATTTTGGGGATGTAAATCCTTGAGGTGGGGATAATGTAAAGACCCTGATTTTTTCATGTATTTTTTTTTAAATGGAAATATTTTGAGTCCATGAAAATTGATGGTGCATGATTCCTAGGCTCGGTGTTCCTGGAATGAATTTTTGAACATTTTTTTGGGCATGTTATGTAAACGCGTGAGTGGCATTTTGTAACTTTTGAACCGGTGCTCAGAATTGAAATCTAAGGACACTATTGAACTCGTAGTGCCGATATTCGCTTAAGGAGACCTTCACCTCAACCATAGTAGGTTAAGGGTGAAAGTTAGTTTTTGGACTTTTTGTAGGAGAAAATAAAATAAACATGATGTATTTTATTTATGATTTTGAAACCTCCCATTTGAAACATGAAGGTGGGGACCACATGAGGGTGGTTGGAAATTTAATGTTGGGTATTAAATGCCTGGTTACACAAAATGTGTAACCACATTCCACCTTAATTAATAGGATTCATTAATTCGGAATTAGTGAATCAACATTAAACTCTTGTCTTCCTCTAAATTAAATGTGACAACTTAATTTAATTAATGTAAAAACATTAATTAAATTATTTCATAAGATTATATAATTTGGCACCTCACCTCTCATGGGAAAAGGGGATTGGAAAAGGAGGGGAGAGCATTGGAGAGTTGGAAAGATCTTTCTCCAATAAAGGATATCCTCCAATGAAGAACGATATCCAGAATTATAGAAAGAGGAACCGACCTCGGAGTGTCTTGTAGGGGTGACAAACATCGATGTCAATCTTCGACAAATTCATCTTCTTCCTCGCACAACCTCTATTAGAAAATCAAGGTAGTAGATTTAATTATATATGATAGAATTTTTTTATCGAATCTTCATATTCTATTTTCACAATGACGATGGTCAAACTAACCTGGTCATCTTCCCGCACATTTACCTTGCTTCTTATCTTTTGATTCCCCATGCATTCTTCATGTGTTATTCAACGTAAAATATTTAATGATGCTGGAAACACAATATTTTGTTGAGCGTGACATATGGACGCGAATCCCTCGACCCAAGGATCGTGATTATGTGATCGTTTTATTTTTTGGGCTAAGAACGGAGATGTAGTGATCCACGGAAGAGAAGCAGGGCCAACACACCAGCTGACCGCATGAAGGTAGGGTGGTGCACGTCTGTGCCACCAGATGAACCAGAGATTGCATTCGTATGGCCATGGAAGAGTTTGAAAAGCGGCTAGCACCCGGCCGACCACGGTGGAGCAGTAGCGCAAGACCGCACCGCTAGGAGGTGGACCATCCAAAACACTGGTTGGCCGTTACGGGACGACGGGACCCGCTCGGGTCCCACAGGTGTCATGGAAATGCATTAGGCGATGCCCTTTGGTAATCCGAATGGAAGGGTGTCTGTTTCCCCTTCAGCGCCAGCTCGGGTAGACTGCGCCACCGGGCCGCACCATTGGGCCGCCCAATGGGTCATGCCCAGCGTAGGCCAGGCCACGCCCAGTGGGCCGGGCTGGGCCACCCCTACGCAGGCAAGGCCTGACCACAGCCTAACGTGCTAGTCTTTCAAATTACCTAGACATCTGGGCCAGACTCGGTTCGGTCCGGTTCGACCCAAACCGGGTCGGATCGGTCCGACTGGGTCGGACAAGACCGTGGGCCATCTGGACCCAGTTTTTCCTTTTTGGTCATAATTTGAGAACCGTGCATCTGTTTGAAAAACTGTCTATGGAACCAGAATCCTTGGATAGAGATGGTACTTTTTATATACTCCACTTTAATTTTGGATAAGGTTGGAGTATGGCCGGGTTGGATCGGACCACGAATCGAACCGGGCCCTCAGAGAGAAAACAAAAATAACTTATAGATCGGGCGTCTGATTGATGTGTGGTCTATTAGGGTGGGTCCCTTATGACGTGACAGACATTTGGGATACTTATTTCTGGAACATAGGGGTGGTTGAGGTATGAACAATGGCTTGGGAATTTGTTCTTCCAAGCGCACTACGTACGAAACCCTGCAACTGGCTGAGACTTGATGACTACTAATCATTTCGACTCTGACTAACTTGACAGGACCAGTGGGGATCACCTCTGTGTGATGCAACAGACCCACTATGGGGAGTGCCTCTGTGTTACATGGAAAACCCAATTTACTCTATAGGAGGAGTACCTCAGTAGTCCAAGAGAGGGAGCACCTCTATGTGATGTGGCATACCCACGGTGGGGAGTGCCTCTGTGTGACATGACAGACCCAAAGTACTCGACAAGAGGAGTACCTTAGTAGTACAAAGATAGTGGGAAACTCCTCTATGTGACGTGGAAGGCCCACTTTAATCCATAGAGGATGATTTCTCCAGTAGCCGAGGTGTTCGATGTTGTGACTAGGGATGTTACTTGTTATTGTCCCTAGAGAATCCTATGGCTGGCTATCAGTTTTCATAGCGATCCTGTGTGGGTCAGCATCATAACCCTTTTTCTCAGATTTTTATATCTAGTTTTAGATGATTCTTATATATTCATGTTGTTCTTGTTGAGTCAATAAGGTTTTCCTTATGATTTTTCCATTCCTTCTTGTTTTGAAAATCACAAACATCTTATCTTAAGGAAAATTGCTTTTATAAGGAAAATGGCTTTTATAAGTAAAATTATCCTTATCATATTTTCTTCCATATTTTTCTTAAGTTTAATTTTCAGATTCATTTTCTCAAAATCTTTGAAACTTTGATATAAAGCATTCTGTCTTAGGGTTCGGATTCTGGACAAGAAATATAAGGAAGTTTCATTCCGAATTCCGGATATGAACTCTGACTAAGTTCTATTCCAGATTCAAAGATATGAATTCTGAAGAAGAATTCTCACTACGAACTCTAATGAAGAATTGTCATTATGAACTGTAATGAAGAATTCTCATTACGAATTCTGATGAAGAATTTTCACTACGAATTCTAATGAAGAAATCTCATTACGAATTCTCATTATGAATTCTGGTAATGAATTCTCATTACGAATCCTGATGATGAATTCTCATTATGATTTCTGATGACAAATTCCTATTCCGAATTCTCATTCCGAATTCATCTATTAAACAGAATCTGATTATCATTGTTTTATACACTCTGAAGTTATTCACTCCGAACCATCACTCTGAAGTTTTCATTCTGAACCTTTATGTTAGAGTTTAAAACGATGTCGTACATTTTTTTACACTTGTTTTGTTATAAAACGATGTCGTCTGTTTTGTTATAAACTAACCGTTGTCTAAGTGACACGTGTACAGGTCCCTCCGATCTTTAAGGAAAATATGACCGTTGGAGAAGGAGACGACCTTACCTATAAATAGGAGCCCATTTGAAAAAGCTCGCAACGGATGGATGAACAATTTGGACTTTGTGCATACATGATGTTGAAGTGATTTCTAGAGAGAGAGACTTTTATTAACTCTCAAAGCTTCGTGCGACTCCGAATGTTGGTGATTACATTCGAGGGCTTCCTTGCTGAGGAGGACAGAGGTGCCGACTACCTTGAAGTTCGAGGGCTTCCTTGCTGAGGAGGACAGAGGTTGCCAACTACCTTGAAGTTGAGGTCTTGCGGGGATAGAAAGACAGAGACTCCGATCTTCGTATCGAGGGCTTACCCTGGTGTGGGTAAGATAGACTTGCTTGAAAGTATAAATCAAGGGACCTTTATCCAAGGTTGTTGGATACCCTTCTCTTTGGGTTAAAAGACTATTATCTTGTTACTAGTAGTTTTACTACTTGTTTTCATTCCGCTGCAATTTTTATTTTAAGGAAAGTATAACTTTCTTATACTTCCTTACTTACTCTGATTCATTTAGATTCTATACGCTTTAAGGTAGAATCTCATATTGTAACTTTTGTTAAGTTTCAATTTCCGGAACCATATTTCCGGAACCTATATTCGGAATCTCATTCCCAGTTTAGTTTGGTGTTTAGAGGTGTTGTGAATTTACTTAGTTTAACTTTGTTAAACTTAGCCCTTTCCTTTTCTTAAGGAAACTTTAGTTATTAATAACTAACTTTAAAGGTTCCAAAGGAATTTTTAAAGTATACAATTCACCCCCCCTTATGTATATTGAGCATCTCATATTATATTTCGATCCTACAATTGGTATCAGAGGAGGTCTCTGAAATACTTATTTTTCTTGCTCAACTTTTCCATTCCGAACTTTTCTCATTCCGAACTTTGTGATTACGATTCTAAGCTACTAACAAGTTTGTGTGCAAAGTTATTTTTAGTATGGCAGGAATTAATGTTGGATCTATTGACAATCTGAATCCTACTAGACCACCAATGTTTGATGGTAATGATTATGAATACTGGAGAGATCGTATGAAGACATTTGTTATCAATACTGGGGTAGATAACTTTTTCATGCTTACTGGTGATTATAAAATTCCTGACAAGGAAGTCAGATCTTTCACTAACCAAAAAAAGCAAGAATATCAACTCAACTATAAGGTACGCAACACTTTACTATGTTCAATGACCAGAAATATATATAGCCAAATTTCTTCTTGTGAAGCAGCTAACTGTATATGGAAGAAGTTAGAGGTCACGCACTTTGGCACTTCTAAGGTGATTGAGACTAGAAGAGCTATGCTTAGAGCTGAATATCATGGCTTCAATTTTCCTTATGGAGAACCTATCTGTAAAGTTCAACAAAGATTTATGACTATTGTCAACAGTCTACAATCTATGGGAGAAAAAGGTTTAGATGATGAAGCTCTTGTGGACAAGATAATTGATATTATGCCCAATGAGTGGGAATCCAAGAGAACAGCTATAGATGAGAACAGGAAGGTTACTCAAATCTCTCTTGATGAATTATTTGGAACTCTTCTACAACATGAGACTAGAATGAAGAGAGATGCTGACAACATCAAGAAAAAGAATGGAAATGGTATTGTTGCTTTTACTACAACTTCAAATCAGATGAAAGCTAAGACTCCTGAGAGAGTAACCAGATCCAAGTCTAAGAAAGTTATTTTTCAATCCGAATCTAGTGAGAGTGAAGTTTCAGAAAATGAATTAGCCAATCTTGCTCGAAGGATGAACAAGATAGCTGGACAGAGAAATTTTCAATCCAAGTATAAGAAGAAGGATAGGACAGATAAGAAAGATGGAGAAGTTACTTGTTATGAATGTAAAAGAGCTGGACATATTAGACCAGATTGCCCTATGCTCAAAAATAAAGAAAGAAAGGAAAGGCATTCAGACAGGAACATGAAGAAGTATTATAAAGCCAAAGCTAAGAACGTTCTGAAAGCTAATGACACCTGGAGTTCCAGTGGTGGTGACTCTTCAGATGAATCTTCTGAATATGAATCTTCAGGACAGAAGAATCTTGGTCTTATAGCCAGATTACCTATTGATAGTCATTGTCTTATGGCTAAGGTACAAAATGCTGAATCATTGACCAATGTTTCTTTAAATCCTAATGATAGTAAGTATTATAACTCTTCTGATGAAGAATCATCTTCTGATGAGGAAAATACTTTACCTACTTATGAAGAAGTCTCTAGGTTTGTTGAACTTCTTGAGATTGAGAATTCCAAACTCAACAAGAAACTTGATAAGGCAAACTCTAGGAATTCTATTCTTACTAAAGAGATATCAGATTTTTCTAAAGATCTTGATAAGAAAAATGCTGATTTTGAAATTATTTCGAAAAATCTTTAGGAAGTAAGTTCTGAGAATAATAAACTTTCTAAAGAATTAGAAAGAGTAATTTCTAAGAAAAATGTTTTCGAGCCTAACTCTAGTTCTAAAACTAATGATTTTGAAGATAAAAACTTGGTTATAAAACTCAAGTCCGAAATATTTTCCTTAAAGAAGTGTTTATCAAACTTTACCCATGGTAAGGAAAATTTTGATAAGATGTATTCCCAAATACGACCTTTAAGAAATAAATCCGGATTTGGTTATACCCATGCAAAACCAGTTTTCAGTAACAATTATTTTGTTCCTCAAAGTGCCCCATTTTGCACTAAATGTCAATGTGGTGGTCACTGGGCAAAAAATTGTTCCTTAAACAAAACCCAATCCTTAGGTTTTCATAAAGCTTATTTTTCTATGAAAATGTGGGTTCCAAAAATTTTATTATCTGGAAATCTCGGATCCAAACAAGTTTGGATTCCGAAAGTCTAACTTTGTTCTTAATTTCAGGAAAATAAAGAAAGTTCCAGCAACAATATATGGTACATGGATAGTAGATGTTCCCGGCACATGACTGGTAACAAAAGCTTTTTTGAAAAGATTATCAAAACGAAAGGAGGAAAGGTAACTTTCGGAGACAATGCTAAGGGGGAGATTGTTAGTATTGGTAATATTGTTCTTTTAGGTAAAACCTTGATTTCAAATGTTCTTTTTGTTAAAGGTCTTAAGCACAACCTCATTAGCATATGTCAGTTATGTGACGAAGGTTACCTTGTGAATTTTAGGAATGATAAATGCTTAGTTCACAATTCCAAGGAAGAATTTATTCTCTCAGCCAACAGGCAAGAGAATGTTTACACCTTAAACTTAGAAGACCTAAGAAGCCAAGATTTACCTTGCCTAAGTGCAATGGAAGATCACTCTTGGTTATGGCATAGAAGATTAGGACACTGTAATCTTAGGAACCTATGTAAACTCTCTAAGAAGAAACTTGTTAAGGATCTACCGGAGCTTAGATTTGATTCTTCTAAAGTTTGTGATCCTTGTCAATATGGAAAGAAACATAAATCTAGTTTTAAGTCAATCGGTGAAGTCTCAACAACCGATGCATTACAGTTAGTGCACATGGATCTTTTTGGTCCAACACAAACTGGAAGTATTGGAGGCAAATACTATGTGTTTGTTCTAGTTGATGATTACACTAGATTTACTTGGGTCTATTTACTAGAAAAGAAATCTGAAGCTTTTTCTTATTTCAAAAGTTTTAGAGCTCAAGTTAGAAATGAGAAAAACCTTCCATTGAAAACTATTCATAGTGATCATGGAGGAGAATTTCAAAATTCTGATTTTGAAACTTTTTGTAGTAAGAAAGGTATTAATCACAATTTTTCAGAACCTAGAACTCCTCAACAGAATGGTGTAGTTGAAAGAAGAAATAGAATTCTTCAAGAGATAACTAGAACCATGTTGAGTGAATATTCTATTGCTAGACATTTCTGGGCTGAAGCTGTAAGTACTGCTTGTTATACTATAAATCGAGTTTTGATTAGACCTTTTCTTAATAAAACTCCTTATGAGTTATGGAATGGTAGAAAACCAAGACTTTCCTACTTCAAGGTTTTTGGTTGCAAAGTATTCATTTTGAATACTAAAGACAACTTACATAAATTCGCACCAAATTCTGATGAAGGGATTTTCTTAGGATATTCCACAACCTCTAAGGCTTATAGAGTTTTTAATAAAAACACTTGTACTGTTGAGGAAACAGTACATGTAAAATTTGATGAGTCAGACCCTTTTGTTTTTAAACCATCTCAACTTACATCTTTGGATGTGTTTTCAAAAACTGATTGTCAAACTTTGATAGAAGAACCTTCTGATAAGGAAATTGTTCTAGAAGATACTTCTGAGACATTTACCCCAGAAGACTTTCTACCCTATGTTGATGAACAGGTTTTTCAAAACCCAAATCAGGTGTTTCTTAAGAATCATCCCAGTGATAATATCATTGGTGATGTAAATCAACCTGTAAGGACTAGAAGTTCCTTAAGAAATGAAGTAGAACATCTAGCATTTCTTTCCCAATTAGAACCTAAAAGCATTGATGAAGCCTTAGGTGATGATGATTGGATTAAAGCCATGCAAGATGAACTAAATGAATTCTAAAGGAATAAAGTCTGGACCTTGGTTGAAAGACCTAAGGAAACTTCTGTTATTGGAGTAAAATGGGTTTTCAGAAATAAATGTGATGAAAATGGAGTCATTGTTAGAAATAAAGCTAGACTTGTTGCTAAAGGCTATAATCGGCAAGAAGGAATAGACTATGAAGAAACCTATGCTCCAGTAGCTAGACTTGAATCTATCCGTATTCTACTTGCCTTTGCAGCATTCTTTAATTTCAAACTTTATCAAATGGATGTGAAATGTGCTTTTCAAAACGGTTATGTTCAAGAGGAAGTTTTTGTTGAACAACCTCTTGGCTTTGAAGATACAAAACATCCTGATCATGTTTTTAGACTTACCAAAGCTTTGTATGGCCTTAAACAAGACCCACGAGCATGGTATGATAGACTTACTGGATTTTTGCTTCAAAATAACTATGTTAAGGGAAATGAAGATCCAACCCTTTTTATAAAGAAAGATAAGAAAAATCTTTTGATTGTTCAAATTTATGTTGATGACATTATATTTGGTTCAACTCAGCAATCCTTGACTGACTCTTTTGCAAGTCTAATGAAATCTGAGTTTGAAATGAGTATGATGGGTGAGTTAACATTTTTCCTTGGTTTTCAAATTTCTCAAAAACCAGAAGGAACCTACATATCTCAACATAAGTATATTAAAGATCTTCTTAAAAAGTATGGTTATGACAACACTAAGAGTATAAGTACTCCCATTGGTACCTCAAACTCTTTAGATCTTGATCAAGCTGGGAAACCAGTAGATCAAACATCTTTTAGAGGTATGATAGGAAGTCTAATTTACTTAACAGCTAGTCGACCAGACTTAATGTTTTCAGTATGCTTATGTGCAATATATCAATCCAATCCTAAGGAATCTCACTTAAAGGCAGTAAAAAGAATTTTTCGCTACCTTAAGGGAACCATGGATCTAGGATTATTTTATACTTCTGGAAATGATTTTGTTCTAAAAAGCTTTTCTGATGCTGACTTTGGTGGATGTAGAATGGATAGAAAGAGTACATCCGGAACTTGTCATTTCTTAGGAGATTCTCTAGTTTCTTGGTCCTGCAAGAAGCAACAATTTGTAGCACTTTCCACTGCTGAAGCTGAATATGTATCAGCTGGAAGCTGTTGTGCACAAGTGTTGTGGATGCAACACACACTCACAGACTATGGCTTGAGTTTTACTAAAACTCAAATTTTGTGTGATAACACAAGTGCCATTGCCCTAAGTAAAAACCCTGCACATCACTCCCGTGCAAAACACATAGATATTAGGCATCACTTTCTTAGGGATCACACACTTAAAGGAGATATTATTCTTCAGTTTATCGGAACGCAAGATCAACTTGCTGATATATTCACAAAATCTTTGCCTTTTGATAGATTTTAATATATTAAACAGAAGTTAGGAATGATAACCGTAAGGTAATCTTCCTTAATTAACTTTCTGTTGAAAAAGTCTCCTTACAGTAATAAACTCCTTTTCATAGGGGGAGTACATTTGATTGTATATTTAACAAAGTTTTTCTAAATTTTGTTTCCAACTTTTTCGGAACAATGATTTCCGGAATGGAACCTCCGGAACTACAATTTTCTAGAATGGTTATTTTCGAACAGAATACTTCTGGAATGGAAGTATTCGTAATGAAAATTTCCGGAATGAAAAATTTTGTACTGGTACTTTCATAACCAGATTTTTTGTACCAAGTTTTTTTTACTTTTTCGTATTTACTTGTTCGTATTTAGTTTTTTTTCGTATCGAGTTTTTCGTAGTCATCTTTATATTACCCATTACGAATAACTTTCCTAAGCTAATCTGAAAGGTATGATTTCCTTACTCATGTTTTCGTATTCATTTTTTTTTACTTGCTGGAAGTTTCTTGTATTATGTTTTTGGATTTCGCTTTTCTCAAATATTTTTCTTAATTAAAACCTCAAAAAGATCGGATTCGAGCTCTCAACCGTCAGATCTGATCACAGCTCTTTCTAAACCGTTAGATCAACCGTGGAAGGTCAACCGTCATCCCGTTGCCTATATAAAGGGGTCCTAATTTCTAGTCCCACATCGGTTTCAAGCTCTCGCGTGCTAAAGCTCTGCCCCTCTGATTTAAGGTCGTTCCGAACTTCAGTCTTCTCTGTTCCGAACTTCCCAGAGAACTTCTAATCCGAAGTTCTGCAGAGTTAGCTTCTCAAGAAATGTCTTCAACCAAGCCTATATCTCAGTGGTTAGTTTACATAGAAAGGTTAGTTCATCCGACTTTCTTCAGCAACTATGATTCTATCATCTCAAAGAACATCAAGTTAAATGGATGGGAGGATGTTGCGGTATCTAAAACCGGGAATCAAGATGAAGTATATTCTGATTTACTTGTCGAGTTTTATGAATCAGTTTATTTCTTTAAGGAAGATGATAAAGAGAAGTTTTCTTTCAAATCGTATGGAAAGACATATAAGCTTTCTTACACCAAGGCTGCAAGCTTGGTAGGGTTAAGTTATGAAGGTGAATCTGAGTTTATTTCGCAAGTATTGCCAGACTCTTTGGGTAGTTTCAACAAGGAAAAGGCCTTAGAAACTCTCGGATTAGCTGATGACAAGGCTCCGAAGATTGCAACTCTATCAACAAACTTCCGGATTCTGGAATTATGGGTGCAAGGCCTTATCGTACCGAGAAAAGGTGATAAGGATAGCTTGAAGATGAGTGAGATATATATCTTAGATTTCCTGATAAATCTATGGAAGTTTAACTTGATGAAGCATATTCTTCTTAATATTGAGAATTTGAAGAAGGGGAATCTGAGAGGTCAGATTATTATGTATCCAGAAATCCTCTCCAAGTTGATTGTTAGATGCTTTGAGTCTTTCAAGGAGGCTCGCAAATCCAAGACGAGAGTTTGCAAGATCATTTTCCTCAGCGATGGCACTCTTAAAAGAATGAATATAGCTTTTGACAAGAAGTCTGGGAAGTTTATTGATCTACCTCCACAAGAAGAAGTGGCTCCGAAAGTGGCTGATCCAGAATCATCCAAGCCAGTAAGAAAGAGAAAGATGAAAGAAGTGGAAGAACAAGGAGAAAATCCCACGTCTAAGGAAGTCCACTCCGCACCACCAAATCCTAAGAAGAAGAAGACCTATCCTGATGAGGTTGTTTCAAAGTGGAGAGCTGACAAAGAGAAGAGGAAAAAAGGGGATCCGCAGTTCGGATTGGACCCTGCGGAAGCTAAAGCTTTGAAGGAGAAAGCTGCTGATGAGCTTGAGAAACAAGCTAAGGAAAAGAAGCTTAAGAAGAAGATGTCAGAAGCCGAGGCTGTTCAAGCTTTGTTGAAGTTCAACGAATTGGTTTCAGCATCTATCCCAGTTCCGAGATCTTTCTCCCTGGAATCTCTTCCTGAGACTCTAGGAAGAAATCTTGTTGCTCCAGAAGAGAATGTTGCTAAGAATTCTGAGGAAGTAGAGCAAGTGGAACAAGTTGAAGAGGCTGCTGAAGGAAGTGGTGAGACAGGAGATGTGCTAAAACAAGTAGATGAGTACAAGGGAACTCCTTCGGAACACTTATCACTCCGGACTTCGGAAGCCGAATCCTCAAAGCTAGTTACTCCAGTAATAGAAGAAAAGAAAGGAGAGGAAGAATTTTCTTATCATGGAGAAGAAGAACAACTTTTACTTGATGTTTCTCAGAAGGAAAGTGTAGAAGTTGCTGTTGAGGAAGATGATGTTGTTCGAGTTTCTGATAGCGAGAAGAGATCTCTGGAACAGGTTTCAATTCTGGAAAAAGATAAGGGGAAACAAATTCTTGCTGATACTCCGAGTTCAGAAAAGAGTATGAGAAAGGAAGCTGGTAGTTCTTCTAAGATAAAGTTGGAGCTTATTGAGGAAGAAAACTCTCCGAGCAAGATTTCAGATTCGGAGTCATCTTCGTTGGGGCATGATTTTGTTGTTCAGTCTTTGAATAAGTTGGTGGGAACCATTCCGACCTTCTCAAGTATTGATTCACGATGTCAGATGCTCCAACATGCATTGAATCTGAAAACAGACTCTGTATCCATGGTTATGGATAAGTGTGTTGAGATTGAAGCCCAGTTCAAAAACTTCTTTATTGGTTACGAAGCTCATAAAAGATCTTGCAAGAGGATGACTAGCTGGTCTAAGAAGACTGTGGAAGAGATGAGGCTTTTCGATGAGTTTCAAGATAATGTTAAGGATGCCTTTGAAACCGAGGACAAGAAGTTCAATGAGCTGACTGCATCCTTTGAAGAAAAGCTGACTGAAGAAAAGAACTTCCGGATCCAAGAAGTCAGGGATCTGAATGGAAAGCTCAATTCCGTTTCTCATAATTGGAAATTTGAAAGGGATCATCGGATCGATTTTGAAAAGAGGATGAAGGCTCAGGATGAGAAGATCCAAGCTCTGGAAGAAAAACTGAAAGCTCAGGAAGAAAAGATTGAAGCTCAGTCCGCAAGAATAGTCGTCTTAGAGAAGAAAGCAGAAGAAGATCACAAAGACTTAAAGAATATCAAGACGATTCTTAAGGGGCTCATGTCGAAGGAAAAAGATCCAAAATAACCCAATCCGATCTTTTTGTTGTAATTCTTTTGTTGCTGATATTTCAAATCTAATGAGAATTGTCCTTGTTGTTTCGTTTGTTATTATTACTAATGTCTCAGGTACTTTGTTAAGTTTTTTTTCCATCCCTTCCAATTCTTTTTGAAAATCACAAAGGGGGAGAAGGAAAAGATTCTTAAGAAAAAGAGGAACTCTAATAAGAGTTTATCAAAGGGGGAGAAAGAAAAAATACCCAAGGAAAAAAGAACTCTAATAAGAGTTTGTTTAAGAGGGAGTTGCTCTTAAAGAAGACCTTCTTATGAAATATCACTCCGGAAATATGAATACGATCCTTAGAGTTTCAAAGCCTAAGGGGGAGTTAGTCGTATTCATCTATATCCTTAAAACAAGGGAGATAAGCATTAATATGTTTCTTTCTTCTTATAATTTTTTTGTTTTTCGTAAGGATGTTTGTGCTTTCCAAAAAGGGGGAGATTGTTGAGTCAATAAGGTTTTCCTTATGATTTTTCCATTCCATCTTGTTTTGAAAATCACAAACATCTTATCTTAAGGAAAATTGCTTTTATAAGGAAAATGGATTTTATAAGTAAAATTATCCTTATCATATTTTCTTCCATATTTTTCTTAAGTTTAAGTTTCGGATTCATTTTCTCGGAATCTTTGAAACTTTGATATAAAGCATTCTGTTTTAGGGTTCGGATTCTGGACAAGAAATATAAGGAAGTTTCATTCCGAATTCCGGATATGAACTCTGACTAAGTTCTATTCCAGATTCAAAGATATGAATTCTGAAGAAGAATTCTCATTACGAACTCTAATGAAGAATTCTCATTACGAACTCTAATGAAGAATTCTCATTACGAATTCTGATGAAGAATTTTCACTACGAATTCTAATGAAGAAATCTCATTACGAATTCTCATTATGAATTCTGGTAATGAATTCTCATTACGAATCCTGATGATGAATTCTCATTATGATTTCTGATGACGAATTCCTATTCCGAATTCTCATTCCGAATTCATCTATTAAACAGAATCTGATTATCATTGTTTTATACACTCTGAAGTTATTCACTCCGAACCATCACTCCAAAGTTTTCATTCCGAACCTTTATGTTAGAGTTTAAAACGATGTCGTACATTTTGTTACACTTGTTTTGTTATAAAACGATGTCGTCTGTTTTGTTATAAACTAACCGTTGTCTAAGTGACACGTGTACAGGTCCCTCCGATCTTTAAGGAAAATATGACCGTTGGAGAAGGAGCCGACCTTACCTATAAATAGGAGCCCATTTGAAAAATCTCGCAACGGATGGATGAACAATTTGGACTTTGTGCATACATGCTGTTGAAGTGATTTCTAGAGAGAGAGACTCTTATTAACTCTCAAAGCTTCGTGCAACTCCGAATGTTGGTGATTACATTCGAGGGCTTCTTTGCTGAGGAGGACAAAGGTGCCGACTACCTTAAAGTTCGAGGGCTTCCTTGCTGAGGAGGACAGAGGTTGCCAACTACCTTGAAGTTGAGGGCTTGCGGGGATAGCAAGACAGAGACTCTGATCTTCGTATCGAGGGCTTATCCTGGTGTGGGTAAGACAGACTTGCTTGAAAGTATAAATCAAGGGACCTTTATCCAAGGTTGTTGGATACCCTTCTCTTTGGGTTAAAAGACTATTATCTTGTTACTAGTAGTTTTACTACTTGTTTTCATTCCGCTGCAATTTGTATTTATGGAAAGTATAACTTTCTTATACTTCCTTACTTACTCTGATTCATTTAGATTCTATACGCTTTAATGTAGAATCTCATATTGTAACTTTTGTTAAGTTTCAATTTCCGGAACCATATTTCCGGAACCTACTTTCGGAATCTCATTCCCAGTTTAGTTTGGTGTTTAGAGGTGTTGTGAATTTACTTAGTTTAACTTTGTTAAACTTAGCCCTTTCCTTTTCTTAAGGAAACTTTAGTTATTCATAACTAACTTTAAAGGTTCCAAAGGAATTTTTAAAGTATACAATTCACCCCCCCTCTTGTATATTGAGCATCTCATATTATATTTCGATCCTACAGTTCTTGTGTGGTACTTTATCTACATAGTGATACCTATGTGGTACTCTTACCATCGTGGTACTCCTACCTTCATGGTAATACCTATGTGGTATTCTTCCCTCCTATGTGAGGTAGGTATATCCTGATAACTTAGCTATATGTATGGGAATATACCTAAGATTCATTGACTATTGTTTCTAGGTTTTTTGGTTTATCCTTTGTGGATTTGAGAGTCCTTCGGGGGTCTCGAAGACCCTACTGCATATTTTTATACTCACCCCTGCACGGGCTACACTCGCACCTTGTTGTGTCTGGTGCAGATGATGGATAACACTGACTGAGGAGGAGGGTACCTAGACTAGAGACTTCATAGAAGTGTACCTTGGACAAGGTGATCCACATATACGATCATTCAAGATATGTACTTACCCTTTAGGTAGGATCCATGGAAGGTGTTCACAGGAGCTGTACTCAATTTTACTTGTACTTTCCAGTTTTTCTTGTACTTTCTAATTGGTCTTGTATTCTATTACCTTTACTTTCTGTACACACCCTATTTAATATATAGTATAGTTTGTTCTTGTATTTGGATATTTTCTTGGTTTGTGTGAGTTTATAGTTTATAAAGGCAACACCTTCCCATTTTAGGGAATACACCATTCGGTGCATGTCGCCAGCCCCTGGCCTATAGAGGGCGGGCTTAGGGTAGTCATGGAATGAGCCCCAGGGGATGGGTTGTGACCTAAGACGTAGTATATTAAAGATTAAATGAAATATATTATGATGAATTATCTAATTCAAATAACAAGATTGGATTCGTTTTTTAAATTAATTGCTTAGATGGTCTTTGGAGACATCTGTTTTGAGTGACTTATACGGGGAATGTCAAGCATAGGCCAGATCTCAAGACTTATATAATTTAATGAGGTTTGAATATTTGATAAATGAAAATGAATTTGTGATTATAGTTTTTTAATCATGATAAACGCATAATATAGGTTCATACACCAGCTGAGGGATGAAGCAGGTACTTGGGTATATAGTTACATGGTACTGCTTACTTTATTTCTGCATGGTTTCACAATATTGAAATTGTTTATTAAATGTTTGGATTTGGGGTAGAAATCGATGGTCCTGGCCTACTAAGATTTATATCTCACATCCTACTTGGTCCTCCATTACACTAGGGTACCTGATTATACTCTATTTGGTGGTAGGATTGTGTTTTTGCATACACTTGAGAGATAGGAGCAAAGGACCAAGCGGAAGCTCGAGATGCTCGATGAGATCACCCTCAGGGTTGTGAGAAATTATTTATTTATTTCTTTAATTATATGTAAATCATGTTTCATTTTATATCTCTTCCATAGGTGTACCGTCATAATATGCATGCATTTTATAAAATCGGTGTTGGACATTTTGTTTTATGCAAGATTTATAAAATTATTTCTTCCGATGGTTTATTGTTATTCAAAATACTTCTACCATTTGTTAATATTGTCCATTTTTTTACTCTGATAAGAGGTTATGATCTCCCCAATGACTATAATTAGAACTTAGCATCTATTCGGTATCCACTGGAATTTGAGGAGACGTGCTTGAGGACATGTGGTGACCGATCTGACCACAAGTTTAGGGGTGAGTCGATTCAGGATGTTACACATAAAATTTTGTACACATTACGAAATATGTGATAAATCCATTTCAAAATATTACAGAATTTAACTTATCACTTTAATCTCCTCCTAGTCCCCATGAATGTCTTCTTATAGAGATATATTTCATGGGACACATGTAACATATTGGTCCCAGTGACAGCACAGACACCCCGCCTTAACATGGTTGTCGGGTCCTGGCCCGCCAAGTACCACCACTGCCTGGGTTGAGATGTAGGGCCCACAAAGAGGACATTGTGATCTAAAGGAGAGGTTATTGTAACACCTCCAAATGATAAAGGGTTAAATGACTAAATTATATGACACATGTCAACAAGGTGCACCTTCATTTTCAAGAGCCTATCTGATTAGAACTCCACAGTTAAGCATGCTTGGCCTGGAGTAGTGATCAGGATGGGCGACCTTCTGGGGAGTTTCGCAGAGTGTATGCAAGTGAGGACAAAGCACACTGGAAATGACATGTGATGGCCTATGGGGACTTTCATTAGTCATATGACCCGTTCGAGCACGTGGGTGGGCCCATAGGTGGGGACCACGTGTCTGTGGGGAAACTGGTGTGTGGGGCCCATTGGTCACAAAACTGGTAAAAATTCTCTCTCAAACTGTTCGAACTTGTATTTTTCAATACCTTTTTTGTATATATACTATTTTACTTGGTCCACTAAACTATTTGAGCTACCTCTGTAGTTCTCATTACTTATAACTTAGGTCACTACTTTAAGTCAATATTTAGTGAGGCAATTTCATTCTAGTCTTAACTAACTATAAAACCAATAACTATTTCCCCTATGTTATCAAACATATTTTACTTGGAAACATTGTTTCTCCCACTAATCTCTTGTATACCTATAGAAAACATTCATACCTAATGAATATTATGGGATGTTTCACAGAGTGTGTGCAAGTGAGGACAAAGCACACTTGAAATGACATGTGATGGCCAATGGGGACTGTCATTAGTCATATGACCCGTTCGAGCACGTGGGTGGGCCCCTGGGTGGGGACTATGTGTCTGTGGGGAAACTGGTGTGTGGGGCCAAGTTGTCACAACACTGGTAAAAATTCTCTCTCAAACTGTTCGAACTTGTATTTTTCAATACCTTTTTTGTATATATACTATTTTACTTGGTCCAATAAACTATTTGAGATACCTCAGTAGTTCTCATTACTTATAACTTAGGTCACTACTTTAAGTCAATATTTAGTGATTTAATTTCATTCTTGTCTTAACTAACTATAAAAACAATAACTATTTCCCCTATTTTATCAAACATATTTTACATAGAAACATTGGTGCTCCCACTAATCTCTTGTAGACCTATGGAAAACATTCATACCAAATGAATATTCTATGGTCTTGTTTCTTACATAAATACATAACTAAATTTCAGTAACTTTCACCTCTTATTATAATTCTATGGTGTCAATATCCTATTATGGTTGTGTCATATAGACACCTTCCATGATTAGGGGTCCTGAAATCCAAAGTTCAATATAATTATAATATAAAGTAGACATGAAAAGTAAAATTCTAGTGGATTTAGGAATAATGAATTTGTGTTAGCAATCGATCCTTATTGGTACCACTCTTGTACCATGCAAGTATAGTCTCACTTGGATACCCATAGTAATAATCAAAATAATAATCCCCTACACTTTGATATATGGGGTTCGTTCTTAAATTTTAATTTCTCTTTTTAATCTTAATTGATTTCCATATATCGCTTACTAATATAATTTATTATTATTAATGAGTAATTTATCATAGAACATGGTTAATATAAAATCACTACCATGGTTTTATCCTTCTTAGGCATTATTTTTCTCTTGAACAATCCTTTTTCCACATGATCTTGTGGAACATATTTATGTTCCAACTACTTTTTAGTTCAAGCATTGACTAAACCCATGTAAAATTTTCTCTTACTATCTCAAATAGATATGTGAACCCTTTTATAGAAATATAGTCTAGAACATTACTATTACTTTTATATCATTGGGATCTCAATAATATCCTTAAATACCTTTCCAATAATTACTTTAATTTCACAATCTATTTTGTTGATGCAAGTTTTTTTGTATCCTAACATACTCTATGCATCTAAACACATGTTATTATAACTTGATGGATTTATATCATACTATAAATTATATAATTTTCATTTTAATTATATTTGGAATATTATTATGGGATAAAAATATTATTTGGGAAGTGTGTCTTGAAAATAATTGAAGTATCTTCAATTAAAATAGATTAATACATTGATTCTACTTTTACTCACATCACAACTCTAATGTGTGTAATGAAATGTGTGTTTATTAATTACTACATACTAAATTATATTGATCAATATTAATATGTAAGACTCATCATTGACCCTCCTTATTAGCATCACATCATTGTTATGGATAATTTCATGTACATTAAGGAATTAATCTATGCTACATTATAATGATCAATGAATTATTGTTCAAGATATTATTCGACATGGGGGATCGAAGTAACTCACATTTTCTAACAATGAATTTACCATAATTCACATTCAAATTATTTAAACAAACATAAAGAAATCTTATGAAGTATATTTTCCACTAGTTTACCCCTGTAATGGTTCACAGTATCTAGTTTAGCTAATTATGAAAACATTGTGGATTACCTTTATTTATAAAGGTTTATTTGTATAGACTAAAAAAGTATATGTGTCTATAATACCTAAGGTGTTCGTCTCTACAAAGTATAAATACCATACTAGGTATATTCATGACATATAATTTTAGTTTTACTTGATAGAGTTATCTTTCCTTAACTAAGTATTAGATTCTAACATTTATATTCATCAACTATTACCAATGATTCAAGCATCATTGAATCTTTCATTGAGTATAAGACACCATAAACAATATTCATTCGAAAAAATGTAATAATTTATCTTTTTCTCCAAAGTTTATGAGAAATAAATTTTTCGGTAAAACATAAAAAAGTTCATCTAGAATCAATAAACATGGAAATTATAAGTTTTTTACTTCTCACTTCTAACTTATGAACCACCCTTTCTTAGCTACTTCCAGAACACAGCTTACTTCTTGTAATGTTTATTTTCTTACTTGGTTACTATATATTAATACACATATGTGATAGTAATATTGTATTCAATAAATAATCAGTGTGACCAAAACATTACATTTTATATTTGTGAATATATCTAAAGAAAAAGCAACTACATGCTTCTTCGATTAAATTCATGGGATTTAAATTTTCATAGTCTAATCTCATTACACATAAAGAAAATATGCTCTTTTATAATGCACTACCAATTTTATTTTAAGGAAATTATGAAGGTTTATTTTGAGTCACACTTTACATTATCCTTTTGTCCTTGTCGTTCAACTTTTTCTCCATAAGAAATAAAAATCAATATTTCTTTATGTTCTTATTTTCTTAGAAAACCTTAACCAAGTGGTAACGAAGTATTTTCTCCATACTGTTTGTTTTGTAATATTAGAAAATACTAGAGTAATTGGGTGAAAATTATATGGAAGAAATGTATTTAAGGATCATGATTATAATGACCAATACTTTTCATACATAGATATTAAATCTAAATAAATGAATATTCATTACATAACATAAAAACCCACACAATAATAATATACCTTTAGTGTATGTAGAAATTTCAAAATAAAAAAAAATTACTTCATAAAATATCTGCAATGTCTCTAGCTTATTCCTTTATAACTATAACCCTTTTGTAAATTCATACATTATACATTCCTTCATATCTTGAGGAAAATAAACATAATAAAAGAGTGAGCTCACATGCTCGGTAACTGTAAATAGGGGTGATATCAATCATAAAATGAGAATAAGGGATTAAGAACATTAACATAATATTTGAAAATTATAACCATCATATCATATAACATACTATTGATCCATGTAATAAATCATATAAATTAACAATACATGTATCATAAGTGAATATGATCCACGAGAGAATAACATTGGCATATGACAATGAATGTGTCATACACATAAGCATAAAAAATTATTTCTTTTGTAGTCAAGGATCCTTTCCATGACTATCAGAGTTAAATGTGTTTAATCCCTAAACCATTGTAGTATTAAAGGTTCACTCTAAAGACTGTATTATCAGAAAAAGTCAATTATTAAATATATTTCACCCCCCCCCCCCATTCTAGTTTCTTCTACCATATGAGATATAAATCATTATCCAATGCATTCGATAAAGATATAGGCCACATCTGTCACTATTTATAATTTAAACAACATACTTGGTTATAATGTAACCATGATCACATAATTAAAACAATAAACATGTGTT
This sequence comes from Viscum album, assembly GCA_963277665.1. Lineage (NCBI taxonomy): Eukaryota > Viridiplantae > Streptophyta > Magnoliopsida > Santalales > Viscaceae > Viscum > Viscum album. The sequence continues at coordinate 655,601,027 of OY728136.1, forward strand.
CCAGAAAAACATAAGTCATTCATCATATTATAAACCATGTAATGAAATGAGTTTCATAAACATTTTATCATAACATAATTGATGTAAAAGAAATGGGTTTCATAAAAATCATTCCTTTATTAACATAAACAAACCATAAAAGGAATAATTATAGTATCCACGAATAATATCCTTAATAAAGAATAATTTACATTAAATAATGTTATCTTATATGGAAAATAATTTTGAAATATCACATAAAATAATTCCTGAAAAAAACATTTACATTTTCAAATCATTTCTTCTTATAAATCATTCCAATTATAAAAGTGAACATTTTCATTAAAAATAAACATTTAATATTTTAAATTAAACTTAAAATAATTAATTAATCACAGAATTAGTAAAATCCACTCATATCGTATAATTTAAAAAACACACCTTCTATATTTGTTTCTAAAAATTCATAAAGAATCTTGTTTAGAAAAAGACAAAAATAATCCTTTTAAAAAAAATTAAATTATAAAAAATTATTAAAAATTAATTTAAAAAATAATAATATAATATTAAAATTACTTTCAGAAACAATTTTGGAAAACACAAACATGAAAAAATAGAGTTTTATGGGAAAATTTAAAAAACATAATTTTTAAAAGAAAGTCCCTTATAAATATCATATAATTAAAGTGAGAATTAATCAATTGAATAGAATTCAAGTATATGATGTAAATACACATAAAAATTGAAAATACAACATAATATATTAAAAATTAATTTCACAATTAATCTTAGAGTGACATAATCAAGGAAGTATAAGTTTATCCCAAAGCATTGAAAATATGTTAAGAATTCCCTTACCACTTTGTAATCAGTCGAATTGTATGCCCCATAAAAGTAATAATTATCAAATGAAACATTTAATAACATAAATATAATTATAATTATGATATTATATATAAAATTTTTAATATATATACACTACACACAATAAGTAAATGGTGAATAAGGTATATATCTCACAAAAGTAAAAGTGAGATGAGAAACTCTTACCACACGGTTCCCATTATTTTTTCATACTTTAACCACCTATATAAAGGTTTAAAAAATTTCAATAATTAATTATAAATCTATTATCGTCTTTATAATACATTATATGATAATTTCATAACATCTTATCACCCTTTCATTAATAATATTTCATTATTTTCATTATTTTATTTGTGTTTGTTTCCTAGTTTTCATGGCTAGTTTATTTGTGTATAATTATGGATTTTATTGTCAATTCAAAATAAATAAATATATATATATATATATGTGTGTGTGAAATGAAATGGTATTAATTCACATATATAATTTTAAATGGTCTCATTTATCATTTTTATTTCAAACATTATGATGATTCACTTGATAAAATGTTAATGATAATTGTTTAGTTTATTTTGGCGGTTTTTTCGACCATCATGAACTTGTTTCCTTTTATTTAATATTATGTATATATATTAGTTACATAACATGGAAGAGGTTATACTATACCTATTAAAAACTAATTTAACCATAATAATACTTTTATTACCAGCCATGAAGGCAGTAATGGAAAATAAAAATTCATTACTTACGAAAATGGTTAACTATTATTATTTGGACAATGGTCTCATTTCTTTGAATAAGAAAATTTAATAAAATGGATGGATATAATATATTAAATTATAATTATAAAATTAGAGTATTTAAATGATTATGTAGTCATTATTCTGTGATGGATGAATGAGTTTAGGGGAAAGTAGAAAATATTAAAAAACAAGTGAGGTGGTTTGAGAAAATTTCCACTTGAATATAACCTCCATGAAGGATCCCTTAAATACTTTAGAATTGGTCTTATAGTGCAAAAAATAGTACATAAACATGGGGAAAAAGTATAGGAGAGGTTTTGGAATATTTTTGTGGAAATTTAAGGGTTTTGAGTATAAATATGGTGGTAAAAAGTGGTATTTTTACTTGAGGCAGGGTTATTTTAAGTGATTAAATAATTATTATCTTATAATTAAAGACAGCTGCCTTTGGGTGTCAATAAATCCAAATAATTAGATTAAAAATTAATTTTTTAAATTATTTTTATGTACTATAAATATATCCACCACCCATTTAAATATTTATTTTTTAAGTATTTTAAGATTCTACATTTTAACTCTAACTCGTTTCATTATTTTACCAATACTACGGTAGATATTTTTTTACCATGGTAATTTATTATTCTTAAAAGTGAAAATGACCTTAAAAATAAGTTCACACTTTTTATTAAAAAATATTGAATCTATTTTTCACTATTATATTCACATAATTATCAAAATTATATTTAAAACAATACTCGCAGATGCGACTAAAAAATAGGTTTTCAAGAAGTGTATTTTTTAATCAAAAATGATTTTTTATTAAATCTATGAATAAAAATTGTCATTTTATCAGAATAAATAAATATTTAATTATATATAATATATAAATTTCATTTAAAAGTTTCCTCATTAGGTTTTATTTTAATTAATTTAAAATGAGAAATGTTATGTACATGGAAATAGTTTTCAGAAAAATCCTTTTTTAACCCAAAATACATTATTCTAAAATAAAGAAATAAAGTTTATTAAAAATAATATCAATGGATAAGATATAAATAAATAATACTTATGTTACTTTAAAATATATTAAAAAAATAATTTTAATTTTAAATAACCTAATTTATTGAAAAGAAAGGGAAATTTTACAAAAATTTGTATTTTCACTATTCACTGAAAAACTAATCTTTTTAAAATATTCTAAAAAATTTATCATTAGATAATTTTGACATGATTAATACAAAAATTAATTTCATTTTAAAAAATAACTTTTCTAAACGTTTCAAAATCAATAATATTTATGTTCTCATAGAAAGAAATAAAAAAAATTGATGAAAACATATATTTGAGGAACAAAATAAATTTACTAAAAATTATGAGCATATTCATAAATAATTTATTATTAAATAAAAAATGAGTTGAAAATTTATATATTTCATAATGTGTTCAATAATATTCATTACCACTATTTCATTGGATAGGTTATAATTTTCATGTTAAAATAATAATATTTTTTATTTCATTTATGCTCGGTGTTATGTGAAAGATAAGCTATTGAAAATATTAAATTTATCTAAAACGAGACATACCATAAAATTTTGGGGTTGTAAATTGTAACCCCTTAAAATGAATTTATCCATTGAAATTTTTTACTCATTTATAAAAATATGAGTATACTTCAGCCTCATCACATCCTTAGGTTCCCACGTAGCTTCCTCAAATTGGAGAGTTTTTTAGAAAACATCAACCAGGTGAGTGGTATTTTTTCATATAGATTTATCTGTATGACTGAGAATATATAATGGTTGTTCTTTATAATAACTATGTTTATCTAGAGGTATGATCTTTGATTTTATTACAGGTTATGGATTTGGTATATACTTCCTTAAGAGATATACAAGGAACACATCATGAACTTGAGAGAGATTCGGTGGAAGAGCCAATTGATAGGCTATCATCCTGATATAATCATGAATTTCAAAAAAAAAATATTTCCTCGCAATTTGAAATTTCACATAGAAAATATAAGGTTTATATTTGAAAATTCCTTTGTGGGAAACCTACATTGTTAGAAGGGTTCATAAAACTTCCTCTTAAAAAGTGAAAAAGTAAAAGGAGATGATTTCCACATAACTATGATTCTGATAAAGAGACTATTAGTTGAAAGTGAACACAATTAAATAGAAGCTAATTTTAACTATCATGTTTTTATGGATAATGAAAGTTTACATGGTCATTAAAAGGTGAATGACCAAACAATCACAGGTCAAATAGCTCTAAAAAGGTCATTAATATCATTAGAAGTGATGATAATAGGATTAAATTTATTTCAAAATCATTTTAGAGGATAAACATACTTTATTTCATCTCATAAGTACAATATCATTCTTTGGATGTTCCTTGAACAATATATGATTAATTTCTTACTCCAAGAAATTAAGTTGAAATTGTAAAACATACAAAACTAGTGGATCATAAAATCCATAATGGGATGAGAGTTCATTCCTTCTATCACTACTTACCATAAAAAATGGTTAGAATATATTATCAAATATGCATAATATTAATATGGTTATGTAATACATTAATATCTAAAACTCCATCCAAATTTCAATATAAATAGTTTTAAAAATGGTTTCCCTTATGAACCTTTCAAAAAACATAAAATAACTTTTGAATGAAGATCACTAAATTTTAAAAATAAAATTATCATTAATCCCCCAAAGAACTTGATGTACCTATTAACATTCACACACCAAATAGGTGAATATCATTATCATGTATTCTCTTGAAACATGGTAATAACCTATATTACTATAAAACATTAGCGAAAACATAAATGCTTTCAAAAATTAACTCTTTATGCATACCCTAAATCCTAAAATTATATAACCTCAAACCATAAAACACCTTTTTATCATATTAATAATCAGATCCAAGTTTGTCAATACAACCAATTTATTTTATCATAATCAAACATCTCTTTATATCATTATTATTCTAACATCATGCACATATTGAGGGTCATATTTCCCTTAATCATGTGTTCTCCAAGAATATCAACTCAATCACTTTTCATGGTTACAAGTACCATTCAGAAAATACTTTCAAATAATTAAGGAAAAATTATAGTGGGAAAATATTTAGATGTTCCATTATTCCAGAATTAGTGTAGAGGGGTATAATCACATGAAATTTCAATAATATTTTCATATCTCCCACTCATAAAAAAGTAGACATGAAATTCCCTACTATGAATGGGAGGATAAATGTTCCCTGATTAACATGATTTACTTTTTCCATTATGATTACATAATATTTCCCTTTTCACTTTTCCTTAAGTGTTTATTGTAGATTATTATCCAAATTTACCCTGGTATTTTGGTATTGATCACATAATTCCCAAACTTCTGTCATTTGAAACATTAGAGTGTGGGTGGTGTATTCTATGGATATTTATCTCTTTTCGCATCATTGGATAACTTCTTCATTTTCCCAATAGCCTTCATTTCCAATATTAAAACATTTAACAAGCACCATAATACAATTTAGTCCATGTTTCTTCCCATATATTGAGCATAAATTAGATCTCATCTCTATCTCTCTATGGTTTTTAGAATTTCCTTTGACTTCTATTTTTCTTTTCTTTTAAAAACCATGAGGTTGATGGGTAACTCCAGTTTCCATCACCACATTGAGGAAAAAATCAAAAAAAATCTTCATATGTTATTAGGTGTCTTATAGCTAATTCTATTTGAAGACTTTGTTTTAGGACACCAAAGAATAGACCAATTTTAATTTTAAGATTGATAATTAAAACAGAGGCATACCTTCATAGCCTTATAAGATTTTCCTCATATGTGATTATGGATTCGTAATGATTTTACTTTATATAAAGAAATTACTTCTCTATATTTTTACATAAAATATGATGGAATTACTTTCTATGTACTATCCCCTTAAAATCATTCAATTCCATTGATTTAATATTTTCTTCTTGACTCGTACTCATGATAAGATTCCACCATTGATCTGCTTTTAATTATAGATGATAAACATCTATGAAAACATTTTCATGTCCTGATCATTGAATAAAAAAATATTTTCTCAATGGTGTTGATCAATTTCTCAGCTAATAGTGGATCAAAAGATCTATTAAAAGAAGGTTGATGTTTCTCATGAAGGACTCAACAGAACTTTATTCCTTCTTTTGCTCGTTTGAAAGCCCGGTATGATTCATAGATTATGTGAGTATATAAATAATGTTTTTCAACCCATTTCCCATAACATTAGGTTTCTTAGGAGCATAATACTTTTCATTTACCATCGCATTTAGTATTAACATGGTTCCATTAGATTCCATCTATTGAATAAAACAAAAAATAATAGTGTGAGAATCACTAATCAAATTAGAAAAAACACATAATCAAGTAAAATTACTTATGAAAGTTCAATCTATGATGCCTAAGGTTATTCATGATTGTTTCAAAAACTCTAGTATTGTAACATAGACATACACATAGGGTTATTACTAATCTTTTCTCATCCTAGTTTCCAATGGTTAACTAAACCTTTCTCTAAAATTGACTATAACAACCCATAATTTTTGTAAATAGATATTAAATCTAAATATATTAATATTCATTACATAACATAACAAAATCACTCTATAACCGTATAGCTTTAGTTTATTTAAAAACATATAAATAGAAAAAAATGGTACATAAAACATATAAAATTTCTCCCACTTATTCCTTCATAACTAAAACCCTCTTTTCATTTCATAAATAATACCTTGCTTTATATCCAAAGGAAAATAAACATATTAAAAGGGTGAGCTCAGATACTCAGTATGGTTAAATAGTTAATATGTCAATTATAGGATCGAAATGTAGATCTAGAAATTCAAATATAAGATGGATTAATTGTATGTTTAAAAATGTTCATTTTTAACCATAAGGAAACATTGTTTAAAAAATTTAAAAAAACTTAAAGCAACTTTTGTAAGGTTAAGGAAAAAAACCTTAGGTTTAATAAATATGTGTAATGAAATAGGCACAAAAGAATGATTATACATGATTCTACATTAGAGTGTATAGAATCTTAAATTAGAGTTATAATAAAAAATAAAGTATAAGAAACACTTTCTTATTGTTACAAATTGAAGTAAAAAATTTAAAGTGCATATAAAAGAGTAAAAATATATTTTCCCAAAGAGTAGGGTATCCAAAACAAATTGGATAAAAGTGCCGTGATTTTTACTTTCAGGAAAGTTTATCTTACCCACACCAGGGTAATCCCTCAATAAAAAGATCGATATCTGTCTTTCTATCCCTGTAAGCCCTCAATCTGTAAGGATATCAGCACCTCTATCTTACTTCAGTCAGAAGCCCTCGATTAAGAAGGTAATCAAATCCTCTGTCTTTCTTCATCTTAGAATACCTCTATTGTATATAGTAACAATCAAAATCACACAAATAAAAACATATCTTGTTTAATATTTAAGTATGTGGAAGAAGTTTTTCACAACTTAAACTCCTCAAGGCTTTCACATGAAGAAATTTTGGAAGAGCTCTCATAGAGTATCAATTCTCCCAAAACTTCATAGCTCTTCACATGTTCAAATTACTATGTATTTATAGGAGAGATCTCCAATTGTCAAAATTTCTTCCAACAGTCATATTTTTCTTGAAATTTCAGAGGGACATTTACATCAGGCACTAACAATGGTTATATAATAACAGAATAAATGACATTGTTTATCATAACAATATATCATGAGAAACATTAAGTATATATGCATCTCTTTATATAAAACATTACATTAAGGAAAAATAGTAACTTTAAGAAAGAAAAAAAATATGATTCTTAAATAAATGAGATAACTTTAAGAAACATATAAAATCAGATTTGGAAATAATTTAGAATCAGTTTTGATGAAATGAGAATCGAATTCATAAAATTAAGTGTTTCAGAATTGGACAACTAAGAATCATATTCACATTTTTGAGTGAATAAAAATTTAATGAAGAGTGAAACAAATTCAAATTTTTAGACGATTTGGAACTGAGGAAGATGAATTGAATTCAAAAAATTGAGAAAATAGAATAACAAAATTGAGAAAATCAAAATCAAAATTCTAGATGATTTGAAATTGTGGAAGATAAATCAGATTCAATTTTCTATGTGATTCAGAATTTTTAAATATGAATCCAATTCAATTTTATGGATGATTTAGAATAGATAAAGATGAATAATTCTGAGTTTTAGTAAGGATATAATTTGTTTTTAAGTAACTACTATATTTATGAAAAAATAATGTTAGACTTAGATATAAAAAGATTAAATGAAATGCATATAAATTTCCTTATAATTGAAATAATTATTAAGAAAATGTATAAAAAATTTCTTATAAATAAAAAAAAAATTATTTAAGAAAATATTTTTCTAATTTCCCAAATATAAAATAATGAGAAAAGTTAAAACGAAACTTTTAGCTCAACATCAATCATAATATAATCATAATAAAATAAGAACATGAATGTAATATTTGAAAATTGTACCCTACATATCAAAGATCATAATCATGAGTCATAGAATAAGTCATATAAGTTTAAAATATATTAATAATAAGATAACATGATCTATGAGAGAATAAAATTGGTATAAGATATAGAATGTGGAATACACATAATCATAGAAAATAATTTCCTTAGTTTTCAAGGATCTTTTCCAAGATGATCATTGTGGATTGGGTTCACTCCCCAAACTATATTAGTTGTCAAGGTTCACTCCCAAGACTATTTAAGTGGGAAAAGGACCTTAATAAAATGTGTTACTTGATCTTTCTAGTTCTCTTTATCTCATGAGATATAAATCATTAGACAATTAATTTGAATGAGATATTGGTTACAAACATCATTGGTTATAACATAAACACCATCCTTGGTTATAAAATACTCATCGTAACATAATTAAAACCATACATATGTGTTCTATGAGAACATAAGTCATTCATCATATCAAAACCCATGTAAAGAAATTATTTTCTGAAACATTTTACCCTAGCATAACTAATGGAAAAGAAACAGGTTATATAAAAATTATTCCATCATAAAGATAACCCAACTATAAAAATAATAAATATATTATCCTGGAATAAAATCCCATGTAAATAATAAGTATCCTGAAATTATGTTTTATTATAAGGAAAATAATATTGAAATATCACTTGAAATGATTCTTAGAAAAAAAATATTTCCATTTTTAAATAATTTATTTTCAAAGAGCTGTACAATTATAAAAGAAACAAATCCCTATAAAATAACCATATAATATTGTAAAGGAATATTTATGTCATTAAAGTTTTATTTTGATGGGAAAATCTTTTCCTTTTTTATAATTTAAAAAGCATACCTTCTAAATTTTTGTTGGAAAAGTCATAAAGAACCTCATTGAAAAAACAAAAAAAAATTCTTTCAAACCATTTTTAAAAAATTAAAACATGATTAAAATTTTCTTTAAAAAATAATAAGATAATAGTAAAAAAAATTGGAAACAATTTTAGAAAACATAGATGTGGAATAAAAAGTGATTTATGAGGGAAAAAATAAAAAAGATAATTTTTAAAAGAAATGACCTTATAAATATCATATCATTAAAGTTTGAATTAATCAAATTAATAAAATTCATGTATCCAATATAAATCCACTTAAAACAATTGTAATTAAAACCTAATATATTTAAAATTAATTTCACAATTAATCTTTGTGTAACATAATCAAGTAAGTATAAGTTTAACCCAAAGAATTGAAATTGGGTTAAGAATTCCCTTACAAATTTGTAATCAATCGAATCATATTCCCCATAAAATTAATAATTATAAAATATAAAATTAAATACCATGAAGATAATGATATTCATAATATTATATATCAAATGGCAGTATATATACACCCCACAAAAGAAATAAGTTGTGAATAAAGAAAATATATCACATAAGTAAAAGTGAGATGAGAAACCCTTACCTCACAGTTTCTTGTAGTTTTATGTAATTTAAACTACTGTATAAAGGTTTAAATAATGTTATTAATTAATTCTAGAACTATGATCGTATTTATAAAACATTATATGACAATTTTATAACATATTTTCACTTATTAAAGAATCATATTTCATTATTTTTATTGTTTCGGGTACGTTGGTTTCATGGTTTTCATGGTCGGTTAATTTGTGCATAATTATGTATTTTATTTTAAAATTGAAATAAAAATATATAATTTACATTAAATGGTATTAATGGACTTCAATAATTTTAAATGGTACCAAATATCATTTTTATTTCTAACATGTGGGTGATTCATTTTAAAAAATGTTAATGATAATTGTTTAGTTTATTTTGGAGGTTTTTCAAACCATCATCAGTTTGTTTCATTTTATTTAATATTATGTATATATATAATAGTTCCAGAACATGAAATAGGTTATAATATATATTTTACGATCTAATTTACCCATAATAATTCTTTTATGACCATCTAAGAATGAGGTATTGGAAAATGAAAAATCATAATTCATGGAGATGGTTAACCACCATTATTTGGATAATGGTTCCCTTTCTTTAAATAAGAGGAGGTAATAAAAGGGTGTGGATATAATATATTTCATTAGAAACATAAAATTAAATTATTTAAATTATTATGTAGGAATTATTTCTTTATGGATGAATTATTTTTATTATAAATTAGAAGAATAAAAGAAAATTAGAGAGGTGGTTTGAGAAAAATAGCTCTTCAATATCACCTCCTTAAATAATCCCTCAAAACCCATTGAATATATATTTTGTTGAAAGTATAATCACTTAAATATGGGTATATTATTTCGGAGAAATATTTCCATATATTTGACTAACATCAAGGTTAGTGAGGAGAAATGGGGTTGTGGGAAGTGCTATTTATATATGGGGAGGGCAGTTTTAAGTGATTGAATAATGATTATTTGATATTTAAAGCCAACCACATTTGGGTGGAATTAATTCCAATGAATTTGATTGAAAATAAATTCTTTAAATTATTTTTATGGTCAATTAAAAATCAAAAACCCATTTAAATTTTCATTTTTTAGGTATTTTATTCTTTTACCTTTTAATATTAACTCATTTAATTATTTTACCAATACTACGGTAAATATTTTTTTTACCATGGTAATTTTTTTGGCCTAAATATTAAAATGACCATAAAAAATAAGTTGGAAATTATTATTAAAAATATGGAATCCATTTTACCAAATTCAATTCACATAATTAGAAAAAAATATATATATTTAAAACAAAACCCACAGATGCGATGAAAAAGAGTATTTTCAAATAGTGTGTTTTTTAAGAAAAATGTTACTTTATATTAAATATATGACTAATAATTATAATTTTATGAAACTAAAATAAATATTATATATGTATAATATATATATATAATTTAAAATATTCCGAATTAGGTATTTTTTTTAATTAATTAAAAATGATAAAAATTATGTACTTTAAAATTGTTTTAAGAAAAATCTCATTTTTAAACCCAAAAAATAAACTTATTATAAGTGGAAATATAAAGTTGACTGAACCCATTTAATTGGATGAAATATAAATAAATAATACTTATTTTTCTTTTAAAAAAATCCATAACATAATGGAAATTTTTAATTTCATAATTTATTGAAAATAAATTACATTTTTTAAAAGGTATTTTTAGACTTTTAGACTTTTCACTGAAAAATTAATATTTTTGAAAGATTATAAAAAATTCATAATAAAATAATTTTTACATGAAGGATCCAAAAATTATTTTAGTTTTATCAAATAAATTTTATAAAATTTTCAAAATCATTTATATTTATTTTCTCAAACAAAGCAATAAAAAATTCACTTTGAAGAAAACATATATTTTAGGAAAAAAATGAAATTACTAGAAATTATGACCATATTCACCAAGAATTAATTATTACATTTAAAATGGTTTGGACAGTTATATATTTCATAATTTGGTTAATATTATTCATTACCACTGATTTAATCACTAGGCTATAATGGTCGTGTTAAAATAATAATATTTTAGAATTCATTTTATCTTAGTGTTCTATGCAACGTAAGCTATCAGAAATATTAAATTTATTTTAAAATAGATATACCATAAAATCATGGGGTTTTATATTTATCCATATCTCATTCTACACATGTCTAGTATAAAAATCACCTAATTCATAACTTTCTTTACTTTCTCCTCACAAACATATCGAAGATGAGACAACATGTGAAACCATCCATGTCTTGATGTTGTATCCAAAAATAACATCGTGTATTGATGATAAAATTATGAAATAACCATAATAGGCATCATACATGAGTATAATTTAACACAATTTCTCACCCTCACTTCCTATGGTGGATCAATAGATATTGGGGACTTCATCACCTTGAATTTCCTATATCGTAGTACTTTGTGCAAGCATCAACACTAGTCTTTGAAACTCATGCCAATTTGGACATGTTCTTCGTCCAATAGTTATCGTAGTGTACTTTTGATATTACTTACCATTTTTTATACAAATAAAATATATCATATTTTTACTGTTATCTTGATTTTCTATTACGCATTACTAATTTATAAAATTATAAAATCTCTCGCACTATTTTATCAAATTATAGTACCACTAACTTTTAGACTTGGAAAAATTTGTTGCTTAAATATTATAGTGGAAATTATCCTTGAAACCTCCCCTTATAGTCTATAATATTTGGTTATGCCACTACTCAGAAATTTTTAAGGTAGGAACTAGACTGGCCAACTGCATTGACTCGTGGTTCCTTGAACTATTGAGTAAAGTCCTAACTTATCAGAATCATAACCTTGATTCCCTCAATGCTTTTCCTCTAAACTGGTATAAAGATAGATTTTTCTAATCCTTTATTATCATCTTTGGTTATGTCAACCCATCACTCTCATAATAACTCCCAAGTAGTATAATTCACCCCCAACTTTCGATGATGAGCACCCCATACACCTAGTTTTGTTCCAATTTGAGTGAAGGAGGGTGTTCATGACTTAATATTTCAAAAAAGGGTTTTTATAATTTCTAGATGAATGTAATAAATTTATATTAATTATGTTTATATTATTTTTTAATGTTCAAAAATTAACATACATTAATATAGTACATTCATCACATCTTTATTTATTTATTTATTATTATTTTATGTGTTTCTCATAGACATTAAAATGAATAAATTAATAAAAAATTCATAAAGGAAATAAATTAATCGAATGGTCTTGAGAATATAATATTTGTTAATCAATTTAAACTCAATAGATCAATTGTGACCCTTTTTTATAATACCTAGGTAAGAAATTGACTTTTCTTGTATCTCATCCCTGGTCTAGTGTTATCATTTCGATTCTAGTGTATCGCCTCATCTTTGTATGGTCTACATCTTACATTGTCATAATCAATAGTATAAATGTACTCACACATAGAAGAGGGGGTCTTAGGTAACACAATATATATATATAAATTTCAATGGATGTGTAGGACCTTTTACCTATTAAAAAAATTGATGATGTGGAGATCATCACAAAACTAATTAAATGGTAAATTATTTTCATACAAGTAAAAAATAATTAAAGAAAAATATAATAGAAAAATAGTGGGTCGGTCATTACTCAAGACTAGTATGTGAAAAGAATAAATTAATGAAAAAATTAAAATGAAATAAATTTTAGTTTGAGGTCATTTTAATAAATTAAATGAATTATTTAAATTTAAAAAATTGAATTTTTTTCGATCCCAATATTAATCAAATTTTTATACACAAAAATAAATTAATTTTATTTAGTTTATTGAAATTATTATTTATTTAATCCAAAAATAATAAATTAACAATATTGGATATATTATAATTTCTCAGGCCTTAGAACCCCACCCATGCCCGTTGGGGGTTGGGTTGAACTTGTGCAATGTTTCTTTTGGTATGGAAGACCCATTCAGTCTTGTACCAGGTCGAACAGACCCTCCATGACCTGATGCATTGGTGGGTATCCTGATCAAGTAGTGGTCGGTAGAGGGGGTCATGTGGGAGGCCAAGCAAGAAGATCCAATTGAAGCATGGGATCTCACACATGGTTCAGTGGTGATATGCAGTGTTGAGACCAGTGCTCAAGAAGGGAGGGTTTTTGAATATGGGGTGACCAATGGTGACGATGGTGGCTTATGGTTGGTCGTTTAATGAACTTTGAGGTAGAATAGTGGCTGGTTTGGCTAAGTGAGGGAACACGGCAGTGGTGGGAGCTTGAGTAGTGGGCACATTTCAAACAAGTGGAATCAACGAAGGGGAAGCGGGTTAGGTGGCTAGTCATGATAGGTGACACTATCCAAGGGATTTTTTAGAGGATAGGTGTGCTGGAAGAGGGGGGATCCATAATAGAATCTTTCTTAGGAATCCTATAAAATAAAAAACAGATTTTTTTATTGTATGACCCATCAACCCCACACTTGTAATGGTTTTTTAAAAACCAACAGTTTATTTTATTTGGAAAACAACTTGCCCCAAAATCAAAAGCCTATCCCTTTTTGTTTTTCCTTTGTTTACTCCTATCAAACTAGTGCCCCACTTCTAGAGGAAATTTAATCTGCCCAGTCAGAATAGTTTTGATAACCATAATCTAGCCAGAACTTTTCAGAATTATCATCAGAGATTGGGTTCAGGATATTAAAATTTTTTATTCTTCAAAAATTAATACTCAAAAACAAACCATAAATGATCCATATTAATTTATCACATTTCTATAACTTAGTAATCTAAGATTATATCGATGTAATGCTGAAACTACTGGGGCCAAAAGAAATATCTATACTTAATTTAAGTCAAATTAATTTTTATGGGCTCATAAAATTCATATACTCACTCTAATACTAATTTTTATTATTTGGGAATCTATTGGACCCTGGTGGGTTATGTATTTAAAAAAATTATCACTATAGTGATGAAACTTCATTATATCCAATTATCTAGACCTCAGTATAGGTCAAAGGATCTCACATGAATTAATTAAGCACAAAATTAAAAGAGAAAAATACCACATTCAGATCGAAGCATGCTCAACAACAACTCATCACCGAAGACTATTGCTTAAAGGATCTAAGTCTAAACCCCTCATGATCATCCACACATTCTTCAATAATCCAGGTTTTTTCTAATTTTAAAATTACGATTCATAGAATGATGCATCAATGATTCCATAAACATTTAGACAAACACATCAATCTTATCCCTTTGATCTGTGAATGCATTCATAGATCAATCACTATGAAAAAGACTTTCTCTCTCTGGAGTGTGGTAGGAGAGATAAGCTCTCAATTCTAAATCAATGAGTATTTTATAGAATAAGAGCTCTTTTCTTCTTATATAGTGTATGTCAAAATTCCCAGAAAGGTTACCCAGTCCCCATATATCCAACACCCACTAAATAAACAAATAAATCACATGTAATGAAGAGCTAATTGTGTTATAATCTCATTTATATTTTTATCACATACTTATAATATATAATAAATATATTACATGATAAAATTGAGTCATTAACATGACTCATATTTCCCACTAATTTTAAAATAACCTCAAATATTAAAATAACATTCCTTTGTATAATATTTTCTTGTGTATTCACATAATACCTAATGAATAATTTTAATAAATAAATTTAACCTAGTAATTATATACTTGAATAATAATGAATTTATTTATTTTTTGGTGACCATTAATACTTAGACAACTCTATCACCCTATGGTGGGGCCCACCATGTCCTATATACCTATTCATCAGAAAAGGGAAGAATCTTGAATGTGTTATTGTGTTTGAACCTCTTGGAACTTATTTTGATAGAAATGAATGACTACTCACATACTAGGAGAGGGTTTTAACAACCCATAAAGGCCCCTGAATATGTAAGGAATGGTCATTGAAATAAAAACCTTCCTATGACCATGCACTGGGTAACATAATCTCTTTGTATTTAGATATATTAGAAATCAAGATTCAATCTTGTGTCATCATACTTTATTTATTTATTGTTTTTTACCTTAGTTGATGTTCTTAATTTATTATAATATGTCCATGTATTTAGTAAAGGTACTACAATCCTAATCATCTGGGCTTTAGATATCGCTTTCTCAAGTCAAAAGTGAAAAAATATATCTTTACCATTCAACCAATTCCATACCACCAATGATTCACCCATCAGAAGCTACCTCTCCATGACTTCAATGTCTTGGTTTTTTCCTCTCATCAATGTACGTGATAAAATGGAACATATTAACAATGATCAAAATTCAAGTGACCAATATACATGTTCATAGATAGAAACAACCATTGACACCAAAAACATTTTATATTCATTTTGGAGGGTTTATCCTTATAATATCACCAAGTGAGAACATCATGAGAATAAGTCTCAATGCTTATGATCCCCCAACACTTGATAGTCATACATCAACTATTTATATTCTGTGTGATGAATCTAGAACATAGAACATATGTTCAAAATTAATGTTATATTATCTTAAGGTTCAATATATAGCAAGGTAAATATAATAATATTTTTATATGAAAAATAATATATGGAAATTATAATTTATATAGAGGATGTAGAAATATCAATAATATAATGGAAAGGGTTCATCATTTATATATCACTATATACATGGTATGATAATAAAAAGGTATTAATAAAGTTAGTTCTTGGGTACCCACTTTTAGAACAATTTAATCATGGGTTGTAAGGCTTGATAGGGGGTGGGTTGTTGCCTTTTTTATTCATCATGGTAGTGGAATTTTTAGATTATGGTACATGTGTGTAAGGGTAGTGTTATTTAATATACTACCAATATTGGATCTAGTATTAATTAAAATATACTAATAATATATTCAAAATTTTCTCAAATAGATAATTATAGGTTATTTAATTAATATTTATTATTGGGGTTTCTTATTTTATGGGTTTACATGATTATGTTTTTTCTTACATGGGGAATTTTTTTGGTTTTTAGATTTTTTAGGAAAATAAATTTTTAAAAAATCAATATTTTTTTATTGTGACAGAGCATACATAAAATAATTATAAATTAGTTTCACCAAAAATGATTTTTGGATCCAATTTTTTAAAAAAATTGTATTTTGAGGTAAAAAATTTTTGGAAATCAGGTTTTGTGTTATTACACATCGTGCATAAAATTAATTTATGGTATAGTTTTGAGGAAATTACTTGGGTGAAAAAGGTTTTGGGATTATTTAATTTTTATAAAATTAAAGAAAAATAAGTTTTCAAAATTAGTATTGTAAGTGAAATACGTTTTAGTGAAAAAAAGTCACATGGATTGATATTTAAATATTTATATTTTTAACATAAAAACTTTGAAAATATATGGTCATTTGGAAAAAATTGATTGAGTTTTGATGTACATAAAAGATTATTCTAGCTCTATAAATAGGAAACTAGTGGTATGTAATTAGGTTTTCATGATTTTGGTGTTTTGGTTGGGAGTAACCTATGTGTTTTTAACTACATGTTTTAATATGTGATTTGTTACCAATTAGAGAAACCCATGTGATTTAGGATCAAGTACTGGTGTTTAGAGTAAGGTTCAAGCTACTAGATATGGGAGTTGATATCTTCATGGATTATGAACTATAATGTGTGTTTTTGGTAGGTTAATCCTATGGTAGAGAGAACTATTGAGTGATATCGAGTTTCATTTGTTATAACCAAATGTGGGTAATTACATAAGGATGGATATGGATTTATCATTAGTAAACAGGAATTTATGAGTGTACTCATGCACCATTTTGGATTCACGGTGGAAAGAGTGAGTAGGGTGATTGAGTTATCATAATTTTATTATGAGACTGTGTATAAAAATTCAGATTAAAATAATATCAGTGATAATATGGTGATTTTGTAGAAATTATTTGGGATCTTATTGAGTGAGTAGTGTGAATTTTAGGAATAGTACACTCAATTATTGGAGTCATCTGGTGTGAGAACAATGGTAATTCTATGATATAACTAACAATACCATCAACAATCGATGATTTAGATAGGCCAAGATTTATGGGTAAAAAACTAGGTATTAATTTCAGGGTTGAAAAGTTTTATGGTTCTGATTTTGTAACATTTTACAGCATTTGGTGTTAGGGAACTCAAATAAGGTCCAAAATCTAGTGGAACTGGGGTTTATGTGAATTTTAAGTTGTGTATTAGTATTTAGGAGAGAATGTTTTTTATGTGATTATGATGTTTAAATGATGGGTTTGAAGGTGAAAAATATGGGTAAAAATAATTTGAGTGTATTCTTGGGTGTTTAGAAATTAAAAGGAAACGGGTAATGGTTATCATGGATAATAATTATTCATTATATTATCATCACGTACTCAATGGATTATCTATTAGGTTCTTCCCACTATTTTGTCCAAAAAAAGTCTATTGGTACTCCACTAGACACATAGTGGATCATTGAGTGGTCAAATGAGTCCCATTGGGTACCTATTTCTCCCAAACTCTTATTTTTAAGATGGGAAATGTGGTTTTTAGGGTTTTAAAACAGGTTTCCTACTTAGGGGTTCCCATTTTAATGGTTACACATGGGGGGTAGACCACTATCCTCCTATTATTTACCTGCTTCTTCTCTCAATTTGGGTTGTTTGGGATTGTGTCTTCATGCTAATCTGAGGTAATCTCATATCCTTCTATACCATATTCTCTTTTCTATATTTTAATTTTATTTTAGTGTAATTGTATTTGGTATTTATATTGTGATTTTTGTATATAAGGATAAAATAATGTTGCTGGCATGTGTCTTCTATATAATGTCCATATAATAGGATCAAGTAGGGTGATTTATAATCACCATATACCATTTCATTTTATTAAGGTCCCTCAATGTTTTTTCCTTTAAATTTCATTTATTGGGGATTTAACTGATGGTCTATTAGGATTTATAAATTAGGTTTTTTTAACCTAGATTAAGTGCATATGAGTAGTTTTTTACGTCATTTCTCATGGGATTTGGGATCATAGAGGTGAGGAATATTTATATGATTTTATATTATTAAATGGATGCATAATTAAAGAAGGTATACTTTAATTGTTGAGTATATTGAACAATGTGTCTTGTATTATCTTTTCTTTCTATTATTTTATTCTCATGTAACATTTATTATCATTATAGTTAGCATGATTGTGTGACATGATATCACTCCATAAATTGTACTCCCTTGCATTGTCCATATAGACACCAATAGACTATGTAGATTGCTAAATTATTTTTTTAGTGGCACCTTGGTTGAACGAGTGTTGATTACCATATTATGGTTCATAAAGTGGAATGGATTTATTTTTTATGTGTATTTCTAAAAAATGGATTTACCTATTAAATGATAATTATAAAAACAATTATTTGAAATAGTATTTTATAGAAATATGGTCTTCAAAATGGATGTTTTGAAATGATATTTCAAAAAAAAGATAAATAGTTTTATAAAGATCGCATCGAGATGATTTTTTCTAATGTTACTTGAGGGTTTAATCTAGTATGTGATTCCTTTTTAATGATTTATAAAAGAGGTGATGGTTTATGTTTTTATGAAAATCAAGGTTGGTATGTTTTGAAAAGTAGTTTTCTCTAATTATCTCAGTGGTCCACTTCGGGTTATACTCAACATTGATAGGTCGAATAGATCAGTGTTGGGGCCTATTTCACCAATTATTAATTTTATCCATTTTACCTCTTTAACTTGTTAGCATCTTCATTAACTTATTATCTTTTTCTTATTTAATGAAAGTATATGAAAGCAGGTAAATATGGAAAATATTTCTACAAGGTTCACTACTCAACACGATTAATTAGTCCTTCATATTTTTTGTAAATAATCTAACACCCTAAAAACACTATAAAATAATAATTTATACATGGTTACAATAATCAATGAATAACCATTCACACAAATTATACTAGAGTCAAATGGAAGTTCTAGTTTGACAGCTCTGGGATGGTTATTTATACAGCATTTGAAGACAATCCCCACCTTCTTAAAGGTTTTTATCACAAAGAAATTTTTCTACCTATTGAGACTTCTGATGGATGTCACAATGCTTCTTTGCTCTTAATTTCGTTCTTTTTCACTTATTATTTTCACAACAGCGAGTAAGATTCTATCCTTATTGTATTAACAATAGAAAACTGATATGATACTCCTTTATTCATCTAACTTTAGTCCCAATAATATGAATATTTAGTGGAATGGATATCTTAGATTCTTCTTTAACCCAAATGATAATCATAGATCTGGTGTCTATCTGGTCAAAAATTTCTTATTCCTTGTAGTGCACTAAATGTATGGTCTTTCTAGAATCACAACCCCACTTTTTTATTATCAAAATTATGAATATTCAACTCAACACCATCACAATCAATTTATTCTTCTTTGATAAAATAAAAAAAGTGAATATAGTATCAGTTGACAATTATTCTTCTTAGTGCAACCAATACTTATAGAATTGAATCACCCCACACTTTAAATGTTATTTCATATAATAATGAACTTTCACAACTCAAGAACTTCTTCCAACTACTTAAAAGGTACATCATGCTTTTGTTTCATCGAAATCTCATTTTTGTAAGTATTATCACATATAAGATATTATTATTATTATTTAATCTGGTATTTTAAATTATTTATTACTTTTGTTCAGACTACATTAGTTTTCAGTTTCAAAGACACCTTGTAGATATTTGGGTGTCTTTGTATATGTTCTTGTAACCTAGAACACCCAATCAGGAAAATAATTTCCCACATGTAAACCAGAATATGTTTTTTTTAATATACATTATTTCTATATAGGTTTTTATGCATGAAACACCCACTATATTTTCATAAGCTGATATATATAGGATCTCATTATTCCTTTATAAAATCCATGTAGGGTACGAGGGACCTCAAGAGTGGTTTTTCTATAAAAATTATATCATGTGAGCTAATTATTCTATAAATTAATTGTTCCTTCACACAATCTAGGAAGGATTCTTAGTGAATCACACAAGTACCTTCATGAAACTACAAGTGCATGGTACTTTTTCCTTATTCATGAAGGGTTTTATACGTAGAATAATTTCGCATAACATAATGAATGAATCAATAACTAGATCATGGATCTTCTTCATCCTATAGATGATCATGGAACACTCAGTCTTTTTGTAGCTAAGAGGACCGTGGAAGTCATTCTTGGTGTGTCTCACAATGATGGTTTTATGGCAGTGTTTGTTTTCTTTTTAGTGTTTCATTCTAGAGTAGTTTCAATCTGATTTTGTCTAGTGGTCATCAATAATGGGAAAGTTTTTTGTTTTTAGATAATACTCTAATTGGATATCCATGATCTATAATTTTTATTTCTTGATCGATATGGATTTTTTTATTCTACTGCTAAAATATATTCATTGTTGTTGTTGTTTCTCATTGTTTTTTCAAAAATGTTAGCTGAAGAAAGTGAAGTTTTTGGAGGCATGCAAAGATAATTTGGTCGATTTGGATTATGCATTTTTCTCTTTGGGTTCATTTTTTCACACATGGTTCCTTATGGGAGTCCAATTTGATGAACAGGATGTTGTATTCATTTGTTTCATTTCACTACTATGTTCATCTACTATTGTGAGTAGGATAATAACTGAACCTAGGATTTTAGTAAGTTTTATTCACTATTTTTCTGAGTTTTTTAAAATACCTTAATGTGTAATTTGGGATTTTTAGTTGTTCATATGGTAATTATCTTTTTTGGTTTAGATCTTGTCTCATGTGTGGTTACCACTTAACTAAAAAGTGGGTTTTAAAATGCCAAAAAAATGCATTTGGGATGGACTAGAAATCATGAGTGAAATAATATATCTCAAACTGGTGCTTAGATATTTATAGATTAAAACCAATGACTTGAACCACCTTATTATTATTATTTTCAAATCATTTCAGTGATCCAACAAATATGTTGTATCATAACCATTTTAATACACCCAAAGCATACTAATTTTCTCAAAGAACCTACACCAAAAAACATAGTGTCCATGGTTACATGATTTCGAGTTTATCTATATGGTGAAGTCCCCACGTGAATATTATAAATATCACATTAATGAATACTACCTCAAAATAATTCATTTTGAATGTACGAATAGAATATGAAACTTTTTTTCATTCATAAAAACCTTATCCTTCAAGTTATCATATGCATGAAATATGAAACCTGCATGTATAAAGGTTTAGGTATTCATCATCTCAAAACAATCATGGAAATATCAGGTGATCATCAAAGGTCCATCCATCTACTCTGGTATGTTGGAATTCATGGATGAGAGGAAATGTGGAAGATAACGGTTGTAGTTGATCAGATGGTTAGGATCATCTTGACTGTATGGCTTGTGTTATATTCAAAATATTTTAATGCATGAACATAGTTTTTATCTGGAATGTGTCCAACATAGATCCAGTGCTCATTCATGAGATGATTAGTAGGTGATTTCATTCCATCACCACTTCAATCCATAGCACCAGATTCATCACCTATACACACCTTCACCCATTCCCTTCATGGGGTACACCACACCTTTACATGATCTAGTCAGGAACCAACCTATGTTCTATGCACATTGTCTATGGGTGGTATTCATTCACCCTCCATGTTCTCTATGTCGGTGTTATTCTATCCTCTCATTCAACCATGGGCAGGCTAGGTTGACTGTCTCCCATATTGTTAACCCCATGGGTCCCACATATGTGGTTGAGATGGTCTTTGGTTTGATTTTGGTTAGCCATATTTTTTCTATAGGCCCACTAAAAAATACTTATGAATTATTCTAAGTATAGAATATAGTAACAATTGATTCCTCACCATTAAATCCCACACCACTTAAATTCATTCACTTAAAAAAAACATTAAATTAACTTCTTTTTTAGGGACATCAAATTCTATTCATGTAAGTAACTATTTTCATGGTCTTCAATATCATACATGGTCCTTATAAAATAATGAAATATTGCATGACCTTATTCAATGTCTCGTATTCATCATGTTGTAAACATTTTGAACACTCCTAGTGTAATGGACACATACATGACTTGAATTTGAGGTTTTTGAGATGGGTTATTTGTAACCAGATCCCGTCGCAAATGATCTTTTGTGACGGGGACATGTCGCAAATAGCTCATTGTAGAAAACAATGTCGTAAATAGTATTTTTTGCAACATGTCCATCATTAAAAATATTATTAAAGACGGAATGATTTTCGGTCGCAAATAGTTCTCCGTTTATTTATAAAAAACATGTTGTGACAGGCCCATCACAAAAAGTATTTATGACAGACCTGGTTTCCCATAATAAATAGTTATTTAAAAAATAAATAACTATTTGTGACGGGAACACGTCGTAAAAGGTCCGGTTGCAAATACTTAATAAATTAATAGTATATATATTTAATGAAATTATGATAAATTAATATTAGAAAATAATAATAATATTAGTATTATTAATATAAATAATATAATATTATATAATAATAATACTAATATTAAAAATATAAAAAATTTATATAATTATAATATTAATAACAAAATAATAATATTATTATAACAATGTTATTAATATTTTTAATATTTCTGAAAAAATAATATTAATATTATTAAAATAAAAAAATTATAAAATATAAAAATTATCAAAATTCACAAAAAATATAAAATAATAATAAAATATTATTTTTAATAGTAAAATAAACAAAAATTAAAAAATAACACCAATAAGAAATATTAAAATATTAAAATATTAAAAATAAAAAAAATTAAATTATTCAATATTCGCACCAATATAAATGATTGAAACTATAAGTAGTTTACATTACAAAAACATTGAATTCAAATGTTTTTACTAATTATTACTAATTATTTGTATTTATTACTAATTATTAGTATTTATTATCATTTATTAGTATTTATTAATCACTGCTAATTGTCATCAATTAGTACTATTTATAAAAAATTATTACTAATTACAGTTAATTTTTTGTAAATTACTGCTATTTTTTTAATTACCTCTAATTTTAAGTAATTACAGCTGATTTTTTGTTTAATATAATATAATGCAATAAATTATACTATAAATTTCTACAAAGGTGTAAATCGTAGAATTTTCAATCTTTAGGTCATGAGAAATGACCAATTTGTGTCAATCATGTCCAAATTTTTAAATGCACATGACCTAAAAATTAGAGACCTATTTTATGTTCAATTTTCAAGTAATTTATAATAATTTATATTATTTAAAAGTAATTTATAATAAATAATCATTTATTTATTAATAATTATTACTAATTAATACTAATTTTTACTAATTAGTACTAAATATTACTAATTATTAATAATTATTACTAATTATTACTAATTATTAATATTTATTACTATTTATTACTATTTATTACTAATTATTTCTACTTATTACTACTTATTACTAATTATTACTAATTCTTAAAAATTATTTCTAATTATTGCTAATTAATACTACTTATTACAATTTATTACTATTTATTACTATTTATTACTATTTATTACAAATTATTCCTAATTATTCCTAATTATTACTATTTATTTCAAATTGTTCCAAATTATTACTATTTATTAGCATTTATTTCTAATTATAAGTATTTATTACTATTTTTTTCTAATTGTTACTATTTGTTCCTAATTATCAGTATTTATTACTAATTTATACTATTTATTACTATTTATTACTAATTATTACTAATTATTATTATCTATTAAAAATTATTACTCTTTATTACTAATTAATACTATTTATTACTATTTATTACTGTTTATTACTGTTTATTACTAACTAATAATATTTATTACAAATTAATACTAATTATTACTATTTATTACTATCTATTACTATTTATTACTAATTGTTACTAATTATTACAAATTATTACTAATTATTACTACTTATTTGTATTTATTACTAATTATTAGTTTTTATTACTAGTTATTTGTATTTATTACTAACTATTAGTATTTATTACTAATTATTAGTATTTATTACTAATTATTTGTATTTATTGCTAATTATTTGTAATTATTACTATTCATTACTAATTATTACTTTGTATTCCTAATTATTAGTATTTATTTCTAATTAATGATATTTATTTCTAATTAATACTATTTATTGCTAATTAATACTATTTATTTCGAATTAATACTATTTATTTATAATTAATAATATTTATTGATAATTATTACTATTAATTTCTAATTATTACTATTTATTGATGATTATTACTAATTATTGCTAATTATTTGTAATTATTGCTAATTATTGCTAATTATTGATAATTATTACTAATTACTACTATTTATTACTAATTATTTTTAATTATTACTAATCATTTTTAATTTTTACTATTCATTAGTATTTATTACTCATTATTAGTAATTATTATTAAATATTGCTATTTGTTACTAATTATTAATATTGGTTACTAATTATTAATATTTGTTACTAATTATTAGTATTCGTTACTAATTATTGGTATTTGTTACTATTTTTACTATTTTTTCTATTTTTTACTGATTAATAGTAATTATTACTTTTTTTAGTAATTATTACTATTTATTAGTAATTATTTTTAATTATTACTAATTATTACTAATTATTAGTATTTATTACTAATTATTAATATTTATTACTATTTTTAACTAATAATTACTATTTATTCCAAATTGTTATAAATTACCACTAATTATTACTAATTAGCGTTAAGTGTTATCAATTACTGCTAATTACCGCTACTAATGACTATTTACCGCTAATTATTTATAGTCATTACTAATTATCATTAATAATTTCTAATTACCACTAATTATTAATAATTAGCTCTAATAATTTCAATTTATTACTACAAATATATTCTAGTAACAAAAGAATCTAAATCTAATTTAATTACAACTAATTAACTATAATTAAAATTAATATATAAATTGAAATAAATATCACATTAAATAAAACATAAATACCATTAAACTTGATCTCTTATTGGTGTAGACGACTTCAAAATAAGTTCGTAAAAAATTAACTCAGAGAAATTTTAAATCTAAAATTAGAGTTTAGAGAGAGAGAGAAAGTAGGAATACATAAGAAGAAGGAAAAAACAGATGTGGGGTATATATAGGTTAAATTATTTGCAATGGGACTATTTGTGATGGGACTCCCGTCACAAATACCTTCAGCCACATTAATAACTGTCGACGGTTAGAAGGGTATTTGCAACGGGTCTCGTCGCAAATAGTGACCTGCCGACACACTATTTGGGACCAGGGCATATCCCATCGCAAATAGTAATTATCATCGCCGGGTATTTACGACGGAGTGGCATCCCCCATCGCAAACACCCTTCCAGCGGTTTGGCACGCAAACCATGACAAAACTTTTGCGATGTGACCCCTTATTCCGTCGCAAATAACTAATTAGTTGTGACAGGTTGATGTCCTCATCGCAAATAATCTTTTCGACAGACTATTTGTGACGGGATCTATTCCTGTTGCAAATAACCTGTCACAAAAGGCCATTTTTCCCTTAGTGATATCTTTATCATTAATAACAATTCAACAATTATTGGAGTTATAAACTCAATGTCTTCAAAATACCTTCCTTAAGATAATGACACTTGAGTACTTTCTTCTTCACCTATTTATCCAGGGTACTTACAATTTTTTATCAAGATTAGATTTCTTGGATACTTCCAAAAACATATTTCTTTATAAATTCTTCAACATATTGACATCAATGAAATATTTCTATTTCATAGAACACCATTGAAAACCAATAACAATAATTGACAACAAATTCAAATCGTACAAAAAGTGTGCTATTTAATCTCCCCCTTTGTATTTATTGTAAATACCATCAATTTTTTTCAAATGACATATGTCAGTATATGAATCTATCCCCTTTACTTTTCCAAACATTCATTTCACTTTATATCACCATTATTGATAAGAAATAAAAAAAAATCATGGGAAAAGGGTATCATTTCATACATAAGCAATGTAACATCCATCATTTTACTCTAATTCTACATGATCCATGTTTGATTTTTTAAAACAAAAATAGGATTTCATTTCAACTAAAAATTTATCCTTTAACAACTAATCTGGACTCCTAATTAAATGAGAAATCATATAATCATCTTTAAGGGTTATCCAACTTTATTCTAGGATGAAGATACATAAATGAGATATGAAATGTTTTTAAGAACAATTGAACTGAAATTCTTGAACTTGCACTACTGGAAAATGGACCTATAGCCACGATTTTTTCCAATACGGTGGGTATAGGAACCTCTATACCCACATTTTTTCCCAAAACTGTGGGTTGTTGAGAAAAAATCCCTCAAGGTAACATTGAATTTCATTTTGGGTTGATTCTGTATGTTGACAAAGCAGGTTTCCATGGTGAATTTTTGAGTTCCAGAGAAGTTGTTGACAATCCATGTTGACAAAGAACAATGATAAAGGAACGGATGATCTGAAGGCAGTAAAAAAGAGCAGTATAAGGTGGCGCCATTTTCCACTGTTTGCCAGATTTTTGGGGTCTAAAATTTGGAGGTTGGTGAGCATCGTGAAAAGTGGATATCCTTGAAGATCTTATTTAAATACGGAAAAGGCATGAGTTTCACGAAGATCGGCTTCATGGATTGAATTTCGCGAAGACAAGAAATATGTTGACGGTGTTCTTCACGATTACGTCAAGCTTCATGAACGAAAGAGGTTGAAGTGAATCACGGCAGTGAAGGGATTTGTGATGGAACTTCGCGGAGAAGGTGCGAAATAATGTTGACAGTGATGCTCCACGATTACGTCAAGCTCCGCAATCGAAAATTTGTCGTGGTGCTTCGTTAATTTGATAGAATTTCAGCGGGAACTTCAGAGCTTCACGATTTGAGATGATGTGGCGTTGCCTTCGCACGGAAGGTTCGAGGGTCAGTGGAAATTACTATAAATAGAGGTCAACCCCCTAGAGAGAAGTAGAGAGAGTTTTCGAAGAAAATATTTTTCTCTTGGTTCGCGAAGGTGGTTCGCAAAGGTAGTTTTCTTCGCGAAAGAGAGGTGCTTCGTGGTGGCTAATCTAGCTCCATGAAGGAAGTGTGCTTCGCGAGGCCACGTGCCCTAAGGATTGTGCTCCACGAAGAGGCAAGATCTTTGAAACGACCTAAGTTTTGAAAAGGCTTGAGCTTCGCGAAAAGGTAGGAGCATCACAGAGTCTTTTTTGAGCTTTGCGAAATTGGGAACCTCGTGAAGTATGGTGTTTTGCAAAGGTATTTCCAAAGGTAGTTGCCTATTGTTCAGAGTCAAAGTGGTATTCATCTGTGGATGAAATATGGACTTCAATAGAGCATCTACATACAGTTGAGGATGCATAAATTCATGCAAATTAAGAGACCTACAGGTCTATAAACTGTGAGTGAATCCTTTTCAGAGTAGTGAGCAAGGGAAGAGGATGAAGGTGATCCTCTCCACCGGTAGTGAGCCAGAGAGTGATAAACAGGGAGTGACCCTTGGGAAAGTAGTGAGATGACTCTAAACTTTGTAAAGGCAGTGAGTCTAGGCATAGAAGTGATCTAGCCTGAACGTTATTGGCAGTGAGCCTTAGTGGATTTGGTACAGCGGCACATCGTCGTTGTATGCACCTTGGACGTAACCCAAGGAGGTTGAACCAAGTAAAAATCTATGTGTATGCATGTTTTCTTCCCTATATTGCATTCAAAGAATCATCATCAGATAAATAAGAAAAGAAGTGATCATAATAAACACAAAAGTGCAAACAAAGTGACCCTTATAATAAAGAGGTCAAGATCCAGTGGGACAGGAAGAATTTAGAAAAGAATATTTGTACCCTGATTCACCCCCCCCCCCCCCTCTCAGGGTATATAGGCCCCTATTGGTCCTAACAATTGATATCGGAGGGATAGGTTGTTTTTATCAGATTTATTTTCCCTGACTTGGTGTAGTCGATCTGTGTGGTTAAATCAGTCTTCCCTTATCTTGGTTTGCCATGGAAAAGAGAAAAACATCAAAGAAGAATCAGAAGTCAGCTGGTACTCTACATTGTGAAAGTGTTTATGGAAAAAGTGTGATTCAACTAAGGGAATCAAACATCTTGCTGAAGGAAGGATTGGATGAATCTGATAGGGAAAAGATATATTCACTCAATAATGATGTAGGAACGAGTGAATTACTTGAAATTCAAAGTGAAACTAAAACAACTGATGATGGAGAAGTTTCAAGAATGAGTCCACCAGTAGATGTTGTCAAAATGACAAAGAAATTGGATCAGAAATTGGATGAAGAAGTTAAATCTAAAGATATCTAGATCCAGGTATTGGAAATTGAGGTCAACAAGCTAAGAGGATTAAATCAAAGGCTTATTGATATGGCTACTGACCTAACAGAGAAGAATGATTCTCAAGGTGATGAAATAAAAATGATGGCTAGAATGAAAGTAAAACAAAATGCTAATTATTATGAAGAAAATCAAAATTCAGATGAAGTTCAGAATATGAATTCTAGAAATGATGATCTAGCTACACCGTAATCTGAAAATGTTCAGAGGAATCAAAGGATACAACAAGAGATTATATCTTTCTCTGAATCTATTTCTCAAGAAAATTGAAAGTAAAGGAGCAAAGTAACATGGTAGAAAATCTCACACGAGAACTAGAAGATGAGATGAGTTGTGTAAATAATCTCAGAATAGAACTCAATGCCCAACTTGAATCAAGGGATATGAAGATTCAAAAGTCGGAAGAAGAGATTGAATCAGTGAAGTCGGAAGTGGATAAATGCAATGCTAGAGGAAATCCTAAAATGAAGGATGCCTTGCACTTACTATTTGATCATCCTTCAGCAGGTGATGATGAAATGAAAAGAAACTTTGTTATTTCTGAAAATAGGAAAGAACAAATTCTCTTAGCTCAAAGACCATACAGTTTGGGAAAAACTGGTATTTCATTTAATGAATTATCTCCCGTGCATGACAAAAAGAGAGCCGTGAATAGTTCCATATGTGGAGGAAATCCTTTAGGTGCTAGAGACAAACCTAAAAAGGATTTTACAGGAAGAAATGATAGCATGTGCTATTTTTGTGGGATTCATGGTCATACATCAAGATTCTATTTAGAGGCACAAGATTACATATCAAGCTGTGAAAATAGAAACATTACTAGATCTGAGAAGAAGAAGATGTGTCATAAGAAATCAGAAAGAAGAGTCTCTCAGAAAAAAGAATTTATTATATGCTATTACTGTGGAAGAATGAAACACACCATGAGTATGTGTCTGGAATCTCAGGAGATCAATGTCAGAGGAAGAACTCATTATGCATCAACATCTCGATAGAGAAATGATTAAATGAGGTATGCCTTTGATGTAAACTGTTTTATATGTTCTGATTTGGGGCATTTGGAAAGAAACTGTAGCAAGAATAAAGCAGAAAGGTAAAGGAACTTGAAAATAGATTCATGACTCCAGTGGTGTATAATGTGAAATCGTACACTGGAAGACAAAGTGGTAAATTGGAAAATAGACTTAGAGCTTCAGGGGAATCACTTGGATCTGAATTAAAGGTGTATCAATCACCTCCTCTATCACACTCACAACCACTCTCTAAGAGAGAATGTGAAAAAACATGTAAGATCAAGGGGAGATCGAATCTAGTTGTGAGTAATAAGAATACACATTCAATGGAGGACTCACCACTAGTGAAAAAAAGTTTGGTGACTCATGTATCTGATAAAAGAAAGATGAACAACGAATGCATTGAAAAAATTTCATGTTGTGTTCCGTAGCGAGAAGTGGAAGAAAGGGAAAGACTCGTTCAATAGTGGAATAAGAAAGGTAAGATGACAAGTAGAGAGATTCCTACCCAGATAAGGAATCAAGGGAATCGTAATTTTGGTGGAACATAAAAGATGGAAATGTGTACCAGTGGGTTTAAATCCCAAAAGGTTAGAAAGACTAGGCTTGCAGAATCTACATATCAGAAAAAGGCATAGAATGTGGGTAAAGAATGTCTAGTCATATGGAAAGAACAATTGGAGTTTCCTGGGAAGCTAGAAGAAGTGATAATATAGTATGATTCTCTACAAGAAAGAATCAAAGGGTTGTCCCATCAGGATCAACCAAAATCTTCTTCCTGAAGATTCCAAAAGTGCCCCTCTCCCTATGTATATAAATTCTATTAACTGATGATTCAAGTGTTTCCAGTTTTAGGGAGATACAATCCAAGGGGAAGTGGGATCTAAATATGCAAAGTGAAGAAGTGATATGCTCCATAGTTTCAATTGATTCAAATCAGGAATCACAGTTGAAGAATAAAGGGAGCAACATAGCACAATAAGAAGTGATTGTGTTATTAACTTTGTCTCTTGTTTCCTACATGGAGTTTCAACTCAGTAGGCTTAGAGATTTTGTTAATGGCTCACTGCCGAGTTCCAGATTGGTATAAATGATGCATGAGGAGAAGAATGGTTATGGGTCTAAGTAGTGTGACTAACCCAAGAAGTGTTGCATAACATAGGGGGAGCATTCAATAATGAAATCAGATGCAAGAGCCATGAAATAAATAATTGGATGACTCAGCTCAAGTGTTCCCTATCGAGGGAAGAAAGAAACATAGGGAGAAGAATCAATAATCATGCATCTCATGCTTATCTATTTTTTTCTAACAAGTAGTATTAGCTGACAGTTTTCAAGATACCAAGAAGATGCAAGAGAGTATCAACCCTGTCTCAACAAGAAGTTCAGAAAAGAATCATATGTTAGAGATTGTTTTGAGGCCAGTAGATAAGAACTTCATGGGGACTAAATGGTTCTTTCGCAATAAGATGAACGAAGATGGCACAGTGATTTGAAACAAAGCACGACTAGTGTGTAAAGAATACTCCCAAAGAGGGGGTATTGATGTTGATGAGACATTTTCACCAGCTGTAAGGCTGAAAGCAATCAGATTATTTTTATCCATAGTAGTGAAATAAAAGTTCAAAGTGTTCCAAATGGACATCAAATCTACATTTCTGAATGGGTTTATAAAAGAAGAGGTGTACAATGAGAAGCCATATGTGTTTATTATTCATGTGGATGAGAATAAGGTTTGTCACCTCATGAAGGCATTATATGGGCCGAAACAAGCATCAAGAGTATGGTACTCAAAGCTCGGTCAGTATTTGAAGAAGCTTTGTTTTCAGCATGGTGGATTTTATTACAATATCTATTTTCAACAACAATAGTAATCAAATATGATGGGGCTATTTATATCGATGAAATAATATTTGGCGTATTAGATGAAGCATAGTGTAGACAGTTTTCCGAATTCATGAAACATGAGTTCGAAATGTCTTTGATTGGTGAGCTGACATTTTTCCTTGGTCTACAGGTGACACAAGGAAGGAATAGAACATTCATTTATCAATACAAATATTCCAAGGAGGTTTTGAGAAGATTTGGCATGTAAAATTCCAAGGATATGAAGACTCTGGTTGCTACCCAGATGAAATTGTCTAAAGATGAGGATGGTAAGGCATTTAATATCATAGAATATAGGAAAATCATTAGAAGTCTGTTGTACTTGACTACGACAAGGCCTGCCATTGTATTTTCCACATGCCAAGTAGCAAAATATGAGAGTAATCATGAGGAAAGACACATGCTTGAAGTTCCAACAATACTTCGGTATATCAAGGGCACAGTGGACTTTGGATTGATGTATAGTGGAAAATATCAGTCAGAATTATTGGGATATACTAATGCAGATTGGGCCAGTTCAGCGGATGATAGAAAATCAACGTCAGGTGGTTCATTCTATCTTGGTGAATTTTGTATTTTTTTTCTAAGAAATAAGCAAGACTTGATTTCATTGAGCACCACAGAAGCTAAGTATAATGCGACCACTTAAGCATGCACACAGTTATTGTGGATGATGCAGCAGCTTGATGATATAGGCATTGAAGTTAAGTCTTCGATCGGAATCCAGTGTGATAACTCATGCGCTATCAATCTTAGCAAAATTCTCATTCATCATTCAAGGTCAAATCACATTGAGATAAAGTATCATTTTATCAAGGAGAAAGTTGAGAAAGGAATCTTGAAGTTGGAGTACGTGCCTACAGAGCTACAGGATGCAGATATTCTGACAAAGGCCTTACCCAAGGAAGAATTTGAAAGGCATCGAATGGCTTTGGGAGTTCAGTCGACTCCCCGCACTTAAAAGAGTGTGGATGTGGAATCTCCCCCTCTATCTGAGGTATGATGTGTTTTTACCTAATGTGATGATATGTGTTCTCTACTCTGTTATAGAATGCAAATGAGTGACCTTTGGGTTCATTGAAAAAGGGGGTGAAAATAGTGATTGTTCAAGGGGGAGACAGTGTGGCTATTTGAGAAATCATGAAAGATACTGGGAGAAGCTGACAGGTGGAGCAACCAAATAGGGGGTGTTGAAGCTAGTTGAACGTGTTTAGCCAGTGATTAGCTTAGACAACACAGGAAATAGTGCTGAAGAGGATTTCCAGCTGACAAGAGTTAAAGATGTAATCAGATAGGGGGAGCATTTTAAATCTGAAGATGCTAGTAGTGATCGATCAAAGACTAGATATCACGACAGCTGAGGATCATGATAAAAGCAGAAGAGTGATTTTGGAATGGTGAGAGAATGTTACCAGCCAACCCCAATTGGTATTAGTGTGGTTCAACAATTGGTATTAACTTATCAATTGGTATAATTTTGGAATCAACAATTGGTGTCTGACATGAAGTGATTCATTGATGAACTTTTCATAATACTCTTTTTTCTCACACTGATCATTTCTCATGTGGGATTACAGAACGTGTTAAGAAATTCCTTGAACGCTATCAGAATCACAAGAGCCAAATGGTGATAGCGACTAGATGGATATTCAAAGAGGTATCAAAGTGCAGAAAATCATTCTGAGAAGAGTTTTGAAGAGTTGTCAACAAACCCAAAGGGGGAGATTGTTGGGAAAAAATCCCTCAAGGTAACATTGAAGTTTTTTTGGGGTTGATTGGGTTTGTTGAAAAAGCAGGTTTCCACGTTGAATTTTTGAGTTCCAGAGAATTTTTTTACAATCCATGTTGACAAGGAACAATGAAAAAGGAACATATGATTTGGAGGCAGTACAAAAGAGCAGTACAAGGTCACGCCCTTTTCCAGTGTTTTCCAAATTTTTGGGGTCCAAGATTTAGAGGTTGGTGAGCATCGCGAAAAGTGGATATCCTTGAAGATCTTATTTAAATATATAAAAGGCATGAATTTCACGAAGATAGGCTTTATGGATTGAATTTTGTGAAGACAAGAAAAATGTTGACGGTGTTCTTCATGATTACGTCAACCTTCAGGAATGGAAGAGGTTGAATCACATCGCGGTGGTAAAGGGATTTGCGAGGGATCTTCATGGAGAAGGTGAAAAATAATGTTGATGGTGATGCTCTGCAATTATGTCAAGCTCTGCGATTTGAAAATTACCTTGGTGCTTTCGCGATTTTGAGAGAATTTCGACGGGAACTTCGGAGCTTCGCGAATTGAGATGACGTGGAATTGACTTCTCACGGAAGGTTCTAGGGTTCTTGGAAATGCCTATAAATAGAGGTATACCCCCTCAAGATAAGTATAGAGAGTTTTCGAAGAATATATTTTACTCTTGGTTTGCGAAGGTAGTGTTCTTCGCGAAAGAGAGGTGATTCACGGCGGTTAATCTAGCTCCGCGAAGGAAGTGCGCTTCGCGAGGCTGCGTGCTCTAAGGAGTGTGCTTCATGAAGAGGCAAGAGCTTCATGACAGCATAAGCTTATCAAAGTATTGAGCTTCATGAAAATG
This sequence comes from Viscum album, assembly GCA_963277665.1. Taxonomy (NCBI): domain Eukaryota; kingdom Viridiplantae; phylum Streptophyta; class Magnoliopsida; order Santalales; family Viscaceae; genus Viscum; species Viscum album. The sequence continues at coordinate 655,635,632 of OY728136.1, forward strand.
AAGGATCTTTGCAGAGGCTTGTTTTATCTTTGTGAAATTAGGAACCTCGCAAAGTAGGTTGCTTTGAGAAGTTATTTCCAAAGGTAATTGCCTAGTGTTCAGAGTCAAAGTGGTATTTATCTGTGGATGAAATCTGTTCTTCAACAAAGCATCTACATACATTTTAGGATGCATGTATTCATTCAATTGAAGAGACCTACAGGTCTATAAACTGTGAGTGAATCCTTTCCAAAGTAGTGAGAAAGGGAAGAGGAAGAAGGTGATCCTCTCCACTGGTAGTGATCCAGAGAGATATAAACAGGGAGTGACCCATGGGAAAGTAGTGAGATGACCATAATCTTTGTAAAGGCAATGAGCCTGGGCATAGAAGTTATCTAGCCTAAACATTATTGGTAGTGAGCCTTATTGGGTTTGGTACAGCGGCACATCGTCATTGTATGCTCCTTGGACGTAACCCAGGGAGGGAGAACCAAGTAAAAATCTCTGTGTCTACCTGCTTTATTAACTGCATTGAATTCAAAGAATCATTATCAGATAAAGAAGAAAATAAGTGATCATAATAAACACCCAAGTGCAAAAAAAGTAACACTTATAATAAAGAGGTCAAGATCCAGTGGGGCAGGAAGAATTTAGAAAAGAATATTCATACCCTGATTCACCCCCCCCCCCCCACTCAGGGTATATTGGCCCCTATTGGTCCTAACAATTGGTATCAGAGGGATAAGTTCTTTTATCAGATTTATTTGACCTGACATGGTGTAGTCGATCTGTGTGGTTAAATCAGTCTTCTCTTATCTCGGTGTGCCATGGAAAAGGGAAAAACTTCAAAGAATTATCAGAAGTCAGATGGTACTCCACATTGTGGAAGTGTTTATGGAAAAAGTGTGATTAAACTAAAGGAATCAAACAGCTTGCTGAAGGAAGTATTGGATGAATCTGATAGGGAAAAGATATATTCACTCACTAATGATGTAGGAACGAGTGAAGTACTTGAAATTCAAAGTGATATTGAAACAACAGATGGTGGATAAGTTTCAAGAATGAGGCCAACAGTAGATGTTGTCAAAATGAAAAAGAAATTGGATCAGAAATTGGATGAAGAAGTTAAATATGAAGATATATGGATCCAGGTATTGGAAATTGAGGTCAAAAAGCTAACAGGCTTAAATCAAAGGATTATTGATGTGGCTACTGACCTAATAGAGAAGAATGATTCTCAAGGTGAAGAAATAAAAAGGATGGCTAGAATGAATGGAAAAAAATTCTAATGATTATGAAGAAAATATAAAATTCATATGAAGTTCAGAATCTGAAATCCAGAAATGATGATCTAGCTACACAGTTGTTTGAAAATGTTCAGAAGAATCATAGGTTACAACAAGAAATTGTATCTTTCTCTAAATCTGTTTCTCATGAAAAATTGAAAGTAAAGGAGCAAAGTAACATGGTAGAAAAAATCACACGAGAACTAGAAGATGAGATGAGTTTTGGAAAGAATTTTAGAAGATAACTCAATGACCAACTTGAATCAAGGGATATGAAGATTCAAAATTTGGAAGAAGATCTTGAATCAGTGAAGCAGGAAGTGGAGAAATGCAAAGCTAGAGGAAAGCCTAAAATGAAGGTTGCCTTGCACTTACTATTTGATCATCCTTCGGAAGGTGATGATGAAATGAAAAGAAAATTTTCTATTTATGAAAAGAGGCAAGAACAAATTCTCTCATCTCAAAGACCGTACAGTTTGGGAAAAACTGGTATTGGATTTAATGAATTCCCTCCTATGCATGACAAAAAGAGATCCGTGAATAGTTCCATAAGTGGAGGAAATCCTGTAGGTGCTGGAGACAAAACTAAAAAGGATTTTACAGGAAGAAATGATAGCATGTGTTATTTTTGTGGGATTCATGATCATACATAAATATTCTATTCAGAGGCAGAGGATTACATCTCATGCTGTGGAAATAGAAACATTACTAGATCTGAGAAGAAGAAGATGTGTCATAAGAAATTAGAAAAAAAGAGTCTCTCAGAGGAAAGCATTTATTAGATTCTATTACTGTGGAAGAATGGGACACACCATGAGTATGTGTCAAGAAGCTTAGGAGCTCAATGTCAGAGGAAGAAGTCAAGATGCATTAATATCTCGATAGATAAATGATTAAATGAGGTATGCCTTTGATGGAAAATGTTTTATATGTTTTGATTTTGGGAATTTAGTAAGACATTGTAGCAAGAAGAAATTAGAAAAGGGAAAGGAACATGAACATAGATTCACGACTCCAGTGGTGTATAATGTGAAATCATACACTAGAAAAAAAGTGGTAAATTGGAAAACAGGCTTAGAGCTTCAGGGGAATCACTGGGAGCTGAACGAAAGGTTTATCAATCACCTCCTCTATCACACTCACAACCACTATATAAGAGATAATGTGAAAAAAACTGTAAGATCAAGGGGAGATCTAATCTAGTTGTCAGTAATAAGAATACACGTTTATTAGAGGACTCACCACCAGTGAAAAAAAGTTTGGTGACTCAAGTATCTGATAAAAGAGAGATGAACAACAAATGCATTGAAAAATTCGAATGTCGTATTCTGTAGTGAGAAGTGGAATAAAGGGAAAGACACGTGCAATGGTGGAAAAATAATGGTAAGATGACAAGTAGAGATATTCCTACCTAGATAAGGAATCAAGGGAATCAAAATTTTCATGGAACATCAAAAAATGAAATGTATACTAGTGGGTTTAAATCCCAAACGGTGAGAAGGAAAAGGAATGCAGAATCTACATATTAGAAAAAGGCTCAGAATGTGGGTAATGAATTTCTAGTCATATGTCCAGAACAATTAGAGTTGGATAGGTAGCTAGAAGAAGTGAGAATAGAGTGTGATTCTCTACAAGAAAGAATCAAAGGGTTGACCCATCACGATCAACCAAAATCTTCTTCTTGGGGATTCTAGAAGTTCCCCTCTCCCTATGTATATAAATGATATTAACTAATGATTCAAGTATTTTAGGTTTTAGGGAGATACGATCCAAGGGGAAGTAGCATCTAAAGATGCCAAGTGGAGAATTGATATGCTCTAGAGTTTCAATTGATTCAAATCAGGAACTAGAGTTGATGAAGAAAGGGAGAAATAGAGCATAATAAGAAGTTATTGTGTTATTAACTTTGTATCTTGTTTCCTACATGGAGTTTCAACTCAGTAGGCTTAGAGATTTTTTTAATGGCTCACTGCCGAGTGCCAGATTGGTATAAATGATGCATGAGGAGAAGAATGGTTATGGATCTAAATAGTGGGCCTAACCCCCGGAAGTGTTGCAAAACATAGGGGTAGAATTAAATAAAGAAATTAGATGAAAGATCCATGAAAGCAATAATTGGATGACAAAACTCAGGTGTTGCCTATCAAGGGAAGAAAGAAACACAGGGAGAAGTAGCAATAATCATGCATCTCATGCTTATCTATTTTGTTCTAACAAGTGGTATTAGCGGATAGTTTTCAGGATACCAAGAAGCTGTAAGAGAGTATCAACCCTGTCTCAACAAGAAGTTCATAAAAGAATCAAACATGGGAGATTGTTTTGAGTCCAGCAGATAAGAACGTCATCAGGACTAAATGGTTACTTCTCAATAAGATGAACGAATATGGCACAGTTATTCGAAACAAATCATTACTGGTGTGAAAATCATACTCCCAAAGAGGGGGTATTGATGTTGATGAGATATTTGCACCAGTTTCAAGGCTGGAAAAAATTATATTATTTTTATCCGTAGCTGTGTAAAGAAATTTCAAAGTGTTCCAGATGGCCTTCAAATCTGCATTTCTGAATGGGTTTCTAGAAGAAGTGGTGTACTTTTAGGAACCATATGGGTGTCTTGTTCATGAGGATGAGAATAAGGTCTGTCAGCTGATGAAGGCATTATATGGGCTGAAACAAGCATGAAGAGTATGGTACTCAAGGATCAATCAGTATTTGAAGAATCTTGGTTTTCAGGATGGTGGATTTGATTACAATCTCTATTTCAACAACAACAGTAATCAAAGGATGATGGGGCCGGTTATGTCGATGAAATAATATTTGGCAGATTAGATGATGCACTATATAGAAAGTTTTCTGAATTCATGAAACATGAGTTCTAAATTTCTATGATTAGTGAGCTGACATTTTTCCTTGGTCTACAAGTGACACAAGTAAGGAATAGAACATTCATTTCTCAATCGAAATATGCCAAGGAGGTTTTGAGAATATTTGGCATGGAAAATTCCAAGGATATGAAGACTCTGGTTGCTACCCATATGAAACTATCTAAAGATGAGAATGGAAAGGTAGTTAATATCACAGAATACTGGAAAATCATTGGAAGTCTGTTGTACTTGACTGCGACAAGGCCAGACATTTTATTCACCACATGCCAAGTAGCGAAATATCAGAGTAATCACAAGGAAAGCCACATGATTGCAGTGAAAAGAATACTTCAGTATATCAAGGGCACAGTGTACTTTGGCTTGATGTATAGTGGAAAATCTTAGTCAGAATTATTGGGATATAATGATACAGATTGGGTCGGTTCAGCGGATGATAGAAAATCAACGTTAGGTGGTGCATTCTACCTTGGTGGATTGTTTATTTCTTGGCTAAGTAAGAAACAAGACTAAATTTCATTGAGTACCACCGAAGCTGATTATATTGTGGCCACTTAAGCTGCACATAGTTATTGTGGATGAAGCAGCAGCTTGATGATATGGGCATTAAAGTAAAGTCTCCGATCGGAATCCAGTGCGATAACTCAAGTGCTATCAATCTTAGCCAAAATCCCATCCATAATTCAAGGTCAAAGCACATTGAGATAAAGTATCATTTTAACAAGGAGAAAGTTGAGCAGGGAATCATGAAGTTAGAGTATGTGCCTACAGAGCTACAGGTTGCCGATATTCTAACAAAGGCCTTACCCAAGGAAGTATTTGAAAGGCATCGACTGGCTCTAGGATTTCTGTCAACTCCCCACACATAAAAGAGTGTGGATGTGTAATCTCCCCCTCTCCTCGAGGTATGATGTGTTTTTCCCTAATGTGATGATATGTGTTCTCTACTCTGTTATAGAATTCAAAGGAGTGACCTTTGGGTTCGTTGAAAAAGGGGGAGAAAATAGTTATTGTTCAAGGGGGAGATAGTGTGTCTATTTGAGAAATCATGAAAGATACAGGGAGAATCTTATAGGTGGAGCAGCCAGATAAGGGGTTTTGAAGCTAGTTGAACGTGTTTAGCCAGATCTTAGCTTTGACAACATAGGAAATAGTGTTGAAGATAATTTTCAACTAACAAGAGTTAAAGTTGTAACTAGATAGGGGGAGCATTTTAAATCTGACGATGCTAGAAGAGATCGATCAAAGGATAGATATCACGACAACTTAGGATTGTGATAAAAGCAGAAGTGTAATGTCGGAATGGTGAGAGAAGGTTACCAGCCATCACCAATTGGTATCATTGTGGTTCAACAATTGGTTTCAACTTAGAAATTGGTATATATTTGGAATCGACAATTGGTGTCTGACATGAAGTGATTCATTAATGAACTTTTCGTACTACTCTTGTTTCTCATATTGAGAATTTCTCATGTGGGATTAGAGTACATGTTAATTGATTCTATGAATGCTATCAGAATCACAAGAGACAAATGGTGGTAGCAGCTGGAAGGAGATTCATAGAGGTATCAATGTGCAGAAAATCATTCTGAGAAGAGTTTTGAAGAGTTGTCAACAAACCCAAAGGGGGAGAGTTATGGGAAAAAAATCCCTCAAGGTAACATTGATGTTTTTTCTGGGTTGATTGGGTTTGTTGAAAAAATAGGTTTCCATGGTGAATTGTCAAGTTTCAGAGAAGTTATTGACAATCCATGTTGACAAAGAACAATGAAAAAGGAACAGATGATCTGGAGGAAGTACAAAAGAGTAGTACAAGGTGGCGCCATTTTCCAGTGTTTTCCAAATTTTTGGGTTCCAAAATTTGGAGGTTGGTGAGCATCGTGAAAAGTGGATATCCTTGAAGATCTTATTTAAATATATAAAAGGCATGAGTTTTGTGAATATAGGCTTTGTGGATTGAATTTTGTGAAGACAAGAAAAATGTTGGCGGTGTTCTTTGTGATTACGTCAAGCTTCGTGAACAGTAGAGGTTGAAGCGTATCACGACGGTGAAGGGATTTTTGAGGGAGCTTCATGGATATGGCATGAAATAATGTTGGCGGTGATGCTCCGTGATTACATCAAGCTCCGCGATTGGAAAATTGCCATGGTACTTCATGATTTTGAGAGAATTTCGACGGAAACTTTGGAGCTTCACGATTTGAGATGGTGTGGCGTTGACTTCGCATGGAAGGTTTTAGGGTTAGTGGAAATTCCTATAAATAGAGTTCGACCCCATCAAGAGAAGTAGAGAGAGTTTTAGAAGAAAATATTTTTCTCTTGGTTTGTGAAGGTGGTTCGTGAAGGTAGTGTTCTTCGCAAAAGAGAGAGGATTCGTGGCGGCTAATCTAGATCCATGAAAGAAGTGCACTTCATGAGGTCGTGTGCTCTAAAGAGTGTGCTTTGAAAAGAGGCAAGAGCTTCGCGACGGACTAAGCTTTGCAAAGGCTTGAGCTTCGTGAAAAGGCAGGAGCTTCACGGAGGCTTGATTGAGCTTCGCGAAATTGGGAGCCTCGCGAAGTAGGGTGCTTTGCAAAGGTATTTCCAAATGTAGTTTCCTAGTGTTCAAAGGAAAATTGTTATTCATCTGTGGATGAAATCTGGACTTCAATAGAGCATCTACATACAGTTGAGGATGCATGCATTCATGTAAATGAAGAGACCTACATGTCTATAAATTGTGAGTGAATCCTTTCTAGAGCAGCGAGAAACGGAAGAGGAATAAAGTGATCCTCTCCAACGGCAGTGAGATAGAGAGAGAGTAACAGGGAGTGACCCTTGGGAAAGAAGTGAGACGACCCTAAACTTTGTAAAGGTAGTGAGCCTAGGCATAAAATTGATCTAGCCCGAACATTATTGGTAGTGAGCCTTAGTGGATTTGGTACATCGGAACATTGTCGTTGTATGCTCCTTGGAGGTAACCCAGTGAGGGTGAACCAAGAAAAAATCTCTATGTATGCCTTCTTGCTTCCCTACATTGAATTCAAAGCATCATCATCAGATAAAGAAGAAAAGAAGTGATCATAATAAACACACAAGTGCAAAAAAAGTTACCATTATAATAAAGAGGTCTATATCCAGTGGGGTAGGAAGAATTTAGAAAAGAATATCTATACCCTAATTCACCCCCCCCCCCCTCTCAGGGTATATAGGCCCCTATTGGTCCTAACATGGGTATAAGTATTGTGTAGGAACTAATACCCATAGTTTTGGGAAAACTGTGGGTATAGGTGTAATATGGGACCCTATACCCACAATTTCACAAAACTATTAGTATAGGGTAGTTTTTTTATACCTATACGCATTGTTGGAAAAACCCCATGGGTATAGTGTTGTTTTTTAAAGACCTATACCCATGGTTTTAAAAAATCGTGGGTATAGATTTACTGCCTTGTGGAACAAAAAAAATTGCGGGGCACATAAAAAAAATCACTGGAACATCTATTCCCACGATTTTCTACCTATACCAATGGTTAATATAAATATATATAACAAAATATATATCTATATACCAATAATTCAAATGGGCTAGTGTTTATGCACATGATGAATAAATGATCGGTCTAAGGATCAAATATTGTGTTCGGGTTTTTTTGTCAAATCTATACCCACTTTTGTAAAACTGTGGGTATAGATGAATGACACAGTGGAATGGTGAGTGACACAGTGGACTGGACGTATACCCACAGTTTCCTAAACTGTGGGTATAGCTCAGGGGCTATCCTGACACCTTGGGATCCCATGATTCATGAAATCATGGGTATAGGCTATACCCACGGTTTCATGGGCTATACTCATGGTTTCAAACTGTGGGTATAGAGAAATTTTACATTAGTGTTACTAAAACAAACAGATCAAAACATTCAAGTGAAATAAGAAGGATATGTGGCCCTAGAGAACTTTCATATGTCAACATTTCTTATGTCATTGATTAATTTAGTTAATCCACCTTTTTATTAAGTTTATTATTTTTTATAACTAATGATGATAGATTATGAAAAAAATACCTTTTCCAATGACATGTTCTTTAAGAAATTTCAAGAATAATCAAATTTCATACCAATTAAAATAATGGTTCTAGAAGAAACTTCATCTTTATTAATATGCCACCACCTAAATGTAAACACTCCTTAACATATTCATAATGGTGAATGTATTAAATAATGGATTTTAAGATGTTCTATTTTTTATAATACAACAATATTGGTCTTCAACTTGTGATTTTCCAGAATTGACAACTTCCACAACTTCACTAAGGATGATCCTCTTTAATACTTGTTCTTCATAATAAAATATTTAATATCAAACCATGATTGTGTCTTATTTTTCTTTATTATATATGATATTATAGAATAATATTTAAATTTAATGAAGATGGAACTATATCATATTTGTATTTGAATACCAATTGAGTAATCATTCAAGGATGATGACTTCTCCAGCTTTAAAGTCAATAATTTTCTGCACTCACTATTTCCCAGGATCTCTCCCTAATAACTTACTTCACCTTAAATTTACTACCTTATAAGAACAAAAAAATTCCCAAATTATACGGTAGTAAGGTGTATCTTCCATGATTATTAAAATGAATAGCAAGGTTGAGATAGTTTTCTCAACCAAGTTGCTTCATTTCCTACAGTCTTCATGATTTCACATCTGAACTTCTATTATGATTTTTTGTTGGGGTAGCATGGATCTATTCAAATTATTTTATTCTTTATGTGGAGATAGTTTCTTCTTAATATCCTTCATGGATGATTCATTCTTAGTACTCTTAAAGACCGCTTCATATTCTGTAAGAATAGTTAAACAACCTTTAGCACAGTATCCAATATTTTCATATCACTCACACAAATTTTCTTTCACATAAGAGTTATATTTTATTAAAAACCTCTCATGTAATTTTTTCATCATGTGGAATTTTTTAGTTTTATTTTTCACTATACCTATCTTGTGAATTATCTATTTTCCTCATCCTCTCCAAATATTCTAGTCATATTACTAAGAAATCATTAAGAACATTAGCAGTAAGTTTGGATGTTCCGCATGGCTTATTCTCAACGCCATCCTTCATATTAGTTCGTCTGGATGTAGAACCTCTCTTTAAATTCTTTGATTTAGAATCCAGTATCTTCTTACCTTTTCTAATTGAAATCTTCTTGGGAGAATTTTTTTTTACAACATATATATATATTCTTCCCAATGTTTCTTCTTATTTCTTATCCAACTTATTTGATCTTATTTTCTCATAAGCTTTGGATACATATCAAGATGAGCATACAATATTCTTATGACCACAACAATTGTATTCATCATAGATATTTCCAATATTTCAAAATATGTTTGATGTATACATATTTTTCTTAGCCTATGGATGTTGTATATTCTTCTCTAGATTGTTCTCCCATGACATGGGATTTCTCAATAATTTTTCATTTAAAGGATTTTACCAACAATATAATTCATAGTGCCTAATTTTTTTTAAACAATATTGATCCATAAACCTTGATCTTATTATTTCTTTTATATGAATTTTTGGGTATTATTCATAACAAGTTGGGGTCTACATGGGGAACTAGATTCCATACTCATTTTTCTATCAACCCTAGTCATGGTGGTAGTCATCTCATCACCTTTATTCATCCATAATTATACATATTATTTTTTACAACCTATATTATTCAAGATAATATATTTAGAAACATTATTATGCTATGGAATGGATGTCCTAAATTTCTTCATACATTCTTGAGACAGATCATTGAATGAAATCATGATCTTCTTATCACATGTTTGATGAATTTCAACCTTAGAATGCTATAGTGAACATTGTGTATTAGAAATAACTATATCCTTATTTTTTGAAGTATAAATATGTGTCGTCTCAAAATTTCCCAACTAAACTTTCAATTCTAGACATCTCATGTTGATGGTGTTTTTGAATCTTCAATCACAATACCCTTCTATTACTAAATATTACTTATTCTTTCAACTTTATCTTCATGCCACTTAACTTTGTTTTGTAAAAAATATTGAAGATACTTTATCTTTCTGAACTTCACTTCCAAATTCAAATCACTGACATCAATGTTATTTTTCAACTTTTTGTGAAGATCATGGATATTTTCTTCGAAATTATTTTTTAATTCATCTTTATCATCAAATTCTTTTATCCATTTTGAAGATCTTATTTAAATCTCTTTGTTTGTTTCTTCAAAGGATCCAACCAATCCAGGGATCTTTAAACATTATATATTTTTTCTTGTAAATCCTTATCTATGCTATCTACTTCTTCTCCCAAATGGTTGATAAATTTCTACTTACATTGAAAGAATCCATAAATAAGAGAGATTTTTTTCTTTGGGAACATAATCTATAATATCTTTCAATATTTAAACATATATGAATTGAGAACTTATAGATTGAAGTCATCACCACTTATGTGAGAATATTACTGTTAAGGAATGTTTGTACAAGATTTTTTTTCAATCCTCATGAGCACTTGAAGTAGTAATTGTTTCTTTCTCATTATAAGAATCTTAACACACCAAATCTTTACTTTCCAAGCCTAATACGTCTTTATTGTTGGAAATTTGTGGATATAATGATACTTCCTCTTCATTAGATATGATATTCAGCTTATTAAGATTTCTTTTATCTTTATTTCTCCTATTTATCACTGTATTGTTAGATATAGACTTCTTCTCAGAGATAATAGAATCTTCACCAAAAATGCACTTTAATGTTAATATAACAAAGAAACTAAAATCCTAGAAAAATAATAGGTGAAATATTGAAAATATAATAGAGTCAAATATTTCCTCTAATTCCAATTGAGAGGACCACTTTAGGATATACTCAACACTAAAAGGGGTGTGAATTAATGTTGAGACCTTTTCATTGATTATTAATTTTATCACTTTTACATCTTAGACCTCTTAGGATCTTGATTCTATTATTATCTTCTCCTTATCAAATGAAAGTATATTAAATCATTTATAGATGGAACATTATATTTCTATATGTTTCACTAATCAATAAGATTATCTAGTCCTCGAAATGGTTTGTAAATGATCTAATACCACACAACCACTAAAAAAATAATCCTTTAAACATGGTTACAATAAGTAGGGAATAATCATTCACTTGAATCAAAATATATTCAAATGAAATTTCTAGTTTTATATCTCTTGGATAGTTATTTATACTACCATTAAAAACCATCCCCACATTCTTAATGTTTTGTAACACCAAGAAATTATTCCACTTGTTGAGACTTTGGATGGATGTCACAATCCCTCTTTTCTATTTATTTCCTTATTCTCCACTTGTTAATTTCATTGTAGTGGAAAAGAAACTCCCCTTATTTTATTCATAGTAGATAATAGATATGATACTCCTTCTTTATTTATCATACTTCAGTCATGATAATATGAATATATACTGAACTGAATATATTAAAATTATTCTTCAACAATAGTGATAATCATAGCTTTGTTTGGTATCTGGTTGAACCTTTATTCTTCATTCCATTACACTAAATGTTTGGTATTTCTATAATAAAAAACATCCATTCTAATTATCAAAATAGGAAATGTTTTGATTACCATTATAACACTCAATTTCTTTTCCATTGATAAAATTTCAACATTGAATGTAGTATCAATTCACAATTTTTATTTGTGGAACATGAAATATTTATTAATTAAATCACATAGAACTTTAAGTAGTATTTCATGAAAGAATGGTATTTCACAACACATGACCCTCTTTAAACTAATTCAAAGGTACAACATGTGTATGTTTCATGAAAATATAATTATTTTGACCTTAGAACATATAATATAGTATTCATATTATTTAAGGTGGTATTTCCAATTTTATAGTACTTTGATAGAGAATTACTTTGGATTTTAGTTCTAATAGCCTCAGGTATATTACTGATTGTCTTTATATACATTCTAATATGTGAAATAGATATGCACCGGAAAATTCATGATGAGCATACATTGTGAGAAAGTCAAGTACAAGTCATGTACTAGAAGTACACATAGTGATAGAAGTAAACCAGTCAAAGAAGCATTTGTGGAATCGACATGGTGGATAAAAAAAAGATATAAGGTACATGTAGTGTACCCCAAGTACATGTCGTGAAGATTTTGACATGTAGAGAAAGAATAGGTGGCGTAGGCTATGGATTTTGGAGGAGTTCTCCTATAAAATAAGGCCACTATACACAATTCCAACACACTCTGGGAAAAAGGCAGCAAAGGAACTTCAACAGACGTCCTACAAACCATGGTTGGAGATCCGGAGCCATTATTCACCACCTTTCTTCCTTAGGTAAACATGCTGCTCACTTCCAACATGAGCGTGTAGTCCCATTTTTGATGGGTGATCTGATATATAGGGGGAGTTTTTCTATAGATTTATTTTCTTTATTTCATTCATGTTTTGGATTTCTGAAAATTAATTATCTTTCTAATTCATCTTCTTTTCACATTGCATGATCATTGTGGTGTTATGAGGTTTATATTTAATTGCATAAATTAGTTTACATGTTTGTGTATGGCCATTATGTAACATATGTTAGATATGTTTAAAAAATGGTTTTGTGTTGCTTATTTCTGTGATTGTGGTTAGTAGATGAACATTCCAATGACGCAATCATACGAATAGGATGGGATTCCAAGAACAAGGATCCCTTCTGACCTAGTTCTGACACCAAAACTAAATAAACACACTTTCAAGTAAATACCTAGAACATGAACCTGAAATCCATTGAACCTAGAATTCCCCATCTATTGATTAAAAATCCCAAAATTTGTTGTTATTTACCTTTTCTCAAAATGAATTAAAAAATTTCAATTTTAGTTTCCTTAATTTAGAACATATGGATCATCCTTGTGGGTTCGACACTTGGACTTACTATATAATACACTTTAATATTGGATTGTTTGAGTTTTATAAATTTCATTTTTGCATAGCACGGTAGGGAACTAATGATGCCCTACAGGGCTGTCACATGCACGCAAGTTAGGACACCCAATCATGAACATATTATCCCTCCTGAAAACATGAATATGTGTTATTTTTTATACTTTATTTTTGTGAAGGTATGTATGCATGAAAAAAATGTTGGAACCAAGGATGTTCTTTGATGGAAATGGAGTTTGGTTTGTGTATATTGTCAATTTGTTTTGGTTTGATTTAGTAATTGGAAGGTGAGTGATATTACAATACAAGAATACTATAGTATTTAAGGTGGAGTCATTTCCATATGTTTTCAAAATATTTGGCCTCAAAATCTGGAGAAAGAGGCTAGCATCGTGACGGGTTATTTTCTATAATCAACTCTTTATAAATATGGTAAAGGTATGGGTTTTACAAAGACTATTTTTCTAAAATGTTATGCTTTGTAAGTGTGTGATGAGTTTATAGTATTCTATGTGACTATGAGGAGTGGAGAAACATGAATACAAGATGTGTTGGTGGTAATCTTCATGACTATGAAAAATATCACCGAAGCTTCATGAATGGAGGAGCTTCGCAAATATGATTTTGATGGTTAATAGAAAATGTCCTGTATTCATGGGAGATTTTCTAAGGGATGAATCTATATATATATATATATGAGGCTACCCCCATTTCATTTGAAAAGAAAATAGTTAGATAAAATTGGGAATCACTCTGATTTCATGAAGGTTGGGAGCTCCATGATATGTCTTTCTATGTGAGCTTGAGCATCATGAAAAGACTAGGTAAGTCTTGATTTATTTCAGTGATTCTAAGTAATGGATAATTTTTTATGACTGGGAACTCCATGATGACTTAGTGAGATTCATGAAGGCAATTTTCTTCATGAATGTTGTGAACTTCGTGAAGGATCTATGTGAATAGTGCTTTCAAGTGAATCAACTCTGGTCTACTGTGTAAGAAGATTCTCATTATAGTCTGGGATAGAGACTTAAATTTTAATCTATTAAAGAGACCTTCAGTTGATAAACTATGTAAGTCTTCACTCAAGGAAGTGAGCTACGAGGAGTCGACGGAAGTGTTCTGAGGTACATAGTGTGTTTTCCCTAAAATCTTGTAATGATAGTGTTCTTGTCATGGACTGACTATGTCTAAACTTCTATATTCCACAAAATTGAAGATTATTGGATTTATGTATGACTGATGTATTGTTAGCATATTCTCCTTGGACTATCCCTTAGTGGTGAACCAAGTAAAATTATTGTGTTCTCTTTTCGTGTGATTGTTTTTTTTTTTGTACTTTCCCATCTGACATGATTAATAGGTTCCTACTAATGTGTAAAATAGATCCATCACATTAGTAAAAAAATTTGAAATCCTAATTCACCCCTCCTCTCTCAGGGTGTTTCAAGGTTCATCAAGTGGTATCATAGGATACATGTTGCTGGAGTTAAATTTTTCCTCTCTTACTATCCTAGAGAATTTAGTAAATTTTAGGGGAATCCACATCTTTGATGGATGAAACATCTATATTTATAATAAAATGATGAAATAAAATTAAATATCTCTTGGAATGGAAGTTATTTTGGCCACTACACAAGAGATACAAGTCACTGATGCAACATGACTGTTTGTGATTGAAACACACACAAAAATTCTTGATGTAGATTCCAAAGCATATAATTCCATAACTGTAGTTCTATCTGATCAAATATATCTTAAGATGATGAGTTTCAATTCATCCAAGTATACATGGGAAAAAATTAAAATATATATGAAGGTGATGACTTAGTGAAGGAGGAAAAACTACAAGTTTTTCACAATAGGTATGATGATTTGAAAATACATCTAGATAAAAATCCAGATACCTTCTTTAGTCAAATGATTGAAGTTTTTGGATAAATACGAGGAATTGGTGAATAAATAAAATACATTGGCATTGTGAATAAAATATTGAGAAGGATTCCACCTCTCTAAAATCCAAAAGTGTCAGCCCTTGAGGAAAGGTATATTTATATACTTTCTATGGATGATCTGCTGAGTAGTCTGGTAGCATATGAAATGAGAGTCAAACCATAAGATGTAAAAAATTGATTAATAAATGAAATATATTTCAAAACATTGGAGAAAATTGAGATTTATGGAGATTGTATTGATTAAGATAATGATAAAGATGAACTTTTTTCTATTTTTTCAAAGAAATTGAAGAGTGAAAGAGGGATATTTAAAGGAAATCTTCCTCTGGCATGTTTTTGATGTGGTAAAGTTCGTCACATTACTTATTGATTCTCAAAGATGTTTTTTGAGGAATATAGTAAAGCTAGAAAAATGTATAATCCTCAGAAAAGGACCCCCCAAATGTGTGACCACAAATCAAGAAATAAAATACATAGAAAGTGTTTCATCTATAAAGAAGAACAAGATGATAGTGACTTTTTTTAGGGTAAAAATCCAGATTTTAAATTTGGAAACTAATAATCCATGTTGTATATAGTTGAAATGTCAGAACCATTTAAAGAAAAAGGTAATGACAATCAGTTTATTGGTTGTTTTGATCACAAGTTGGAACTTAAGGGTGCTCTTTATAATAATGAAGTTCAAATAAAAAGGAATAGAATCTTTAGATTTTTCATGTAAGATTCATTAGATTATTTTTATTTCTTTGAAGAAAAAATTGATTGGCTTGAAGCTATAGAAAAATAACATTCAATAACTCTTGAAAGATAAAAAGAAGTTGTGGAATTTAATATCATTATTGGAGTGTAGAAAATAGAAACTAGAATAAAAACATAATATAGTTGAGGGTCTTGAAAAATATATTGTTACTCTAAGGAGTAAACTTGAAACTGAATCAAATTGTAAGGTTCTCAAATGAAGGGATGTTATAGATAGCTAAGAATATTTCTGAAGGTGTAGAGAAGGATTTGAATGATCAAAGACCCACCCGCATGGAAAATAGTGGAATTGGTTTTGATACTGAAACATCAAAGTATGGAAATAAAATAGGCCAAAATAAAGGGAATCATAAATTTGGATATATCACAAAGTCACCTGAAATACTAACAAATAAATCCTCAAATTCAATTGAATGGATAACTAAAAACTATCTACAAGTATCCAAAAATGATTGGTAGTTAAACTTATTTCTAAAGGAAGGTGACATAAGTAGTAATATGAGTGATAAGACACTTAATATTATGATTTGTAGCTATATGGTCCATACCATGTCATATTGTAAAGATTCAAGGATCTATTTGAATGGGGAAGAGATATGAAGTAAACAAAGGAGAACAAATTCATATCCTAAATATTATAGAATAAATAGTTTTTATGGATATTATTTTCACTAACATAACTACAGTTATAAAACTATTGATTATAGGTAGAGAAAAGGTAGGAATATTCCCTACATAACTCATAGAAAATTCAATACCCACTGACCAAACAATGTTTCTCTTGATAACATAGACTCTCATTGAAAAGAACAATATGAGTATGAAGAACCAATATACAATAAAAATATATTGGAAAGACTATCATTATCCTACCTTTAATAAAATATTTCATGGAAGGAAAATAACAAAATCAATAAATATAACCTTGAATAAATAACTTTCAAAGCTACAAATAATTGTATCACCTAGATTCTTGATAGCGGGTTCTCATCTAATATGATAGGAAATATATATTTATTAAATAATTTTAAGAAAATGATTTATGTAAAATCTTGTCTCAGTAATGATGGTGCTTTAAATATTAAAGGAAGTGGGAGTATAGAACTAGAAAATTATGAGCTCAAGAAAACTGAAGTTCTCTTTGTGGATGGTTTGCATCACAATCTCCTGAGAGTGAGTCAACTATGTGACTCAGGAATTATAGTGACATTCAATCAAAAGGGGTTCACAATAAAAGGAAATACAGATGAATGATCTCATGAAAGGATGAATAATAGATGGAAATTTGTACTAGGTGGATGGTAAAGAAAAGATTTTTTGCTTAAATATTGAAGAAGAAAACAACTTCTTCCACCAAAGGTAGGTTCACATTAATAAAAAATGAATGGGAAATATATCTAAGATTAAGATAGTCATGAAAATCCCCAATATGAAGCATGAATGGGAAAAGATGTGTATTGATTTCATGCGAGTAAAGTTAGTCTATAGTTCATATCATCCAAAGAAGAAAAGGGAATAAAATCTTGCTGGTCTCATCCACACATATGTATGTAGTCCAATAAATGTTGTTGGTAAAATGGAGAAAGGTAATTCATTCTTTTCATTGATGATTATAGTAGAATGTATTGTGTGATGATTATACATATGAAATATTAAGTGTTTGATTTCATGAAAAGTTGTCATTGAATAACTAAGAATGATATTGGCCACAAAATTAAAGTTATATTATCTGTAAATAGAAGTGAATACACATCCATTGAATTTGAAAACTAATTGGAAAATGGAATAAATCTTAAGGTGGTTGTGGTGATAACCTAACACCAAAATGGGGTTATTGAACAGAAAAATTGACAGGTAAACAATATGGCTAGAACTATTCTGATTGAGGGCACATCTCTTATCATTATTGGAAAGAGGTTGTTCAAAAAAACAGTGTACACTCAAAATCGAACAAGGATCTTTATGGAATAAAACAAGACACTGTGTGAGTTTTTACATGGGAGGAAGCCCTCTCAAAAATATTATTTTGTTTTAAAAATTAAATGTATCATCAGAAACAAATAAGTAAATAAAGGAAATTATGGTGATGATTTAGAAGAGGGAATATTCCTTAGATTTTCAATGAATATAAAATCATAAAAATTATTCAATAATCATATTAGAATAATTTTGGAAGGTAGTGATATCAACATCATGGAATATAAGACCACAAGTTCCTCAAGGAGAACTTATGATGATATTATTGAAGATAAAGAAGATAGTGGACATATAACATATTCAAATGAAAGGTTGAGTAAGGCATCCAAAACATTAGTATGTCACAAAACCATGATGATTTAGAATACTAATCGGAAGAGGAACCCAACATGAACAAACTTCATCAAAACCTCACAAAATAAATAGAAGATAATAAATTTATAAGTCTAACATCATTGGGGATTGGAAAAAACCCACACAGATAAGAATAATGATGAGTGAATCACATTCTACATTCCTATCAATTGTATAACTAACTTAATTTGAAGAATATATAAATGATTAATCAAGGTTTAAGGCCATGAATGAAGAATTGGATCATATTTTCAAGAACCATAAATGAGATCTATTTAAGATACCTAAAGATTGAAATGTGATTGGAACAAAGTGGATCTTTAAAAATAAGTTCTATGAGCATGGAAATGTGATCATAAATAAGGTGTGCTTGGTGTGTAAATGTTATGCATGGATTGAAGACATTTATTTTCAAGGAACATTTTCTCTAATAGAAAAACTAGAGTCGATCAGGCTTTTCCTTGATATGGAAATTCCAAGAGGATAGAAAGTGTATCAGATGGATTTCAAAACATCATTCTTGATTTATGTTCTTGAGGAAGAAGTCTACATTTAATATCCAACAAAATTTCAGATTATATATGACTATGTAAAGTTTTGTAGATTAAAGAAGGATCTATATAGTCTAAATAAGGCACCACAAGCTTAGTATTCTCAACTAGATTCTTATTTGAAGAATATTCAATTCAAAAGAGGAGGTGTTGATTATAATATTTATGTGAATAATTCAAATAAATATCAATTTATGGTACTAGTTTATGTTGATGATATTATATTTTGTGGAAGTGGGAATGAATCGGTGAAATAATTTTCTAATCACATGAAATGGTTATGATTTGTGAACTCACATACTTCTTGGGTCTATGAGTGATTCAAAATAAAGTATTAAACTTTCATTTATCTAGATAAATATTCAAGAATAGGTTATGAAGAAATTTAACATGAAATACTCCAAACCAATACTGACTCTGATTGAGGTTGGGACAAAACATGGAAAGTATGAGGTGTGACTTCTGTGGGTCCCGCCATGTACAAGAGTTGGAAGATTATTATACTTGACTGCAACATGGATAGATATAGTATTTCCAATATATTTTGAATCCTACTACCAAATATATCTAAAGGAATATCATTTGAAATTAATTAAAGGAATCATGAGGTATATTCGAGGTACACTTAATTCTGGATAATACTTTACTACAGGAAGAGATAATGAATTATCATAATTTTCTGATGTTGGATGTGATAGATATGTGGTGGATATAAAGTTAACAGGTGGTTGATAATTTTTTATAGGAAACAAATGTGTGGTCTGGTTAAGAAATAAATAGTAAATCACTTCTCTTAGTATGGATGAAGCAGAGTATATTTCTTCTATAAAGTCTTGTACTCATCTCTTGTGGATAAAGAAATAACTGAATGATATTGGTGATGAGGTGAAAAATCTAATGGGGATTAAATATAACAAAAATATCATGATTTATCTTAAAAATAATCTAGTTTATAACTATCATATAAAACATATTGATATTAGATATCATTTAATCAAGGAAAAAGTTGAACAATGTGTGATTAAAATGGAGCACATTGGAACTGATGACCAAGTGGTTAACATTTTGACGAATCCAATGGAAGAAATTTTGTTTTAGAAACATTATTTGGACCTCATTGTTCAACCACATCCCATTTCATGATGAGGTTATGGATGTTAGCCTCTCCCCATTCATGTTAACATTTTTAATCTATTTATGGAAGCAATGCAGGTTTATGGTGGAGGTACATTCCAAGGGGAGTGTTATTTTTAGATTTTCAAGTAAAAATTAGGTTATTTGGGTTTACTTACAAAGGGGGAATGGAAATTTTCAATATGATAAAGGTTTTACGTGGTTTTAAAAACCATTCAATGCTTCTGTGATAAGATGAGAATTTGGTGTTACAAGAAAATAGTCAGAAATGATAATCTGGTGTTATGAGGAACTAATAAGAACTTAACTTGGAGATCGTTAACCATTTAAAAACATGATAACCCAATTTATAATTTCCCTATTATTTTCTAAATTGGTATTTTCTCATGTTGACTTAGAGTGTTGGATGTTTTTTCTCTTGCATTTTCGGTTTTGATAGTGCCTAGAGCTTTATTTGATTTATCTACAGATTTCCAACAAACACAAAAGGGGATATTGTTGGAACCAAGGTTGTTATTTTATAGAGATGGAGTTTGGTTTGTGTTTTTTAAAATCTATACTAATTTTATCAGGGAATTTCAAGGAAATTGGTCTTACAGTACATGCTGACAATAGTATTGAAGGTGGCATCATTTCCCAGTGTTTTCCAAAATTTTGGGCTCAAAATATAGAGGAAGAAGATATCCTCATGAAGGATTGTTTTTTTGGAATACACTCTTCATAAATATGGTAAATTAAAGGGTTTAGTTAAGACTAGGTTTCAAAAATGTTGATCTTCATAAGTTGGTGACAAGTTGATAGTTTTCTCCATGACTACGAGAGGTGGAGCATCACATATACGTGATGTGTTAATGGTAATCTTCGTGATTGAAAAAAAATATCATTGGATATTCACTAATATAGGATCATTTTGAAGATTTTTTTGAAGGTTAATGGAAAATCTGTTGGAGGAATGTAAACTTCACAAATGACTGAGCCTATATATATGAGGTTACCCACTTCATTTGACATGAAATTTATCATAGAAAATACATAATCGCTCTAATTTTATGAAGGTTGGGAGCTCCATGAATCTAGCCATCTATGTGAGCTTGAGGATAATAAAAAAGACTAGTTAAGTATTAAATGATTCCAATTATTCTTATTAATTGTTTCTTCGTGATAACTGGGAATTACGTGGTGACTCAATGAGCTTCATGAAAGTAGTTTTCTTCACGATGGTTGTGAGCTTCATGAAGGATCTCCTCAAATAGTTTTTTCTGAATATCATGTTTAAGTGAACGATTCTTTCGAAGTGAATAATATTGGGTCTATGATACAAGAATAGTATCTTTCTAGTTATGGAAAAATACATAAATGTCAATCTACTAAAGCAACCTTCAATTCTATAAACTGGGTAAGACATCACCCTAGGTAGTGAGCTAGGGGATTATACATAAGTTTTCTATGGGAAAGAGTGTGATATTCCTAAAATCATATAGAGGTTGTGTTCAAAGAATATAGTGGCTATGTAAAAACATATGTATTTAAAAACTAGTGAATATTAGTGGATTTAGTTATGGATGAAACGCTATAGACATATTATCCTTGGACTATCCCTTAGTGATGAACCAAGTAAAGTTAATGTATTGTATCTTTTCATGTGATTATTTGTTTTATACATTTTTTCCATTAGAAAGGTTTGAAAATTTACTACCAATGTGGGAATAATATCAGTAAATTTAGTAGAAAGATTTGACACACTGATTTACCACTCCCCTCTCAGAATGTTATGGGGTCCTTCAACACCTATTAGCTTCACATAAGATAGTGTATACAGGATCTCCTTATTCCTTCACTAAAGATGGGTAGGGTGCACAGGACCTCAAGATTACTTCACATATAAAAAATATATAAAATTATTTAATTATTTTATAAATTCACTATGCCTTTATGTAAAAAAATAATGATTCTTAGTATATCATGAGAGTACCTTCATGTAAATGTACGTGTGTGATACTTTTTCCTCCTTTTACTAGGGTTTTATACATAGAAAAACATTGTATAACATAGTTATTGAATGACTCTATCATTGGATCATGACTCTTATTTGTGTTATAGATGAGTTTGGAACACCCCTTAAGCCAAGAGGCTCATATAACTCCTTACCTCTTCATATAAAATAACTGTAGGGATGCTATATTCTTGAGAGCTCACATAGTAATCATGAGTGGTGGAAACTCTATCATCTTGGTGAATGGATATTTATATATGATATCCAATGACTTAAACCACCTTATTCCTCTACTTTTTATACTATGTGAGGTATGCTAAAAATATTATATGTCACAACCATTTTTATTCACCGAAATATTGTGTATTTTCCCAAATAACCTCTACCAAAAAACATTGTGTCCCTTGTTATGAGAATTCCATTATCTCCTCATGGTGAAGTACTGACGTTTATGTTATATAGATCACATGCATCAATAATGGATTAAATTAATTCATGTTGGATGTATTAAGGGTATCTACAAATTTTTTTACATTCATATAAACCTTTTTCTTGTATTTATAATATTCTTGCAACATTCAACATGCATGCATAAAGGTTCAAGCATTCATTGTCTCAAATTATCGATCTAAAAATGATCATGGGGACCTCATTTTTGGTCATTAGAGTTCTACATATCTACTCCAACATATTAGAAGTCTCACATGAGAGTATATTTTTAATACGAAGGCTACAGCTGATCAGATGGCCAAGATCAGATTGATCAGGCATCCAGTGTTCTATGCATAAGTTTTAATGAAAAAATAGTGTTCTTGTTCGACATGTATTCCACATATATATAGTTATTGTTAGTATTCCACTTAACATGTGATGTTATTCCATCACCGCTTTGATCTTTGACATTGGGGTTGGCACTTGGACACTCCATCCCCCACGCCCTGCATGGGCTGCGCTACACCTTCTCACATTCTACCAAAGAAGCATCCTATGTGCCATGAAATCTGTATATGGGTGCTATGTATGCACCCTCCATAAACTCCTTGTGGATGTAATTATATCAATACTTCCATAATGGGCTAACTAGATTGAATTCCTCCCATGTGGTTGGCCCCATGGGTCCTATATATGATTTTTATGTGGTAATTGGTTGTCTTTTGGATGGGAATATTTTTTTATAGTCCCATTGAAAAAATACTTACGTTATATTATTAATATAGAATATATTAACAATCCATTTGTCTCCATCAAATTTTGTTCCACTTAAATGTCTTCCCTTCTCTACAAATCATCATTCAATTAACTTCTTTTTTCATGGACTTAAAATGATATTCATGCAAATCATTATTTTAATGGTATTAAATATCATTCATGCTCCCCATGAAATAATGAAATATTACATAACCTTCTTCGATGTCTATTATTCATCATGTTTTAAATAGTTTTCACTCTGCCAGTGCAAAAGACACATGTCTTTATCATTAACAATAATTCAAAAATCATTAGAGTTATAAACTCAAAGTATTCAAAAATAAATTCCTTAAGATAATGAAACTTGAGTAATTTATTCATCATCCAGTCATCCAATCTAATTTCACTTTTTTTCAAGAATAGATTTCTTGGATACTTCCAGAAACTTATTTCATTATATCTTCAACACAATATTAATATCAATAAAATCTTTCTACTTCATTGATCACCATTGAAAACCAATAAAAATCATTGGAAACAAGTAAAACTCCTACAAAAAGTGGGATCTTTGTTGAACTCATGAGGATATTCCCAAATTTCAAATAAAGTTGGATTTCATTATTGATCCCAAATGATAATCACCTTTTATGGATTTTTTTTGTTATGTTTCATAGTGTTTCATGGCATTAGGTGTTGCGTGTATGAAAATACTTCCCTTGGTTGATGGGTGGGTTAGACTAAACTAGGGAGACTAGTGGGATTATTGATGGTTTTATATGCATGGGACTCTAGGGTACCCTTTGGAATTGTAATAGAGTCTATGATTCTTTAGTAACCCTAAATCCTTGGTGTAATGTTTTGGGTGATGTGAGACTTTAATTGAGTGATCACTCATGGGATATGATTAGGGAATGTTTTAGCATTAGAATGGTTTGAGGTATATTTTATTGATCTAGTGATGAGTGAAATACTTTTACCTTATACTTTGGGTAGTGATTAATAATATTAATGAGTGTTTAGCCTATGTAATTACTTATGGGACTTCCCTTTGAATTGACCTCAGAGTTTGAGGAAGGATATAGTCCTAATGATATTCAATTGAGTACTATGTCAAGGTTCATGGGAGGTAGTACAAGTTTCATGATGATCCATGGTATAGACAAGGATTATAGAAAAGAAGAGAGTGGGTTCCCAACATAGTTTTATTAAATAGGATGATAAAGTTTTCCCTCGTTAGTGTTGATCAATTTTGGATGGTGTGACAAAGATTGACTGGGAACATAACATGTGATGTGGTGATGCTCTGTGATAGACCATTAGACTGGGATACAACCCCTATGGGAGGAGATTTATAAGGAAACCATGGTGGTTTATTTGATATATATAAGAGTGTGTTTTTATTTTTTTAGTGAGTTCATGTCCACTAATTGATTTTGTCAATGAATATTTATACTCATGCTATAATTTATCTCTCTATGTGTGGACCAAACATAGTACAACAGAAAAGGTTTCTATAGTAAGATTCATCCCTGGCGATGACTTAATATAAATTATGTTAGAGGTTGATGTGATCTATGAGTAGTCTAGTGTAAATATATGGTAAAGTGAGATATGGAATGGGGGATATATGGGATTATTATTTCTTATTGTTAGGATTTATTCTTTATTTTCACTTTCATTTTATCATGTGTTTTTTATATTTTATTTGTTTCATTAAACCCTCTTTCATTTCCCTTATCATTTTCATTTTTTTATTAATTCCATAGATAGTTTATACCTATTTGATTTCCCATTGTTGATTTTATTAATATAATTGTTACTTCCAATGATATTTCTAGTTTGGTTACATTATGAGAAATGAGATGACAAATGGTTCAAGATTGACTATGATGAGTGTGACATTATGGATATTAGGTATGAAATTTCGATGTTATCATTTTATGAGATGAAATTGACTATGAGGTGTCCCTCATTGGGATATGAGGGTTTATATTCCTTTGTTTATAGGTAGGGGACCTGGATTGATTGGGGTAGTTCTAGTATGCATCCTTAGGGTGTGTGTGTATTCTTCGCCATAATGGAATATAGGTATGATGTAATACCTATACATGCATGGGTTATGTTTTTGGGTAGGATTATTGAAACTATACATAGAATAATATATCCTCTCACATAATCATTGTCACTCTATGAATTGAGTTGAGTGGTAGAATATTTTTGAGTCTTTAGATTCACTCCCTTCATATGTACATGACATGAGTTTCAATTTATAAGGGTATAACTTATGTTTCATTATAAGTGTAGGTAGGTATCTTATTGGTGTTGTACATATGTCATGGGATGAGTAGTGTTTTGAAGGAAGATGAATCGATAGAAGATTGACTAGTGAGTCAGGTTTTAGGCCTTTGTATCATTAATTATTCAATTTCTACGACATATGTATCAGATATGGGGGCTATATGTTTCTTAATATTTATAATAAATGTTATATATATTTGATCTGTTATTTTTTTGTACATTTTTTCATCATATGGGATATTTTTAATTTTTATATATTGAACTATGTGATACCACTTTTGAATCCCAATTTTATGTATATAGTTTTTGGGCATGTCCAATGTATGAATAGTTCATGATGGATTTCTAGTAGATTCAAGCATGACCTTTATGGGTGTGTCCTTAGGACATAGTCTCTGCATGACTATATTAGGCCATCAGCACTAGTCATTAACCTCTGACATGAGAGGTGTAAAAACTAAAGTCATATACAACTCTCGACTATAAACCATTAAAATATACTATGTTGAGTATTTTATAATTAGGTTTATATATAAAAATATATGGTCAAATTTGAAAAACTAATTCAGGAATTCATTAAAATAAATTAACTAAATTTGTTTGGATGGTTTTGACTATTATAACAACTTTAAATAGATTTATAATCATTTATGAATTTTTTTCCTAAACATAATAAGGTTTTATAAAAGATATAACTTCCATAATTGTATCTGTATAACATGAGATGTCTTTAAATTATCAAAAAATATCTATAATTCAAATAAATTTAAACCTCTCTTTTGATTCCATGATTTATTCCTCCAAATAGTGTATTTGGGATTTTTTATATATAGAAGATTTGTTGGAAAAGATCTATATTTTATACCTAAAAATTTTAAGCCCAATTTTCCACAAAAACTATTATAATATTAATTTATTCATATAAATTTTTCCAATTTTATCCATAATCATATATGTTTTTTCCCATTGTATATTTTTCATTCCATAAAACCTCAGTTGAGACCAAGATGTTTTGAGGTGTTGATATGAGGAGAAGAAGTTGGTTATGAAAGGAAAAATGATTACTTAATTGTTATATTTTGTATTCAAATGTAAATCACTTAACATTATTGAGATTTACTAATAAAGGTTAATGGATATATTTCAATGGATCAAGGTGAATAGCTAAGTCAGATGGACTGAGTCCAATGGGTTTAAGTGATCAAACATAGTGTTTAACTAAATTTTTATCGATTATATATATATTTCTATCAGATAAAGATGTTTGGTAAATGTTCAAAATAGGTGATTCTTTTCTGATCTTAAAGGTAATTAACATCATGTTTATATGAAGGTATTCATGTTTCTAGCTAGATATGTTTGAAGAAATAATTTTGTGTGACTTGGAAGAGAAAATCTTACTGGATAAATTTTTCCTAAAAAATCGTCCAAAATGAGTTTAGTGGACCGATATAATTATAAAAAAAATTGAATAGATTCCACCAAACATAGATTGTGTGAACATATTGGATAATATATTTTGATTGAATCAGACTAATTTTTTCAAATGATTAGATAGAGGTTTTTGAGTCATTGGAAAAAATATTCTTAATTAAGATGTATAGTACATAAATTTATTATTATAGGTATCTAATAGAATATTCTTATATAAGGAATTTGATAGATGTTTCTGAGTGATTTCATAAGATAAAGTCTTTAGAATGATCAGAAAAAGGTTTCCTGACAAATTTGTCAGATAAGGGAAATTTTCAAAGATCATCAGATATAGTTTTACAAGAAGGGTCATTGGATAGGATATTTCAAATAAGTATAATTCAGAGGAAACATTTAAGGTTTTATATATATAAAAACATGAAATATATTGGAATGAGTGTAGCTATAAAAGGAAGAACCATACAAGGTTATCAGATGAAAAATTATAAAGAAGTTCCAGATAAAGTTTTTGTAAATACTTTTACTGCGATAATGTTCTGTTGGAAATTCAATGCTTCAATAATCATATATTAAATGTTGTGATTCAATAAAATAATTTTAATGGTTTCAATAGTTCCATGATATTTATTTTTAAGGAAAATTTCCTATGAAGTTTTATTGATTCCTATATTTTAAGAAGTTTGATGGAAGTTATGCATTAAATAATATGAGTGGGATATTTAAAGTGTGAGAAATAACTTTGATTTTGGAAGTTCACACTCCACCCTTAATATTTAGATAATTGATGCCTATATAAAGGGGTATCACGTTTGTTATTTGAAATATAGTGTTTTTTGGGTGAATTTTTAAATAATTGAGGTGTCGGTTGAAAAACATGGGAGATATTATATCGAAGAATTAGACGTAGTATAATCATATGAAGTGGTACTTGATAGAAGGGAACAAATTTTTGGTGTTTGATGAAAAGTATGAAGAAGTTTCTGAACATGGGATCTCAGATAGAATGATGTCAGACGATCTGTTTGCATAATATGAACAAGATAGAGTGACTGGACTAATGTTATTATGAGGAATGCGACTAGAAGAAGAATTCATTTGATGGGTAGGACCAGATGGGGAACTTTGTCAAGAATTTATTACTTTTTTTGGAGGAAAGTGAAGAGGAAGAAGAATAACTTTCATGAATGAAAGTATGAATAAATCTCAAGAATCATGGTGACAATATATTTAAGCCTATTGGTTAAGGTTTGTATTGTTTTTTAAAATTACTATTATATCATATTATCTATGTGATTAAAACAGACACTGTTAAAGGACTATAGTTCCATGAATGTGATGTATACTCCCTAATTATTGTAAAACACTAAAAGGATTGATTTATAGTGATTATGTGGTCTTGAATTATTTCCAAATCATGCCAAGGACTAGCTACTCTTAATGAGTAATGAACCATGTAAATACCTATGTTCTTATGGGTGTGATTTTTTGTTGTTTTCCAATAGATTTAATTCTCACTATATAGAGGGGAGTATTTTTTATAATGTAATAAATAATACAAATAAAAGATCACTAGTTTATCCCCTCCCCCTCTTAATGATCACACATATCATGGTTGGTCCTTTCAATTGGTATTAGGTCAAATGTTACTTCATTTTCTCTTTTCTAAAGTTTAAATAAATGTAATGTTTTTATGGATGTTCATAACTTTGCTAGTAGTAATTGTATTATTGTCTTTTATATAAAAAATTATCACATCTAGAAGGAAAAAATGTTACCTTATCCATTATCAATTGGCTTTGAAGTTCTCGAAGCTACTATAGATGGTTTACCTACACATGTTGAGGGTTATCCCACAATAGCTACTGATATGAAATATTTGGAGATTGATAGGTAGACCAAGAATTATATGCTTTCCTCCCACATTGAAAGTGAATTTATAAGGGTTAAAGGATTTTTAACAACTAAAAGAATCTCGGAAAACTTAAATAATAACTATGGGGGATATAAGAAAGTGAATAAGTTAAATTTCAGATTTAGATATTAAATAATGAAGATCTAAAAATGGGAGATAATGAATCTATTATTGACTTATTTATATGGATCACATATATTGTAATCACTATAAGATGTTTTTGGTGAGAAGTTGAAATATTAGAATAATATCAAAAATAACATAAGAATTATTCCACATATATATGATGAAAAAATTTCATCCTTAAAATATATTGATCTTGAAATGATCTTTACGGATGATTTTTATAGTATTCTAATCACATATAAATAAGAAGAGATAAAGATAACAAGATTATGGAAAAGGCTTATTGTGAAATATCTATCAATTTTGTTAGAAAAGGAAACTCAAATAAAGTTCCCAAGTAAAAAGTTAGTGACTCTAACATTGAATATGAGTTGAGTAAAAAATGTAATGAATTTTATCCCTTATTTTATAGAGAGTTAAAACAAGGAATAAGGAAGTATAATGGAATGATAGCATTGAAGTGATTTGTATGTGGAGACATTAGATACATTACCGAAAAATTTTCAAGACTTCAGGAAAATGAAGATAGTGATGAAAAAGATGGAAATTAAATAAGATCTATAAATAAGAAGATAGAAAAATGAAATTACTTTTCAAAAGGAAAGTATTTTAAGCTCACTAAATATAAAATCAATTTTTTTTAAAACTATGTGGAAGATTATAATAGTGAAGTGAAAGCTAAAAAAATATAGTTACGATGATATTGAGATGTTTTTTTATTGAAAAACTGAATGATGAGAAATTTACAAGTGATAAAAATTGATTATCTAAATAAGAAGAAGAAGATGAGGAGGATTAGAAAAATCATATGGTTTTTATTATTAAAATATAACTAAGATAATGAATCTCAAATATTGTTAATCAAGAAAAAGGGAAAAAGTGGTTAAAGGAATAATATATTTTAGAAAAAAAAAGAAATCAATTCTTGAAGAAAAATATAGTATTTTAAAGGAGACTAATGATATAAATAATCTACTTAATGAAGATAAAAACCCTAATATCTATCTTAAAGAAAATTTCAAAGTGAAGGATGAAGAACTTTATATTTTTTAGTATAAATATACTAATTTTTATAAAGTAATCAATAACTTCCAAGACATAGTTATAGAAGTTGGTGAAAGTTGAAAGAAATGTAAACCTTGTTATGACTAATAAATATCAACCTAATAGGTTGGTAACAAGGTTAGATATGTTTAAAAGAAAAATAAAATTAAGAATAAAATGTATGTATCCAAAACTATCAAAGTTGAAAATTTTGAAATTTATAAGAAATCATAGGTTAAAGTGAAAAATACAAAAAATAGAGACTCTATTAGGTCAAATAAGAAGTATAATCTGAAGAAATATTATGGTCAAAATATGATATAAAAATTTTCATGTTTCAAAATAGTAAATAGGTTATAGAGTAAAATATTATTTCTAAGGATATTTCTCGTACTGTGGAGTCTTTGGGCATACATCAAAGATTTTTTTGTTTAATCATCCACATCATAATGAATCTAGAATAAATTTGAGGCATAGTTTGAAGGGGATTCAACCAACTCAAATAATATAAACTGATAAAGTTTGTTTCAAAATTGAAAATAGATTTCAACCTATTGAAACTATTTTTGAAAGATGTAATCTCCCAGTATATCTTTTTAATGTATGTATTGAAATGATACCATCTCAATAATGTTGGTACGAAAAATATTATAAGCCTCATTTAAAAGAAGAAAAAGGTATGGAAAATGTTGTAGTTATTGAAACTACTCTAAAAAATGTAAAATGGGAATGAACTAAGATATTTTATAGTGGTTTTTCTTCACATATGAATTCATATTTGATGTTGTTAAAAAATTTGAAAGATTACAAATAAGGTATAGTTACTTTTCGAAATTATGAGTCACTCGGAATTAAAAGCGTTGGATATATGATCTTTATAAACTAAAATTTTAAATCCATAAGTTATGTGTTATTATATATATTTAAACTAAACTTATTAATTGTTTTATATATTTTTTATAAATTAAATGATGTTTTTAAAAAAAAAATATGGTTGTATTATTAAAATTCATAAATATTGGAAGGTTTTAACAAGAGGATAACGAACCAAATGAAACTTATTTCATGTTGAGTAAGTGTGAAAATATGGAATGTATTCATGATATTCCTCAAATGAAAATAATAAGTGACTGGTTTTTTTTATATAGAAAATGGAATATCACAAATTATATTTATAATAAAGTTGAGATATATTCAGATCATCCCTTGGAGATTATACATTATGAATTATTTGGTACCATGATAAATAAATCAACAAATGAAAATAATTAAATTATTTAATTTCTTTATGACTTTACTCATAATACATGTATTATGTTCTTGAAACATAAATTAGAGACTCTCAAAATATTTAAGAATTTTAGGAGAAGTAATGAAAAGGAATGTCAATATTTAGTGAATAAATTTCAAACTAATAATGGTTTTGAATATAAAAATGAGATGTTTTAGGATTATCCGGAAAATAATTTAATTCATCATGAACATAGTGCACCATTAACTCAGTATAAAATGGTGTTTCTGAAAGAAATAACATAAGTTTGGTTGGGATGGATTGAACTATATTGATTAAACATAACACTTATCAATTTTTCTGAAGGTAATATATTGGATAATAAGTTCATATTCTGAATTTTTTTTCTACCATCCAAAATCTGGAAAGACTCTGTATAAGATGTACTAAAAATAAACCCCAATTTTTAAATACCTAATAGTTTTTAGAAACACTTTAATTTTCAAATTAAAAGGTGTGAATCTTGGGAATTTTGATCAAAGAGGTGTCAAAGGTATTTTCCTTGGATACACAACTAATGGTAAAGGTTACATGTGTTATAAAAAAGAAACTAGAAGATGTAAATTTGTTGGAACATTCTAATATAAAAACATCATAGTTAGATATGGATTTTTGAGAAAATAAAATGAATTTGTTACTTTTCATGTGAGGGTGGACAAGTGTGTTCATCTAATCCAAGCATGAGAAATGAGTTAGAGGTCCAAAACATCATTGGAGATCAAGGAAAATAGTTTAAAACTATACTAACACTAAGTATAGTTTCAAATACATCCTTGTATCCATAGGTTGATCTAAGAGATGGTAAATATTATTTAGAGCATCCAGATTAGATTGATTCTATGAATGAAGAACAGAATCAAATTGATAGTAATGAGACATAATAACATGTTACCAAACCAAAAGACAAGAATGTTATTCGAACACAATGGGTTTTCCAAAATCTATTAAATTAAAATGGTGAAGTAATAAGAAACCAAGAAATTTTGGTTGTAGATGATACTCACAAGTTGATGTAATTGATTTTTGATGAGACCATTTCTCTATTATAAATACTTGAAACTATAAAAAAATTTCTTTCTATTGCTTCTCAATGAAGATATAAGATATTATAGATGTATTTCAAGTCATAATTTTTTAATAAAGATATGTATGAAGAAGGTTATATTGAGAAACCATGTGGTTTCTTAATTGGTAAATATTAAATCAATGTTTTCATGTTGAATAAAGCCTTGTATGTGTTGAAGAAAGTTCCAAGATCATGGTATTTTAAATTAGATGCATTCTTAAAGAAGTTGGATTTTAGGAAAGGAAGAGTTGATAGAAACCTATACATAAAATAAAATCAAGAGGTTTCCCTCATTATGATTATTCATTTTGAGGATATAATATTTATAGTGAATGATAAAGAAACATGTGAAACTCTTTCTAAGGATATAAAGATGTTCTTTGATATGTTCGTGTTAAGAGAAATGAAATAATTTATTGTCACAAAAATATTTAAAAAGAAAATTTATGTCATTCATTCTCAAAATAATTAATCTACCGAAATTGTGAAGAAATTTTTAATATAAGACTCAAAGACTATTTGTATATATTATTTAGTGGGAAGAAAGTTGAAAAAAGATAGTAAAAGAGACGATGTTGATCCTAAAGAGTTTAAAAAGTTGATTAGAATCATGTTATATCTCAACATATTCAAGTACTGGTGTAGTATATATTGTTACACTTAGTTTTAAATATCAAATTGAACCTAAAGGATCTCATATTTGTAATAGAAAAAATGCTTAGATATACTAAAGTCATAATTTATTTAAGGTTATAAATGGGAATAATTTGAAATATTGATCTTTTTTTATATAAAGATGCATATTGGGAAGTTTTTTTCAATGATAGAAGATCCACATCAGATGTAACATTCTTATTAGGAGAAATATTTATATATATATATATATATAAAGAAACAATGTTCAGTGACTCTCGGTCCAATAGAATATGGGTATGTTTTTTCCACTCAAGTTTCAACATATTTAGTATAGATAGAGACATAGCTAGAAGCTTTTTTGGTTGATATAATGTTTTACCTCATCTTGGGTGTGATAATCATGGTCATATAAATCTCACTAAGAATATAGTGAAACATTATCAATCTGCGAACATTGATATTAAATATCACTTCATCAAAGAGCATCTAGAAGGGAATAAAATAAAGTTGATGTTTTTTCCAAAAACAGAGTAAGTTTTTGATACCATTATTAAACCATTGTCACAGGAAATATTTCTTATGCCAAGGTTGATCGTGGGTGTATAACCTCACTCTCCTCAAGGATAAGGTATGTGATATTTATCCCCTCTATCAACCTAAATTTGGATAGTTTTTTTAGAGGGGATGAAAAATATGTAACATAAATATATCTGTTGTTATGTTATTTTCATTTTAATGGTGAACATATATTTAGAGAGAGTTATTAAAAGTATTAAGTTATGATTCTAGTATGTGTGAACTATTTTAACAAATTTTTAAAATGGTTGTATGAACTATTCCTTATAGGTTTCTGTTGTGAATATGTGGCAATGGATGAAGTTGAATTTTTTTATAAAATCACTAATTTATGGATATCATTGTTTTATTTTTTGAATATTCTTAATTCTTATACCGATTTCACTCATATAGGATTAGAATTATTAGATTTAAAAACATTTATTGAGTTTAAAAGTCTCAATGATTGATGTTCATTGGTTGAAAATAAAATCCAAATGGTGAGAATATTGAGACCAAGATGTTTTGAGTTGTTGATGTGATAATAATAATCTTGTTATGATAGAAAGAATGATTTATTAAGTGTTGTATTTTTGTTTTCAAACATAAATCACTTAATATTTTTTAATTTTCCTTACAAATTTGAATGGATATATTCCAATTGATCAAGGTGAAAATATTATGTCCAACATACCAATTCCAATTGAAAGAAGCTATTGGATGGAGTGTGTCCCTAAATGTTAATCTGTTTTATATAGAGTTCTATTAAATAAGGATGTTTGATAATGTTTCAAATCAAAAGATGATTTTTTTATCTTCAATGTACTAGAAATCATGTTTATATGAAGGTATTAATGTTTCAAGATAAAAAATTTCATAGGAACAAGTTGGTTTGAATTAGTGGATCTAAGATTGTTGGATATAGGATTACTAAAAAGATTCTATATTGAGTTTATTTGTTTTATATGATTAAAAATATTTTTTCTAAAAAGATTCCACTAGGAAATGGTTGTGTGGGTCATTGGACAAGAGTTTCTAATTTTATCGGAATGAAGTAACAAAATGATCAGATGGGGGTTTCCAAGTAATCAGACAGAATATTATGAAAAAATATATATCACAATAAGTTTTAGATCATTGGAATTTAATATAAGACATTGAGATAAGTTATCATATAGATGTTTCTAAGTGAGTTTATTAGACAAAGGTTTTGGAATAACTGGTAATGTTTTCCTAACAAATTAACCAGAGAAATGAAACATTTGAAGATCATTCAACATAGTTTTCTAAGAAGAGTCCTCAGATATATTATTTTGAGTAAGTAAAATGTAGATGAAGCATATAAGGGTTTTCAGATAGGAAAACATGAATTATACTAGCTATAGTGTGACTAAACAATTAATAACCTTATAAGGTTACCAGATGAACAATTATGAAGAAGTACTAGATGGTTTTTTAGTATATACATTTAATGTGATGATGTTACTATATAAATTAAATTAGTTAATTATCATTTAGAAAAGATCATGATTCCAGCTGATATTTTAGGAGGTTTAAAGAGTTTTTTGACACTGAGGTTTAAGCAATGTTTCCTATAAAGTTTTGTTAACTATTATATTTTAGGAAGTTTGAATGTGGTCAACCAATTAATGATATGAATGGGATATACAAAGTTTGAGTGGGAATATTGAATTTTAATTTCACACTCCTCCCCACATATTTGGAGAATAAATGCCTATATAAATGGGATTATGTGTGCTATGAAAAATATAGAGTTTTTGTTGTTGGTATAATTGATAATGAATTGAGGTATCTACAGAAGAACTTGGGAGATCTTATGTTGAAGCATCAGATGTATTAGCACTAGACAAATTGGTATCGTATATAGGGTATAGAGTATGTGGTATCAAAAGAATAGTGTGGTAAGTTTCTTAATATAAGAAGATAGATAGAGTAGTTTCTAATGATTAGTTTCCAACTAATTAAAAGGGTATCATATTGAGTAATTAGACGGAGGGTATCAGAAAGAAAGCAACCAGATGAAGAAGTCATTGTATAAACAGGACCAGACACAGAGTTTTGTAAATAATTGTTTTCTCATTATCGTGAAATAAATTTAAGAGTAAGAATAACTTAGGGGAAGTAATTTATGAATAAATTTTAATCAGTACAGTGTTAATTTACTGAATCCTTTTAGTGAATATTCTTATTACTATTGAAAAATATTATTATAGTATATTATCTACATAAGTACCACATAACCTATCAAAGGACTATAGTTCTATGAAATTTATGGATACTTTTTTCTTTATATAAACCACCAAAATTATTTTTTCTAGTGTTTTGTGGTCTTTTATTATTTCAAAACCATGTCAAGGACTAACTACTCTTGTTTAGTATTGAAACCTGTAAATACATGTGTTCATGTGGGTGTGCTTGAATGTTGATTTCCAAAATATTAAATTATCAATAACCAAATATTAAGATATTTTTTAAGTAATAAAACATAAAAATAAAAGATAT
Source organism: Viscum album (assembly GCA_963277665.1). NCBI lineage: Eukaryota > Viridiplantae > Streptophyta > Magnoliopsida > Santalales > Viscaceae > Viscum > Viscum album. The sequence goes on from OY728136.1 coordinate 655,671,551, forward strand.
ATGATTGACCCCCTCCCCCTCCCATTGATCACATAGATCCTGATTGGTCTTTTCAGCCTCTACCAACCATGAAAACATGAAAACAAGTGAATTTATTCTATTTCAACATGTTATTATAGAAATAAAATAAAATCATGTAATAATGTTAATTAAAAGAAATGTGATATTTAATACTCATGAGTAAGTAAAATATAGGTATAAAAGTGAATAATATAGTGATTATAATAAACCAACCAAGGATACCATCCAATTGGGATAATGTAAACAAGTGAAATTCTTCTATTTTAACCTGTTATGATGGTAATAATATAAATTCATGGGATAATGTAAAATACACTAAATTTTGATATTTAATTCTCATATAAAAGTATAAAATTAGAAAAATATAGTGGTTATAAAAAACAACTCAGCCTTCCATCCACTTGGCACTTGACCTGACTCGTTACTATGCCTGAAAGGCATTACTAATCCTCACAGGATGGAAAGTAGTGCTTAGGAATCATAAAAAATTTCTTTAGGAACAATTCCACATGAAAATAGAATTTAAATGGTAGTGTAACATTTACTATAATATTACCATGGACTGTCTTTACATTGAACTCCCATGGAGCATCAAATAAGAGTGACCAAAAATAAACAGGCATGTAAAGGGTCATAACTAACAACACAGAATCAACCCATTTTCATAAATAAAATACATAATTCATAATCAATAAAATATATCTTGTTATAACTGGATATAAGAAAAATATCTGAAAAATAACTATAAGGAAGCTAATCTTTTCTGATACAATAATAACCAAAAATAAAATAATCAATCAAGCCCAAGCCCAATCCATATAACCTTTGGTTTCTCACCACTTCCCAACTCACCCGTAATAATCCTTAAAGAAAATTTTTATCCTAGTATAAACATAAAACGTTCGACATATTTTCATGATCTAAATAGCCTAGTAGGTCGAAACCCATCAAAACTATGCAATGTATTTAATAAAAAAATTCATAAATGCTAATTTTGGATATATGACTAGAAAATAGGATTTTCAAACATAACCATGTAAAAACCCAGTATCAAGTAACTAAAAACAATATGAAACATCCCATTTTTTTTTAAATGAAAAAAAACACATTGAAAAAAAATCCAACCTAATCCATCTTTAAACCAAAACACAATTTTTGAACTCCACTTTTAAAAACCCAACATGATAGTTTATAATTCAAATGGGATTTCCAAAAATACTTGAAAATAATATTAAGGGATATAAACCAAGAATAATGGTTCAATAATACCATAAATTAGGCCCCATAAGTCCAAAGAAAAAATAATAAGATAAAAAAGATAATTTTGCAACAATAATACAAGTAACAGGAAGCTTCTATCAAACAATAGATAGATATCCCCAATGTAAACCACCAATTAAGAAATAATAGTTTCTTGTGATTTACCCTAGTTCCTAAAATTATATTCATGTAACTTTATCAAATTCACTTAGACTAACTACCAATATATGTTGAGTCCAAACATCCACAAGTCATCCAACTAGCCCGTATTAGACTCATTGTAAATGGAACCCCCTCCGAGCCCTAGTTCTCAGCATGA